>CAXIVR010000002.1:240399805-240999805 GCA_964035755.1 Teleogryllus oceanicus | reverse complement strand
GTCCAGTTTCCCTGATCCATTGAGCAAATGCTGAGATGGGCCCTTGTTTTGCTTCTGAACGTAAATGTAACTTCATTATCTGTTGCTTATTTGTCCTTGAAAATAGATTTTATTTCATAGGAGCTCTTTTTTTTCTTTTCTTCTTCATTCATTCATTCATTCAAAATTCAAGTAGTATATGATTTAGTGTAGGGATCACAGAATTTTGATAATGTGCACACAATTCACTTCTCCCCATAGCACGTCATACGCAGTTTTAACTGTTTTTTTTTTTTTTGACGTAAAATAAATAAATAAAAATAAATGGCTTTTGATGTTTGGGGAGGTTAAGCTATATTCTATTTTCAATGCAAAATAGTTTCCATTTCACGGCAGCGAATAAATTTGGTTATCAGATTTTTGTCTATAACGCTGGTGTCTATCATTTATTCTTAATTCAACTAATTTTGGTAGAGTGCGGGTAGGGATTCCGAGGCTCAAGAAAACGTGCGCGAGTAATATACGTCACAAAACTCCCGTAAAATCGCCGAGTGGAGCAGCTTTCCAAGCACCAAAGAGCAATAGAATCTATGCTGGAATTAGATGATTCCCTTCATCACTTTTAATGAAAGTACTAAGTTTTGTAAGTGTAGGATTTTACGTCAAGACCAATACTCATTCCCACGTGAAATGGTCGAAGATTATTCCGGTGACATCTTTTTTCAGAATACTTACGAGTAAAATTTTAACTGTAATAATAATAATAATAATAATAATAATAATAATAATAATAACAAACCCTTTCAATATTTAGATGTAAAAGGTGTTCTATCATTTGTCTTTGCCCCTCAACTTCCTAAGTAAAATAGAAGCGTAAAGGGCTAGTATGGCGTAAATGTCACAAGCCCTCAAAGGGCTCCTCGATTACTTTTTTTTCCCCCTTTGCATTTTTCTCTACTGTAGAAAATACCAATAATTTCATTGTATGTAAAAACGTACATTTTAGAAAAACATTACATTTTCAAATATTAAATTGTAAAACAAACATATTTTGGTATATAAGGAACAGTGAATAAAGTTGATCACAAAAAATTAGAATGACTCCAAAATATTCAGTTAATTCCAAAATATATAATTACTTCTTGAATAAGACCACTTTCATGCATGTTTTTTAACACAGTGGAAATGTTTTGAAATGCACTGGGATTAACCACAATATCAGCAATTAAAATGTGATTGAGAATTTATTGGGTGTAAAATGTAATTGGGTAAAAAATTGTTGCAAAATATTATTATGCATTACACACTATAATCTTTGCAAAACCCCATCTGAATTCTAATAAGAATAATGATCTAAAGACTAGAAGTAAGTCACATAGTTAAGATATTCATGAGAGAAGAAATTTAAAATTCCAACAAAAATTTCATAGAGGTTCAATGAAAACATTTTCAAAATAGCAACAATGTAAAATAAGTTTGTGTTGGAAATAAATTAAAAAAATAAAATTTAATCCATCCTTCATCCTAACCGAAGGTTGCATAACCTATATCCTCCTAATAGCTGATTAATTAAACAACACTACAATACACAAAGTGTAAGATACATACTATACCAAAACATTTTTAAGAATATCAATGAGTTCATAATTCATGGCAATTTAAAAATTCGTATTGAAATTAATATTTTCAAAGGGGATAAAAGTTTCTTGCACAATTTTGTAACCATAAAAATTGTTAAAACAATGTCATTACATGACACTACGATTAACATTTCATTTACTAATTTACATTTTTAAATTGGTCAAGAACAAGGCAGCATTTACATACATTTCATTAAAATAATAATAATAATTGAAATTATGTAATAATTATAAGTGTTGAAATGCTGTCAGTGTTACAACAGAAAAGTAACACTCCACAGTGTACAAAATCAGCAATAGGTTTTAAGTAATAAACTAGACATTTCTCACTCGTTCAATACCAAAAATTAGTTGAGTCTAATAACAAATTGTTTTAAATACAACGATCTTATTGGCCTTACAATATCATAGTTAATTAAAAGTAACACTTTTGCTCTCCAATTCTTTCTTGGAACTAAAAACATGCATGATTTTGCTATACCAATTGTCATTCACAGATGCTATCCATTCTCTAATTAGAATTCCCGCCACAATTCAAAGAACTGCATTAATCGGTCCCCTTACGATCGTTTTTCAATCAATTTTTCCGTATTATTTAAACAAATTAAATAACTGAACAAGTAACGAATAAAGAATGTACAAAACGCAACTTACCCGCTCCAACTTCTGAAAATACTCCCGTAGAAATGAAATAGGATTTTCCGGCCTACTGACACACAACTGAACAATGCAATCCTTCAATACTTGCTGAATATTGTGTCTTTGGACGTATGCTTCACATTCTCGGAGGCTCTGTTCTTCATCTAAATTTGCAGCCATCTTTGCTATACTAGTTTTCTTCACGGTGACCTAAATGTGTTCTTCGGATTAACCAGCGAAGTTTGTCAGCTAGATTCAGAAATCACAAAATTGCAGAAAACTCAATCTCACACCAACCTGACACACAATATCACTTACGCGTATGGCACAATTAATAAGCTCAGAGTACGTTGCAAATCGTACACAACGAAGTAACTTTCAAGGAGTTACCGAGTGCATAGAATAAACAGCATGCGTTTCATTTCATGACATGTCCACAGATTTTTAAGAACAGTATGACCATCAGTTTAATAAAAATAATTGACAATTGTCGTACACGAATATTAAAGGGCATTTAAACAATTGTTTAATATTCCTTTTCCTAACTTTCCCTACGTTATCTTGTTAGATTTTCTCGTTCGCCATTATCTCCCGCTGCGCAGTTCGAAAGTTGGATTGGCCAGGACAACCAGAAGTTTATTTAAATATGAATAAACTCAAAAAATTTTGTATAAGTCCTAAAATCGTTTTTAATGTGTTTGTTGCTGCCTACGAATCTTAATTTTACCTTAATATAACTGAAGACATATCACAATAAAATCATGCACTTTTGTTAATTCATTAATGGCAACAAATGGTACCTTATTTTGAAATAAAAGGATTTCACATATCATTTATTTGTTTATTTCAAGACTCACTTCTAAGTGGTTTACAATCACAAAAAATTTAAATATTTCAGCCCTTACTTTTTACATTCCAGAATCTTCCTCAAACTAACACTCCATGAAACCAATATTAATCACATATGAAAATACATGTTACAATATTCAAGTATGTGGAACATTTTAAGATAAACTATGTGAATACAGTACAACAATAGGCATTAGAAAGCAATCAAGTACACACATGTAAGTACTTAATAGGTGTATTGGCTATACATTATCTTTTTTTATTATGTATATGAAAATGAAATTCATTTTAATGAATTTAAATAATCACTACTTGTTCTTAGCAATAAGTATTCTTTAACATACACCAATTTGGAGAGTAGTATTCTCTTTTAAAAGTTTACTTCCCCAACATAGTTGAATAAAAGCTTTAACAAATATGATAATTTACAATAAATAAATGCAAATACTGAGTTCTTGCCACAGTACATTCAATCAGATGAGTAAGAAATGTGACAATTTTACATTGTTTAATGTAGCTCATAGATATTTTAAGACTCAAACTGTTCATCAGTTTTTAATAGCATTCTCAGCAATCAGAGATGACCCGATTGCCAAGTTTTGTATAAGCAGGAAATTTTGTAATTACTCAAATATGAAGAAATCTAATAGAGTAAGTATAGGTGCACCAAGAATAATAGTATTTCCAAGTTTTAACTTTTTATAGGAGATTTCAAAGTATATTTGCAACAAGTGCAACAAATGCTTCCTTTTACAGATGTATACCTCCAACATGTACAAATAATAATATGTACTTTTCTATGTATTGTCATTCTAAATCAAACACACAAACTGCTTATGCGCAAATAATATGGATCTTTGACTTTTATTAGCATGTGTAAGCTAAAATCACGTTTCAACATGAAATGAAATTAAAACGCAAATCAGAAGGAAATTGAAAGGCAAAGTAAAAATTAACCTAATTGCCATTAAATACTTTGAGTAAAATTTCATGAAAGAAAGTTAGTGAAGAAAGTGAAATAACACTTGTGTAATAAACTTATGCGAGCAGGTACTTGAAGAATTAGCAGAAAAGGTAAAGACTAGTGCTGTATTACACAGCACTTACCAATAATGCATTTCTATTCTAAGAAAAAAAAATAATGATGATCATCCTCATCCTTACAATAAATATTATTAAGCAGTTTCCAAATTTGTCATGGTCATTGACTGAGACTACAAGAGGAGTCAGGGAATATTGAGAGCTTGTATATGCCCAATCACCAACAACCAATTACTTAATGGTCATCAATGCTCTCAAATAACTTAAGCAGCTCAGTCTCCAGTCGAATTACCCTCACCTTAGATTGTAGAGAGAATGGACTCATCAATGAAAATAGAGAATGATCATCACTATTTCCCAAATGTTGTTGCATTGCCCAATTATTTGATTGTGGATTAAAAGTAGTCAAATACGATATTAATTCTTGTGACCCATCTTGGTCTAAATCAGCAATCAGCACTGGAACAAAAAAAATAGGAGTAAGTTATTTAAATAAATTGATAATGGCATGGACATCATAAACTATACTAATTATATGTGAAAAATATAATTAGTCAATGGAACTACATACTTGATTGCTCCTGAAAACTAATATCCGGTTGACAACTGATGCGATTAGCATGTTTATCTCCATGAATACATATCTGCACAATACTATTCTGGCTTGTGTTAAATGTCGCAGGCTTAGTGCCATTGAAAATAACTATTACAATAGTCTCATTGAAATGATGATAACTGATGTTTGAAGTTGAACCAAATGTTGTTGCTGGTACAGACCGCTGAGTAATGTTATGAAGAGCAGCATCCCAGAAATTCATGTTCCTTCTTCTTCGTTTGAGATGGCTTCTATATAAAGGAAGTGTGGCTGGATCATCTTCACTCCTATGTCTCTGATCTGTATTATATTGCCAGAACTTCAAAACAAACCCACTAATGGTAGATCCTTCTACTGATGGGTTGTTTCCACCTGATTTATTATTCAGTGTAAAGGGCACTGGTAACATAGCATATGTATTCTGTGCAGTAAAATTCCATATGACATTTTTATTAGGCACTCCTAGCCATTCATCAAAAATCTTAGCATATATGGTGCAATAACCATGACATTGCCGGCTGATTGTTAGTCGAAATGGATGAACTCTCCAAGTCTCTTCAACTGTTTCAGATCTTTGATAAGTTTGATGCTGCTTCAAAGGTGGATATATTTTCTGATTATGAGAAAAAGAAGAAGGCAATGACTTTTTGGTAGACTTTGTGTAGAGTTCTTGCAATGGCATCTGGGGAATAGTTGACGCTAGAACCAAAAAGAAATTTATATCAACAGAAGTTGTTTAACAATCAAAATTCTACAAGCAAATCCATAGAATTGCAAAGACAATTTTGATAAGGGGGAAACTAAAGCATTCTATTAATTATTTCAATATTTCTGAAAAAATTGTAAGTATTATGACATTGTTAACAACTAAATCAAAAAGACACAAGGATCATCACTTGATGGACACCTGAGGCTTATCAATAAGGTTTTAAAGTATTAAGTAAAAATCAAAACCCCATAATTTCAAAAGTGTTTTCTAAGCAGACTATCAGATCTCTCAAATTTTGAAATGCTTGCAGCAAATATTCACATTACTATTTTGTCTTGTGTGTAGCAAGGCAAAAAACTCACATAAGATTTGTATTTTCTTTGTTCTTTAAAACAAATTATTTATAAACTAGTGGTGCTATAACAGCATATAATTTCTCATATCACTTGTCACTTGCAATTTTTGAAAATTCAGAGAGTTCAATGATTTGGAACCTGCACCATTTTCATAAGTACATTTCAAAATATCTCAGAAAAAATGTAAAGAAAAAATTTGGTTTGGAGAAAAGCTTCTTAAGATTGCATTTACTGTACGCAAAATTACACAAAAACTAACCTTTTTTTTTTAAACATTTGTACATGATCTTATTTAAACTATTTTCAAGAACAGATTTAATTACTACAAATTTCTCCACTTTCAATATTGCAGACATTAAAAAGTTTTAAACTTTTTCAATTTTCAAAAATTCAGATTATTCAACAAATATTGGATCTTCACCATTTTTATAAGCATACTTTGCTTTATTCGAGCAATTAATTTTTTTATTTGCAGTCCTTTTTGAGAAAAGTTTGAAAATTTTGTCATTGGGACTTCTTGTAAAGTAACCCCAAAATCAAATTATGCATTTGGAATTCAAGGGTCATGACATCTGTCAGACCGATTGCGGAATGTCAATTATGATGATAATCGTGTGTACAGATTAGCCGATAGAGTTGTTCATTGGGTGGATGGACATTTTGTCATAAACTAATTTTTGATATAAAGGACCCACAACACTTGGAATCCATCTTCACAACATACTCGAGGAAGTTATTTACTAACTATAAGTGTAAGAACTATCCATGTTATCAGGGGCCACAGTACACTTTCTCTGTACAAAAACATTGACAATTTCCACTGGAGCATTACAATATTTTCTTTATACTAAGTACTACTTAGTAAGCAGTATGCTAGATGGTACTCATATTCTCATTGGTGTTTATTTTTACACAATGGATAAAATCTTCTTCCTACATAATCACCATCCTCTTCAGATTACATGAGCGGGACTTTTTTAGAAAAAATGTTTATAAAATAAGGGGAGTTTAAAATTACATTGGGTACATGTGATGGCAGCACATTAGAATGAATTTATATTCTTTCATAATTCAGCCAACACTCCCACAAGAAAAAAAAAATAATGTTGTACTGTAGATTTACATCATTATGTTGATGTGTGATTTTCATTCCCATGTTCAGGATTCTTCTAGTTTCTTAGTGTTCCAAAAAACACACTGAGATTTTCTTTTTTGCTTAGTTTTTTTATCATTTGGTTTACCACATCAACTTCAAAAAGCCAAATTTCCTCTCAGTATCACAGCTATCATTTTCTCCTGCAAACTGTGCCATAGAGACCGAACAACCACAGTGCTGCTGCAGTATTCTTCTTTCAACCTTTTAAGCCTGAATGCAGCCAAACTGAAACACCTAAACCAAAAAAAGGTTCTCGAAACGCAATTTTTATGTGATAAATTCTCTACTGTGTCCTGGATCAGTCGAACTGAAGGTGCAGAAACTCTTTTTTTCTTTCATGTATTTTATTCTGCCAAAATCACACAAGTATTTAAAAAATACTGTATAAAGTATATCAAAAACTGGAGGTGCTAAACGTAAATATTACTTGTGTAAATATAGTTATTGGGGAAAGTATGTGATACACTTTGAAGTACCTCGAAACACATCTAAGGGAATCACTAGATTAAATGTATTTTTTAAAGTAAATGTTCTAAAAAGAAATTTTACTTTTACTACAACCACCTCTATCATTACCACTGCTACAACTACTACCACTAAAAAGAAAACTTTTTAACTTACCTGGACCATTGTTAGTCATCTGGTCACATGTGAATGTAATAGTCCAAGATGTCTCTAAACCTAAATTGCGTATCTTTGAACAATTATTAACAGAAAGAGGTTGTCCAATTACTACACCAGACTTCCCAGATATTAGTATTAAATTATTATGATCAGAAGTAACAGATGTACTTCCATTGTAAGTTGAAATTCGACATGCTGATACCAACTCATTAAAGCCGTCTTCATCTAAGTCTGGTAATATCAACGGAAAATCAATATCTACTGCATTACTTTAAAAAAAATTAATTTGTTAATATCAAACAGAAGGAGAAAGATAATTCATTTTATGCACATCATATTCATACATAATTTTTTTGCCTCTAGCAAAATATGTATGAATTTTAATAGTAGAAAAAAGTTGCAGTTATTTATTTGGAAGACTACAAATTACAAAACTGCTTAAAAATTATCCAACAATTGGAATTTTGAAATCTATATAGATATGTAAATGTGCACAATGTGGTTGATTGCCTGAAATCCTGAAAAAGAATAATTGAGAAAATTTTGTTTTTAATACTTTATAATATTCCTTCAGGAAAATTTAAATTTTTAAAATTTGGTTTTGAACAGCTAAATACATATGTATTTAAAATACTTCAAATATTCAAAATACAGTAAATACAATCATTTTTATGATTACTTTTTTAATGCAACAATTTAAAGTAATTGTCAATTACAATACATTACTAATTGGTAGTCATAAATTTCTGAACCTAACTCAAAATTTATAAGCCTGACTCAAATAAGAGGAATTTCCTTTTAAAGCGACCTTTTTTAAAATAAATCATCAGACAATAAACTCCCATTTTGCAAATGTATAAAATCCGCCCAGGAAAATTGTCATACAACTGGCACGGATGAAAGTAAACTAGTAGAGCTTGGACACGTAGGCACAAAGAAGGTCGAAAATAGGCAGGCAAATTGGCACTTAAAAACAGGAAGGAAAATAGGCATTATAGTTGACAATAGGCCTGCACTTAGAAAGAAAAATCTTAAAATTAGGCAGGCAAATGGGCATTATGATTGAATATTAAAATTTATACGTAATAATTCTAGTAAAGGATGAACACAATTCTCTAAAAAACAAATCTAATTTCTTTGATTGTCAAAACAGATCGCGGAGTCAGATAATATTTCCTAAGAGTTGGCAGACAGACGGACTGACTGATTTATTTATTCTGCAAAAAGTTTTACTAGTTTTCTCCCAGAACGTACAACAAAACAGTGAAGCTTCAAATTATTGAGTTTCTAATAGACCCAATTAAATTTTGTTAATATACTTTTCCATTCAAGAAAAATAGATTTCCTTCTAAAGAAGATATTTATCAGCAAGAAGAGAGAATAGCGAGATAATGAGCAAGCTAATTTTTGTTTTCATATTTTTAATTCCATATACCTTTAACAAAATAGAACATCAAAATAATTTGGAGGACTAACCCAGCAGGTGTACTGAAAAACAGGAACAGGTGAAATGTTTAGCAACTTGCAGTGTTTGATAATGATTCATCAAGCACATCATTAAAAGGTGTGGGTAAAATATGTGCCAAAGTAATAGATAACAAACCAAAGATAATATTGGACCCCACACAACTAAAATCAGTAGGGCGTTAGAAACTGATAAATCAGAAATAGCAAATGCATAGAATTGCTGGACATATGTATTCATGGTGCATGTAATAAAATATAAATACAAATAAAGAAAATAAAGCTGAACACTGGTGATGTTGAAAATATCAATATAAAAAGTGTTAAAATACTGCATTATGTCAGATGGACAGTCAGATGTTTTGCTGTCAATAGATTTTTCGCTATCAAGGACCCACAAAACATGGATTCTTGCTATGCCACATGTTAAGAGGATTCTCTTTCTAAAGTTAGCAACTGGATTTATTCCCTTTTTTGTTACCAGGGCTCAGCAATAAAAGTTTCTCTGCCGAAAATTCAGTTTTTTCATGCAACATTACATAACTTTCTCTCTACTCTGTAGCAAGAAAGTAAAAATCTGTGTGTCCAGATGCTCGAAAATGATATTGCATAAAACCTATCTTTAAAAAGAGTAATAACATAGGTGTGCACAGCCTAAAATAAGAGGGAGCCAGTGCCACTTTTCCATTTAACTTTTTATATACAATTATTTTTCTAGTCTTCATAAAGGAACAAATTAAATCCTTAGATCTTGATAGGTTAACAACTTGTTAGTGGATATTTATTATCTCACTTAAAAATTACAACACGACATTTCAGGAGCTGTTTGCAATCCGTTTCTAAGTGCTGAAAATTGTTGAAATTGCAGGATAGTATAAATTGAGAGGTCGATAATAACAACAACAACAACAACAATAATAATAATAATAATAATAAACTATTGCAAAGATTCCCAAATAAACTATTAAAAT
Source organism: Teleogryllus oceanicus (assembly GCA_964035755.1). Classification (NCBI taxonomy): domain Eukaryota; kingdom Metazoa; phylum Arthropoda; class Insecta; order Orthoptera; family Gryllidae; genus Teleogryllus; species Teleogryllus oceanicus. The sequence continues at coordinate 240,989,782 of CAXIVR010000002.1, read as the reverse complement.
TTGTCAATAACAATTAATTTGTAATGAATAAGAATCCACTTAATTTCGATCAACTTTCTGCATTTGAGTCAGTAAATTTTCTCCCCCATACGTCACATACAGTATTTGACTAAAAAAAAAAAAATTATCACAACAAACAGAAAGATAAATATTTAAATATAAACAGAATTACTAGAAACAGCAGTATTTTATTACCTCAACGGTGTAAAGCAGAAGAAGGGAATAATAGTTATATAAAAGCAATTATACTTCGATTTAAACAGAGTTGACGTAAATCAGCTGTTACAGTGTCACCCAATCAAGAGGTTAAACATCCCCATAGTGACGTGTAAGCTGCTGATTGGATGACACTGTAACAGCTGATGATCTGTCAAATGTTCTACAGAAATCAAAGTACATTAATTATAATAGACTACCTAAATGACCTTAAAACTTAATTAATACAAATACAAGGAAAACCAAAATAATATGTTCGATTTTGGATAATATTTAATCATTTGAATGATTAAACAGATATCACACATTTATACTTTTTGTAAGTTGATAATGTATAGATTTGTAAGTTTAAGATCTACGATATTTTCCTAACTTTCACACAGGTACCTTTACCTCTGTATGATTTACTATTGTAAACTTTTGGTATTCAATTAAACAAAAAAAAAATTTTTACATGAAAGGCAAATAAAGCTTCAGATATTATTTGACATTACAAGCTAGAATGAGCCATTACAAAAAATATAACAAACAATTCCTTGGGCAAGCACAATTACAAAAATGAAATTAAAAGAGTAAAATTATTCCTTCATGAATGGAATAAACAGAATAAAGGATTAAATTAATAATTTATCACATTATGATAAATATAACAAAATCATAAAATAGTTAACTCAATAAAGAAACATTTAAGAAATCACTTAAAGTTCTTATTTTTTATAGTTACCTGAGTCAACTTTATAATGTTTATAACAAATATATGCCTGAACAATAAAAAATACAAAAATGTTAAACATGCAAATACGTTTATCCAATGCTCAGATGGCCTCTTTTTAATATTATTCTAAAGTGAAGTAGTTACGAAAACTAACTACACAAATAAATCTAATTCTACTAGTAGTGAGTTACCTGATATAGGATCAAAAGCCATAAGTAATTTGTCTGTTCCTACAACAATGCAATCATTGACTCCATCTCCATTCACATCAATAAGTGAACAATCAATATCATGTGGCAGGCTTTGCAGTCTCTTGCACCAAGCAACTTTGCCAGTTGAACCAACCAATGACAATATTCCTCTACTACATATTGGATGGGAGTTCACGGGTTCCTTGAATCCTTTAACTTGACTCAAAATAGAACTCGTAACATCTTCTCTCATTAAAAATATCAAGTTGTGTCCACGACCCGGGACACCAGCAACTACACTGATTCTTCCTTTCAATTCTGAAAATAAATATTTTGTATTTACATAAATGCAGTTATTATTAACCAGCAAGAGTAAACGTACATACATATTCATCATGTATGAAAATAATTTAGAACTGTGAAATAACAATTGTAGCAAGTATCGTCATTTTAATGTGAGCAAAAAATTACACATTATTGACCAGACTGATTCTGAGATTGTACATTGGGAATAACCTCAATATCATAAATGAAGAAAAATGTGGGGTGTGCAAGAAAAAGACTGAAAATGAGGACTGTGTTTGATAAAAAGGTTTTTGTTGTAAGTGATTTAGTTCACCTTGAGCAAATATTATGGCTCCAGAACAGAAATTGCTAAAGGAAAACTATTGGTGCTCATCACCACATTCTTTCTCACATTATTTGTAACTTTTGCAATTTTAGAAAATTCTCTTAGAGAGTTCAACATAAATGAGACTTGCAAAATTTTTTTGGCATTTCTCCTATCTGAGGAAAAAATTAAAGCAGACATTTTGAGCTATATTTCAGAATTTTTTTAAAAAAAACTGCCTTACTTCATTCAAATTACACAAAAACTACAAATTTTTTCAAAAAATTGTGTAGGATCGTATTTACAAATATATATTTTTTTGATCAGATTTCATTAAGGAAAAGACTTCTCTCATCAATATTCTATGTTTGCATTTTTTTTTTCTTTTTCTTTGTTTCTTCCCGAATTCAGAGTTTTTGCCCACAGTTTCACCCAAAAACAGAGCCTGCACCCTTATTTTGTATCCTTTGGCTTATTCAAGGCAAAATTTAAAAGAAAATATTTTGAGTTGTTTTTAAGATTTTTTTTTTTTTTATATAAATTGCTTTTACTTTCAAGCAATTATGTGAAAACTACTCATATTTTCAAAAATTGTAATAATTGAAACGAAAATGAGTACTACACTATTTTTAAAAAGTCCTTTGCTGTATCTAAGGAAAAAATTTAATCAAAAGCCTTCTTAAGAAAGTTTTGAAAATGTTGCTATGGCTTCATGTAATATACTCTCAAAAATCAAAATGTAAAGCAATGGAGAGTATCAATTTTTGAGAAAATCATATAAATGGTTTAGGTGTGAATGTTGACCATGGGTGGGAAGACAGAATGATGATGGTCAGATGTCTGTTCATCAACCAATTGTTTGGGTATCAAGGAATCATAAAATATGGATATTGACTACATGTGTTAGTGGAAGTAATTTACTTCAGATTAGAACAAGATTTATCAACTTTTTTGCTTTCAGGGCTCTATATAATCCTTTTTTTCTGCAGCATTATGATACTTTCTCTCTATTATGTACATAGTATTTCAGAAAGTAATAAGCAATTTAAGTAGAAGTGTGAAGAATGAAAAAAATGTGTTTACCTGACTTTAAAAATAAATATGGTATTTGTGTTTGTTGCAATGTACATCTCATCTCAGAGTTCTCAACTTCGTAAGTGTTGAATTTATCTATGTTTTCTTGGGAGAAGTTTCAGGTTTCTTTTAAGTTTTTAAAAAGTCTTAATCATTTTTATGTGCATTTCAAGTTTGAGGATTTGTGCTATTAGATCACTAATGCTTGTGTAGCTGTAATCATTTGTCTTATTATCTGATCAATGGCAATCCTACCATTTTTAGTTATTCTAGGTTGATTTATAGTCATTATTAAATTGAAAGATTTAAGTAAATTTTTGTAATGTGAATATTTAAATTACTCATATGCTATTTTTAAATAAATAATTAAAATATACACAGATTTAAAACAAAAAATGGATGGCATATCAATACTCATTTGATAAAATATTTTATATTTACCTATGGATTCTAAAGTAATTTCCCATGCTTTTGTTCCAGTCTTCAAAGGAGCAGAAGGACATGTAGCCCAATCACACGGAATAATCCACAAGAAAATCACTATGGTAAGCCCACATAAAACTATAGAGAGAACGAAGCAAATTTTACGTAATGGTGACATGGGTTCCAAATGTCTTGGAACTGTTCCTTCAGCTTTAATAATTGGAACATTATCAGCGGCTGTTGGTCGAGTTGGAAATCCATTAATGGCAACATCTTGTTCATTGTCGTGATCTAAAGGACGATATTCACCCATTTTCTGACCTGAGAAATGAAATGCTATTAATGGCCCCTTCAAAGATATTTAAAAGTTTCACATGAGTAAACATCAAATGACTGCACATACCGTTTCTCTTATCTACAGATTCTTTTCCAGACACAATAAATTTCCTGCTGTCATTGTGGTGAACTACACTAATTAGTTCTTCCTCTGATGAGTCTGTGTCACTTATTGTTTGAGGGAGGGGAGAATACAAGGCTCCCTGACCAGTGCCTCCTCCGGACATTTAGTTTTGTTTCTAAAAGGGCAATATTTTATTGAAATACATTGCCGTGTTTTCTAATCAACTGTTCTAAAACTATTCTAAAACCAATGCTACTTACATCACCTGTCAGTTGGATACTGTCAGACGATAATGTACAACGCTAAAAATGGTCCTTTTGCCATATTTCTATTGTTCTTTTTAATGTGAATATCACACTGCTGATCTTAAGGTCAGCGAAATTCCTCAACTATACTACAAAATAGTAAAGTACGTATTAAGTACGTACCAATTACCACAAGCCGGTTACATCAAAAAATTAAAATACCGCAATCACCGCAATGACCATCACAGCATTCTTAGTAAGACATTACACAGTGTCAAAACGTAATCTTCAGGTATATAACATTATTCGGAAGGAAAAATCGCTGACTCTTTTTCCACAGACTCAGATTTTCTTACCACTTGGAACTTTCAGCAGTAAATACGTCGCATAATTTCCTATCGACGAATTATCGAGATTGATGTACACATCGATTAATTTCGAGTTAATCGATATATTATCGATTTTTTACGTTTGGAAATTCGAGAAACCTTTTTTTGTGGATTTTTTTGTCAGATGGCCTGGCCCCAGAGAGTATATATTGGCCTGCCTTGATGATAAGGTCATGGCTCGCGAAGAGTTCGACTGGTAGTGCTTTTCTCTTCAATGAGAGTGATGTTTGAGTATCGCATTCGAGGAGAGTATTTGTTATACTCGTGATCGATCAAATGTTTCAATTCGTTTTACACTGCACTGTTTGTAAAAAGAGTGGCACCAGATATGCAGTATTAACTAAGTGATATTCCTGAGCTTTTCTAATGGAAACAAGAGCGAACAATTTTGACGTTGATTAATTCTGAAATAAAAGAAATAGACATGGATAAGTTGACATTAATATCAGGAACATTGTTTCTTGCAGCGGATGTATTTGCCATCGTTAGTTTAGCGATGCCCGATTGGATTATAACAGACGTAGGAGGTACAACATATTCGTATCGATGCTATTTTCTTTCGAACCCAATAGTAAATTACTTATTTGTAACCTGTTCAACGCACTTCCCTTGACCCCAAAATTACAAAACTGTGCTAATACATTGTACAATATTGCGGTTTTTCAACTAATTTTCCGTAATTATTATTCACTTTGATATTATTATGATCAATTTTTTTTTTTTTCAGGTGATACACGCCTAGGACTTATGTGGACATGTATGACACTGTATAACAGATCACAAATTTGTTACACTCCGGACTTGCAACCAGAATGGTTACTTGCACTTGTTTGCATATTTGTTGGTTGCATATGTATTACAACTACCATTATTTTATTGGCATCCTCTCATTGGGACCGTAATGTTGTGCCGTATGCACGATGGGTTGGCTTTACTGCTAGTAAGTTTCAGAAGAATTGTATTCTAGAATGATAATCAGTTATGCATCCATAATATATTGAATTTGAAAAAACATTGCAGTTCCCATGAATGTAATAAACAATTTGCTGCAAAATGATTATTACTGATTACTACTGATGCAAAAAAAAAAGTGATAAGATTTTAATCAGTGCCTAATAAATATTTTTGTTGTTACAGTGGTCTTATTTTGTTTGGCAGCTGTGATTTTCCCAATGGGATTTCATGTTGACGAAATAGGTGGACAACCATACCAGCTTCCTAACAGTCATCAAGTGGGAGTTTCATATATATTATTTGTGCTTGCTTTGTGGATAACAGTAATTTCAGAATTGTTTGCAGGAAAAGTGTGTCTTCCTCATTTTTGAACATATTCAATGGGAGGGAAGAAGAAAAGAAAGAAGGGGGGGGGGGAATAGTGAAAATTTCAACGTTCTGTAGGAAATGACTTTTCCCTGATTGCAATTACATTATCCTAAATGATGTGATGAAAAGATATTTTATATATTTCTGTTAGTTACTACTATAGAAATTATTTACGAGAGGTTTTGTGATGTATTTTATTCACATCAGAGGTTTTAAGTTACCTTATCTGGACTAGAGAACTAAGCACATAAGTTTTCTACTTTTGGTATAGTAGAACTGGGGAGCATTTTCTGGGAGATTTTTCAAGTTCAATTTATATTTCCAAGTGAATTTATATATATATTGAAAATGATAACTTCCTGTTTATGTTGAGATAAAAGAAAATGCAAATTGCTGCTTTTGTTCTGTTATTTTTCCTTTTGATTGATTTGATGCATTACTTTTGCAAAATTAGAAGTATCAAAATGCTGTACATATTTGCAGGGGCACTCGAAGAAAAGAAACTGAGGCAGTAGCTGTGGGTGGGGCTCTATATTTCAATCAAAAGTTGCACCCATCTTCTAATACATTGACAGAATTCATTTCTCCATGCAACAGAAGTAACTTAGAGCTGTTGATTTAAATGAGAAGTAAAGACATGCTTTATTTGTTTAAATGAAAAAATTCAGGGCTTGGGGCAAGTTGCCCCTTGCTGTGGGTGTCCCAGCATATTAGCATTTTGTCTTGACACAAAGCGTGAAAAGATTATATTCTTACTTGGACTTTTTTTTATTGTAAATTGGGCTATTTTTTTCGATGATTCGCAAAAATTCCAGTTCAACTTTACCAATGGCAGAAGTTTTATTGTGTTCTGCTTTCATGTATACTTGTGCAATATAAATAAATTTATTTTTCTACCAGTTCTGTTAAATATGTGATTAGATTCCTTAACTTCAGCCAAATCTTTATTCAAACTTGTAAATAGAGTGTGGATATTACTGATTTCTGTTTTACTTTTCATACATAATATGATGTATAGTGTTTGTTTAAAAGATTTTGTATTTACTTGCCGGGGATCAACACTGTTTTCATTCTACCTCTTTGGCACCACTGCCTTCTGGATTTTAAAATTGAAGTGTGGATTGATTTAATGTAACAAAACAAGTTTATTTTTGTAAGCATGTACAAAAAATGCCCAGAAGAGGAAGGAGGTATTTCCAAATCATAGTTTAATTACATAAATTACTTGTAAGGTGCAGTGATGCACTGAAAATTACATAAAATATGTGTATATTGAGAACGTGCTACAAAGGGGAAAAGTTTTTGTTCCCGGCTTCAGTCTGAACATGTCTTTTCTTCTTTCACAATTTCTCCGAACAGCATCCAATATTGCCATTGTTGTGCTGCACCTGTTGGCAAAACAGCTTATCAAAACTTCCAATTCTTAGCTTGGCAACAAAGGCCAACAATTGAAATACACAAGCTGTGTAATTCCTTGTAAGAAGACGTATGCCAAGATTTCTGCGATGTCCTCTCTACAGCGTAACAAAAAAGTTAATATGAAAACAGGTCTGAGAATTCTTCTTTTCAGAGTTACAAGACTTTATTTATTTAAAAATTTATTTATTTATTTTACGTCAAAAAAACAGTTGAAACTGCGTATGACGTGCTATAGGGAGAAGTGAATTCTGTGCACATTTTCAAAAATTCTGTGATCCCTACAGTCATATACTACATGAATTTTTATAATAAAAAAAAGCTCTCATGTAATAAAATCTATTTTCAAGGATAAATAAGCAATAAATTTTGAGCTCCTAATCATGTCCTTCATCAAGGAATAATACTTCCTGCCGCAACAACATGGAAACTAAAATTTGAATAACTATATTTCCCAATGAATTCTAGAAGACGTGCACAGATAATGAAGTTACATTTATGTCCAGAACCAAAACAAGGGGCCATCTCAGCATTTGCTCAATGGATCAGGGAAACTGGACGAAAAACGTGATTGAGATGGGGGTCATTATCCCGGAGGTTGCAGTACAATACTTGTTACAGGTTGTTTATACACATTTATACAGTCAAAAAGGTAAATAATGCATTATGTATCATTGTTAAAATTAATGTTACTTTTCTTGTGATGCTCAGTATAGTCTCTAATTGTATAGAAACAGTTATGCAGCAGAAACGATTTCACTTTGGATTTAAACTTTTCTATCGAATTGAATCGTTTAAAGTCATCTGGCAAAGTGTTGTAAAATAATGTACATGTATTGTATGTGAATTTTTTGTAATGAGCTGTGGATATTGTCACCTGATGAATATGATTTCTATGTCTAGTGTTATAGTAATAGACATCAGCATTTTCTGAAAACATATTCCCACCCTTAAGCAAGTCATTTCTGACAAAAACCACTGATGTGTAAATCAACAGACAAGGTAATGGTAAAATTCCTAGATTAATGAAGAGAGGCTTACAAGAATCATGGGGGTGGGATTTGGTTACTATTCGTACAATTCATTTTTGTACTCTTAAAAGTCTGCGAGCTATAAGATGTATTTCCCCAGAATATTGCCATATCTCAGGCGGGAATGAACATTCGTGAAATAGACACGAGCAGTATGAAGGCTGACTGAATTTGCAAGAATTCTGAACGTGTAGCATAATGAACTTCATTTTGTGTTAAATTCATTTAAATCCCTTCCATTTAAGATTTGACTGAATTGAAGATCATTCAATGGTACACCGTTCATTTTCAGTGGAGCACAGAATTGTTTATTTGAAATGGAAAACTGCATTAAAACCGTTTTCTTTTCGTTTACTATTAATATGTTATTTCGGGATCAATTTGAAACATCTGATATTGTACTATTTACGGTGTCTTTCTTGCAAAGGATGTTCGTATCATCCGCAAAGAGAACCGTTCTTTCGTTTTGAATCATCAAGGGCATATCGTTTACGTTTTATTGATAACAGAACAAGTCTGTACACAAGTGAAACTCAGTCCACTTTTTAGATTTTTGAGATTATTGTTTGTGTTGATTAGAGTAGTGAAATCATTGGAAGTTCTCTGTTTGGATGCACTAAATTATCAATTTATTTATTTTTACTTTTTTTGCCTTACTACATGCTTATGTAGTAAAGACAAAGTATGTAATACTGTCCAGAAAACTGGGATTTTTTGGGGCCCCTGATATTGAAAGAGTGGATAAATTTTGTTCCTAAATGTAATCTTAACACATTGTATAGACAGATTCCATGTTTTGTGGGTCATTGATACCGGAAAATCAATTAACATCAAAAGATTTGTCAGTCCACAACCATCCAGCATCTCAAACTGTTCAAATGATTTTTTCCAAAATTGTTATTCTACAACCATTCTGCTCAAACTTAGGCCTTGTGAGTGAACGTGATATTTTGAGTTTTTGGGGTCACTTTACAAAAAGCTTCAAAAACTGTGTTTTCAAGAATTGCAAATGTTAACATTGCAAAAGTACAATATTGATGATAGAGATTGTTTCTCTTAATGAAGTCTGTTTTAAAAACTTAAATCTTAAATGGTGGCAATGTACAATTGGGGAGGGGGGGAGTAGTTTTCGCAAAATTTTTGCTAGAATTGGCAATTTAAAAAAAAAATCTTAAGGCTGGTTCTAATTTTTTCTTTAAATTTCTTGCTCAGGTACAGCAAAAAACGCTTAAATAAATGACAAAGGTCACATTTTCTTATTAACTGTATATCTCCAAAAATTGTTAACAAAACATTAAAATTGCAAAAATTATATTGATGATAAAAGATTGAGTCTTTGATGAAATCTGTTCTTGAACTTTCAAGTTGAACTTAAAATAATGTTAAATACCATCCTGTGTGAGAATCTTCGCATATTGAACCCTCACCCTCTTCCCTATCCTTTCATATCTACATTAAGGGGGAAAATTGTTAATGAAATGTTTGTTTAAAAAATGTATAAAGGTAACTTCCATTATTAGAATATCAAATAAAAAAACTGCAGTTGACATTTGAAACATTCTCGATAAAGTTTTATTCAGTGTTACAGACATTTTCTTGGAACAATTCACATGTCCTTAGAAACAAAAATTGAAGTAATTATACAATCTTCCTTGCCAGTTTGCTTTTTGCTTTCCTGAGTAGTTTAAAAAATATTAGCTCTTTACTCTTGAGTAAGCTACATAAAATTGTCCATGCAAGTATACAACACTACTCTTTGCAATGTTCAAAATTGACGTAGCAATGCAATGAATTAAGAAGCACCGAACCAGCGAAAATGTAATAGAACATCCAAGATGGTTTCATCCTGTAGATTAAGGTGTGAGGAACTTTCCTTTGAGGCTTATGGTCTCAAAATTCCAGTTTTTAAAGCTCTAGAACACTTCGTTTTCTAGTTATATAACTGTATAGATTACAAAATGCTGCCCGGGTGTTGCGGTTTGCATTTGACAGTACTACTTACAGATTCCCCGCCCCCAACAAATCCTTTATATTTTGAAAGTTAAATAGCAATTTGTCAAGGCTCAGTGAAATTCTCTTTCCTTATTGACCTCTTGTATAAAGATTGGTTGCATATGAAAGCAACAAAACTTACCTCTACTACAGATATAATATAGGAGAGGAGGATATCTAAATTTGTACAAATTGCAAATATCATTGTTAATTTGCCTTTAAGCTTTGGAACAAAGGAGTTCAGATATGAGGCTGGTGTTTTAGGGATAACAAACTGTGGAACAAAATCTTTCACTATGTATGTAATAATTGAATATGTTTTTGTCTTCATTTCTTTATTTCTCATTCTTTTATGTTTATAGTCGATCAATTTTCATCACAGGAGACCCAACAGTTTTAAAAAACGATACACAAGTTTTTGAAAAGAACCTTTCATATTACACATTTAGGAAATATATTTTGTTCCTTTGCTCAGGTGTCTGTCAAAATTGTTGTCTATTAATTTAGTAATTCTTATAATTAAAATTATATAACATCCTTATTTATATTTAAATTTACAATAAAGTTTTTTATTAAAATTTACTATTAGTGTGCACCAATATGTGTATACCTTTCCCTTCATATAAATAAACGTAATACAAGACATTATCAACTTGTTGAGGTGTCGATTGAATTCATAAGAATTGAACAACCTCATTTTCGTTCACAGAAGAGTCATATTCCCTCAGCATCATAAAGGCAAAGCTCAAACTAAGTTGCCATGCAATACATGCATTAATGTGGCAGAAAAAGTGATCTGTATACTTGTATTGGAACAAACAAAAAGCAAACAGGTCTTTGAGGCACCATTATGCTGCATTACAAAGGGTTAGGGGGGGGGGGTATAATTCCGTGTTACATAATACTATTATTTATTTTTAAAATTTTTCAACATTTGCTAAAGTAATTCCTTATATTTAGTCTTACTCCAGAACATTAAAATATTAACATTGAATTAAAAATATGAATAAATAAAAAATTATCAATGAATTGTTACAATAAATGGAAACACTTTTTCAATGGTATATTCATAGAAACTGTTATATTATGAAGAAAATACTCAAAATTGATCTGTAGAATATTCTAGAATCCAATTACTTGGTCCAGTAGACTTCAGGCCCATTAGTCATTCACAGCAGAGTGTGCATGGCTTGTCAGAAAATATGTCCTACTTTCATTGAAAAATTGTCCCAATTTTCTAGTTAGGCGTAGTTTGCATCGCCTACTAATTCTGACTTTATCATAAAGTTTAATATGTAACAGAAGTAAAATGAATACAATTCATTACTGCTTTGTAGTTTTATTTTTACTTCTTAAGTTGGGTTCTTGTCACAAGGGTTACATACTTTCTTATGGGGGTTTCAAGTGCACATTACAATTGCATTACAGCGGGGAGAGGGGGTATTCAAAATATTCCAAAATTTGTGTTACATAATTTATGGACAGCCCCTTAATTGTAAATTTTTATTTAAAAAATTATGTAAATAAAGATGTTAGATTTGAATTATAAGAATGATTAAATTATAGAAAACAATGGTTAGTGATATCTGAGGAAACAAAATAGATTCTTGAAATGTGAGACAACAGAGCTTTTGAATTTGTTTAAGTTTTTACAACTGTTGTTTTTGTATGATGAAAATTAACTTTCTGTAAAGGAACTATAACAATGTGAAGTAAAGAAATCAAACAATCAAAGAAGAAATAAAAGAGGTCATCTGCGTCAACATATTAGCTTTGACTGACTATGATGGCAAAGCCGTCGAAAGTCGGCTATCTTAATAAAGCTAATATGTTGACGAAGATGACCTCTTTTATTTCTTCTTATAAGAACGTCAACACCAAATCAGAATACCCACAATATTAACAATCAAAAACATTCTTCTCTACCCCCCACCTTCATACATGTTGAACTCCAACTTGCACCCATATGTGAAAATACTAGCATTTAATTACATTCTTTGATGCAAATGAGCATAGGCCTACCAGCAACTACAGTGAGATGAGAATACATCAATAGAAGAAAACACTTGAATAGCACTAAAATTGGATTTCATCTATGGGAGGCAGTTATTTTTCCTCTCCTTTTTTTTTCCTGATGGGAGACAGACCCTGAATTATTTGATACATTTTTGTAATATGAATATAATTAGCCATTTTTTAGGATTTTATTTCTTTAATTTTACTTGTACAAAGACAGCCAACATATCCACAACAAGTGAATGATCTGTCCAAACATTCTGAACCCAATGATTCAATCTTTATATAAAGTAACCCCTCCTCCCCCCGTTTTAATTTTTTAAGTGCGTACAAAAATATATCTTTGATGTTTGTTCCCTTCTTGATGGAACTTAACCCTCCCTAGCATCAAAAAGTGTGACCCCCACAAAGAACGATCTGATAAATGTCAACAGACCGTAATAAAAGTTCTGCCCTTAGCCTTCATGCTTCACATACAAACGTATTTTGATGTCACGAGGGTGCTGAGGAAAAGATATTGCAGAACTCTGATTTCAGGCTATTTAGTGCAATTATGGTAACATTGATATCAAGTTTCACAATCAGAAGAACATGATGTTGATAAAATACAGTCAAAGTTTGAAACAGTAATTCTGGGTGTTCCACAATGGTCAGTACTTGTATTTTCACTTTTTCTAATGTATGTAAATGATTTTCTCCAAGTCTTCAGATTATAAATTAATATCCTATGCAGCCGAAACCTCATTTATTAGTAATGCTAAAGATCTAAGTACATACACTAGAAGAAATAAAAATATCTTACTACTTAGACATGAATAATTTAAGCTTAAATACAGAAAAAAACTAATGTAATGTAGTTACATTATCAAACTCTAGGATCTCAAATAACTATACTCGTATTGAAGTAAATAATGAGACTAGAAAACAAATTGAATGTCATAAATTTCTTTGAATATAAATTGAAGAAAACCTAACTTTCAATAAACACATTAATGTAATAAAATAAGCTCTAATATATTCTTATTAACATATTTTAGGAAATACAAGACAACAGGTACACTTACAACAATATACTATGGAATAATACACCCATATATTGAATACGGAATAGAAATGAGTACAACCATTCTAAACATGAGCAGAATGATTCTACAAAAAAGAGCCCTTAGATGCGTTTTCAAACCAAAACCTACACAATCATATATAACTTATTACATCACACACAAAATAATGACCGAAATGGCATTTGAAATCATTACTCTCTTCAGAAAGAAATCCAGCTCACATATTCATGAGTTATGCGATTGTAATACTAGTAAGAAACAGAAACAGGGTGTTTATTTCTAGAGCCTCAAAAAATAAAAGCTCTTATCACAGAGCCATCTTAATGTATAATAATCTTCCCAAAAACATTAAAAATGTATGTGAAATATAATATAGTATAAATATAATATATAATAGAAATGTGTTCTTGTAAATTAAATAAACTTATAGAGTAGAAAATGTATTAGTTTTATATATTATTTTGTATGTATGTGTCATAAGTATTTTATGTATTTCCTTATAAATTTTTGTATGCTATGTATGTATACATTTTGTTTTATGCCTTTTCTAAATTATTGCACTTTGATGATGCTTGAAACTTATTACCATAAGTCTTACTGGCAAACAAAAATTATTATATATTTAAATACAGATGTCAATGGCAGCCTTGGTCACTATTTTAGAAAAGGCATCTATAATTGAAAGGGAATGCATATGCAAGTGCATGGTTGAATTCAATTCAATAAGGGAAAAAAAAGTTGAAATTAGTTACACCAAAATTTAAACTATTTTTTCTGTCTTTACCCAAAGATATTGTGTAATAACATCATGATCATGTAGACATGTAGTAAAAAGTACATTGATTTCTTCAAAGTTTTAATAACTATGAGGAATAAATACAAACAAATAAAATTTAGGTTAAATTAATTTTTATAATAAAGACCAAGAGGAAATGTAGACACCGGCAGACCAAGAAAACAAAGAGGACCAGAAACACCTTAACTAATGTAGAAAAATACAGGCAACAAGGAACAAGTCATGGGACTTAAACCTTACATTGGTGAATTATTTTTATACCATCCAATTCATGCTGGATGCTGTCACAAAACTTCTTAAGATATGGATTTTTATAACAGATAGCTACTGATATTCATTAAATGATTATAAATTAAAACGAAGAGAATTTGAATTCTGTAGTATGTGAATTTTGGGCAAGGAGTTGAACTAACTGATCTTCCTTCTACCTTGCTTCCATACAGAAAAATTAATGTGAATATAAAGTTTGTTGAAAATTACTGGAAAAGGATATAAAGATGCAAGTTATTTCTTAACTGTGGCTCCTAAATGCAGTAGTTTGAAGTAAATATTCTCCATAATAGTCTTTTACACTATATCCCACTATGCTACAATCCTTGGACTCGTCAAATGCTACACAACAGATGAAAAAAAAACATGTATATAATTGTGAATATTTATTTCCCAATGTCACATGTCCATATGCACAATATGAATTACAATACCTAATATACAAGGAAACCATTTAAAAATTACAAGACTTCAAAAAACAGTCAAAATAAAATTCACATAACATCAAGTACTATGATACTCAGAAAACATTTTTAGAGCTGCAGACTTATAATATACACTCCAAAGCACACTACAGCAAGACTGCAAAGCCAGATCCAGTATTGAGCAAAAATAGACCTCTGTGCTTCTTTTTCCTCTTGGAACTTTTGTCTCTGTTTTTTACGTCCTTGTAATTTCTTCTGGAATCTTTCCATTTCCTCTTGATTCTTGCGTGCTTCCTCCTCTTCTTTCTGCAGTTTTGCCAAAACACGTGCCTTTTCTTCTTCTTCTTTCTGTTTCAAGCATAATTCATCACATTCCACTTTAGCATTGCCTGCCCTCACAAGATCACAAGTAAATTCAGCACGAATTCTATGACATTTACAATGCATTTTCACTTTCTTCCGACACAATGCAGCATCAGGACAATCACCAACATGGCAAATACTTTTACACCGATGTCCACAGCTGTAATTTTTAGGGCACTGGTTTCCACAATTTTGCAGAGATGCCTTCTTTTCTGCATTCGCACCAGTCCATTCAAAACAATTAATACACAGTAAGTTTAACTCACAATGACAACGTATTTTTATCATCTGCCGACAAGGAGGACATTTACTAGGATGACAAAATTTCAAACAAGAGTGACTACATCCATCCGGACGAGCTTTTGTGCATGAAGATTCACAGACATCACAGTTTGTACCTGCACTAGTTGCAGTTTCACTCCCTTCAACTATATGACATGGCTGTTCACATCTGTGATTTCCACAAGATAAAGTACGGCCACATTTTCTTCCACATGACATCTGCCTTGCAGATGAACAAGGCATTGTTATTTCTTCATGTTCACCTAAACAGTTTATTAGCACAGGAACCTTACATGGTGGACATGGCACCTTTTCTGGCACATTGTTGGACGGAACATCAGTTTCCCATATCATTCGCTTCACTTGAAGTACTGGTGCAACTGCATGACATTTTGCTTCACATGTATGACCACAAGTTCCATGCTTCAGACCACAAATTTCACGGCAAGGTGGGCACTTTCCAAAATGACATGGATGGACAGACATATTTTTGTGATGACAGTTCACTGGTCTTTTACATGGCTCAGAGCATTTTGGTGGCTTAGTTTTTTTGTGAATTCCACAACGTACAGAGACAGATGTCATTTTGCAATAGCAGTTCACTTTCACAGTTTGAACACATGGATAGCATGGTCCTTGATGGCAAATGGCAGCACATTTGTGACTACCACAAGCCAGTGAACGCCCACATATTTTCTCACAAGGTGGGCAGTCACCATCACAGCATTTTCTATTACAAGCATGCCTCCTACAGTTCTTGATTCTTTTACATTTGGTATCGCACACATACTCCTTACGGCATGGTTGCTCTTTTGCATGTGTTCCACAACGACATGGCTTATTGATTACTTCTAAGCAACTCCCACATTTATCACGATGACAAGGTCGAGAACATGAGTGAATTCCACATTCCAAAAGTCTTCCACATGTATCACCACACAATGGAACTTCTGTTGTGCATGGAAGTTCATATGATGTCTTTCCACATGGGCATGTTCGTAACTGAGTGAGCGGACAAGGTCCACATTTACCAGAATGACATATCTTCTCACAAACATGAAACCCACAAGAGTATTGTTTGCTACATACTTTGCCACACTGCCATTTTGTAGATGAACAAGGTCTTAAACATTTCTCTGACCTGCAATCACAGTACTGAATACTTTCGTCAAGACATGGAGGGCAATCATTTTCATGACATATCTCGCTACACGTGTGCTTTCCACATATCAACATTTTTCCACACACTGAACCACATGACCAAAATCGGTTGCTACACCGGTGAACTTTAGGACTTTGTTTCTGGCAATGACATTTAGTTTTCACCATTTTTGGGCAAGGAGGACATGGTCCTGGATGGCATAACAATAAACATCTATGACCACAGGCTGGCTGCAAAGGTCTTTCACAAGTTTCACCACAAGAATGAGGTACCAACCAGGGATGAAATGGGGGATCTTCTGATTTATTACAGTAACAATAATAACGTTTGGGAATTACACTCTCCAAGTACATATGACGGCAGTTTGGGCATGACCACTGAATAAGTGGTACTTTTGATCCCTGTGGATACTCTTCAATGGACTGTTTTAAGTTAAATATACTGTCTGTAGCCCATTTCATTGTACAGTTCAAATGAAAAAAACAATAACATTCTTCACATGTCCAAATAGCATCAATGCGCTTCATTGTTCCAATACAAATGAGGCAAATTGCAGTCCCAGATGAAAATACCTCTTCTAAAAATCTCCCCGTCCTACCTAAATCCTCTCTCTTGCCGCCAGACAGTGAATAAGAGTTTAAAACTGAATCCAATATGCCACCGAATTCTAGTTCTTCTTCATCTGATGAATCGTCACCACCTGGAACTACATGTTTTTTAATATTTTCTTGAAATTGAGCATGGGCCTCCATAAATGTTTTTTCAGCACGTGTACCACGGGAGGACTGCATGTTTTTGTCTCCACCGCGTTGGTTCCGAGGCCTATCTTTACGCCACACTCCTGCCATACTGACTATAATACTCAACTTCCTCTGCGACGATCTGAAACCGCGAACGGTATATACTTTAATCACTCACGCAGTTTCAAATTTCTGTTGTGCTGATCGCTAATTTTATTTCTCCTTGCATGCACCAAAATCCAGCTCTGCTGCTCCACGACAACCAATCCAGGGAGTATTATACGAACCAACCCGTTCGCAAGCAACTCTGCTTTTGCTTATTACTCCTCCAATTGTCCACCCCTGAACTCTCAGCTGCTCTCGTCCCTTGCGCCACTTGTCAACCACGTCATTATAAAAAAAATAATACTACCAACTTCACGGAACAAAATATCTTACGGAGCAAACAGAGAAAAAGTGTATGCTCAAATATTAGCATACGAAACAACTTTACATTTTCTAGTTTACAATATTTAAAACGAGTACAGCAGTATTACAGTTCTAATTGCAAAGAACGGCAGAAAAATGAAATTTCCTTGCTTTTTGTTGGTAGATTGATAAAAACAAGAGAGGTACGGAAAACGCAGTGTCATGAATTGGTGTTGACAATGTTAATTCCTCTCGGAATTTTGTGATAGCTTGTGTGTTATTTGTGCATAAACTCGTTACTTTTTGGTCAATATAACTTTAGAGAATTCAAGTATTCCGTTTATTACGAATTTGTTGTTGAAGGTGACAACGAACTGTTAGGGAACAATTGTGCTGGAATAACCCATATTACCTTTTCTGCCTACGAACAGCTATAATCAGCAACACCATTGTATATTTCTTAGATTCTGTGGTATAACTTACCAAAATGAGTGTGTGGGTAAATCTTGACAAACTTAGTTTGCAGCTGGAAGGGCCTGTGGTTCTCCGTGATCTAAAGATTGAACTTTTTGGTGATAATACCCATCATATATATTTTACAAACAATGGGAAGAAACTACCAGAAAATGCCATTATTAAAGAAGGTGTCGTCCGCGCTTATTCACGAGTCCTGGGTGGCAAAGGTGGATTTGGATCCATGCTTCGAGCCATAGGTGCGCAAATCGAGAAGACAACAAATCGTGAGGCTTGTAGAGATTTGAGTGGTAGACGGTTGAGAGATATTAATGAAGAAAAAAGGCTTAAAAATTGGATTGCTCAACAAGCTGAACGTGAGCGGGAAGCTGCAGAGAAAAGGAAGAAGAAGTTGGAGCGGTTGTGTTTTGAGCCAAAGCATGATTTCAGCGATCAGAATTATGAAAAAGCACGAACAGAGCTAACAGAGAAGGTCCACGATGCTGTAGAGCAAGGTTTCCGTTCTGCATCAACATCTACCAGCACCACTGAATCAAAAAGAAAGTTGGAACCACAGGGAGGTAGCCAAATTAAGAAAAAGAAATCATGCCTGTGGGTAGATGATTTTGATGACAATGACATCAGTTCTAATGACAGTGATTCAGATGAAGAGATTCACGTTGGTAACAGGCAGGGACTCAAGGATTTAAGAGAAGAAACTAAGCTGAAGGAAGAAAAAGACACACAAGACAATCCATATAATTCTTCTCAAGAACAGAAAGAAAAATTGAAGGAGGAGGGGAACTGTACCGAACATGAAAACCCCAGAAATAAAGAAGTTTCATCTTGTGATCATTCTGAGAAAACTCCACCTAGTGAATCATCACTATCTCCTGAAGGCAACAAAAGCGATGTGTGCCATGACAGCAGTGCATCTGAAAGAGATTCTGGTGTTGCTTGTACTGCATCTTGTTAATAAAATGCAATGATCACAAAATACAGTGTTAAAAAATGTATAAAAAGTTGTAGTTAGAAAATCACTTCAACTCCTGTCAGTGAAGATGAATGTTGATACATATGCCCAATTGAAGATTAAGGTTTTTATCTCAATTCATTAATGAATAATTCTAATATTTTAAACGGTATACCATTACTATTGGTTCAATTGGTACAATGTGTGAATGTGTTTATTGTATCATATCTTGCTAGAGATGAATTTCATCTGTGTGTACTTATTCTCACTGGAATATTACTAATTGATGGTTTTAACTTGTTAACCGAACTTTTAAAACACAACAAGACTTTCATTTTACAGGGGTATTATTATCTCAAATTTGTAATATAGGTAATAGTAGTAATATAAAATAAAAAAAACAAACAATAGTATTAAAAAGGAAGTAAAAAGTTACTTGGTTTTTGGAAATGTGTCTGAGCTAGTGAGCAAAGGCTGTTAAGTATTGTTTTTCAATGACAACAATGACCATTTATTATTTTTCTATATCTTTCATACCTCTCACTTTATTGAATTATTTGGGAAATGCATTAATTTCATGATGTATGAAAGGTCCTTCCGATTGGACAGTTTTGAAGATATCATAAAATTCAAAATTTCATTTCTATAAACATGTTTCATAATTTGTAATGTTTTGTAATATGTTTTTTTATATAAGAGATTACTTGATACACTGTCTAAACATTATGTATTGTTGTAGAAACGTGAAAATAAATTATAACACATTGTAAGCTACAGGATCTGACCAGTATTAATTGAAATGACATTTATACTTTAATTAAAACCAGAAGTCCTTTGAAGGTCATGAGCTGAAAAGACTGAGGCCCTGTCATCCAGCTTCATTATAAAAAAAATTGAAGTCGTAACGAAGCTTGTGTCTGAGTCTCCACCTCCCAGCTTGTGACCTTGAAAGGACTTGCAGTGTGCGTGCATGTAATCTGCAATAAGGATTTAAAATACTTTTTTTCCTAGTTGATTTTAATGAACAAAAACATTGGCATGTTTTTTTTTAAATTTATTACACCTTTGTTAATAATGCAACGAGTGTCAAAATCCTCATTGGGCATTGAGCGTTGAGCGCTTATTAGGAGTAATCCTCAGTTACTTTTTATATAGTCAACATTAGGAATAATCCTCCATTACTTTTTTATATAGTCCGTATGTCATCAACAGGACTGTCAGGTAGCATCTCTGTGTACACGCCTCTCTCTTGCACGCTTTTATGTCACAACCCAGCAGCCAGAATTTGGAAGGAATTAGGACACTTCACAGGTGTTGGACAAGCCCTTGCTTAGCAGCTAAACTTGTTTTGTTGGAACAAATTTCACATGAGATTATCTGGAAATCAAACCAGGACCCTTGGTGAAAGGCAAGCAACTTTCCTCTAAGCCACGAGACAAGCTTCATTCTGAAGTAACTTTAAAGAGAGAAGGTGATAAACTCGGAAGTCTACACTTAAGTTATTTTTTGATGATAGATGAGTGGTCACAAAAGGTTTTTCATATCAGTACTTGCAAAGTATGAACATTTTCATTATGAGAATGAAGAAAAAAGCAGCAGGCAGCAATCATAAGTGTAGCTCCATCTTTATTCCAAAGCTGATGTAGAATATAGCTTAATCTCCCCAAACATCACAAGCCATATGCATTGTGTTCACCGAAATTAAAATAATATTACATGTAGAATGTACATAGTTTAACAAACAATATTAGTATGCAACAAATCATTCATTAGGCATGATATTGAAAAAGACCTGAAAAATGTACTTAAAAACCACCTGGAAATAGACAATTTCTGAGGAGGATTGCTACCACATAAAATTGATGGTTTCCCCACATGATGATACTTAATAAACAAATTCAATTCATTTGTTATTGTGTAATAATTTAATTATATGTTCAGTTCTCAAGTCTAAAATTCTATACATATGTATTTTCTCAGGATGTCTGAACAAGAAATATTAAAACCTTATAGACACACTAAATTTTACAATGAATTTTAAAAATGCATGGCTAATTTGCTGAATACATTAACAAGCCAGAAAACTGACTTCAAAATGATTTTTAGTCTGAAATTACAAAAAGAGAGGAATTATTTAAAGGATATGTATGTCGAAAATATGATAAATTTTAATGTAAAACTACACTTTGAAGCATACAAGAAAATTTGAAGAGTGAGTTCTGCACATTGCTTTACAACTTTGCCACACAAATACTGAGATCTAGACAGAACATACAATGTTAGTAACAAATTAACACACATTCATCACAAAGCTACAACAAGTGTAGCAGTCAATTTTTTAACCCATAAGTTACTAATGTACAATCTTTCACAAATCATTCACCCACACTATAGAGCCTTTTAGCAATAACAATAACCACTCTAATTACACAGACCGTATCAAATATATATGTATATACGAGACCAAATAAACTACTTTCTTTGAAACAACAAACAATCTTGATTGAAGTCTTATATCAAAAATTATTCTTTGCAGTAATATAAATACAAATGAAGTGTAAC
Organism: Teleogryllus oceanicus; assembly: GCA_964035755.1. Classification (NCBI taxonomy): domain Eukaryota; kingdom Metazoa; phylum Arthropoda; class Insecta; order Orthoptera; family Gryllidae; genus Teleogryllus; species Teleogryllus oceanicus. Next base: position 240,968,243 of record CAXIVR010000002.1, on the reverse strand, counting down.
ACTTTTCTGTTTATTTGCAAGCATGCAGCACATAAATATTGCAATAAAATACTGTTGATCACTACAAAAATTCAATACTCTGTCACACCTCTGAAACCAATATAACTGCAAACACAAGCAAGATATAACTTGTGAATACAAGCATATTTTTTAATATACTTATTAAAATAATGCATTATTCTTTCATAATGGCATATGCTTCAAGCAGTTACAAACACAAATGTGAACTCTCTGGTCCCAGCCTTCCAATAAAAAATTAACTAATAAATTAGTGATCCAGCCCAATAGTCAGAGTCAAGGAGAACAATCATCTTTTGACCAAAATGTGCAGCCGTTAGTATAGGTGGTACAATAAAAACTACAATAACTGGTCAGAAAGATATTGAGCTACTTCATTCTCTCACTAATATTTCAATTTTACAATGACTGCCAAAAGCAGCAAAGTATAAAGACTGATTCTCTTGTGAAGTCAATTTTGACTTGCTTTTTCCCCCAAACTAGAGAAATAATTGACTGGCCATGAAAAAGGCTTAGTAAAATTGACAAAAATATATTCCATTTATAGTTGCTGATACCATAAAATACTACAGTGAACGGAAAATAAGAAAAATTGTAGCAAAAGTAATTTGTTGGACAATCTGTTCATAAACTTTTAATCTAACATTGCTGTTTTCTGTATGTCACAATAACTTAATCCTGAAGAAGCAACTATTTGTCAATAACGTTTCTATGAAAATTATCAGCAAAATAAACAAAAAGTTTCGTGACAGATATATGTTCAATAATTTTCTGTCTACATTTTTCTGATAATATATATGCATATTTCTAGATTATCTTTAGATAGTTTGAAACTGAACACAAGTATTGAAGCCAACTGGGTAACATTTAATTTCCACCTGGAACATAAACAAAAATATGGAGAAATACAATTCTGAAATAAGTTCCATGAAGGACGCACACCAGAGATTTGTTAACATCTATAAAATTCATTCATTGTCACTTTATAGCTGAAGCAAACTTAAATAGGTTTGAATATAAAGGGGATACAGGAAAAAATAGTGAAAATGATCCTTGGAGATCCATGCTTTTGGGGCTAACAAACCAGTTCGAAACAATTTAAAAAAAAAAAATTATATGGTTTTCACCTCCATTTTACTGCTGGCTTTGACAAAAAAAGTGTTTTTGATTTCATTTTTGATAGCAAAATAATAATATTAATGGATTCGCCTAGCTCCATTTTACTCCAAAGACTTCAGTCTATGTCTCTCAGTATCTATGAATTTTTTCAGAATATTTTCAAGCTCAGAAACTCCTTTGGAAAGCTAAAAGACGCATTTAAAATAATGTGAAAAAGTAATGAAAGCGTGATATTTAACAAGATTAAAACAATTGTTAAAAGTTCAGGTAAATAGAAAAAGAAGCCCTGATTTCAATTCTATTCACACTATTTTTCCTTACATTTTTATTTAGTAACTAGGGGTAACTTGTCAAAAATTAATGAACAAAATAAAGTTCTCGTTCATCATTTATAATGAATAATAGAACTGAAATGAATTGTTTTAATTCTAAATTTCAGTTGTTTCTCTTTCCAAATTTTCTTTATTATTAGTAATAGATTCTCAAACTGGGATTCTCTATGGACTGCAAAGCAATATTAGGGAGGCCCTGAAGGGACAATCAGGAGAAATTTTGGGCTATTTGTGATAATTAACACGTCCCTTGGAAGAATTCAATTTAGTTCCTTGATATTTGTTATAGTCGTTTAGGCACACTGCACTTTCAGAATCTAACAGCATATGTATTAAAGATGAGATCCACAATCTGTTCACTTTCAATAACATGATCCTATATCCATGGAATATTGAATGTGGTATCTGTTATATCTACATCTCAGTTCTCCAATAGTTTAGTCGAAAACATTTTACGAAAAGTAGCCTCTATCAGGTGTGGATCCACAGGGAGAGAAACCCCCCCTCCCCCAAGGGGTTTCAGTAACTACTCATTTTAAATTGTCATGAAATTTTCAAGCAGTAATATTTTTAGATAATCATTAAAAACAAATAAAATCATATTGCAGCATGAGTTGAGTTTAGCCTGTGTCTTCCCCAGATCTAGTATTTAAAAGTGCCAGAAAGTGATGTCAAAACCTGTAAACAAACTGCCATGCAAGAATATTTGTGATATTATTGTAAAGTTTTTGCTCTGAACCATTATACAAAATCAAGAGAATTGCCCGTAAATGTAGAGAAGCCTTTTTGGCATAGCTACGGTTTGCACGTTCAATTCCATAACTAACTCCAAATTCAATTAAATTGTGAAACTGAAATGTACACTGTGAAAACCATCAAATTGTACCGGCTGATGTTTCAATGGCAACCCATCCATCCATCAATCCAGTTTTTTTATTAGTTATGAAGATCTTTTATCCAAAAAATATTTTTGTAAGCATATCCTTAAGTCATAAGTAATAATACGCAAAAAAACAATAACTCAAGTTCCAATTTTGCTTCTGTTGCTCAAACTTTATGATACAATTGCATGGATTCAGGAAAATATGTTATAAGATTTGCATCTGACATGTAAAAAACCCTGAATCTATTTTTTCACTGCCTCTCACTTATGACAAGTCAATATTTCATAATGACTTAAAATAATATATAAAACATAATATATAAAGCATTTTGAGAATATTCAAGTTAAATTAGTGTATTATAAATTCAAAATATTGAAAGGGGTACATTAATGTTTAATTAAATATAACTATTATTTTCTTAAAAATAACTTTACATTGTAATAAGTAGGGAACGGATTTCCATGTAATTACATGTTTTTACACAAACAAGCTACCAGCATTCAATTATATTTTTTCGAGTTTACAAGACATTCTGAATGAATTAGACTATTGTTTTTTAATTACATATTTTGGTATAGTTACATATTTTTACATATTTTACCAATTACGACATATTTCACTACATTTTAATATATTTATACGTCGAAACGGAACATTTCAGATGCGCATTTGCAATATATGTTGCGAAATAATCTTTCTTAAAAATCAAATATAATGCTGCTGCGCTTCTTTGACCACCATATCTTTGCTACGAATTGTCAAACTTACTTCCCCATCTCATTACTGCTTACTCGGAGTAACGGAGGGTGCATTTTTGTGAATAAAAGTAATTCCAACAACGTTTTTTGCTTATGTTTCAAAGAACACATTCGTTATTCCATTGAAAACTAACAAATATTTTTTACAGTAAATTGTCTTACTGCGTTGTTCGATTTGCAGGGATGTGTGTATACCCTTGAACCCCCTCCCCTGGGATTCATCACTCACTACACGGTTCTACTATTCACTTGTACACCAGCTCCTCGTAAATATTGTAATATATACTATGAACGTGTTTTATATTTCGAATAAAATTCTTATGTGTGGTGAAGTTTAAAGTACAATTACTTCGTAGAGATAGAACCTACATTCAGTAACTCCGAATCCTTGTTAAAGATTGATCAGCGACGTTGGACTTGTAGAAAAATTTTTAAACACAATAATGAATTTTTATTTTACATATTTTCGACGTTTGTTTACATGTTTTGGAAAAATAAGCACATATATATGTACATATTTTGTATTACAATAAAATCCGTTCCCTAGTAATAAGTAATTTTTGAGTAATAACAATATAATGTGCTTGTAAAAATTATTTATTGTAGTTTAAAAATTATTTATTGGATTGACCTTCATATTATATTTGTAAAATATTAGGTATGGCTATAATAATTAAAATATTTGTAGAGAATACAGAGTTTGGTGATCATTGTCTGGTGGGTTATTTGAATATTCGTCAGAAAAAGGAGCAACAGAATGAACAAATACTCAATTAAAACTTAATTGTTTTATCTTGTTGGTATTGTAATAACTGTTTGAAGAAGTATAAACAAATTTACAAATAAAGCGGTTATTTGTTCAGTCTAGAGTGCATGATTGTCTTTTTTTACCATGATGCTTCTCCTTTCCTAATATTTTTTCCATTACATCCTGGCTAACCTGTGTGGTGGTTGTATGCAAGACAAGTAACCACTGCACCTGGGTCAGATATGCAGCCTGGGTGCTCAGTTATGTTTGTAACATGGGGTACATTCAGGCATCATCTACACACATCCTAATCATACTCTAAATTCTCTTCCCCTTACCAGGAGTGAGAGATCTGTGTGCTATCTCAATGATATGTGAATGAGGAACTGTCACACTTCATCCACAATAATGGTAGAAGCACCAGAATGGGCATGGGCTACCTTAAGCACAAATACAAGAGTACAGGAGGATGGAGATGGTAAGAGGGCTATTTTGGCATGATGATTATTACACTAAGATCATTATTTTACATCTAAAATGTTTTATCAATGAAAAGCGGTGAAAAAATAGATTAATTTTTTTCACGTGTTGTGTGTGCTTTTTTATTAATTTTCTCCATTCTACAGGTCAAAGTTAGCTGTAAAGTGGAAGTGAAAACTATAAACTTATTTTTTTTATTGTTTCGAACATATTTATCAGCCCTGAAAAGCATGGATCCCCTGGTGCCACTTTCACTATCTAACCCCACTACCCACTTTTTCCTCAATATTTTCCATCCATCATGTGCAAAGTTTTTAAATCTACATTCAACATCTGTAATTTTCAACTTTAAGAAACAATCTTAGTATTTGGAATTCTGTAAAATGAATTGTTTCAGAAAATTGTTCACAAGCACAGTGATGCCCTTAGTCAAATTCTACTGCTATTTTTTTGACCTGAAATTCTTCTTTTCTCTTCCCATCCTGAAACTGTGGCCACCCTGAACAACTTGAAAGTTCATTTGCTGACAACGTGGGGTCAATGTTTTTTTTGACACAGCCTACTGGCAAGTTTGGCGTGTTCGTTGAAAGTCAGAAGCACAGTTCATTGGCAAAAACTGCTTCCCTTGACCCCCTTTATCTATTCTCTGCATTTGTGCCCCTTTTTTCTGAGACAACTTATATATTTCCATGTGAATATGTCAGTAATTTTTAGTATTATACACATGCCAATGATAACAATTATAGCTTTTTCATATGAATCAAATTTTTAACTACATGTATTCTTAACTTAATACCTTGTAGTATGTAATCTTAAATTAATATCCAAAAATTTATATATGTCGTGGGTGTGTTTGTTGCAAAAGAACTTCTGGACCACTTGAGTTATTGCTTTTCAATTTTGTACAAACATTTTCCAGAAAAAAAACAAAACATAATGGGTTCCAAAAATATCAAACATTGCCAGTGTGTCAGATTCCCTCTGCCAATGGCTGGGCAGGGAATTCAAAGGATTGTTTTGCAACTCAGCATTTTAAAATGATGACAAAAAATCTACTTGTTGAAAAGGTTATCTCACTTCTATTTTTTTTGTTTTCTTTTTTACTTTTTGCAATGAATTTGAATGAATTACAACGTAAATGAAACTTTTAGAAAATATCAATAGTCAAGGCAATGGTAAACAAAAATGAAATGTGAATATTGATATCTTTAACAAAAATTTATTTAACAATAATAAATCATTTTATCTTTACATTTTTGTTTTGTTTTGTTTTTTGTGTTTTTTGTTGTTTTGTTTGGTTTTTGTTGTACTGTTTTCGTTTTTTTCAAAATAGATGTTACTAATGGTGTCTGGCACAATCATTATTTAATCTCCTTCTATTGTGAATTTTTTATTTTACTTTAAGAGGAGATACACAATTGTCTTATTTTATGATTTATACATTCATGTGTACATATATTTTCCTTATATACATTAAAGTATGTGGGACATTTTCCAGCAACAACCATTGTTTTGTTATAAATTCAAAATTACAGTGTCATATCGTACCTGTACTATTTACCAAAGATGAGATCCAGTATAAAATTAAGTCATATTAGATGTAATATCCCATGGTAATGTAAATAAATTGTTTGGTAATGGTGTGCAATGCCCAGCACGAAAATCAGTCAAGTATTTTGAAGCCTGAAATTCCAATAAATAATGTCAATGTTTACTACAAATACATTTATATATCAGTTTTAGTGAACATACATGAAATTACTTACCAGAAACAATGCCATTTGGGCTTTCATTTTTTCACTGAATCCATCACCCAATCTCATTGGGAAAGAATTCGAGTGCTCTGTTATGTATGATAAAATAGTTGAGGAACATAATTCATCATCCACTTCCAATTTGTCCCATAATCTTGCTGCAAAAACACAAAAAATTGGTGGTTGAAGAAACTTCGAGTAAAATAAAAACTATAGTAAAAGATTTATTGGAGATACCACAGCACATACTTTCTCCAATTATTGTAATGGTTATGTAATATTATAACACTTCAACATCTAATCCACTAATGCTTCAGCCTTCCGTTAAAAACCTCCAAAGTTGTAAAGATCATATCTTTATTTTTTTTTTGAAATTCCAAAAGTTTAAATGAAAATGTCTTTTTGCCACTGAATTCTATATATTGTGTTTACAAAATGTTGAAAGACAAGAACAAGCAAACATATTTCATCAGGTTGAGGTTTGAATGCTAGCTCCCCATATGGAAATCAGGCACCCTTCTTTTGAGCTACTCTTGAGCCACTGACACAAGATGCGTTTCTGCAGATACAGACTTGCATCATATTATATTCATTACATCGTTATCATCCTGGACATTTCAACATGAAACTGAACAAAAAGAACTAACATTATCCAAAATGTGTACTTGAAACAATTTAATATTGAGGAATACACTTTCTGTTGAAATAGTTTTTTAGCAAAAATATTGAAAAAATTCTTTAAATATTCGGAGTCTCACTTAAGTGAGAGCCTAGGGCAGTTATCCCAGTTACCCAACCCCCTGGGTGCCCCTGGTTGTACCTTGTGATGTTTGTTATAATATGATCTTCACTGAGGGAACAATGTTTTGAGTACCATACGAATTTACTAAATTGTGGAATTGTCTTGAAAAACAAAAGAGATACGAGGTTTCAAAATCCTTAATAAAAAAAATTGCCTTTCAACGCCTACCATAAAGGTTTGGAGCAATGTACTGTTAACAATGTCCAAAAAGTTATGTAGATAACAAAGCCAGATAGTAATTACTGCAATATACTGCTAGAGTCTGATAGTGATGATATTATTAATCTACTGATCTTTCTAACAGAACTAGCTTTTAATACGATATTTATTTCTAGAATAAGGGACAATTCTCACGCATCAAAATCGTTCAAATATGACCGAGAACATACTTTTTCGTACATGTACGAGAACATACATTTTTACTTTCTCGTATACGCATGTAGATACAGAGTAACATACGTAGTATAGAGGAAGTTATGAAAAATAATGAAAAAAAATGGCACATTTTCGGCCGAGAAAATGCATTGCCGGGCCCTGATAACGAAAAAGTGGATAAATCCAGTTGCTATAAGAAAAAAAAGAAAAAAATTCCTCTAACACGTGGTGTAGCCAGAATCCCTATTTTGTGAGTCTTTGATACCGAAAAGTAATGACGCCAAAACGACCGTTCGTCCGTGAACACTACTAGCACCTAAACCATGCGTAGTTTTTCCAAACTGAAGAAACCCCTGCCCATCTGGCTCTAGTTGAAGCTTTGGAATTTTGAAAAACATTCTTTAAAACTTGAGGGTACTTTACAAGAAGCCCCCCGGACATTTTCAAAATTTTCTCAAAAACGGCTCCAAATGTCTTGAAAGAATAGAGCGAAATACACTTTTAAAGTTGGCATAAGTCCGATTTTCACGGTTAACTCTGAATTTTCGAAAACTGCAAAATTTCGAATTTTTCGGCGTCTTCCTACAACTTTAAAATTGAAGATGGAGATGTTTCCTTCAAATGAAATTTATTGCTCTAATTAGTTCTTTCATTAATCTATTAGTGCCCAGAACTATTTTGTGCGCATAGCGCTCGCTCTTTGTTCTCGCGTTCGTCGCCCGTTGGAGCTCTGTGGCAGCAAGTTTTTGTAACATTTAGTGGTAACCAATTGTTGTGTTCCTAAATATTTGCTACTAGAGCGTCCAGAGCGCAAACCGTTGGTTATATGAGCATTCTTTCTATAAAGAAGCAAAACCGTTTGAACATGGCTGCATATGCCCCGTCAACTTCAGTGAGGACCAACCACTGTTTGCTTTACACCGGCCTCTCCCTCTGACTTGAGCACAGCCGTATAGCAGCTAAGCACGGTTTTAGATGATTCGAACCGACGCAAGTCATACGTACACCCTGGTCATGAGTGTAGATTGCCTTAGCGATCAGGGCTACATCGACATCTGGCATTTGGGAATGAAAAACTTGTTTCTTTTGGGATGTCCACGTCTACTGAAATAAAATTTGCAAAATAATGGCAAAGACATTGAAACAATGCCGTCGCCATTTTAAGTTACCAGACGGTAACGCTGGGCACTGATGGGTTAAGGTCATGTACACTTTTTTTTAATTTTAGTGACTACTACAAATTTTAAAAAATACAAAAACGATTTTCTTAAAAACGACTCAATTTTTTTCTTCACAATTTTGGTATGGATAGTGCTCAACGTACTTTATAAGATGACATAAACGCCATTTTGCTCTATCATTTTTTCAAGAATTACAAAAATTTAATTTTTTGACTTGTCTTTTACGTCGTCGTTAATATTTAGATTAGCGGCGATTTCTTGCATTTATAAGCGATATTATTGCATTTATGAGTGCATGTGCTTTAAATAATGTCATAAGTTTCTCAAAAACTCAACAGATTTCTGTTAAAATGAGGTTAAAATTCTACGTTTCCAGAAACGCTCAAAACCCAATTTTCTCGAAAATGGCTCCACATTTTTTCTTCAAAATTTTCCAACGGATATTGCTAATCGCATTCTTTAATATGCCGTAACGCTTATTTTGGTATATTCTTTTGTTTTTTCAAAAATTACACATTAAAAAAATATAACTCTTGGGCCTTTAATATCCACATTTCCAGCGATTTGAATATATTATTGCATTTATGAGTGGAAGAGCTTCAAATGTCTCCAAAGAAAGGTTTTCGAAAACTCGATGGATTCCCGTGAAAAAGAGCTTCTAATTTCGTATTTACAGTAACGATTAAACGTCATTGTTACAAACCACACTAAATGTTTCAATAAAAAATTGCTATTTAGGGCGAGGTTTTACTCTTCTTTAATATTCTCAAAGTAATATTTCATTTCTAATATTAGGAAACCAAAAACCGAGAAAATTTCAAAAAAATGTACTTTGAGTGGCGATAGATGGCAGTTGCAAGAGGATGGGGCAAGACCGTAAAGCTAGTCCACACAAAGGTAAATATAAAACTCTTACTATGAGAAAGTCTGTGTCATTCTGTAGCACAATTAGTTCCTGCTTGCGTTCAGTTGAGTGATTCATTCAGTCAGCGTAGACAATGGAAGAAAATATTCTGCAGTGCAAACGGAGTGATTTGTCTGAAATATGCTGTGTAATGTGTAAATTCTGTGTAAAAAGAACTATAATAGAACAAGTTGCTGAAGCAGATGAAATCTTTTTGTCGATTTCTACGACAAAGAGATGAACGGGAGCACTGGAAGATCTCCGCTACCAGGTACTTTCAAAGACGATGATAAAACAAAGGTTTTATCTTGCCATAAATCCACATGACGCAGCCTGCTGACATGAATGTCGCACCTACCATCAAGTTGGGGAAAACAAACTATTTCTTAGGATTTGTGCTGGTCGTCTAGCACACACGTGAAATGCACCGTAAGAACTCTCACTTCGTATAATCGAATGGTATGCCGAAGCATGTACCTGCAGAAAATATGGACTGTAGAGCTCTTCTCTTGGCAAACCGTTCTGAGCATGCTTTTGGCAATTCCCCTGAAACTGACGAGGCTGGGAATAGCATTCCATTTATCGTTCAAAATTGCGCACAAAGGCAGGCGGGGAAAAACTTTTTTTATCATATTGGAGATATTAACACTGATCTGCCTTGAAATTCCTGCCTCTGAAGTTTTAATGATTTTGTGATAATTTTTGCATCAAATTCAACACCAGAAAGTTCCTATCACGTACCATTTATTTATTTATTTATTTTTTCATTTTATTTTCCTTATAGTGTAAGTCTTGCATGTTCAAAGGGTAATGATACGAACTGTAAACTTTACCACGTGTAGTTTTGTAATGTACAAGGATTTGAAAACAAAATGTATTTAGAATGCTTTTATTGTGTTTGTAGTAAACGCCGAGAGCACCAGATGTTTATCTGATATGGGGGACGGGCACACCAGGAAGTTGGAGCGAAATAACGTGCACCCTTGTCATTATCCTATGAAGACAGCCAATCCATGGTTATAGACACATTCTTATCTCTATGAAATCTTACACTAGTGGTTTTAGTTTCTCCCACATTGCATTAGTATATGTCATCTGCAAAAGAAATCAGCTTCAAGTTGTATTGTGGAGTAGAATGTTGTGAATTTGTAGTTCGGTACGAAAGTATATTTACCAAGTCGCATTGCTTGTGCATAAATGATCCAGAGCAGATTTGTTATTAATGTAGGAAACACTCTTTGTCTAAACAGAGGCGTAATAGTACAGATTTTGCAAACAAATTAAACCTTGCCTATTTTATAATCGAACATGGAAACCTAAGTAAACATTGGTCAAACCAAAAAAGAATGTAGAGTATGCATTACAGATCATGTGAAGCTCAAAGGATGCTCTCCTTCATAATGAAAATGTTTTTGGTTCAGTGCCTGTGGGCTATTCGGTGACCCTCAAAGAATCACATGCAAAATTCAACTAATGTTATTGTGAGTAAACTTTAGTAATCAACTGGGAAGTTTCGGGCGATTTTGAAGTTTTTTATTTATTTTACGTCAAAAACTGTGTGTTTCAAATTCTGTGATTCCTACCCTACGTCATATACTACTTGAAATTTTGAATGCAGAAAAAATTAGCGGTTTGTTTTGCAAGGATTGTTAACAAAAGTGTTCGCTCCGATGTAATAAAATCTATTTTCAAGGGTAAATCAGCAATAAATTTGGGCTCTTATCCCTCATCATGTCCGTAAAAGAATAATACTTCCTGCCGCAACAACATGGAGAACAATAATATTAATAACTGTATTTCCCACTGAATTCCAGAAGACGTGCCCAGATAAAGAAGTTACATTTATGTCCAGAAGCAAAACAAGGGGGCCATCTCAGCATTGCTCAAAGGATCAGAGAAACTGGACGAAAAACATGATCGCGATGGGGGTCATTGACCCAGAGGCTGCGGTACAATACTTGTTAAGGTTGTTTAGAATTTCACAATCCAAATGGTAAATAATACATTAAATATTACTGCTAAAATTAATGTTACTTTTTTGTGATGTTCAGTATAGTCTCTAAATGTATAGAAATTAAAAATTTCTTTTTTTCGAATTGAATCGTTTAAAGTCATCTGGCAAAGTGTTGTAAAATAATGTACATGTATTGTATGTGATGTTTTTTGTAATGAGCTGTTGATACTGTCACCTGATGAATATGATTTCTACGTCGAGTGTTATAGTAATAGACATCGACGTTTTCTGAAAACATATTCTCGCCCATAAGCAAGTCATGTTTTACAAAAACCACTGATTCGTAAATAGACAAGGTAATGGTAAAATTCCTAGATTAATAAAGAGAGTCTTACAAGAATCACACGGATGGGATTTGGTTTTTATTCATACATTTATTTTTTGTAAACATAAGTCTGGGAACTATAAGGTGTTCTCCCCCAGAATATAATGTCATATCTCAGGCGGGAAAGAACATTCGCGAAATAGACACAACGAGCAGTACGAAGGCTGACTGAATTTGAAAGAATTCTGAACGCGTAGCATAATGAACTTAATTTTGTGTTCAATTCATTTAAATAGCCGTTCCATTTGAGGTTTGACTGAATTGAGAGACCTAAAAATGTTGATGCCTTAACATCATTCAATGGTACACCGTTCATTTTCAATGGAGCACAGAATTGTTTATTTGAAACGGAAAACTGCATTAAAACAGTTTTCTTTTCGTTTACTATTAATTTGTTATTTCGGAACCAATTTCAAACATTTGATATTGTACTATTTACGGTTTCTTTATTGCAAAGGATGTTCGTATCATCCGCAAAGAGAACTGTTCTTCCGTTTCGAATCTTCGAGGACATAGGGTTTACGTAAAGTAGGAACAGAATGGGGCCTAAATCGATCCCTGAGGGACTCCGCCTGCAATTGGCAAAGAGTCGTAAAGGCGTGTACAAGTTCTTATGTTGCTGCTGGGTCAACAATCTGGGGTTACCAAATGTCCATGCTTTCTTTGCTTGGGGGATAGCAAGGCCCGAGTTTATCACTGGAATAAGAAAGACTGGCGATCTTCATAACTTTTGGAAGTTCGTTGTAAGAATGTTATGCGCCGAAGCTTCGTGTGCCCCTTCTAAAATTTTGCTGCCACCTGTCTACATTAAGCTTGGCTAAACGAAACAATTCGTAAACGCTTAAAATAAGGTAGGAGACGGTTTCAAATACACATGCGAGAAATTTCCAATACTATCTGAAGCAAAATTTTTAAAAAGGTATATTAATTTTAGCAGTGATATTTAATGTATTATTTACCATTGGACTGTATAATTCTAAACAACATGTAACAAGTATTGTATCGCAGCTTCTGGGTCAATGACCTCCATCTCGATCAAGTTTTTCGTCCAGTTTCCCTGATCCATTGAGCAAATGCTGAGATGGCCCCTTGTTTTGCTTCTGGACATAAATGTAACTTCATTATCTGTGCACGTCTTCTAGAATTCAGTGGGGGATAGTTATTCAAATTATCGTTTCCATGTTGTCGCGGCAGGAAGTATTATTCCGAAGAACAACATGGATAAGAGCCCAAAATGTATTGCTTATTTATCATTGAAAATAGATTTTATTACATGGGAGTTTTTTTTAATTTAAAATTCAAGTAGTATATGACTTAGTGTAGGGATCACAGAATTTTGAAAATGTGCACACAATTCACATCTCCCCATAGCACGTCATACGCAGTTTTAACTGTTTTTTTTGACGTAAAATAAAAATAATAATAATAAAATAGCATCGTGTGCTGGCGTATCCAAATGATGGCTTGAAGGTGGGTCTTTGCGCGCGTAGGGGGTGGGGGAAGGGTATTGCTTGGAAACTACGAGTTCGCCACTGAAGTGTGAAAATTCCCTGGAACTTACAAAACAGAGAAGTAGGCTGAGCACTCAATCGTTATGTTTCAAGAATAATATTAAGAAATTGGAATCGAATCGAGGCCTCCGATTTTGTAGGCCACGACGTACGGTGGTGGTTTGAAACGCGAAAAAAAAAAAACAATTTTTCAAAAATGTCTGATTTTCTTCATTCAAGCACACATGAACAGGAAAAATGTCCAATGCTTTATGTATTATACTATATTTTGTTATTTTCTTAGCCATTATTGTGAAGAATGCGCGCAAAAATGATTTATAAGAACCCGGACGACCATAAATTCACCCCATTTTGGGATGCAATTTCCCCGTTACCATTAAAGTAATGAAATTAATTTTTTGTCCCTAGTTACTCTTCAATACTTTATAACTACATTTCTTATAAAAAACATTTTTTTCATTGTCACATTTGTTGTAAATAAATTATTGAAATCAAGCGTGCTAGAAACAGCATTACATTTGCGTTTCTTGACTTACAAAAAAATGTACGTAAATGTATGTCATGTCACTTGCAGTAATAATACAAGAAAGCCCAGAAAACACGTTCATGTAGGTTTCATTTGCAGATATTTGCAACTCTGGAAGAAAGAACTTTCTTCCGCGCGGCAGCGATGTGTGATGTGAAACAGAAGCCGAAGGGCGGGGGCTGCTTTGACACGTTTGACCTAGGGCCACACTAGGTTATTATGGCACCAGGGGGCTCTTGCAATGGCTATAATGTAATCGTTCTCGAATGAGAAGGTGATTGGTGTGGGTTTCTGGTGTGGGCATGAGCGTAGGTCGCCGCGCTCCTCGGACTCGACTGAAATAAGCACTCGATAGATCGAAAGCGATGAACAAGATGTCCGATGAGGGTATCGAACAGGAACTCTTTCTATCCGAATGCTCGTACGCATGATCACACAAAGCAATGTGCTCCTGGCGGTTAGTATCAATGAAAGATCTCCGGGATTGTAATCATTTGGTGTCATTTGAAGCACTTCCATTCAAAAATGTAATAGGGCATACAAATCAATGAAATTGTGCACACTTGCGGCGTGAGAGATATTTAAAAAAATCATTTGTATAACTCTGGAAAAAATAAAAGAATACACCAAAATGAAATTTAAATCATATTAAACAGTACCACTACCACTACCCGTTGGAAAATTTTTTAAGAAATTTGGAGCCATTTTCACGAAAATGGTGTTTGAACGTCTCTGAAAATGCAAAAATTTGAGCTCATTTTAACAGGCAATTGTTGAATTTTCGAGAAACGTTATTTGACATTATTAAAAGCACATGTACTCATAAGTGTAATAACATGAAGAAATCGCCTCTAATATAAATATTACCGATGTGGAAGTCAAGTAAAAGAATTACATTTTTGTAATTTTCGAAAAAACAAAAGAATAGCAATATGTCATCGTATAGGGTACATTTGACACCACACCTAACAAAAATTTAAAGAAAAAAATTTGAGCCGTTTTTGAAAACTCTTCTTTTTGTTATTTTTTAAAATTGCCAATATTGCACGAAAACTACTAAAATTTTCAAAAAAAAATCTACTGCTTTATGAAAAAACTATTTATAGACAACAAATTTCATTTAAGGAAAAATTCTATCTTAATTTTGTAGTTTAGGAAGACGCCGAAAAATTTCGAAATTTTGAGTTTTCGAAAATTCAGAGTTAACCGTGAAAATCGGACATATGCCACCATCGGACATAAGCCACCTATTCTTACAATAAAGTTAAAGAAAAAATTTTGAACCGTTTTTGAGAAAATGTTGAAAATGTCCTAGGGGCTTCATATAAAGTATCTCCAAATATTAAAGAAAGTTTTTCAAAATTTCAAAGCTTCAACTAGAGCCAGATCGACAGGGGATTCTTCAATTTGGAAAAGATTGTACGCATAGTATAGGCGCTAGTGATGTTCACAGACAGCCGGACGTTTTGGGAGGGGAAAAAAGAAAATTCGGAATCAGGGAACCACTGAAATCTCGAAATCGATTTTCCGCAGCATTACATGACTTTATACTACTTATATTACTCCGTACATACGTATGTATACGAGAAAGTAAAAATGGCTTAAAAAAATTGATCTAAACCAGTTCGGATAAACAACTAAAGCTTTTGGATATGTTATTGATCAGCTGCGGATTTACATGCACGAAATTAAAACTGTAAAATAGGCATTTATAAAAAGGTACAATTTATTTTTTACCCTTATTTAAGTGCCTGTGTAGTAAGTTTCTGAAGTAAACATGGAATATCATTCATATCAATAACCTTCATGGCCCTCATCATTATTCTGTCAAATTCTTGTAGAAATCCTTAAAATTGGGCAATTCGGACAAAAAAAAGGCAGAATCGCAATAGCTACATTTTTGCTTTTCATTTAATGTAAGTTGATACACTGATGTTCCAGAGTATGATCTTTTCCTTCACATTCAATAAACATCGAAATTTTTTTTTAACCCACAAATGTAACTAGTGCTGTTGCAACAGTACATTGTTTCTCGCATTATATCTAAAAAATATTTCAAAATTTGCAATTTTCAAAAATTAAGAGAGTTCAACGAAAATGAGACTTCCGCCATTCTTTTTAAGTCTCCTTGTTCTATGTGTAGAAAAATTAAAAGAAAAAAAGTGTAGCGGTTTCTGAGAATGTTTTTTGTATTTTGCATTAATTTCAAACAGAAATTCCGCAAAATTATCTCGTTTTAAAAAAAAATTACATGACCTTTTTTTAAATATTTATTTTTTTAATAATATATTTCGTTTAAGACAAATATCTCTATATTCAATAGCGTACTTATGCAGTGTTAACTTTTTGCAATTTCGAAAATAATATTCCGAAAACTGCTTTTTATACCGCCCTCTGATACATTCGACGAGAAACTTTTAAGAAAAAAATCGAAGCCGTTTTCTGCGAAAAAGAATTCGAAGTAAAAAATAACTCCACCGCTAGTAATTTTGCACGTGTTTTATGATGCGAAATACTCACTGTGGTGGCAGTAAAAATAAACATATTTATCTAGTTGTTCGATTTCTCTGTATTCTGCAGGATAAAAATAAAAAAAACTGAATTTTTAAAATATTAGATTAAGGGTAATTGCAATTTGATATATACATACGAAAATAGGCAGCATTTAGGCATTTAAACACAAAATAAATATTTATTAGTGAAATAGGCATTTATAGGCACTATAGAATTTGTGTAAATACTCTTAATGCCTCAAAACGAATAACTAACCTAAAAGATTGCATTTTCCGTTGAAGGAAAACAAATAGGCAAAAATCCGCAGTTTAGTTTTTGATGTAATCGGGGCTTCTTCCTTTTTAAGTGAACTCAGTTTACAAACTTTGCGTTTGGATCGTTCATCACCAGGAAATCTCTGTCTTCAGTTATCGTCAAATAGGCATCACAGGAACCTTAGATTACATACAACGGCTGATATTACAATTTCTGATTCAGGAAATCGAATAGGAATTCTGCGGAGAACATTTATTTCATCTCATTAATGATATATTTGAAGCAAGTGCCATTAAAATTATATTAAAATCGATGAAGTCAGAAAGTCTGCTTTAAAAATGACGGAAAGAGGTAAAAAATGACTTATTAGTCGAAATCGACGAAAAATGAAAATAAAAGTAATACAAACATACGCTATTTTGTCATAACATAAAATTAATGTCCATACTAAAAGGCATTGTTCTAAAGTGAAAAAAAAAACAAAGACATTTCATTATAATCCGCCTCCTAATCTTAACGGTTACATAACACTACAAAAATGTAATTTCATCCTTAGGAATGATTTTATTCAGACTGGATGTGCATTAACCATTTCTTAGTCTACACAAAAATCTTATCTTAGAATATAGCAAGCTGTACGATTCTACACGATTACTGGAAGTAACTCAATGTATATATTAACTCTCATTTTTACAAAGTTATTCGAGGCCAACCCGGAAAACTCCTAAGCCCAGGGTAGAAATTTCAGCAGTCCTCGTTTTTTACTGGATCGAAAACTTACCGACTCGTAAATGTGAACGCGCACTGGATGACTGGATGACTTTTTGTAATTTGTAACGAGTCAGGTTGTTCTACATTAACGGATTTTCGAGTGAAAAAAAAAAACCACTATGAATAAAAATAAACTAAGCAATACTAGAACCACTTATTAATGTCCGATTTAAACATAATGGCTTGTTGTAGATCAGCTGGACGCGGTTATTGAATGGAGAGCTTCGTTACGGTCTCGTGGCTATTGGGTTTCACAATGTTATTTTATTACAAAACATTGATCTTGAGATAGTGAACTGGCAATTCGGGGAGATATCATTGATACCCTTCATCAGGCTATAAAAGACGTAAAATAAGCAATTCCTAAAATTAAACTATAAACTGAATTTGTTAAAGTGTGTAAAATATTGTACTCTCTGTGGTGGAATATATATCAGAACTCACAGCAGACAAAAATAAAGTTTGTGACAGCTTCGTTACAACTTTAGTTATCGAAGCTTTCGATTGGATAATCGTCTCACCGCTGACGATCTGTCATAAGTCACTATAAATAGGACTTTAAATCGGACAAGTCGCAGGATTCGGGAAGTCCAAAATATCAAAAACAGAGGCACTTTTACGTGTGTAATCTAACAGCACGGTGATCTTGAGGGATAGAAATACGGGGAGGACGACTGTCATCTTGAACAGTATTCCTCTGCTCCGGTAGATCAATGCGAAGATTATACAAGCGGAACAAAAGTCTTGGCGCTTTCCTTCAGAGAACTCTGAAGGGATCTCTCGCAACTCTTGTTCCACGGCCGTCCCTCAGAAAACCTCATCCTCCCTCGAATCCCGGACGGAATTTATAAGGCCAAGTTCGAAGAACATTGCGCTTCGAGAACAAATCTAAAGAAGTCAATGGGTAACACACATCCTGATGTGTGTCTTCACAAGTACGTTAGCACAGAAAGGAAATGATGATGCTTCTGCTTCAACGGCTCGCCCGATGCGTCGACAATAGCCCGTGGTTGTTACCCGCGCTGACTCCGCGGAATCTGCTCAAGGGGGAGGGGGCACAAAAGCGTAGTTTTATTTCCCTGTGAACACCTGTCATTGCAACAAAACGCCGGCGGCCGCGAACGGTCCCGGCCCAAAAAGAGTAAAGTGGCCCACCTCGTCTGCTTGTTCGACAGAGATGGATGCTTTCCGCCTTATTTACAACGGGATGCTGTTGAATGAATCTAGGTTGCCCTAACTACCAAAACGTCTCCGAGACACGCTCTTTTATCCGAAACCGGAAGCAGAGGAAAGGAAATAAGCGAATAAACATACCACAAGGAGGTCGGATATATCTAGAACTTTCGAAACCCCACAAAACTTCAGAATACAATTTGCAGCTAATGGAGTCACTGAAAAAAGATATTTACCATTTCATAAAAATTATTACTCGTTCATTATACATTTCCAGACGGCGGAATTAGGAACTACTGTTGTTCTGAAAGTGAGAATCCCATCACACATTCGAGAATGCAGAAATAGTGCCGATGTCTAACACCATCTGACCAATGCTGACACCAGCTGAGACAGCCCGGGAAAAAAAGTGCTTGTTTTGGTCTCCTCTGTGATGTCAGACGAAAAATCAAATCCACTTTGGTATATGAGTGTGCGTTTTGGCAGTAAATTACAAATATTATAGTGAACTATTGCCGCGAGGAAAAGAAAGTAGTGGTGCTAAAACAACACAGACTTTTCCCCCGTATTTTCACACAAAATTTCGCGAGAAGTACTCAAATTTTAGAAAAATTGTACATGACCTTATTTCAAAATCTATCCTTTAGATTTCATTAAGGGAAAAAAATCTTTATTTTAGTTATAGAATACTCCAAAAATTTTTTGCAATTTTCGAAAAATCAGAGTTTTTAACGAACATGAGACTTGCACCATTCTCTTAAACGTCCTTCATACTATCCAACACCATAGTTTAATAAAAAATGATGGAACCACTTTTTTGAAAATTTGGAAAATGTCCCTGGGACTTCAAGTAAAGTACCCCTCAAAATTTAAATGTCGGTGTTAAATTCATGGGGCCGCCACATCAGCCAGATCGATTGGGGAATATCAATTTTGAAGAAACGGTTTAGCCGCTAGCGTTGTTCAGAGACAAAAAGGCAGACTGACAGTTTTGCTGTCATTCGAGTTTTCGGTATCAACGACCTACAAAATATAGATTCTGGCTACCCACGTGTTAGAGTTTTTTTTCTAAATTTAGGAATTGGATTTATATAATTTTTCTTTCCAGGGCCCTGAAATAAGAGTTTTCTGCCGAATTTTCGCCTTTTTTGCGCAGCATTACATTAACTTCCCTCTACTTCGTAGGGAGAAAGTAAAAAGGGTTATTAATACAATTAGAAAGAGCATGGCTAGTGTTGTAGTATAATACAGCGTCAACGACAATACATGCTATTCACAGAAGGCACAGAAAATATTTTTATTTCTCCTCTGAACATACCTATTACCCGATAGTTATGTTCTTCCCCGCTTCTACTCTGCAGAACCCTTCAGTGAACGCGCCTGTATCCCGCTCACCGCCATCTATATAATATCTACTTAATAAGTATCTACTCTAGACGTGCGATTCTCATTCAATCGGCAGTGGCCTCACGTAAACAGATCGCAGCGTTTCGTCTACAAATGTACAGTGAGAGAACGACTAATAGTATATTACAGTGAGATTAAAGATAGTAGATTATAGACTACAGTGAGATAACGACAAACTAGAGAGCACGACTAATACAAGGAACTTATGACAAACGCATTTCTTTTCCCATTTATATTAACGTTTTACGAATACAATTTATGTAATAATAATAATTTACGAATATTTACGTAAGCATTTCATCAGTTCTTTCGGTTGTAATGGGATTTTAATAACTATTTCTTTAGTAAACAGCCAATGCAAATATCCCCTCCGTTAATCACACGTCCTCAGTCAATGGCCTGGCACATCCATAACCTGTATTATAGTCACATGTTCCTGACTTCATTTACGATTTTGGACCGTAACGCTAGTACAGACATACTATACAGTGGTACAGTGGAGGGGCCGCTGGATACTCATTTTTTCTCTATAGTCTCTTCAGAACCTTCTTGCACGGACGAAATATCTGATTACGTAGAACAGTACTAGAGCCGCTGTCCTTGAGGCGTGATTAACTTGTGTTCCAGACAACAACAAATTATTTTCAAGCGTGCTCTAAAGTTTCCACAATGCAAATTCCCAGAAATGAACGATTTGTGTACTTTGCTTATGCACACACACGCAAAACACCTTCAGTTATTTTGTTGCTTACATATAATTAAAATGTGTTAATAAGCAATGCACAGTGAATTTCATTGCAAATATAAATTTTATCCTGACAGTCCTTTCCTATATTCTCATAACATCCACAAAGCGGTGATCTGTGCTAACAGTCGTTTTCTCCGGACGATGAGTGACTGCAGGTATTACTTCCCGTGCTTGGGGCACACTTGCGCACCCAAGGACACGCGCCCGCGGCAATGGGGAACTTGAGATGTCACCCCAGCATACATCCTTGCATTATTTCTAACTTCTGGAATTTTGAAAACCTCACAAAGTTCAACGAAAATGAGACCTGCGCCATTTTTAAGCGTCGTTTCCTCTATGCTAGGATAAAATGAGAAAAAAATCTAATCCATGTTTCTATTCCCGTTTCATACGTCTTTTGGTCACTCCACCTTTTTCCCCACCCTTCCTTTCTGTTCCTCTTCCTGAAGCCGAACATTTCGAAAATGTTGTTCCCAAGGAAGTTCGCGAGTCAGTTGTTTTACAAAATTCCAACCAGGCGCGTCATTCACTATAAAATAGTTTCTTTAACGTCGGTGTATTTCCATTGGTAATTCAGTATTAGTCACTACCCTTCGGCACCCGGGTGCACAATGAACCAGCCTCCCACGCCTTGGCACCGCTGAGGACAGCCGCCTGCGCCCCGCCAAGGGCTTACATCACCAACTGATAAGGGTTGTGGCACTCTGCAGGTGGCACCCAATGACTGCGCTTCGGGGCCCCTCGCCCCTTCAGCGCATTTCCGAACCCCGCGGCTGGTATTACACACGCACGTTTTCTTGAGCCGCGGAATACCCACCCCCACTCCTTCGCCAACATGAGTTGAATTAAGAATACATTATAGCAACGAGCGTTGTAGACAAAATCTGATAACCAGAAATGTTCGCTCCCGTGTAACTGAAACTACAAATTCGAAATGAAATGCTTATTGTCAAAATAACCAAACTCCCCACTCCTGTCGCCACTAGCGTAGCGAGGGCCCAAGAAAAAGTGCGTAGTAATAGCTAAGCATGGGTCACAATGGAGATCTTCCCACGAGCGGCGGACCCTCGCCGCAAGCAACGTCGGAGGGCGTACGCGCCACCGCCAGCACACCACAGCTGGAAAAGATGCGTGACGTTGGCACCCCCTCTTTCTAGAAAAATCAAATGTCATACAACAAAGCTCTGCCCAACTTTCAAAATATTTTGACGAAGTCGCACAACGCGGGAAATCGCAAATCAAATTTTGGAGTTAAAAGTGACTTGAATCCCCAGTGGCGAATTTCGAAATTTTGAACACACCTTTTGCAGGTAGCCCAATTTTATTTTAAAATTTTAAACCGGATCGAAAAATTTTAACGAAACTTACTGTAGCTCTCCCACAAGAAATTTCGAACATGCCATCTTTTCCGGAACCGAAAAATTTCAAAGTTTTGCCGAAGTCACACAAACAAATCAAAATCTTCGACTAAACTTTATGTGTCACCCCCAAAGGGGACTTTCGAACTTTCTTATATGCCATTGATTTGCCCACGACAAGCTTAAGTTCACACAGCCATTTAAAATTTGCCCATGCCACAAATCGGCGGAAAATAATAAAATTACACTTTGTTATAATACTATTCTTACAAATTTACTTCTCTGTATTCATTTCTTTGTAATGAACCTAAACTAAGAACGAAATTACTGTTTTATAGATATTGGTGAGTCGGGCGCAAATTATAAGATTAAATTTTTATACTTTGGGAAACACTAGAGAATATGTGAGTACAATTTGTATTTAGAACTTTATATGATCTGTATATATATACATAAAAATAAAACAAAAGAAAAAGTAATTATTCGTATCTTTCATTTGTGCGAAGTACTCTGTAGAAAACCTTTTTCCCCCCATTTTAGGATTTCCAACAAAACGTTTATCCGGGGAGGCACAATTTTCCCGGGAAAAAATAATTTTCAAATGACAATAAGCTCGTATGAAAAACCAGTGCTTCTAGGATATCATTAGACGTTCTGCGAAGAGTGAGAATTTTGGAAAAAGTGGACGAGAGGGAAATGACGGGTGGGGCGAGGCGAGGGCGGGGGTGGAACCAAGAGCGTTGTAGAGGGCGAGGGTTAAACGGGACAAGAACGGTTGCGAGTGTCGTGTGGGGACGAGGGTGGAGACGAAGGCGAGGGCGGCGGTGGAGGTGGGGGCAGGGACGAGGACCTCCGTGACGTTGGCCGGAAAAAAATTGGGATTTTATCTAAACTTAGTACATCGTTTGCCCACCAACACATTTCGTTCGCCTACCCAAAAATGTTACACACGAAACAAATTTTTGTAACGGACCAGATTGGTCAAAAAAATCCACATATTTTGACGAAACTTAGTATAACGTTTGCGAATCGTTTGCCTAGGTTTATCCACCCAAAAAATTTCGTTTGCTTTATCCTACAATGTGTAATATATATATATATATATATATATATATATATATATATATATATATATATATATATATGCGAAAAAAATTTGGAGACTACTCCAAGCTGGCCGAAAGAAAGCTGGAAACCAGGCTGGCCGAAAATATCCAGGTACTTTTGACAAACCCGTATAACGTTTTCCCAAAGAAACAAATTTACAGGTCAACTCCATGTTGACCGGAAAGTCAGGTATTTTTACGAAACGTTTTATATCGTTTGCCCATCGTTTCCTCACATTTGCACACCAACATAAACAAGTGAGATGCGAAAACAACTTTCTCCGAGAAACACCTCAATCTCCGAAATAGGCATTTCGACCAAATTTCGAACATAAATTAGATAACATTTGCTCAGATTGGAATTTTTTTTTTAAAGGAGAGACGGACGGACAGACGGAGAGACGGACGGACCGACGAAGACGGACGGGACGGACCGACGAAGACGGACGGGACGGACCGACGAAGACGGACGGGACGGACCGACGAAGGCAGACGGACCGACGAAGGCAGACGGACCGACGAAGGCAGACGGACCGACGAAGGCAGACGGACCGACGAAGGCAGACGGACCGACGAAGACGGACGGGACGGACCGACGAAGGCAGACGGACCGACGAAGGCAGACGGACCGACGAAGGCAGACGGACCGACGAAGGCAGACGGACCGACGAAGGCAGACGGACCGACGAAGGCAGACGGACCGACGAAGGCAGACGGACCGACGAAGACAGACGCACCGACGAAGACAGACGCACCGACGAAGACAGACGCGGACGGGGAGGGAGACAGACGCGGACGGGGAGGGAGACAGACGCGGACGGGGAGGGAGACAGACGCGGACGGGGAGGGAAAAAAAACGGACCGACGAAGACAGACGGACCGACGAAGACAGACGGACCGACGAAGACAGACGGACCGACGAAGACAGACGCGGACGGGGAGGGAGACAGACGCGGACGGGAGAGGGAGACAGAGGCGGACGGGGAGGGAGACAGACGCGGACGGGGAGGGAGACAGACGCGGACGGGGAGGGAGACAGACGCGGACGGGGAGGGAGACAGACGCGGACGGGGAGGGAGACAGACGCGGACGGGGAGGGAGACAGACGCGGACGGGGAGGGAGACAGACGCGGACGGGGAGGGAGACATACACGGACGGAAGGGAGCAGAGGCGGACGGGAGGAGACAGACGCGGACGGGGAGGAGACAGACGCGGACGGGGAGGGAGACAGACGCGGACGGGGAGGGAGACAGACGCGGACGGGGAGGGAGACAGACGCGGACGGGGAGGGGAGACAGACGCGGACGAGGAGGGAGACAGACGCGGACGGGGAGGGAGACAGACGCGGACGAGGAGGGAGACAGACGCGGACGAGGAGGGAGACAGACGCGGACGGGGAGGGAGACAGACGCGGACGGGGAGGGAGACAGACGCGGACGGGGAGGGAGACAGACGCGGACGGGGAGGGAGACAGACGCGGACGGGGAGGGAGACAGACGCGGACGGGGAGGAGACAGACGCGGACGGGGAGGAGACATACACGGACGGGAAGGAGACAGACACGGACGGGGAGGGAGACAGACACGGACGGGGAGGGAGACAGACACGGACGGGGAGGGAGACAGACACGGACGGGGAGGGAGACAGACACGGACGGGGAGGGAGACGACCGGACGGGAGGAGACAGACACGGGCGGGGAGACAGACGGGCGGGGAGACAGGCCCTTTTAGTCGAGATTGCTAAGGCAATCGCGAGTATTGAGGGCGTATCCTCTAAATGACAAATAACCCCCAAAGCGGCAATGGCGTGTGAAGTCAAGCAGACTAGACATATGTTTCTTGTTCTTTGTTTGAATCCTTTAACCGGGGCATAAAGAGTGACTAAATAATGGTCTCCCTTAAGTTTCTGGGTAATGAAATTAACGTGCTTTGTGAGATCTACAAGAAAAATAATTTTTATAACATTGAAAAGCCCCTGGAAGAAAAATGTGTTTTCTTTAGGTAGAGAATATATTAATTATTCACAAAATTCAAAAAATTATTTCAATATTGTGTACTCCTGTAAAGGAAGCGGTAATAAGAAATATTCGAGAACCTACTCATTTTCAATAACAGAAAAAAAAGATCCTAAACTGATAGCGTGCAAAGGATTACAACTTGTGGCGATTCACTGCTTACTTACAATAGCATTCATTACACTCTATTCTTGTGTACACTGGGTTGATAGCACCTGATACAGAAATAGCTAGAGGAGAATCATTCGTTTCTGCATTCCAATCCGTTGATCAGCTTTACAGAATAATTACTACTTTGACGGGCCAATTGGTGGCTTCAATAAAGTATAATAATGAAGGTAGTGTAATATAATCAAAGAATAAATAGGCGAATGGCCAATAAAAAAGGGGGGAACAATTGAGCTGCGCGAGGTATGAACTGCCGGGAAACTTGGGATAGTGACAGGAGGTACCGTGGAGAAGCTCTCGTGCCGGAGACACGTTGACATTAAAAAAAAAAGGAATTGAAGGGGAGAGAGAGAGAGAGAGAGAGAGAGAGAGAGAGAGAGAGAAAGAAAGAGAGAAAAAGAGGAGAGAGAGAGAGGGGGTGAGAGGTTTCGTGTAAGATGGTATTATTTTGTTTTGTGACGTGAACGTCGCCGTGGAAGGGACTTGGAATGTGGAGATACGTCAATCAAGATCGCTGAGGAACACAACAAGGGAAATGGAACATCCGATGTAAAATTTTGTTTTTGATCTGCAAGGAGGCCATGATTTGTAAAAGGAATAATGATATAAATTAATAATAAAATACGGAAATCATGGCCATGAGTGACAGGGAATGCCAAGGAGTGCATTAAAATATGAATGGTGATTGGTTTTTTTACTTTTCTTTATGTATTGGTCTCTTAATACATTGTATTTCATGTTCTATTGATAGCCAGAAGAGGGCAAATTATAAATATATTCCAGAAGAAGTATTTATTTGAGTAGAAGCATAATAATTTTCACGATCCTACATTCACGAGCATAAATAATTCTTCATG
Source organism: Teleogryllus oceanicus (assembly GCA_964035755.1). Lineage (NCBI taxonomy): Eukaryota > Metazoa > Arthropoda > Insecta > Orthoptera > Gryllidae > Teleogryllus > Teleogryllus oceanicus. The sequence goes on along the minus strand of CAXIVR010000002.1, from coordinate 240,942,139 downwards.
TAAAATTTCGGCGCTAAGATTTTATACGAATAGCTGTCAGCTAAAAAAATTTTTTTTTACTGTGAACAGAGGGGTATTATTAGTAGTAGTATTGTATTCTTTAAATAAATAAAAGCCACCCCATTCGCTTCAGTTGTCGTTCCAAACGTGGGTCGAAGAAAGAGATAACAGTATAAAAGCGTAAGGATTATTAATTAATAATAAAAATACTGAGAAACCCCTCGGTTTCACTACCAAGCCTCCTGCCATGCACAATGCGTCTGCCCTCACATTCAAGATTTTCCCAGTGTATGCACAAGGTTTCTTCGGCTTTGGAAAACATTTATTTTCCCGTAGTAACATTTTCCAAGTTTCGAAGCTGTGAACTATGTCATAATGTCATAATACACTGACTTAAATCTGAAATATTGGCTGAGTAAATGAACTGAGAAACTTATGAGAAAATGATATTTCTGATATTTATAATTACCACATACGTCATATGTATCATGATCATCAAGATTCAGTATCAACAGCTCACTGCAAGAAATCCACATACAATACATGTACGTTACTTAACAACACATTGCCAGATGAAATTAAACAATTAAAAATTGGTACACAAATTTAAGTTAAAAGTAAAATCTTTTCTGCTGCATAACTGTATTTATAGAATTAGAGACTATACTGATCAAAAAGAAAAATAATGTATATTTTAACAAAACAATAATATAGTATAATGAATTAGTTTACATTTGCATTGTATAATTTAAAAAAGACTTAATATGCCTGTAACAAGTAATGTACTTCAGCTTCCGGGTCAATGACCCCATCTCGTTCGGGATTTTCCAGTTTCCCTGATCCATTGAGCAAAGGCTGAGATGGCCCCTTCATTTGCTTCTAGTGTGACGTCGTGGGAATACACAATAACACAGACACGAGCTTCAATGATAAATATGTACAGGTTTATTCACAATATGTACAATAAATATTTAAGTTACTTTTAGCTCTTGGAAAACGTTTACTCCCCTGATCGCAGGAGCGATCCTTAAATGTAATCTGACTCGTGGCCCGCGCCACTCCTCAGCGAACCTTATGCACACAGCACGTGGCTCCCGTGACGTAGGTCACCCGTGGAAAATCTCCACCCCGGCGTCCCAACACATGGGTTGCCGTACGAGCCTCGCTCGGCTCCGCGCCGCCCTGGGCGCAAGTTTTGTGCGTTCGCACGAGGGTTCCACTCAGCTCGACAAAACCCCACCCCCGCGCTCTGCGTTCGCTCTTATATAGCTCCCACCCACGTGACCTGAAACGTCACTGGGTTTTTCACACGGCCCGCGCTAGTCGCGTTGCCAGGCATTTTGGGCATCCCTTTCCCTGGATTCTAAGAATTTTGCACGCGGCAAAAATGCGCTGTCCCGTATTTTGAGCATCCCTTTCCCTAGCTCTCGGAATTCTCCCAATACCGCATTGTTCTTACATCCTGCCTGGCCCTTGCGTCTAATCCCTTTGGCGCCGCCATTTTGAGTGGAGCGTACAATACGTTACACTAGACGTAAATGTAGCTTCACTATGCGCACGTTTTGTTGAGCTCTCCGTTTGCTTGTAGTGCTAGTAGAGCTTAGGATGAGTTTCTCTTTGTTAGCAATACAGAAAAATCAAATCTGCAGTTCGTTTACCGCTAAAAATAAATTTTCTATAACTCTGGAACGAAAATATCTAGTTTTTGAAATGTTAATATCGTGCCTTGAAATTTTTATTATTATTTATTATTATTAATAATTTAAAAAATCATAGATTTTTTATTTTTTATAAATTAATATTTTTTTCATCATTCAACTATTAATAGTTAGATTGTTGGGAAGGTATTCTGAAACTCAAGAAAGCGTGCGCAGATGATTTTTTCCCCATACGTCACATACAGTTTTTACTGTTTTTTGAGTAAGTATACATCTATAATATGTATATGTAAATGTAAACGCAACTATCCTCTAAAGCTAATATTGATTAATCTCTATAAAAAAAATTAAAATGTTTAAAAAGAACAGGCCTCGTGGGCTGAGCTCGCCAGAAATAATGACATGCGTTTATTTATTTTTGACTTATTTTTAATTTATGCATATGGAATATTCTAAATTTCGGATTTTTTTCTGCATCAGTATAAATTGCTACGCGAATGAGATCCATCCGCGGAGTACAGGAAGGAGAGCCGTGCGCTATGCCGCCATCTAAGCCGATTTTGAAAATAATTTTCCCAAAGTAACGTGCAAAAATTAGAAACAAAAACGCTGATTCCTCCCAAGGCAACCCGCGCACGGGGCCGGCCTGTTGCTCCTCGAAGCGGCGAGGCGGGCGAATGACTGGCGCTTCGCGCGTTCGAGGGCGAAGCAACGGTGTCGCTCGTGTCGAGGAGCCGCTGGAGCGCGACGAGACAAAAGACGACGACGGTGGCAAAAAGGGGGCCGCCGCCAGCCACTTCCTCCTCCTCCTCCTCCTCCTCCTCGGGGCGGCGTCGCAACTTATATAAAGGGGGCCGAGCGCCGCTTCCCCGCCTATAGGACGCCAACGGAGGCCACCATGGGCACGCGAGCGCCTGCTCGAGAAGGAAGCGGGGGAAGCGGCGTGGCGAGGGGGCTGTTCCTCGTGGCGGCGGCCGCCGCCCTCGTGGCCGCGGCGCTCGCCGGCCCCGCCCATCAAAAACACGACCGAGACGCAGGTAAGGGCACACGACTCCTCGCGCACAGACGGGGGTCACATCAGCTCCAAGTTGGAAAAGATTGTGAACTCACAAAGGTTTGAGCTCCGAGCTGATAATTGATTAGAATAATTTTAGTAAAACGATAAAAATATTGGATTTGAAGGGGGGAATACGCCCCCTCCTCTGAATCACACCGCCGGCACCCCGCCACATCTACTCCTGCCAAAATCGCTGATTCTGTCACAAATATTCTCATAAATGAAAATTCGCCATTCACAACCAACATAACGTCAGTTTATATAACAAATGAAGTAGTGAAAGTTGGTGGTTAATTAACCAATAGAAGTCAATTCACTCTCACCAAAATATACGTGGAAGCTTTGACTACAAAGACACAATATCGCGAAAAAGTTCCTGAGCGTTTTTGTGGTGGTTTTATTCGTTGCGTCTTTGACGCAACGTGTTCAGAAGTAATAATGCGAATGGTACATTTAAACGCGAGAAAATAAACAAAACGCTGAATTTATTTATTATCTATTATAAACTATTTTTGTATTATCCGGTTCATCTGTTAGCATCAAAATTAACATATTTCCAATTACAAACGTTAGATGTGAAGATGTTTATTTTTAAAGTAAAGTAAAGTACAGTAATATTCAAATTAGATTAGGCAACTTTTTATGTTATTAATAATAAAGTATAATTAATTATTTAAAATCAAAATGGATTTTAGTTTAAAATAGATTCAAAATAATATGATTACTACTTGTCACAACGTCTCCTCAATGTGGAAATGAAGTCTTTTTTTCTTTTCTTTCTTTTTTTCTTTCTTTTTTTTCTCCGAAGTTTACAATTTAAAAAAATACTTTGAGTTAAATCTAAAAGTTGAAATTTTTACTGAAGTTTGGTATCATAAGGATCTAATATGTGTGCAATTTTCAGATTTTATCTGCTCCCCCAACAGAGATATTACACTTGAAAGTTTCGAAATAAATCCAAAATTTCAATTTTTAAGAAGGTGTAATTTTCAAGGCGTACGTTACTTACCAATGAAATTTTACCAAAAGTAACTACACTTTTATGTGTAAAAGCGCAGAAAAAAGTAAGGGTGAGATTATATTCCTTCCGTGAGAAATTACTCTCTGAAAATCGAACTTGGTTCATTCTCATTCCATAGATTTGCTTGCAAATATTTATCAAATAAAAACATTGAAGGTAGGTAAATAATATTTAGTTTTGTAGACCAGAGTATGCTGTATTCAATGCCTCTTATTCTAGAATGCTAGAACAACTCTGAGCTGAATAAGTTTGAAAAGAGTAAATGTCTACAAACGCGAAAAATGGCGCACGGCGTACAACAAAAATGGCCGCCATTTGTAAACCAGATACAGTATAACTCAAAGATGTTTTTGAACACCCAAAACAAACGGTCATTTTTCTTCAAAATATGAATTTCACCAATGTTCATTCCCGCCAGAGATACGGCATAATATTCTGGGGAAATACATTATAGCTCCCAGGCCTTTAGATTAGTAAAAATAATTGTATGAATCATAAGCAAATCCCACCCACGTGATTCTTGTAAGCCTTTCTTTATTAATCTAGGAAATTTACCACCATGTCTATTCATTTACCAATCAGTGGTGATTGTCAAAAATGACTTAAGGGCGGGAGTATATTTTCAGAAAACGCCGATGTCAATAACCATAACACTCGACATAGTAATCATATTCATCAGGTGACTATCAACTGCTCACAACAAAAAAAAAATCACATACAATACAAGTGCATTATTTTACAATACTTTGCCAGATGACATTAAACTCGACGGAAAAGTTTAAATCCGAAGTAAAATCGTTTCTGCTGCATAACTTTGATTGATTTTTTCGTGTTTCCGGGCGCGTCAACGGCGTTGGTCATTAGTCCCGTAAGTATAGTGCATGTCTTCTCTCTCGGGAGATGACCGTGATCTTCCCCCGCTGGATGGCTATATCCGGCGCCGACCTACCGTCGGCTAGCGGGGTTTCCCCTAACCATGACTCTCCTACCAGCGGGGCACCGCCCCGGCCGGGACAAGCTCTAAGCTCCCAAACGGTCTCCCGGAATACGTGGTAGTGTAATGCATATTAGTGTGTGTGTGTGTATGTGTGTGTGTGTGTGTGTGTGTGTGTGTGTGTGTAAGGAGAGAGGATAGGACAAGGAAGAGGAAGGAAATATTGCGCGCAGTCCGTGGCCCGTTTGGTAGGGTGCTGCCTGGGCATTCGCCTGGTGTTGATCGGAGAAACCACGGAAAACTACCAATCAGAGCAGCCAGCCGCTAGAATTCTCCTCCAGACAGCGGCTGAATTCCACCTAGCTGGAAAGCTACTGTCGAAAATCCTGCCGCCGTCAGGACTCGAACCTAGGACCTCCCGGTGAGGGGCGCTGCAGTGACATCAGTTGATGCACTGAGCTACCGCTCCCGGTCTGTGCATAACAGTTTCTATACAATTAAAGACCATACTGGCATCAAAAGGAAAGTGATAGTAATTAACAGTGATATTTAATGTATTATTTACCATTTGCACTGTATAATTCTAAAAAATTTGTAACAAGTATTGTACCGCAGCTTCTGGGTCAATGACCCAGCATCATCTCAATCAGGTTTTTCATTCACTTTCCCTGATTCTTTGAGCAAATGCCAAAATGGCCCCTGTTTTGCTTCTGGACATAAATGTAATTTCAATACCTCTACACGTCTTTTAGAAGTCAGTGGGGTATATCGTTATTCAAATTATCTCTCTCTATTGCCGCGGCAGAAAGTATTATTCCTTCACTAAGGTCATGATGAGGGATAAGAGCCCAAAGGTATGGCTGATTTACCCTTGAAAATATATTGTATTACATCGGACCGAATATTTTTTGTTATCAATCCTTGGAAGAAAAAAGGGGAAAAAAAAAGGTGTAATGATTTACGATCATCCAAGTCAATTATCATTTCCTTTAAATGAAAAAAGGGGAAAAAATACCAATAGAATGATATAAATTATATTCGAGAGACAAATGACGGCAGCGCCGCGCACGAACATTTTTTAAATTAAATTAATGCGCGGAAGAAAGGGAAACGTGACACGAACATTTGATAGAGCACAAATTTTTAAATCGTTTGAAACAACAATCATCAAAATCGGACCAGGGGTTCGATTAATTTTGAGAATTTTGGTAATCGTGCATTTCGACGGAATGAAAAAGAATATGTAGGCGCCATTGTTGCCGTGAAGAAAGTAATTACAAATAGTTTTTTCGTAAATATTAAGAGAACGCCTGAAGGGAACGGGTTAGAATTTGGAAGAATAAAAGAGCAAAAATTATCGAAATTTTTCAAAGTAGTCACGATTTTGGAGGACACCTAGGAGGCGAGATAAAAATTAAGTGCTATTTTCATTTAGAAAAATATACGAAACAGGAGACATATTGTTGTGACGTCACGAGAAGATAGTAAGCGGGTAATTTGCAATAATTAAATAAGGCATTGAGAGGCGAATCAGACGATACGGTAATTATCGTAGGAATTTTGGACGCGATGTAGAAGCAACCACAGGTAAGGAAAACGCTAATAAGCGAGAAGAATAAATATTTTTCGTTATGCTGTTCGGCGCAATAAGCGGGTGATCCGCTTTTGTTCGCCGCGAAACCATACAAGCTGGAGGACAACAATGCCCATCAGTCAGAGTAAGAAATGAAGTTTTGCTCGGAGCGTGAACACGAGATCCGTGTTAGAGGTTGCAAGAATTTTTAATTATTGTTACAAGTTTATAACTTAAAAACATTTTATTTATTTGACGGCGCGCGATCTGCGTAAAAAACGGGCACGTAAATTGATAAACAGTGGCGATATAAGAGAGTTTTGTTATTATCGGGATGTAAACAATATTTGTCGGACATTTTGCGTGTTGTGTTTAATAGCACGAATGCCAACGCTATTCTGGCTTGACATAAAAAGGGGGAATGCAAGTAAAATTTTCTACGAAAATAACACGGTGTATCGGAGCGTAGTGATTTTGAACATTCGGCGGGAGTTGTAACGCGGGATAAGCCGAAACAGTCAAACTTGCGTGTGCTAAGGCGAATTCCGCAGGTGATGAAAAAAGTTTCGCGCGATGGTGATGTCCACGGAGATGACGGTGGCCGGAGCATAGCGGTCATTGTGCCCTGATGGAGCGCGGGTTGGCAGCTGGCGACGAACGTGACGTGCGCTACACACCGCGGTGCCGAACCAACAAACAGGGAAGTGCAGTAACTAATTTGTTTTCGGTTACTACGAAGGCGCATTCATGTAGAAGACCAAGTAATGTTAAACTTGTATAGATTAAGAGTCGATAAGGGTTCAGAATGCGCATTCGGTATGAATGCAATTTCTGTAAGTTTTTCAGGGTGAATTGACATAAAAAGTGGGAATGCAAGTAAAATTGCAAAAATTCCCTTTCTTTTAATTTTTGTGTCGATTGAATTTTTTTATGTCATTGAAGGGTGTTTTTTTTTTGTTTACGTGCTTATTATCATTGTTTAATGAAAGGAAAAAATCAGTAACCAACAAAAGAGAAACGGATAGAATAAAGCACGATGAACACAGCTGTCTTTATCAGTAAAACCTCTCAATGACGTGTTGTGATTTCTGGTAATTAGATGCTGACCCACGCGCGCGTTGCATGAGTACCACGTTTCGGTCCCTATACAGAGGCCATCACAAGTTCACGCCCGCATAAATGTTTAGAATGATGAAAAGTTTGCTAGTAAACGGGCATATTAAAGAATATAATGGAGGGAGTAGACAATTTTGTTACAATGGGTTGGGATCACATAATTATGAAAACGTGCACAGAATTCACTTCTCCCCGTAGCACGTCACACAGTATGTAAATGTTTTTGACATAAAATGAATAAAAAAATTATCAATTTTTTCATTACCAGGGCCCGCAATAAGTTTTCTGTCGAAAATTTGCCGTTTTTCCCGTAGCATTACAATGCTATCACTAAACTGCGTAAGAAGCAGGCGAGAAAGAGACAATATCTCATCAGCAGAAAAAAAAAAAAAAAAATTCTCTTCGTGGTTCCACTGCTCGAGCTCTCACTGCTTCATTCTTCCGTAACAATGGAAATGCCAACATGTAGTACGGTAAAATCCGAAATTGTCTTTTTTGCCAGCGGAAAAAAACTTACGTAGGGGCGAGTTGAACCTAGGCCACTGAGTAAGAATGTTAACGCAAAAGTCGTGCTTCGACTAAAGAATGGACACGTACCTAGAAAGTGAGATACTCAATTGAAGAAAAAGGGTAATCGCTTCGCTTCAGAGCTAAGTAGAACAACTGTTTTCCGTTGGGGACTCTGCTATAGCTGAAAATGCACAGTATTAAAACCAAGTGCGAAGAGCAGCGAATAACGATTCAAGTGGACTAGCACGTGATTTCACCTCGGAACGATTTCGAATTCAGAAGAATTCTAAAATTGTTTAGTTTCTTTAAACTAAATTTCTTTTCAATAATTAGCTTCAGAGGTACCACCAATTAGGATATTCTAAATGCAAATATTTTCAAATGCTAAGATTAACGAAAATAAAATAAAAAATTATCAACCAATTTATCTTTTGTCTGTTTCTTCAAAAATATTAGAGAAACGGAAAGTACGCGTGGAAACGTTTCTCACAATCAGTAAATACGAAGCAATTTCAGATTGCCAAGATCTATATCTTATTATCTACGATAATAAGATACCTACATTATTTTCTTTCCTTAAAGATGTCGCTTTATCAGTGGCTCAAAATAAAGCACCTATTGAAATAATTTTAGATGATTCGAATGTATTTACCGTGATTGGCCGTAACATTATGCTTTCAAAATTGCCTTCATATGGAATTCATAGTATTTGCTCCATGTTGAATATCTTCGTACCTTAAACAACAATCTCTGAGAGTAGAAATGCCGTTTTGTAATAAGGAACATAATTCGCTCATCATTGCCAATTGCGAACGCAATGTCGCAGGGTTCGATTTTAGGCCTTGTCCTCTTCCTTTTCTTCGTAAATGATATGCCGTCGATTCGAACTGGAAGAACAGTTCTCTTTGCTATTACGAATCTTCATTCCTTCTTTTCAATAAAAATTCCAAAATTCACGTGTTTCGTTAATTGAACAAATGTTTGCCTATCAGACCGTGATGTTGTGGAGGAATTATGGGATAGATGTAATTCACAATGAACTCTAATTGCCTCCCGACCCCACCCCATGCCTCAAAAACGACCGAAAATAATTGTCTAATTTGGGTTTCGAACCCACAGCTTTAGCATCCCTGTACTTTGGCTCACCTGCCCCAAACATCTCAGTAGGCCGATTCACTTTACCATACTGCCTGTAAACCTGTTATGATTATGTTACCTAATAATTTGTTAAAACTAAAGTACAACTAAAGCCGATCCTTTTAGGCATACATGGCTATAATGTTCTTTTGCGGAATTGATTCTGTATTTTAATTACTTTAACACCATTTGTTTCCATATGAACAATGCGAACAAAGATACTTCTCAGCAATAAAATCTACCACCAATGCACTCTTTAATTAACAATTTTCTCAAAATAACTTAAATTTACAAGCACGTAATAATTGCAGTATGTGCCAATGAACTCAATGGTTTAGTTTTGTAGTATTTATATTGGGGACTTCATATTTTACCAATTAACACAAATATTTTTACAAGTTTTTGGACCCCCGAATTGTAGAATGGAAATATGACCAAGAATATCACAGACAAATAAAACCTAATATGAAAATTTTCAACATTACAATGGTATACATTACATTACAATGGCATTTATGTAATATTATTCAGTTCATTTCCATTATCCTTAAAAAAGTTCAAAGAAAAAATATAGATTTGTTTAGGAGCAATTTTTGTATTTTAAAAACTTGTCTGAATTTCAGACAAAAATATATGAAATAATTTTTAAAAACATACTTTAAGCTACATTAAAATTTTTTACAATTTTCAAATATTCCAAGTTGAATCGTAAAAATTGGACCTATCTCATCTTATAAATGAATTTCACTCTATTCTAGTAAGAAATTCAAACAAAAAATTTGGAACTATTTTTTGGGAAAAAATTGGAAATGTTTCAAAGAGTTCATAAGAAGTACCCACAAAAATTGAAGAATTATTTTAAAAATTGCAGGGCTACAAATTGAACCAATCAATCTGAAAATATTCATTTTTGAAAAATTCTACAAATAATTTAGGTGCTAGTGTTGCTCAGACAGACAAATTTGGGCGGGAAGAAAAATGTGGTGAACCACCATTACCACACCAACTGCCAGGGGTACTTGCAAGGCAAGCGGCATGCAGCGTCACAAAACATTCCGGCAGCGACCTCTAAAAAATGCTGCCAAATGCAAGCAAGGGGCTAATATAAATGGGCTCTGCGAAGCTAGGCATGGGGGCAGAGAGGCACACGTGAGTGGAGAACACATGACACATCAAGAGCCTACTGATGATGATGGGGTCCCAAAGGTCTGCTGCTGCTGTTGCCATCCCCGTTGAAGCACCTGGTCCACAGAGTGATGGAGTAAAAGGTTGCCATGTGTGCAGCTCAACTCCTATATACTTCCACCTCCTAAAGTAGCGCCCCTCTCCCTCTCTCACCTTTAATTAGAAATAAAATGGCGTATTGACTGGAACATGACTTCTTCTGAGTAAGCTGCCCTCCCCCTTCCCCTCAACTTTCAGAACTTTATTTAATCAACAACAATACTCCAAGTGACACGTTGCCTTAGGAATATGTTGAATCCAGTCAGCTCCGAGGGTGGCACGTCACATCTGGTGGCAGTGGTGGCCGCACGTCACAACTGGTGGGCAGTTGTCGTCGTCGTCATCATCAGTAGGCTCTTGAGATGCCATGTGTTATTCACTCCCTGGTGCCGCCGGGCCCTTTTACATAAGCCCTTCGCTTGCATTCGGCATCGTTTTTAAGAGGTCGTCGCCAGAATGTTTTGCGACACTGCATGCCACTTACTATGCGAGTCCCCCGGCACAGTGTGATGTATAGGCAGTTTGCCACAAAAACAACACTTTTGCACTACTAAAGAGACCCCAGAACATATTTCTATAGAATCTCAACATCAATTTTCTGTAGCATTACTTAACTTTCTCTAGACAATGCATATTACTCCATATATACCATATACAGTGTATATACCATATATACTGAGGTGACAAAAAGTCATGTAATACCTCCTAATATCTAGGCAGTATCCTTTTGCCTTGTGAAGTGCAGCAACTTGAGGTGGCATGAATTTAACAAGTGTAACTCCCCTGCAGAAATATTGAGCCATGTTGCCTCTGTAGGTGTCCATAATTGTAAATGTGTTGTTGGTGCAGGATTTTGTGCACAAACTGACCTCTCAATGTTGACCCATAAATGTTTGATGGGATTCAAGTCCGGCAATGTGGGTGGCCAAATCATTTGCTGAAATGTCCAGAATGATACCGTAGGCTTCCGCGGCCAGAGTCATGATCTGGGCTGTCCGGGTGAAGCCACGTCGAAGGCTGAGGTGCAGACGTTTCGACGGACATGTCACAGTCCTCTTCAAGGCTGTACTGTGCCTCACAGTGGCGCAGTACAGCCCTGAAGAGGACTGCGACATGTCGGTCGAAACATCGGCACCTTAGCATTCGACGCGGTGTCACCTGGACAGCCCAGATCAATGTCCAGAATGTTCTGCAAACAAATTACAAACAATTGTGGCCTGGTGACATGGCGCATTGTCAACCTTCAAAATTCCATTATTGTTAGGAAATATGAAGTCCATGAATGGCTTCAAATGGTCTCCAAGTAGCTGAACATAACCTTTTCCAGTCAATGATTGATTCAGCTGGATCAGAGGACTCAGTCCATACCATGCAAAAACAGCCCACACCATTAAGAAGCCTTCACCAGCTTGCACAGTGCCTTGTTAAAAACTTGCGTCCCATGGCTTCGAGGGACCATGGCTGTGGCAGACTTGAACCCTACCACCAGCTCTTACCAATTGAAATTGGGACTCATCTGAACAAACCACGGTTTTCCAGTTGTCTAGGGTCCCATCCATATGGTTATAAGCCCTGGAGAGGCTCAGCAGGCAAAAGCAAGGCACTGAAGTTCATCTTCTGCTACCATAGCCCTTAAAAACCAAATTTTGCCACAGTGTCCTAACAGATAAGTTTGTCGTATGTCCCACATTGATTTCTGCAGGTATTTCATGCAATGCAGCTTGTCTGTGAACTTTTACAACCCTAAACAAACACCACTGCTCTTAGCCATGAAGTGAAGGCTGATGGCCACTGCGCTGCCCATGGTGACAGGTTATGCTTGAAATTCGGAATTCTCGCCACATTCTTGACACTGTGGATCTTGGAATATTGAGTTGCCAAACGATTTCCAAAATGGAATGTCCCATTGTAGCTCAAACTACCATGCCACGTTGAAAGTCTGTTAATTCCCATCATGCGACCATAATCGCATCAGAAACCTTATCACAGGAATCATTTGAGTAGAAATAAAAGTTCTGTCAAGGCATTGCCCCTTTTGTAAGTGATACTATTGCTATCTGAATACTTGCATATCGCTATCCCATGACTTATGACACCTCAGTATTTGTATATATATGAGAAAATATTAGTAAACTAAACATTAAATTAGAGGTTACTTCTGTCCATGAGAACAAGAAAACTGCTATAAGTAAATTCAAAAAGTTGCCACAAGCTAAAGATTACAATATCAATAACATGAAGTTAACACTTCATTAATGTAATGTTAAGTTTATTGTCACTCTATTGGCAAAACTAACCAACTTTTCAACTATTTTAAATTTTTTTCTCCATTGTTTAACAGCACGTGTTATGCGGGTGGGAGCATCATCAAGCAACAGTGTCAATAACGACAATAATGATCAAGATGCTAATAACAACTATTCTGTGTCTTTTGTTCCATTGTTCAGCTTAATTGCAAATTTTCTTCCAAAACTTCTGCAACGATTTGCCATTAAGCAACCCAACAGCAGAAGTAAGAATAGATAAACCTTTTTTATTTTTCACAACATTTTTTTAACTTATTTGATTTTTAAGAATAGCAAACATACTTTTAATTATATTAATTTTTTTGAAATTTTTTAGGTTTAGGAACATTAAATGATAAGAAGGATTTACTTCAAAACAAGGGAATTTTCTGTGGACCTGAAAGTATTGGACGTTGGAAAGATATAACAGATTGCCATCAATACTATGAATGCAGAGTTAATCAAGATTCTCCACCTGGTTGCCAGACTGTTCTCTCTCGAAACAATGGAACACAAAAGTTGGAGAGTACACATATTATAAAGGTATGTGTAATATTATATAATTTAATTGTGTTCTGCAACAGCTGTGTTGGTGCAGATTGTTCTCCTTATATTCGACTACTTATAACTGGTTATTATTTTAATATTGCTTCATACACCTATACTTTTCAATAATTTTGATTACTATACTATAAAAATGGTTTTTGTTTCAGGATATCAGATCAACTGAAAACAATATAGTTCCTATATTAATCGACCACTATCAAAATTCATGTATAACAGTGATTACATACAAATGTCCAAATAGGATGATATACAATGATTCTCTGAATCAATGTGTTTCTAGTAACAAGGACAACTCTTGTTAATAATATTGAAACTAAAACTTGGAAGAGAGATTTCTCAAAGAACATGCAACCAATTCATGTTAGATCTTATAAAATGTTTGCTTTCATCTGCAGCAAGATTAAAATTGAATTAAATCAAAAGAAAAAAAGGGTGAAAAATTAATCCAAAGAAACAAATAAATTAGAAAAATGCTATGATAAGCTTGCATTTTCAAAGTATCAAAGGATTATTTATGTACCTTGTCAGACTTACTGTATGGTTTAGTCTTCCATGTTCATCATTGCTTATCATTATAAATAAACATATGGAAGGCAATCATGACTTTATTGTGTAAGTCATGACGGCCTTTCTGTGGTATTACAATATGCAGTAAAATATAACTTATAATGATAAAGAAATACTATTTCAAGACAGCACAAACTGTGATTTGGCGTCTTCAAAGCAATAATAAAGCGTTAACTTTCTAGCACTACAGTTTCATCTATACAATAAATGTCGCAGACCAAAGATGGAACATACATGAGTATGAAGTCCCATTTAATAATGTGCACAAATGTGCATTCCTGATGTTGTAACTATTAAAAAATGAATGTTAAGAAATAAATAAATAAAATATCACTTACTTTGTTGCAAAACATCACTACTCAACCACTCGTGCACATACATCAAACTGTTATCGTCCATTATAATAGGATATCTGTACTTCAATATCTTCACTAGCAAATTATTTCCTCGATTGGATGCTATTTTATTATCTCTGAAAATTATCACATTTTGCAATAAATAATCTCAATTCTAGAATGATTTTTTTTTAATTAACGATACAGTTTACTCCCGCAAACTGCACTTACTCTGTGCAAATTACATCATCTTCTGTCCGCCTTATAATTCGAATTGGGCCAGGGTACTTCAATAACTGTTCAGCATTGTTTAAGTTCATGTACTCTCTGATTGTTCTCCTAATTATAGGTTCCAAGACATTAGGCATACGAGTTATGGCCAACGGCATTACGTCATCAAAAGTGGCATCCAGAATCTAAAGAAAAGGTAGATAAAAGAAACTTATATCAAATATGTGGAAACCACTAACAAGTGGAATTTTAGAGATTTATTGGGAGTTCTGCCCAAAACTTTTTTCAAGTTAAATTACGCTCAGCTGGTAATAAGTAATAGTAACAAGTTACTATTAAGATTTGACAAATTATTAAAATGCATTGCATAGACACAAAGTGTACTTACGACTCCCTTCACATCAGGGTAGTTCATTGCTGCCCAAGAAGTGGGAAAGCCCCCTATACTCCACCCAAACAATACAATATTCTCTGGCAGAAATCCCAAACTGTGAATGGCAAACTGCATAACACAATCTACTGCATTTAATTCTTGGGGAGGAAAAGGCCGTCCCTGAAAAAGCAGGAAATAAAACTCTTTCAATTAACTATTATGATCATCAATAATATCTATATATAAATGTAACCTCATGTAATTTTTGACAGTGAAAAATTTTCAGGATTATTTACATATAAAAGAAACAATGTTTTAAAGAATAAATCTTCTGAATTTATGTACACCATCCTCCTCATAATTCTGTTTGACTATGGGATTAAATTTGTAAATAAACGTATCAGCTACAGGAGAATATAAACCTAGTTATTCTGCTTGTAATGTCACCTAAAAAATTAAAATTCACAATTCATGTGGTTTAGTAATTGGATTTTGGAATGGAGATCTTAAAACTCCAACCAAGCAGCTACAATTGTATACATGAATTTCTTATGGTTGTAGCTAAAGACCCAAAGTCAATTCAACAAGGCAAACATCTTGTACAGTATAAATTGTTTTTTGTTGTACGGTATTTCATGTGATTGTTACTGTTTTGTATTGTTTATATAATATATATATATATATATATATATATATATATATATATATATATATATATATATATATATATATATATATATATATATATATATACACACACATATAAATACATATATACATATAAATTAACATACATACATATAATTTTTATAATTTATTAATTACATTTTGAAGTTTGTAGAGCATTAACCTCTAGAACCTGCAACACAGTGACAGAATTATTGTTTTCTTTGCCATTTATTCCAATAATCTGATATTAAGTAAATATTCTAGGAAAACACTTCTATTTATTTACTGTATGGGCAATTTGTCCATGAAAATACAAAAATACATGATCAAAAATATAAAAAAAGTAAACATAAGATCATTCACAGGTCAATAAGATGCTCTTCGTGTGACAAACATTTAGTATTGTTTTCTTTATTTAAGTTAATGTTTAGTGTACAAGCTGGTTTGCAAAATCAATTGACAAAACATTTTTGATACAAACTAAACACTATAAATAACTGCAAAATCAATGCAATAGAGATTTGCAAATCACAGAATGGTCAAGTTTATGGATCAATATATCTTATCAAATGCTTTACTTAAGTCAGTGTAAATGTAATTGATCTGATATTTAAGCTCCAATGCATTGAAAATATAACTAATGTTCAATGTTCAACAAGTAATGTTCAATATTTCTGTCATGTATACACCAAAACTGTCTCTCCAACAAAAGTGGGTGGATGTCTTTTCCAATTTTGTCCAAAATTAGAGACTCAAAGATTTTTAGAATGACACTTACAACTAATTAAATTTCACTAAATTTCTTAAAAATCAATTATATGTAACTTATGTACGGATAAATCCTGTAATGGGCTTCACCCGCTGGAATATATGTTGAATAAAATAAAATTTAAAAAATACCATTACAACACAAAATACAAATTCCATCAGTGTTTCCTCCAATTTTCAATGGTGTAGTCAATTGTAATGCTTGAGACAGAGTGCACAATTGTGTACAGAATATTTTTTTTTAAATAACGGTCCACTATTTACAATATTAACATGGATACACACACAGCAATATGCAAACTTCAAAAGACTATATAGTTAAAATTCACATCCTATGCTATGCTACATTACTTGACATTTTGCCATCATAGCTTGCAAGATAATTCTTAATCTTACAATTCATCAACTGAAATATTAGTATTTGTATAAATATTAACATATACTTTCAGAGTATAAAATGTTCTATTTATTTTCACTAATGTTGACTTTTGAAGGGATCACGGAAGTTAATAATTACTGTAAAATATAGTTTTAAACTTTTAGTGAACATTGAGGTCTACTATGAAAATCTAAGAAATATTCAAGAGAACAGCTGAGAATACTTTTTACACAGAACTTTCATTTTGTAATCTTGATAAATACGAAAAGTCAAGACTTACTGTGCTTCCTGCAAACCCTGGATGATTCCAACCCAAAACAGAATAACCAGTTTCAATAGGTGTTGCCATTATTCCTATTTCATAAAATCCAGCATTGCCTTCAGAACATATAACAAGAACATCGCCATGAGGATGCCTAAAAAATACATTTATAGTAAAATAATGACAATAAGAGAATAGAATAATCTTAACACCATCATGACACTTACTTTTTCCTTCTGTCAATGAACATTGTATCTATTTCATTACCGTCTCTTGTAAACAATTTGTACCTGTCACCTTCATTTTCTGTGATTAATTTACTTCGTCCCTGAAGTAACACGGGAACTGAGAAACAGTAATAGTTTGAATCAATATTTTGTTATACCTAAAAACTCAAAAACTGTCAAAAAACATTAAAATATATAAAATTCCTTACAAAACATATAATTCCACACAGTCATTGATCCAGGATACATCAATTTCAGGCCAAAAGTGTTAGCTACAATATATGTGATAAAGCTACAGGGAGCTGCAAAGAGAAGATCCAGAGTAGTACGCCGAAATGATGGTCTTTCAATAAACTGGCGTTGTTTCTTGTCCTCTCTGGAAAGAAAATAATACTTAACAAAAAAAAACCCAGAAATTTGTATAAACAAATATCAAAATCATTGGTATTTCTGATTCATAATCACTGCACTTAAGTTTTTTAAGATAACACAGTGAAACCTGCTCAAATGGCCACCACCATTAAGAAAATTATTTTCTAAATATTTTTATAATCTTGTCTTTTTTCTAAGCATATCAAGAGGACCACAGTGTGATTAATTTTTCCATTTCAGTTCCTTTTAAGTCAGACTGATGCAACCCTAAGTACTTATATTTTTCTACTTGAGGTCACACTGGAACAACAGATATATTACACAGAATATTTAATGAAATATTGTCAACTTAAAAAAAACAATCATTATTTTCTAAACAAATTATTAATTAAAAACCACTTAAAACATAAAAAAGTTACTCTGAACAACAGACAAAAAATGATGAACAACCCAACATTATATTAGTTCTTATTCTCTTCTTGGTGTAATTGATATGAAAACCATGGAAACATTTTTCGTGCACTGCAACATGTCATTTAATGCCAGTTTTCATTGCTGTTGATTCACATTTTGTTTTGCTCTGTGGATAAATTAACTGATCACCATTATCACATCAAGAACTTAGAGAAATTGTGCATGCTACAGGTTTTTTAGAAGACCAAATTGTCTTTTAGAAAAAGTACATCTCACCAGCGTTTTTAGAAATAGCCCTTTTGAAAATTCCAACATATCTAAAGTAACAGATTTTATGGCTGCTTGTGATCGCCTACGAAAAAACAAAGAATTCTGTAACATCACAACTTATAAAAGATTCCATGGAAAATTGGGCCATTGCCATTTCTTTGACCACTTATTGGATCCGTAAGTGGATACATTCTGGCCCATTCCACCTGTCCTACTCATGATTATAATGTAAATTTCCCTAAATGAGGCTGAGAGATGTACTGCTTTCTTCTTATACTGAATAATGTAACTCCATTCTATCTAAAAAGTATTCTTGGACTTTCTTGTTCCCTAAGACTCATCTAGCTTATCATTATATGCAGTAGCAAAATGTGACTAGCACCATAAGAGCGAAATAAATCATGTTGCAACTGTATGACCGATAGGAATGAATCAAAAGGCATTCAAATTGTTCAATGTTCTACCTCCAACACTGTCCACAACTATTTTCATTTGTATCATTATGAAAATCTAGAGGTTCTATGAAGATATTCATACTATCAGCTGACTTTGATTTCAGTTTTTTCAAGCCCATGAAGATAATCAAGTAATTAATAACATTAATATTTTTGTAACACCCAAAAAAACCAATTGCATGGAAATTATATTGAATGTGATTGGTGTAGCAAAAACTCAAAATGCAATTGCACAAAGCTGCGGTTACAATATAGTGAAAGACTGACATAAAAACACGTAAAAATGTAAACATAATGTAAAATGACATTTCATATCTTGACAAACTCAATGCTTATTGACAATATTCTAAAGGTTTAACCATCATATTATTTAATCTTTATGGAATATTCAACAATGAAGAAGAAGATAATCACACTGCTCATTTTGCATTGTGGGAAAGTAGTCGTCAATGCACACTCCGGCATAAATGCAACACTAGGCATGTAAGTGTTAAAAGCCAATTTATTGTGGAAGCAATTGATTTTCCCATAAGGCATGTGAAAACTCCCTCATTTGAGCAGCTAGGCATGTTTTGTAGACTGACCTGTATAAAGCAAACACTTCCGGATATTGATATTTTTTAACAGTTTTACACAAAATGCATATTATGAAGGTTTTATTACCTCTAATTACCCAAAGAGTCAAAATTTATTTTTCTTTACACTTGCCAATATTAATTCTATACCATCCATAATAAAAAATATTGTTTTGAAATACACTCCACCCTATTTAGACAGCCCAGTTTTACACTGCAACATTATTGAATAATGTTTATTATAAACAATATCTATTCATTACTAAAAATGTTCTCATTTAATTGAAGATGATTGGCATGTAACATTTCAATTCATTTTCATTTTAATGTATACAATAAATTTTCAACAATCTTTCCATAATAAAATTATTTAAATTTGCTGTATAAAGAACCAATGGAAAAAATTCCACACACATTAAAATGATTATAAGTTGGAAGAGGTTTTTTTTTTAAATAAGCATTTATGACCTAAAAATTCTAAAATATGCACTTTAATGTGCAATTACAATTAACAATATTTCATTTCCTCCATAAACTGTTCTTTATAAAATTCAGAAGAAGAATGCTTGGAATGAAATGTTATATTTTTGTGCAAACGTAATATAACCTAGCATACTTCGCAGGACAAATAATTGAAGTAAATATGTACCTTAGTGAAGTACATTGTATGTCCATTTTCATTTTTTCTGTCTGCTTTAAAAAAATAAGATATCAAGAAATATCCTACATTTGCACAAGTATTTTATAATATATAGAAAAGAGAAAAAAAACAACAACTGTGACAAGCTCTTTTTAATCAATAAACACTCGCAAATAAATAGATTCTCTGAAAATATGAAATGTTTTAGAGGTGAGGTAAGTCTCTATTTTAACAAAATATGCAAAACATGCTCCTATAATTATATGAATATGCACTGACAGGAAAAAGCAGCCAAATATGCACTAACATATTAATCTAAGCATCCAGTCTAACTGAATGTCAAGAAATTTCACTTAGCTCTGCCCTGAAGAAATGAACAAAAATATGCAAAATCATAGAAATCCACTCCCTAATTATAAGACTCAACGTAATTGTCTAACTAAGGAGATCAGGATCAGTAGAATGAATTTTGAACAGAATCAAGCCCAAGCAGGAGAAAACAATTCTATTTATACATCTGAGGGCAAAATTCATCCTGCCATTCTTGCATTGCACCCAAATCTACATAAAATCTTTTGCCAGTCTTTAGATTTTGGAAAAATAAATATATCATACCTATCTTCAAGAAGAGAAGTAAAACCGACCACAGTAACTACCAACTAGTTAGTCTAACCAGATCAATTTTGTTATACCATAAAATTCTGTAGAGATTATAACTAAATAAGAACGGATTCGTGCATGGCAACTGGATGTATCCCATCATGCCAAAATGATTTTGATCCTCGAAGGTCAGTTAACACAAACTTGCTTACTTGTCTTCAGGACTAGGCTGCATCCCTGGACAACAACATTCCTATTGACATTAAATAGCTTTTCTAAGGCTTTTGATAAATTTCTTATATGCAGAATGTTACACAACCTACAGCACTTCAGAATAAAGAGAAAACTTCTTTGCTGGATGCAACCCTTTCTTGAAGACCACAGCTTAGTGTTACAATTGGAAAAACAAAGTCATCTAGAAGAACAATTACCAATGGAGTTCCTCAAGGCTTTCAGCTCAATTTTGTTCATCTTGTACACAACTGTCTTGCCCTAAAATATGGAAATACATTTTGTGATGTGCTGATGTCATTAAGTTTTGTTCTCACCCACTCACCAGTTACACTCAACTGCAAATGGACCTTGATACAGTTTAATGCTGAACTCCAGTGGCTGTTCCCCTTAAATGATGAAAAGTGCTCCATCATGCGTATTGAGAAAAATAACTCTCAAGTTATCTTATTACATTGTGCAAGTGTGTTGATGCCATCAACAGTTATGAAGAACCTTGGAATTATTATCACGAGGGAGCAGATTTCTATGATTTTGCATATTTTTGTCAATTGCATCAGGGCATAGTGAAGTTTTTTTACATTTGGTTAGAATTGGGTATTACACAGATTAATATGTTATTGCGTATTTGACCGATTTTCCTGTTGCTGCATGTTTGTGGATTTATAAATACATATTTTGTATATTTCGTCAAAAAGAGACTTACCCCTCAAACGTTTCATAGAATCTTTTTATTTGTGTGCATTCATTAATTTGAAAGAGCTTGTCACCCTTTGTGTTTGTTTTTCTTGCTTCCTGTAGATGATAAAATACTTATTTTATACATTATAGATATCAAGTACCTACACTTGCACATTTTTTTACCCAGGCAGAAGAAATGCAACAACACATACTAGGTGAATATTTACTTCAATTATTTCTTCCGCGAAGGTAGGTAGATTATATTATATTTGGACAAATATATACGTTTCCATGCAAAAATATGCAAACTAAAATTTGGCACGAAAGCTCTAAATGGGAAGATTCGAAAAGCTATGAGATCATTGGGCAAGTAATAATTAGCAAAAAAATATGCATTTGCACGGGCTCTATTTATTAGCTTTCTTGACAGAAAGCTTTTACAATTATACATAGCGAAGATGTTGCTGTCCTGTCCAAAACTCGCATTTTTTCCACCGAAATCGACACCTCCCTATGGAACCCCTACTATGAATAATACCACTCTAAAACAAGCATAGTCCAGATGATATCAGGAAAATCGCATATGAACAACTAGCACACACTATGAAACTGATGAAGACAAAATTCAAGCTAGCACAATTTGGAAATTTTCAAACAGAGTGGTAGATTCTTGGAACAAACTTTTGGAAGCATGGCCTCCACTATTAACACTTTCAAAGCTTAGTACACCATATTCATGGATTAACATAAGACTGCAGCTGTGATCTAGTGATGACTCCATCTTGGTCTACTTACTTACATCCCCCTATTTTATTTCATTATTTTCGGTATATTTTATTTTCAATTGTTGTGATAGGCTTTCTTACATACTAACTGATATGAAAACTGTGTGGGACAAAATCAAGTAAATTAATAACAAATAAATTAAAATATAAAAATAAAAAAAATTTATGAAAACATACCACAAATAACAACTGTAAATAAAATGTACTGATATTCAAAAATAGACTTAGATATATAACAAGAATGTTTATCAAAATGTTCACATATCACAAATACTTTTGTAAAGGGAAAGAGTGTTTAAGTTCAACGAAGGCTTCACAAAAAATCCACAGGAATTTCCTCATCTACAATAGAATTTCATACTTCTACTAAATAATTCTTAACACCTTTAATGAATGGAAAATAAAAACTTTTCTTTGCGTCATCTATGAAAGCATCCGATCAGTAACTATTGATAAACCATTCCAAAAATATTCTTTATAAAGATTAATTACTGCAGTCACTCCATTAAGATAATTATTCTCATAGAACTGCTCTTGAAATATATTTTACAACAATGGCAAGAATTCACTGTTTATTTCCACAATCTTTCTCAGTACCAGAAGGGACCCATTTAATGTTAGCATCTAGCTCACTTGAAAAACTCTTACACTAGGCTTTACAGAAATCCCTTTCAGGAAAGGCAGAAGAGTAATGAATGGGGACTGAACTACAATTAATGATAGCTTAATTACACACTTATATAATTAAACAAGATTAAAATATAAATAATTAATAATATTACAAGATATTTTTATTATTTGAGCCAACTGTAACAATGTTTGCTATCAATTAAATGAAATAGATGAAGTAAATGTTATTAAGAATCCTCTAAGTAAATTCTATAAGTGCACACTTACCCGTCAACATCATTCCACTTGAACTCAACAGGCCATCCATCAAAATCAAAATCATACTGAGACAGTTCTCTCTGAAAACAAGAGCAAACAGAATTTTACTTATTTCTTAAGAAAATATTAACCATTTGAGTATTGTACTCATTCTGTCTCAAATGATTTCTCATATTTTTTTAATTATTTAAACCAAATTGTAAACAAAAAATACAAGCAATTATACTGCAATCTAAACAAGTTTTGTTTGACTATCATCTTACCTTTGAACTTTTGTTCAGATTCTTTTTCGCTTCATCTAATGTGCGTAAAAATTGAATGTACTGAGGGGCACTGGCTCTTCCAAGGCCTCTCACGAAATATGAAAACGCAAGAACAATGCCCACTCCAGTCACACATTTCCCTATGGTCAAAGCACCATCCCATAACATATATCCTTTCCTATACATAACAGTTGCAATAATGGGAGAAGCATACAATCCTACATTCCAGAAGAAACAAACCTATAAAAACGAGACAACTGTCTAAAAATTGAGAGTTGCAAACGTATACACAATATAATGCTTTACTGGCTATTGTAACTCACAATGCTAATAATCTGATCACCCCATCGTTCAAGGTGTCCGGGTTCATACAATCCCTGCAACGATTGATGTAAACAGTTAGAACTAATATTCGTTTCATGACATGCAAGGTTGTATACATATATATTACTGTAAACTTACTTCTGCTCGTCCGTCACCATATACTTTGTATAACCTGGGTCCAAACATGCACTGGTATATCAATTTAATCGTAGACATGATTGAAGAATCAAATTATTGTGTTGCAAGGCGAGAAAACATAAAACTGGTAATCTTACAAACACATACAAAAATCAATAACACCCTTACATTCACAAAAACGTTTCATTTGCAGGCTTCTTCTCAATACACAATTGACCTCAGCGCAATACACTTAAAAGATTTGTAGAACACCGATGTTCCAATGACTTTAATGTTTGACTGCCGCTGTCAAAGAACGTGTAACTACAACAGTTCTTTATTTTTCATTTCTGCCAATTCACTACCTTCGAGAAATATGTAATAAACGAAACTTCGAAATGGCATTTTTTACTTCATCGAAAGCCAAAATCTATTATCAGTAGAATTATAATATCATGAAAGAGAAATACAATAATAAAATGAGAGGAGAGGAGGGAAAGTCATAAAAACTAATAGGTAGAGGCAAAGTAGGTGCCCATTTGACAGTTTATCCGTAGTTGGCAATACATTTTCTTGTTTTGGCACTGACAGCGCCAGACCTGGAAGACAGGTGACTGAGAGGAAACAAGGGGAGTTGGTGAAAAAGTGGTCTGTGGGGTTATGTGTGAATAGTGCATAATGTTAGATATTAATTTCAGCTTAATCAACTTTAGTAAATTCGCTCTGTGAAATTAGAATATTTAGTTTGAGAGTGAATGTAAATGCTTGAGACACGATGGGTGATGTGGGGCATTCTGTTCGCCGGAAGAACCTGGCAAAAAAGACAGGTTTACCCAGACGTGTTAAGGATATGAGGTAAATACTAATGTAAATTTCGCAATATAATAAAAGGATACTATGAAGTTTTTACAAATGTAATATAAACAACATTTTTTATTCATTTCACTGCTTTTCTAGCCAAGCCTTCTAATAAATGTATAAAACGTAATTTTGTAGTTTCTGCTTAAAAATATTTTAAATTCTTTTCAGCAAAGAACAACTTCAAGCAACAATTCAGAAGAAAAGAGAATGTAATGCTAAAGCATTGACAATAGTAGAACATATGCTCGAAGTTAATATTAATGAAGACTGGTTTTTGCAACAGGTTATACCTGGACATAATATTAGTTGGTGCATGTTCATTGCATGTAGTGAGGGATAGTTAGGGAGGGTCATTTTTTCTTGCAATAAAAACATGATCAGGTAGTCGTACTAGTTAAATTGGTACATTCTAATGTCATTGTTTAAATAAAATTTTATAATGTAGATTTCATGAAATAATGATGTAGTTTTTGTTGGATCACTAAAAGTAATGAATACTTTTTGTTTCAAAACATTTCTGGGAAGGACTTCCTCTCTTTCTTCCTAAACTGAATTTCATACCAAGTACGTTTTATGCCTCCTCAGACATTCTCAAGCTATTTGCTAAAATTTTTGAAACTCAACTGCAAGCTTTTTGGGCCAAATTCATATATAAAATGAATAACTTGTGTTTTAACTTTTCATAGCCATAGTTATGTTTACTGATCTTGAACATTTTAATTGTAGGTTCACTTTGAATGAAACATTCAGATCTATATTTGCTAAATATCACAGAATATTATACTTAAATGTTCAGAGAATTATTATTAGATTTTCAGTTTTTAGTATTCTTGCTAATGCAGAATATCAGCTTACATCTCTTGAATTAATGTAATTGCCCTGCTTTACAGTTGAAATTCATTGATGTGGGACATTTTCAAGATATTATTGAGGAAAGAGCGTTGAGTAAACAGTGTGGTTACCCACTCTGTGGAGAAAATTTAAAGAGCACTCCAAACCAACAGTTTCGCATATCTACAAAATACAATAAAGTATATGACATTACTGAGCGAAAGGTATTTGAAGTTAATTATTAAAAGCTAATACATTTTTGAAAGTATGTCTTTCTGCATCTGTATATTCTTTGATTCAGAATTTTTGTAGTAACCAGTGCTACAAAGCTGGTAAATATGTTAAAGACCAACTTTTGACTAGTCCTTTATGGTTACGAGATAAAGATGATGTTCCTGCCTTTAAGTTACTGCCCTTAGGTTCCCAAGGGTAAGTAAACAAGTTCTTAAAGTTATTAATAAAAAGTATGGGAATGTTGTCTCTTTTGCCAATTTTCTGTCAAGGAACTTTATCTTGAGAGATGTAGGACCCCAATGAAAGCACCAAAATTGAGGACTTTTTTAACTGAGGGCTATTACCTTTCAGTCCATGAAAGGCCTTAACTTCATTTCCTTCTACATTTTCTCATAGATTTTGTGTGAATTTTCATTCCCCTGTACAGTAAGCAAAGTAATGTAATTTTTATGTTGTAAATTGGTTTTTTGAATAAATAATTCACAATTTTCTGAATTCTTCTTTTATTAATAAGGAGAATTATACATGAACTTGCAAACAGTCTGTTGTGCTTTAATTTTCAAATTTTCACAAGTTTAGTCGTATTCCTCAATACCAAATTTCCTTTCTTTCTGCATATATAAATCTATTGTTGTTTTTTTATTAAATTTAAAATGTGAGTGTGAGAAATATTATATTAGAGAAATTTAATTTTTGTAGAACCGGTGCTGGAGAAGAAGTTGACTTTGGACAAAACAGTGATCTGAAGTCTGAAGTCAATAGGTTAAGTAATGATGAAAAATTTATTTCTGTAGCAGATTATACACAAAATTCCATTTCTCAGTTATCAAGAAGAATCAGTGATATAGAAATTACAGAAAAAAGTAAACCAGTGAACTCTGATGCAAATGTTAAAGAAAGTGCTGTGAGAAAATTAGAAACAGAGTTGGAAAGTAAAGCCCAAGAAGCTCCCAAAGAAGAGGGAACACAAATAATCAAAGAAAAGACAGACGCTAGAAATGTTAATGCAACATTACAAAAGAAAGAGAAAAATAGAATCAAAAAGAATTATAATAGAGAACAAGGCACTGTTATTCTAAAAGGGGAATCATCTAAGGAGAAGACTATTGATAAAGAATCCAAAAATGAAAGTAAATGTGATATAAATGAAAAAATAAAATACCCAAAAGAAAATGAAAATAATCAAAGTAAATCCATCAAAACCGAAGAGTGTCCTGAAGTTACAAGTTCTATTATTCATGTAGAGAAATGTTTACATGAGTGGTTTACAGTTGAGACAATGTGCTTTTTGTTTGGTGATGAAAAGGTTAAAGAATTAATAAGTGATAAAGGTGAATGCATTAAGGAATATTATAAAGCAGTAGGAAAGTCATCATGGGATCCAGTTATTCAAGAACGTTATGAAGCCCTTTGTCGAAAACTAAACATAATGGAAATAAAAGAACAGCAGTTGGAAAAGGAAGATCGGCAATTGAAGCCACTACCTGATTACTCTGTATTAAAAGAAGAGAGTCTTAAGATGGAGATAAAAATCAAAGCTTTTTATCAAGGTAAGCTGGACTATGAAATACCAGAATCAGTCGATAAAGAAGAAAAGGAATCTTTCACTCCCAGTTGTGTCTTACCTCTGGTTGACATTCATGCCCAGAATGCTTTACGCCGCAGAATGGTTTTGGATAATCTGAAAAGAGTGTAAGTTCCCAGAGCACATTTATTTATGGAAATTTTATTGAACTTAAGCAATGTATTGTTATTGTTCCGTAGCAGAACACTGAAGTCAATTTTTTTTCTCTCAAGACATTTTAAGTTCCTTGCTATTGAGATATTTCAGAAATTTAAATTGATGCTTGCCATTAAGAAATTAAATGAAAACCTTGTTTATTGGGGAGGGGGGGGGTCAATAAAAGTTCTCCCATATTAATTTAATGAAGCTGAAATAATTAAATAATTTAATGAGCCATAACGTTTTTGTTTCATAATTGAATATCGCTTTTTGATTATTTCAAAATTGTGTTACATTATCTATTAACTCAGGAACAGGGAGGAAGGATCAAAATGGAAGTGTTTGCAAGTTATTCCAAAAGGAGGGATAGTTACTAACTTAAATTTTGTAAACTTTTTTTAATGGTCTTCTAAGATCAAATTCTTTTACAGATTGCCTGACCTACTTCGCACCTTTGGTATGTCATCTCGAGATATTAGTTCTGAAGTGCGTGGCTTAGTTGGTTCCTTCCGTCTCAGTGCTCATAACATCACCTTTAGTCCACCTGAGTGGAACTTGCTTGGATTGATCATTATTAAAATGTAAGTATTGAAATTTAAAATTTATGACAAAAATTGTCACTTTGGTAATTCTACATAAAAATGATTATTTAAATATTTGTCCAGTGTATTGGTAAAAAATAATAGTTTCATCTGTGTTATATTCAGACCCAGTTTGAGATGTATTATCTTGATAATTAAAATGGGTATGTATTTGTATATCAGTATTTAAAAATCAATTTGGGGCATTTGAATATCAAGAATCTTTTTATTAAATGTAGTACAAAGACATTGCAACACATATTTGTCTTAGAGATTCAATGTCAAATAAGTTATAAGTTCATCATTGTTGTTAATAATAATAATAATAATAATAATAATAATAATAATAATAATAATAATTTTAAACAAAAATTGTGTATGATTGAAATACAATAATAAAATTTGTATTATAATTTCATATTAAGTAAATTAGTAATTCATTTAAAGTTGATGGCATGAAGTGTTGGTGGCATGGTGGTAAAGTTGATGGCATGGTGTAAAGTTGATGGTGTCCAGAATACCTGTACTAAAACTATGTTGATTTTACCAATGATTGAAGCAAAACAGTGTTCCAATTAGTAAGGGGGAAAAATTGCATTTTGCAGGTTGTCCATCAAGGACATGCGCCTAAAAATGATTTTGGAGTCACAGCAAGGTGTCAAATATCAAACAATGCTACTAATGACCTTCCAACAAGATGGAGGTTACTTGGATCGTCTGATGGTGTGGCTTACTGATATGGACAATATAATGAAGAAATTTTGAACAAATGCCTGTTAGCTCTGGGAGGAACAACACTAAATTATTTATAATTATATTTGTACATATTGTAATAAATACTCAATTTTCTGACAAAAACTAGATATTTTATGGGTTGTTGTTTCTTCTGAGAATCCATTAAAAGAAAGGATGAAGATAAGTTGTACATTAGTTTGTAGTGGTGCAACCAGGATTTTCCTTGGGGTGCTAGGTGTATCTGGGAGTTCTGACATTTTCTTGCAAATAAGAAAGAAATTTGCACCTGTCTTATTATTTGTTCCTTTATAATTATTTCCCTTGCAAGATATTATTGAAGTCCATTTCCAAAACAAGAAGCTAAAAATGGTTCAAAGATAAAATATAACTAATCAAAAAGTTTTTAAAACCTTGCTTTTCCCTGCAGATACACATTACAATGACTCGATGTGAAATTCAAATAAAATTGTAAATGTATTTTGAGTTCTTCATTTATCAAATAAATTAATAAAATAGAACCATAAAAAGAATGAATTTTCATTATTTATTATTTCATTATTTTTTTTAAATTAGTAAAAACTTGTGGATTTGTGCCATTGGCTTCAGGATGGCAGGATGCAAACACCCAATTAGTAAAGCATCTCCCCGCCCCCCCAATATCACATTGAGCATATTGGCAATAACTTGTTAATCTTCTCAGTGAATGAATTTTTACCCATTTCAATTGCATTCTTTAGGAAGGTAACATCCTCAATGTTACTCAAGTTTAACCATGGTTATATTCCTTGATTGGAATTCCAATGCAGGCAGATTTTTAGCAGTAAGTAAACAATCGAGTCAAACCACTCTGAATGAAAACAAGTGGCAGGGATAATGACTTCCCACAATCAATTTGTGGAAGGCACTTAATATCTGTCAACAGAGAATGTTTTCTGCTCAAATTGTGCAATTATTCATTGATAAAAGGAATTAGTGGGAATGTACAGCATACAGAAACTTGTACTCCTTGGTGTTATAACTCTCCACGACCTTCTCCCCCCCCACACACACACCTACTTAAGTTATACTGAGAAAGCATTGTAATGCTGCAGGGGGGGGGGCAGTGATTTTTCAACAGAAAATCTATTATTGATGGGCCTTGGTAATGAAAAAGTGGATAATTCTTGTTCCTATGTGTAGTAAATCACTTCCTCTAACACAGTGTGTATTCAGAATTCACATTTGATGAGCTGATACTAAAATATTGGGTTATGGCAAAATGTCTGAACTACTCTAGCAGCTAAACCGTATGCAAAATTCTCATCAAAATTGATATTCCCTGATTAATTTTACTGATGTCACTTCACCTTGAATTTGAAATGGATATTTTGACATGAACCTCAACATTTTCAAAATTGCTCCAAATTTTTTCCTTTAGAGTAATAGACATTAAAAAAATGGTATAGGTCTCATTTTCATTGAATTCCCCATAATGTTAGAAAATTGCAAAAGTTCAAAATTTTTTCAGTGTCTTCCTACACTTAAAAAATGAAGATTTTTACCATAATGAAATCTGTTCGTCAAAAACAGATCTTTAAATAAGGTCTTATGTAATTTTGTGTGAAATAGAATTTTTAAAAATTTTTTAAAAAAAACTTTAAATTTTTGCCTAGTATGTAGCAAAGAAGGTAAAGAAAGTAGTGCTGGTCCCATTTTCAGAAAAGTATTTTCAAAAATTGCAGACAAAAAATTAACATGGCAAAAGAACAATATTGATAGAGGTTTGTTCTGTTCTATAAAAAAAGTCATTACAACTTTTTAATAATATGAGTAGTGAAGTGAAAGTTTTGAAAATCTTTAAAATTGCAAAATCAAATTTCCAGTGCTCCATTTGCTAGTCTTTCACTAGATACCAGATGGGAGTGTAATAATGGCAACATTATGCTGGTAGGTGACAGTTTGAAATTCTACGAATTCTTTCTCATTATTGGGAGACATTATAGCTGTATGGAATGTCATTTTAGATACTGGATTTGTGTTAACATGAGCTTTAAAATAACTCACAATGTTCACTAAACTCACAAAATTCACAAAACTAGAGGTGTTACAGAATGGCACAAACTTTCTCTCTACTAGTTATTTTTCTAATTTCCTTGGACTGGGCTTGATTTTTGGGCTTGCCCCACTCGACAGCTGCCATCTATTGCCACCCTAATTTTTTCACATTTTCTCATTTTTTCTGTCTCCTATTGGTAGAAGTCAGAAGTGATGACTAAGAATATTATAGAACAGTAAAACCTCGTCCAATATGGAAATTTTTTGTTGAAAAATTTAGAGCAGTTTTAAGAAAATGTTATTTAAACATTACTGGGAAAGTAAAATTTGAAAGTCTTTTTCAAAGAAAACTTCCAATTTTTCAAGAAACTTCATAGGAAGTTATTTGAAGCACTTAAACACACAAAAGTAATAATACTACACTACTACAAATCACTGAAATGTGCATATTAATAACAGGAGATATTTCAAAGAAATACAACAAAATGGCTTTCATGTCATTTATATATTCAGTGTACTTAACACTAACCATACAAAAGCTAAAAAAAAAATTTACTGCCATTTTTGAGAAAAATGTATTTGAGCATTTCTGAAAAAGCGAAATTTTGAGCTCCTTTTCACAGAAAACTTTTGAGTAATCGAGAAACTCTAAAGGATATCATTGGAAGCGCTTGTTTTAACAAATTCAATAACACATACACATCACCCATAATGACAAATAATTAACGTCATGAGAGGGATGTCAAAAAAAAATTAAATTGTGTAATTTTTGGAGAGAAAAAAAGAATAGAGCAATATTGTGTTTATGTCATCTTACTTACTGTCCCTACCAAAATTATAAAGAAAAATCTGGAGCAATTTTTGAGAAATTGTTTTTGTTATTTTTTAATATTGTACATATTTCACTCAAAACTGCAAAAACTACTGAGTTTTTCAAGAAAACATTCATGACCTAAATGAAAGATTGTGGATTACATAATTTTTTTCTATATCTAAAGGTGATGTATATACTTTGCATATTCATATATATATGAGAAAGTAAACTAGTGGTGCTACAGAATGGCACTTTCTCATAATAGTTAGTTTCCTAATTTCATTGCCCGGGCCTAGCTTTTCGGTCGTGACCCATCCTCTTCTTCAGTCGTCATCTATCACCACTCAAACATCATTTTTTTCACATTTGCCCAGTTTTTCAGTTTCCTAATGGCAGATCCGAAATATTACTTTAAGAATATTATAGAAGAGTAAAATCTTGTTCTATCAGGAAATTATCATGTAAAAATTTGGAGCTGTTTTTAAGAAAAAATCATTTAAGCGAGTGTATGTATGAAATTTGAAGCTCTTTTTCGCAGGAATCTTTTGTTTTCATTTGAGAACTTCATTTGAAGTCATTTAAAGCACTTTCACTCACAAATGCAATAATGTATACAAATAGTTTGAAATATGCATATCCATGGCATGAGAGACATTTCAAAAAAATTTTACTTGAGTAATTTTTGCAAAAACAAAAAAATACACTACAATTAATTTTCTGTTATCTTATACAGTGCAATTAGCATCATCCGTACGAGAAGTTTGAGAAAATGGCATCTGAGCATTTCTGTAAAGGTGCCATTTTGTGCATATTTTCAGAGAAAATTTTGGATATTTTGAGAAACTTTATAAGAAATCATTTAAAGCATATTTACTAATAAATGCAATACCGTGAACAAATTGCCACTAATGTAAATATTGACAACATAAGAGATAAATCAACGAAATTACATTTTTGTATTTTTTGAAAAAAACAAAAGAACAAAGAAAAATGGCATTTATGTTATCTGTTAAAGTTTATTTAGCACTATCCCTACAAAAAGTTTAACAAAAAAAATTTGGAGCCACTTTTGAGAAAATTTGTACAATGTCCAAGGAGCTTCATGTAAAGTACCCCCCAAAAATTAATGAATGTTTTTCAAAATTACAAAGTTTCAAGTCAAACCAGATCAACTGGGGAATATCAGTTTTTGAAACAATCCCATGTATGGTTTAGGTGGTAGTGGTGTTCAGACAGATGGAAGTTTTTGGGAAAAAAAAACAAAAAACATTTTCAGTAAGAAGGACCCACAATTTCTTAAATGTGAGTACTTAATGTGTTAGAGGGAGTACTTTACTGCATAGTAGAACAGGTTTTATCTACATTTTCTGTGTCAGGCCCTCACAATACAAGTTTTTGTGTCAAAAAATTGCCAGTTTATGGTTCAGCATTACATAACATCCTCTATACCATGTATATTACTCCATATATACATACATACGCATATGAGAAAGTAAAAATGAATTCATTACAGACTTAACCTAGAATATTAAAATTACTTTGATTTTCCATTTGAAGTAAATATGTTTTTATAGTGTCACTTTCCCATATTTTATTTTTATCACTTTCATAAATAAAAAAATGTAGAATGTCAGAATGCAAAATCACATTTTCACTAAAGCAGGAAAACATTTGATTTGAACTGCAACAACACAAAACTCTTGAGAACTGATTTACAAAATAAGATACTGGTATTGAATTTCTTTGTCACCATATTAAATCTACAGGCTTCATAAGTCATACATTTGTTTAGAAGATTCAAGGGATGTGAAATACATAATGCTATTCAAATTAATAACATTTTATTGTAAAATAGTACATCTTGAACATAATATATAAAGCCACAACAATAATAATTTTCTCTCCTAAAACTATATATTGAAAGCTTCAAATTTAGGTTCCCTGGAACTTAAGTTTTACTCATCATTATATGTTACTTTGAAATACAAATGAAACAATGAAATATACTTTGCTCAGATATTTCCAACCTAAATGGCTTAATACTGGCAATTTTAAATATACAAACAACATTGAACATTATCTTCCCTTCAGAAATGATGCAAGGAAGATAACTTAATAGAAGAAAACTTAATAGTAAACCTTTCAAGGGTAAAAATTTATTTTTGAAACATTGTAATATTTATTTCAAAGAACTAAATGAGCAACTTTATTTATTCATGAAGCTTTCATATTTAATTTCATGAGTATTATTTCACCACTAAATTTTTGTAAAGATTTCTAATAAAATAAAAAAGCGCACATAACACTTTCAAATTCAAAAATGTGAATAGCCTGCACATAACAAAAAGAAAACATTTTCCATTATACTGTACATTGACATACTTTTCTTGTAAATGAAACATTTGTAAACCCCTGATATGAAGAATCTTCAAAAAATTTCTACTCAGTATCGACAAAAGAATCTAGGGGAAGGGGAATCATTTTTCAAAACAATGTATGCAGCACCATCAAATTACAAAGGAGAGGTCAAGCCAACAAACAAGAACGCTGACATATGAAAAATAGTTACACACATCTCCTTGTATTTTAAATATATATCATACAAACAACAAATCTTTCGGAAGAGTAATACTCTTGACTACAAGAATGCACTAATTATGTTCCCACTTTTCTATTGAGTAGGCGGCTGCCAGAAGGGCCAATTGGCACAACTAAGTGAACTTGACAATTCATACTGCTCAGAAATAGCAACTTAGCCATAATAGTTTCAGTGAAGGGCTAAGATCATCATGATCTGTGCTGATACAAGCAGTGTAAATTGGTAACTGCAGCCTAAAAAAAAGGCAAATGCAACTGTAACAGTACCTCATATATAGTGAGCATTCAGCCTTCTTCGCCCATTTGCCCACTGCCTTTCCCTGATAGCTCTGTCCCTGGAGATTGCATTGTTGAACTCTGCTCCTGTGACTGACCTCCAGCAAAAGTGTTGGTTGGTATCCTCACAGTTCGTTCTGGCTGGTCCACAATTACCTGTGATTTTTACATTCATATATTAGAATTAGACAACAACCAAAAAACAAGAAAATGGGTGGATCAGTTCCTTAAATGACCTTCACAACAAACACTTATCTATGCAAATAAAAGTATCCAAAGTTTTTTATGACAATCATTTATTTCAGCAATTGCACAATGTTTCGTAACTCGTTTTGTTACATCATCAGGTTCTTAGTGAGGGAACTAATATCCCATTGAATTACCTCTGGAGTAGAAAAATCGAGGAACCATTCCGAAATTAACTCACTCTCACTCAAATTGCTGAAATAAATGATTGTCATAAAAAACTTTGGATACTTTTATTTGCAAACATATATTGACAATCAAGAAGAAATATTGAAATACTTATCTATATCTAATAAAAAGCAAAAAAATATCATATCAGCTTAAACTATATGACATAAAGAATAAGCTGGAAAGTAATCATTATATCCCAGTTACTTGAAAGAATTGCAGAAAAATGGAAGTTAGTTAATGATCACTTTTGGATCAGACTGCCTAAGCAGAGACTAAAACCGAAGATAATGGGTTTTGAAGACATTCTTGTTTTTATGAAGGTGGTTATATGAATATTTGTGATAGCTTTATAGCTGACAAAAATTAAGTACCTATATGCTTATTATTATGACAGGGCAACTCACCTGTAAATTTTTCATTTCCACACAATCTCTTCCAAGTATGCCAGACACTGAAAGGCCACCTGGAGAACTCAGAGACTGAGAAAGAGGTGAATTATGAGGACTGAAGCTTGAGGGTCCTGTATGGCGATCAGAAGAATCA
This sequence comes from Teleogryllus oceanicus, assembly GCA_964035755.1. NCBI lineage: Eukaryota > Metazoa > Arthropoda > Insecta > Orthoptera > Gryllidae > Teleogryllus > Teleogryllus oceanicus. Next base: position 240,906,984 of record CAXIVR010000002.1, on the reverse strand, counting down.
ACAGAACCTACAATGGCTTCCTGACAACCGCCACTACTATCAGGGGAGTGCTGTTCTTTTCTCTTGCTGTCTTCTGCTAGGTCTAATCGATGAAAAAGCTCAAGCATATGTTCTTCCATTTTCTTATTCAGAGCTCGCTGAGCGATATATTTACTTTCTACGGCCTGAAAGGCACAAATAGTCATCAGTGTTACACAAACAGAAATATATACTAATAATTTTTAATGAGAAAAAGAACTCAATAATACACATGCCTCTCTAAACTACACAGTAGTATGAGAATGCAAGATGAAAATTACTTTTTCAAGCAATAGTAGCGCACAAAACAGTGTACATTTACTAGTTATTAGATCTGAGAAAAGATTTCAATGAAACCTAATATCAATTAAAGTGTTTAGTGCAAAGGACAATGTACCAAAAACTAGATTTATGGGAAACAATAAAACATTTTTTGCTTCACTAGTAACATCTCTTTACTGGAAGCTGAACCACCAATGATTCTATTGAACAACTTACTCAGATATGAATGAACTCATTCCATTAAAACTTATGGAATAACTCTGAAGCCATGGATCAATAAAATCAGTAACCTGTCACTAGTGATATAAATGAGATATAAATATCACTAAAATTTTAGTGAAGTGACAAAAAAAAGTTAGTCACAAACGTGATGATTAAAAGCAGTGTTGGTAGCTATATTGAAACCAATTTCGATTGCACTAGACAAAGTTCAAGGAAATTCCTGTACAATTGGCAATATAGAGCACAGATGGAAAATTTAAAAAATGATATAAGCTATTTAACAAGGAAATATGTTCTTGAACTCACTTATTACTTCAAGGAACAAGAAAAAGAACAAGCATTTTAATATTTAAAATCTAACTACAATGTTCGTGTAGATCTCGTAACAAAAATTTTGAAATTTGAATTGCAAACAGCTTTTACTGGAACACTTCTAAATTCAACAATTATGAAAGAACTCACATCTAGAGTGGTGGAAAAGTGTTGCAAGCCACAAAAAAAAAAAATGTTAATAGGAAAAGAAATTAACATTGTAAAACCACATTTATTAGCATCAGCATCTAGTACAGAATTAATTTTTTCCACTTTTGGACTTATCCAATCAAAAATTAGAAATAGTCTTGGAACAGAAGGAGTGGCAAAATAATTTCACCCTTCAACAAATTAATTTTTAAAAAAATTTACAATAAATTATATTTTTGATTTAAATTATTGAAACACTGCGTTAAATGGATTACTTAGTTAAACACACTCAAAACTTGAGCTAAGGTTGGTACTTTCTCAAGAAGATGCTGTTACTCTCTAAAACTAATTACTTTGATAAAATATCATAGTCAGGATATCGGGCCTCCTTCCCTGACAGTGACAGATCAATTCACAAAATTACAACACTAAAAAGTTTCTCTCTTACCTATTCATCAATTTAATTTCAAATCATGAATAGATGAAATTATGGGTTGATTTAAAACATTCACTGGTTTCACTTCTGTTAAATAACCAATGTTCATCTCATTAAGACTAGAAATGTGAGATAATACTAATTATGAAAATAGACTTGTTTGCGTTAGAAGATATAAATAGTTATTTTAACTTCCAACTGAATACAAAGAGCTTGTGTGAAAAACAACATAACTTGATGGTTAAGTAGTATTTGAACCAATCACATGTTTTTGTCACTTTAGATGTCAAAAATGATTTACGTTGCCAAGAAATACAACATTCACAAAATTTGAACAAAATTTCTAAATTACATAATTGTTTACCTCCAGTCTATCATTGTATTCTTCTTCCAGAGACCGAAGAACCCGTTTCTGTTCAGCAATTAATTGATCTTTACGACAAAGTGAAGTTTCCAACTCAGCTATTCTAGTTTTTGCTGCTTCTAAAGATGAACTGCGAATTTCCAACATTTCTTGCAGACCTACACAAAACAAAAGTTTCATCACAGGAACAACATTCATCATCATTGTGTAATAAATCAATTCACCTAAAGAAAACAAAGTGAAAACACTATCTTACTTTGCACTTCTGAAATATATGAATCTTGCAGGACAGTAACTTCTTCATCTGGGCATTTCAAAAGAGACAGTTGGGAAAATCTATCACGGTATCTTTGCTGAAGTTCACCCATTAAGAGTAGTTTCTTTTGCAACTGCTCAACACTTTCTTTCAGTTGTTCACCAACAACAACTTGAGCAATTGCCTGTTTCATTTCTGTACCTAAATCAAATAGTTTAGCCTCTGCAATTTGCATCTCCTGAAAGAATAAAAACAAACATGCTGCTGAACAATATACAACATTAACCCTTAAAAAGAAAAGTTTTACCACTTTTATTTACTCATCAAAGAAAGTAATTTGTAAGCCCAAGAACACTTTAAGGCATTAATAAAGAAAAATGAATAAATTCTTTCAATTTCAACAAAATTACAGAAACAGTGCTAGATGACATTAAAGAATTAAAATCAATAAACAAGTTTAAGTAAAATGTTTTCTGCTACATAATGGAGGAGTTTGTAATTTAAGTGAAGTGATACACATGATAAAGGCACACACTCTTTTCAGTTCCCAGTTAAAACACTTCAATCCTGTATCTATTAACTAGTGGTGCTAAAACAGCGCATACTTTTGCATTAGTAATGTTTATAATTTCTGCCCATATTAACAAATCTCAGCATCACTTGTAAAACTCATTACTAATTGTAGCGCATTAGGTGCAAAAATGAATTCTTTTGAAACTAACTAAACTTGAGCAAAAGAAACAGGGAATTTGAATGTACAATTTTGAAGATTTGCAAAAATTTCCTGAAACTACTCACATTTTTACAAAACTGTACCTGAATTACTATTTAAAAATCTACTTTTAAAGAAAAGATTTCATTAAGGAAAAAAATCTATCATCAATACAAAGGTTGCTGGGAAAGTGTCTGGAAATGATATGAAAAATCATTAATGAAATTTTATAAATGGCTTTATTGTTTTTCGCAGTATTCGCCTTTAGCATTATACATAGTTGCATCTGCCCAAACCAGTTTGTAAAGCACCTATTCCACTCTACAGCTGGTATTGCAGAAACTGATGTCCGGAATGATTCGACTGCTTCTTCAGGAAACGAAAATCACTCACCACACATTTTATTTTTCATTGTTGGAAACAAAAAAGGTCATTAGGTAATTAAAAAACCTGTGAATGCAATGAGTCATTATTTCTACATTTTGTCTCGCTGAAAAGTTGGGTGAAGGGGGGGGGGAGGAATAAGCACTGGCATCGCCATGGTGGAGAATGATCAACAAACAAATTGCGGTGTACCGATCAGCGTTTACTGATTTACAATTTTCTAATGCTACAATTGCTTTATGTTCAGTTACACCAAAGAAACAAGTGACAATTTACTTCACAGCACTGTGTAAATCGACAACTGTTGTTGGTTTGAGCTCCCCTTGAAATACCCAAAAGGTAGATTTGCTTTTTAGTTTCTGGTTCATAGGAATAAACCCACTTTTCATCACGAGTAACGATGTTACATTTACATTTTTATTTGAACTGCAATTGGGTATGACCCGGTGGCAGTTAATTAACAATAATTACAATAATAATAACACTTAACATTAATAATAACAACAATATTAATAATAATAACGATATTAATAATAATAACAATAATAATAAAGGAGTACAGTACAAGCCGAACATGCAATAATCATACTATCACTAATATTAAGTATTATAACAAATATTTCAACTCGTATGATATATAATAATTATAATTATATGTCGGTGATGCTAAAATTTAATACAAGATACATAAATATTGGCTAAATTTATTGTTTTTAATTCATTGATCGCGTTCACTACAATTAACTGCACGACACTGCACTGCACAACACTACACTACACTACACTACACTACACTACACTACACTACACTACACTACACTACACTACACTACACTACACTGTTTTTGCTTTGAGTTACACTGACCAGCACTACATCGCACTTCACCGCACTTCACAGCACTTCACCGCACTTCACAGCACTTACTCATTTAATGTCTATTACTATCATATTGTTCTAACTTATTTCTAAAACTCGACACTTAGAGGAAAGGCTTTGAAAATTGCTGCGGTAAACTGTTCCAATCTTTAATTGTTCTGTTACAAAGGAAAATTTCCCAAGATCTGAATTTTGTTTCCTTGTTCGAATTTTGTGAGTGTGATCGCTCGCGAAATAATTTGGTTTTTCTAGTCTAACCTGAATTTCCTTCCAAGCTGTTTGACCTAGTATGATTTATAAAGAGCGCAAAGCCTCGCCCTTGTTCTTCTCATTTCTAGAGGTTCCATGCCTTTTTATCGCAGTTAGTTCTGTAGGTAAACTTATTCGCTTTCTCTGTATTCTATCTAGATTTTTCCGTCGACTTTCTGTATGGATCCCAACATGCCACTCCAGTATTCCATGAGAGGCGAACCAGCAAAAATATGCTAATTCTTTTGCGTTTTCAGAGCTTTTCTTTAGAATTCGCATTACAAAATGCAAAGACTTCCACGTTTCCTAACTACCTGATTTATATGCTTCTCCCACCCTAATTGACTATCTACATGAATGCCCAAATACTTGCATGATGAGACTCTTGGGATGATGACCTCACCTAAACGATAGTCTGGTTCTCATAATTTCGCCCGCCTAACGTTATTGTTTTGCTTTTCGATCCGTTAATTCCATGTCATTTTTTCAGCCCAATCACGTAAATGTTCTAAATCCTGCTGTAATATTTGTTCGTCAGCGCTACTTTTGATTTTTCGGTATATAACACAATCGCTGCAAATAAACGCACCTTTGATTGTATGTTAACGTGGAGATCATTTACGACGCTAAGAAAAGTAATGGCCCTATGACACTTCCCTGTGGAACCCTGAAGTAACAATAACCGTAGTCAAAACTGAGTGCCAATTCGAACTTTTGTTTCCTGTCTCTAAGAAATTGCTACCCACTTCACGACTCTAGCATCAATTCCTGAAGTTAATAATTTCCTGATAAGTAGATTATGCGGTACTACGTCGAATGCTTTCGCAAAGTCGATTACGATTGCATCCACCTCCCACCCGCAACTCGTCAGCTAGATCTTGCAAAAGAAAACGATTTGGCTTTCGCACGAATATTTACTTCTAAACCCATGCTGTCCGTGAAAATCCAGTTCGCTTTTTCCCATTCGCGCGAATGTACCCGGCATTAAATGCTCCATTATTTTGCATACTACTGATGTGAGCGATACTGGTCTATAATTACAAACTTCGTTTATCACCTTTTTGAAAATAGGACCACTATAGCTGTCTTCCAATCGCTGGTAGACTTGCATTATTGATTGAAACATTGAATAATCTTAACAAATACGGCAATACTGCCTCCCACCGAGTTTAATAAAATCTGTCGAGATGCCGTCTGGTCCGCGTGATTTACCGTTTTCAGTGATTTTATACGCTTGCGGAGTTCCATGCATGAAGCTTGAACTGGTTTTCTATTGGAAAATAATGAACTTGCTCCTGCGCCCGTTTGGTTTGAATATTGATACAAAATACGCGTTGAACGCATTTGCTTTCGCTGGTCGCGTGCAATGGCGCTATATCTGCGCTAGAATTTCCTGAATTTCTTCCTTATTCCCCAGCTCTGGACATATTTGTAAAAGTCTGACCAATTATTTCTTCCTGTCTCCAAAATATTTCTTAAAAATAATTCATGCGAATTTTCTTTTCTTTTCTAATTCCTGTAGATTTTTTAAAAGTTATCATGTCAGCAATGCTGCGATGTCTCCTATTAAATGCTAGTCTAACTTTTCTCTTTAAACGCCGTACCGCCCCGTTATAATATTCAGGATGCGTACCGCCCCGTTATAATATTCAGGATGTTGTAGACCAAATTTCAACAATCTGTGTTGAATTTCTTGAGCATTTCTTTGCACCAGTCATGACACTGTATTAGTGTTTCTGTAGAGTTGGGTGGAATCCAAAGGTTACATAGCTTCCGTATGTTCAAATGTTCATGCAATATCATGTGTATTGCTTTCATGTCAATTCTCAAGGATTCTTGAATCTCTCAGTATGCCAAATTCCGATCTTCATTAATCAGACCTCGCATGGCAACAGCAGAAGTTGTAGGACGACCCTCAGGAAATTTGTCATTGAGTGATGCGTCCATGCTAAAATACTGCAAACCAATGTTAAACTGCTCTTGGATGAAGCTTCATTCCCAAAATTCAAATGAAGTCGCATCAATGCATTGTTTTGGCCTCACGTTGGACTCTCATCGTATGGAAGAGTTCATGTGAGATTTCCATTTTCACATCCGCCTACTTTCTTAAAAATTCTATGTACAAAAAACATTAGTACTTTGGTACAGAGTATTACTTGAATTATGCACAAAAAATGCCAAATTTTACTAATGTGTCAATTGAAGAACACTCACAGGTCACAGCCTACTAGATTCCAGAAACTTTTCCAGCAACCTTCATAATGTACTACTGCCATGTTAATTTTTTGCAATATTCGAAAATACAGAATTCACTGAAAATGGAACCTGTGCTATTTTTTTAACTGTCTTTTACTCTATGGGGGGGATTAAGAAAAAATATGGAAACTTTTACAGAAAATTTTTCATACAAAATTTTTGAAAAACAATTCCATGAAGAAAAAATCTCTGTCTTCGGTATTGTAGTTGTTCAAAGATGCTAAAAAATATTTAACTTTTACAATTTTTGAAAATTCAGAGTTATAAAAAGGTGGCTTATGTGTCTTTTGCTCTATCTGAAGTAAAACTTTTAAAAAAATCTAGCCATATTTGAGAAAATTTTGTAAATCTTGTTAAGGCTTCATGCAAAGTACCATTAAAAATAAAAATATGCCTTTCAAAATCACAGGGCATCCAGTTTGGCTAGACCGATATCAATTCTGGAGAAAATAGTCTATATAGACTAGGCTCCGCTCTTGCACACAAGCAGACCTCTTGCCATTAGTCAATTTTTTGGTATCAAGAACCCATAAAACGGATTCTGAGTACACAATTTTCTATATGCTACATTAAATAGCATAAAATTCCCACTTAAAGTCATGGTAACTAGACTTATCCTAGACATTTTCGGATCCCCTGGGTTCTCTAGACTCGACCAAGAAGTTCATTTTCTGCATTTACTAACAGCAATGCTAAATTGCTCTATCATAATTTACTAATTGTGTGTAGAGCTTAATAGAGCTGCGAGCAATTAACAAGATACTCAGTAGATCGCCTCAAGATATGATCCCCAATGTCTTCAGAGCACTGACTGTGGATTGTGGCTACCCCCTGAGGTTCCAACTGGCAGGATTCTGGCATTGGGCACTCCATAAAGTTGGGCTGCCAGAGGAATGACTGGTTGGTACTTTACCACTTTTTCCTCCCCCACTTTAAGAAGGCTAGACCCATCCTCATGGCGGACAGCCACATTGACCACGTGTTCCCCTTCCTGACTTTTTATTGCCAGGTCAGGTTTGAGTCTAACTCCTTCGGTAACAGGGAAAGTAGCTTCCGTGGACACCTTAGGGTCTGATTTTGGAGCATCTTCCCCTCTATAAAGTTCTTTATCTCATCATGACACCTTATTCTTGTTGGTTTCATACTACTAAGAGTAGTTTTATTCCTCACTTCCTCTATTAAGAGTAGTTTCATTGGCAGTGGTATTCTCAATTGGAGTTCAGTGATAAAAAAGACTAGGTTTCAGAAGATAATAATCTTTCAAAAAGGCACTTCTAATCGGATTGTTTATATGCGCTTTAACCGCTCTCCCTTGGGATCCCAGCTTCTCCCAGGCGACTACCTCGTCATCAGTGCATTTCTTCTTATAAACTCTTAAATCTTGTTCAGTGTAGGGCCAGTTAAGTCTCAGTGTTTTAGCGGTTTTAAATGTCCATTGGTAGAAACATGGAAAGGAGCTCAGCCATCTGCAAATGGGATCTGCAGATTTTTCTAATCGTAATCCTAGGTTCAGCACTACCCTAGGAATGTGTTGGGCGAGCCGCAGCAATCCCAGTCCTCCATCTCTCTTGGCCAGGTAGAATATGTCATTTGCAGTACTCATATGCAGATGTAGGAACTGTTTGACTGCCACTCTGATTTGACAGTTTCACTTCCATGAGCATCGACATAGATGGCTTCGATAAAACTAATTGGTAGAGATAATATGGCATTACATAAGTGTGAAGTAATACCAACTTCTGAGTGGGCTTTAAATGTGCCTTTTTAAGTCTCGTCACTGCTTCCATCAAATTTGATATGGATACTTTACATGGGAAGCCATTCCAGATAGAGTAGTTCACGTTCAAGTATATTAGGGTATGATCGTTACTGACCAGAGGAATTCTCTCCCCCAACCTTTCCCGACGGGTCTCCAATAAACCAGGATCGTTCAAAGGTTGTAATTTGGAATGAGAATAAACACTTCGCAACAGACAATGTCATTCCAAGGGCCCCAATATATTCCACCACAATATCAACCAATTCTTGAGCTCCTGGGGCATCTTTTGCTAACAGCACCAGATCATCAGCAAATGCTAACAGACACACTCCTTTCCAATTGCGGGTATCCTGACAAGTTTTTCAATTTCTCAAGCAGGCACTCCATAACGAGATTAAAAAGTAGTGGGGGCAAGGGTCCCCCCCCCCCGTTTTACTCCTCTATGAATTGGAACCACAATTCCTTTCCAGAGGTGCTGAACGACGGTGGAAACGGCATACGAGTCCATTACCAAATTGGAGAAGACGTTGGGGATCCCTTTCCTGGACAGAGCCCATCGAATAGCCTCATGAGGAACAGTATTAAATGCTTTGGATATGTCTAGCTCATCACTGACACCACCATCTGCTTTTTTCTTGTCACTGACTGCTTCATGAAGGATTTGAACATTGGTGAAACAGCCAGGTTCAGGGAAAACCCGTTTTGGTGTGGACTGAACTTCACCACGGATTGAATGCGATTGTCCATAATGCCCCACAATATTCTGCACAGCAGGGAATTAATTGTGATAAACGAATTATCCTTACTCGGCAACTTGCACCGCACATAGAATTGTGTCTGGGTCCATTTCAACAATTTATCATCCTCTCTTAATTCAGAAAGCCGAATCAGGGGCATATTACCCCAAATGGTTTTGTACAAATCACTAACCTCATCCCTGTTAAGGGGCTGTTGCTCGACACTAGTACAGTCAATGCCCGTTCTAATGCACTTTGCCAAAAGCACTGGATCATTTCTGAAAAGGTCCTGCGCCCTAGCATAAGAGTAGCACTTCCTAGCGCATTTACCCTCATGCCTATGGGGCATTTTAGGACTGGTGGTGGTGGTGGGTATAGAGGAGCCGCCCAAAATCTCCACTAACTTGGCATAGATCTTGTTCAATTGGTCCTGGAATTGAATATTTCTTTTGAGTTCATGTCCCACCTTGAGTTCTTGATCTACATTAGATTGAGAAATACCCCAGGTTCCTATCCAAGTTGAAATGTTTTCCTTCCAGTTAGGCATGGCATCTAGTGTGGCCCAGTTAACACTCGTTTCAGTAGTTATGTCTCCGGGCATTATTGCAGCTGGGGACTCAATACAAAGTTTGGCTGTCTGAAACAACAAGCGGTGTCGGAACGAGCTGTGTCAATAGCAGATAAAACATAATCAAAGAGGACGGGCGCAGACGAAAGCTCCCGATTCATCTCTGAAACCATAGGAGCCTCCTCGTTAGGGAATCACACCCTATCTGCTTCCGGGGAGGCAATGTCTACCATTGCAAGTTCTTCAGGGCCACTGTCTGTGGACCAAGTTTTTGGAAGAGAATCAGCATAAGGCTGTCTGCTTATCTTTACCTGTAAAGAATTTTCAGCTCCCTTTGGAAGTGTGTCAGAGCAGGGGATCACTGACTTTCTTCCTGTCTTGAGGTTAGGCCTTCGATAAAGGGGAAAAGAAGAAACCAGCGTAAGGATTTGGCTCACTAGAGTCTTCAGAGAGCTAATAACCCTGGGAGGCAATGCAATAACAGCAGCACTAGTAGAAGAATCATCGGACCTCTGACTATTAGATGGGGACAATGATGATTCTGCACCCACAGTAACTTCAGCTCCAATGGCTGCTAAATATCTTTGATATGCAGTCTCTCTTTTCTCACCTACCTATTGGGTGGTCTTACCCAGCAGAGAAGCCAAATTCTCGTTTCACATCTCTGGTTGCTCTTTCTCCAATGCAGCCATTTTCATAATATCCTCCGAAGAGAAGACTTTCCCTGCTCTAGGCACAGCAGTCCTACCACTACATTGCACCTTGGCAGCTCGAGCTTTATTAGCTGCGTCTGCATGAGCATGGCGCATATGTTGCAAGAACCCTGATTTAGTTGCGAAGTTGCAGAGCACAACTCACACATAAAGTCTCCTTTAGATGCTTTCAGACCCGGGCACTTGGGGAAATGACTCAAAGCAGAGAGCTTACCTTTGTAATTCTTGCTGTATTTGGAGCATAAAAAGATTAGGGGAAATCACTATAGATAGTATCATGATGCCGAACCATGTTATTCAAATCAGTGGCCATACAGTCCCACTCCCTTTCTTGGCACAATGTGCACAGCAACTCGCCTCAAAGGGAATTCTAATCATGAACCGTTCCAAGCTAGGGTCGTCATAAATGGTGACCTGTTGTACACGGGGTGTGCCACCATGCGCTCCCATGTCCACGGCTTCGTCCAAATTGTCCACTGCCAGTCGCTCCGAGGAGCATGATGGAGTCATGAGCTGCAGACCCGTGACGTGGGGTCCCCGAGAAAGTTTTTCTGTCACGGATTTCCTTCCCTTAGCTAGAAGAACTTCCTTCTATTAGAGGAAGAAATTTGACTGAATAAGACTGACATTCTTGCATTAGGATAAAATAAGCAACGCTGATTTACAAATGAACTCTGAATCTTTTACCTATTGTGTACTTTGCCCACTTTTAGCTACTTCTGCTACAATAATTATAATGGAGAATGTAACTTAAAATAATTTATCACATACAATAAATGCCTGGATAATAAAGAAACCAGAGGTGCTACAGAATGGCACGGACTTTCTCATACCGAATTTTTCTAATTTCCTTGGAGTGGTCTGGCTTTAAGGCCGTGCTCCATTATCTGGCCAGCTGCTATCTATCATTGCCAAAGTATATTTTTTTTGACAACTTGTCGACCCTTTGCTTTCCTGGTAGTACAACCGAATTATTGCTTCAAGAATATCAAAGAAGAGTAAAAACTCATCCTAAATAGATTTCATTTAAAAATTCGTAAACGTTTTTAAGAAAATGGCGATTAAACATATGCAAAATTTAAGCTCTTTTTCACAGGAATCTATTGAGTTTTCGGAAAACTTCATTTGAAGTCCTTTCAAGTACATCCACTTACAAATGTAATAATGCATACAAATTGGTGGAAATGTTTATATTAATGGTATGAGAGGTATTTCAAGAAAATTACATTAGTGTAATTATTTAAAAACAAAAGAATACACCAAAATGTACTTTACATCATAATAAACGGTGCAATTAGCACACTCTATTGGAAAAATTTGAAGAAAAAATTTGGAGTTTTTTTTTAAAAATGGCGTTTGAACATTTCTGTAAATGCGGAATTTTCTGCTCATTTTTACAAGAGAAACTTTATTTGACATTACTTAAAGCACATGTGCTCATAAATATTATAATGTGAAGAAATGGCCTTTAATGTAAATTTTACTGATGTGAGAACAAGTCAAAAAAATTTCATTTTTGAAATTTTTGAAAAAATGAAAGTATACAGCAAAGTGGCGTTTATGTCACGGCATGAGTTAGTATGGCACTAACCTTAGCAAAAATTTAAGAAAAAATTTGGAGTCGTTTTTTAGGAAGACGTTTTTGTTATTTTTAAAAATTGCAAATATTGCATGCACTATTTCACAAAAACTACTAAAATTTTCAAAAAATCTACATGACCTAATTGAAAGAACTATTTACGCACAACAAATTTCATTTGAAGGAAAAATCCATGTCTTTAATTTTATAGTTGTAGGAAGGGGCCAGAAAAATGCAGACTTTTGCAATTTTAGAAAATTCAGTTAACTGTGAAATTCTGACCTATGCAACCTTTGTAAGTGTATTTTACTCTTGCCATATTTTTAAAGAATATGTAATTTATATAATTTAATATAAAATATATTTATAGAAATTTAAAGAAAAATTTGGAGCCGTTTTTGAGAAAATTTTGAAAATGTCCGGGGACGTCATGTAAAGTACCCCCAAAATTTTAAAGAATGTTTTTCAAAATTTCAAAGCTTCAACTAGATCCAGACGACAAGGATTCTTCAATTTGCAAAAGATCTCTCAGTGGTTTAGGTGTTACAGTTTTCACAGACGGACAGATGGACGTTTTGCTTCCAATTGGTTTTCCAGCATCAAGAACCCACAAAACAGGGATTTTGGCTACACCACATATTAGAGCATTTTTTTCTCTTCATTTAGCAACTGGTTTTATGCACTCTTTCGCCACCAGAACCCGGCAATGAATTTTTTCCGCTGAAAATTCGCTGTTTTCTTGCAAAGCATTACATAACTTTCGCTATACTACGTATATTGCTCTATATATACATACGTATACAAGAAAGTAAAAATTAGATATCCACCAGAGAAAAAGTAAAAACAACTTTGATAATTCCATGCAATTTATGTACTATTATAATCACCTTCAATAAAGAAGAATGTTTTGTCACTTCAGTTTTCAACTCTTGCTGAAGCAGCTGAAATCGTGTCTTCAATTCCAACATCTCCTTTTGCTCTGCCATACACTAGGAGAAGAAAAAACTCAAAGTAAAAGCAACTACAAATTTACAATGGTGTCTTTTAAATAATACTGAGCCAAACAAAATTACCTGATTTTGCCAATATGTAATTGATTCTTGCATCTGTAGCTCTTTTACTTTTGTTTCCTTCTTTCCTTTATCTAATTCACCATGCAACTTCTCAATGTCTTTTTGAAGGAGTGATAATTGGTCTCTCTATACAGGAAAATTTAGAAATGTGTCAGGTTGAACAAAGTAAATGTATAAACAAGCAAAATAAATAATTAAAAAATATGCATAATAGAGTTTCTCTTACCAAGGCTAAATTGTGTTCATCAAGTGCACGATTAGATCTTGATTTACCCAATAATCTCCTATTTCTTTCAGCATGAACTTCTCGCCTTTGCCTTTCAAAGTGAAGTTGAATATTTAACAAAACCAATTGTTCTTTTAATATCTTAATTTCAGTCTCAGTTCCTAGAAAACCAAATGCACTTTCAATTACGAATCGTGTCAATAAAGCAACGCTGCATTTCATTTTATCAATATTCCTGTGATAGTACTGCCACCTACAGGCATATTAGTGTAAACAGGAATCAAAACAAATAATTTCAAAATATCATGCTCTCAGATAAGCAAATTACAAAACGGGGAACATGTGAGTTTTAAAAAATCCGCTTGCACCCAGGACAAAAGAACAAAAAGGAGGACATGTCCGGGTAAAAGAGAACATCTGGTCTCCCTTCATTTGACATTAAAAGAGAATTTTTGGAATATTTGTTCCTCATAATTTTTATCCTTATTTCTTGTCTGATGTTCATGTCCATTTTCATTTACAAAATCTAAATTTTTCAAATAGTATTAGACATGTATTTTTTCTAAATAATGTAAGTAAAACAAAATATTCATATCGTTAAAGGGAAAAAAAAAAAAATATATATATATATATATATATATATATATATATATATATATATATATATATATATATTATTGCCAGCAAGACATTTACACTCGATATAATGAACCATTTTATTCAAATGACTTCATTACTTGTTTCTTAAAAGGGTGTAAGATGAAGGTGAGTGGTGAAAATGAAGTGCCCCCATGCAAAGACCCAGGGGGAGAAAAATGGGAAAATGCTACTTTACTAAGAGGATAAAATACTACTAAATCTGAACATACCATGATCTACACATGATAAATATAACAGTCACATTTCAAATTATCCAGTATTTCTTGATTCATTGTTCAAATAATCATTGCAAATAATTCTCTTAGTTGCCGCAAATATCAAAATATATGCAAGAGGTGAAGATGACTGGATGCAAATGCATTCCATATCTATATGACTTTCACCAGACACCCATGTAATCCATAACAAAAATTTTGAAGAAATTACTTCCACAGCAACACGAAAATTAAGATGCAGATGTAAAAGATCATACTGTCCATCAAAACTGCAGACAATGAAAGCTTAGCAGTGAATGGAGACCATTTGCAGAAGATAAGTATGCAATTTTCAATACCTGAATAAAACATTCATTTTTTTTTTCTTCTGTAGCCATTATGAATCTCACATGTAACTAATTACAAGCAAAGGTTCTCAAACTCGAATGAAACAAAGATGAAAATATTTCATTTGAAAGGTAATTTTGTAGCCCAATTAAATGAATGACACCTATCTGTAATGACAACCGTTAAAATATTATTTCAAAAATTCCATATTTCTTTCTATCCTTAAGCCTTGGCGACAGCTGGGAATGTTATTAGCATAGGATAACATTTTTTAGATTATTCTGTTTTTTTGTTGTTTTTTTTATGTCGCAAGCTCACAATTACTCATTCACTTACCTGCATACTTTGGTTTCTTGACTTCTTGTCCTTGAACAACAGTTTCTATGTATTTATCCACCATAGCATATGGAGACAGTCTTGGAAGAGGTGGATCTGTTTGGTGATGCATTGGTGCTGGGCTTGGTGCAGAACTGGACTTCATATCACAGCTTTGAAGGATAGGAGGAAAAACACTAAGAAATAAATGTTCATATGGAAGAGGTACCCAGTCAACAGTCTGAGTACTTGCTGACAGTAGCCGTCTGCATGTTTCTTCACAATTTCTTGCATAATCGGTTTTTCCATTTGGAATACTAAAATTTTGGTCATTTTGAGCAGTAGGTCCTTCACTTTCTTCAAATTCTTCAGTTTCATCAAGAGGTCTACTGATATTAACTTCCGCGGTCGGTAGTCCAGGACCTTTTTTCATTTCTGGACAAGAATTAGCTCGTCGGACTTTGTCCTGAAGAGGAAAATTAGATCCTTGGCCAGGACTGCTTCCAGTACTCAGTCCCACTACACCTTCATTGCCTGACTCTGGCAAGCATTGACTGTAAAACCTTTGCCTATGATGGACACGTCTTGCAAAATCAAGCATTGAACGGCTATTTGGCATATGCAATCCTCCTGAGGTGCATGGTGACCCTGTTTCTTGTTCACACTCTTCATAATCACCCACATGAGGAGGATGAACCTCCTGAAGAACGCTGTCACACTGCCTCACCTCATTACTTACTCCCTGTGAAATGATTACATGTTTAACTTTTAATTGGCACATTATTAAATAAATAATTGTCAATAGCATCCATACATTGAAATGTATGCACTTGTAAACATGAAGAGAGCAAAAATTACAGGCTGGATATAGTACTGGCAAAGAGGCCAGAAATTGAGGAAGGTAGGAGACATAAATGCAACATTAAGAAACTAATTTTAAAATGAGAGAAAGCTTCAAAGATAAATTTTTTCTACTGCGAGATAAAAATTCAATATAAACAATTTATGTCTCCTTCCCCCCTCCCCCCAATAACTATCATCATTTTCATTATTAATATAAATTCCTTGTTTAATTAAGCATTTGGTTACTTGGACTAAGCAAATAGCAAGGATCATAACAGAGCAAAATCTAGAGATTATTTTTAACACATTTATCCTTATCATCTTATTTACATTATTTGCCAACTAGGTTGAGTATCAAGCAAAATCATGATATTGCATAGCATTGTATAATTCACAAGCAGAGAAAGCAACCCACAATATATTTATATTTACATGCAATTAAGTCATTTGTCAGGATCGATTAATTACCTGGATGTTATGAATTAATTCAGTAATTTTCAACATTTCCTAGAGTAAATTATACAATACATGTAAAGAGAGTAAATGAATATCTCAATAGTTTATGAAACATTCAAACTATTAACAAGAACAGAATTAAACAAACTGCAATTAATTTTTTTTATTACTTTTTTCTTGCAAAATTTTAGCATTTTGTAACTAAATAAACTTCTCTGACGTTTTTAATTATTTTGAAGGAATAATAATACAATAAAGTACAGAATGTAATTTACTGTTTTGAGAATAAAATGCCCTATGTGTAACAGAATAAGCCACAAGTATTTATATCTAAATCTAGAGGATTACCTAAAAAGTTCACTTTTCTTTATAAAATTCAGAGAAAACTAATTCATGTTAGGTTTTAAGAAATATCTTTCCCTGCATAATTATCAAATACATTATCCTCTTAAATACAAAGGTAGCAATTTATCAAAACTAAATATCATCCAGATAACAATTCCAGTACGTTATGCCAATTATAAGCAATTATCCGTTACAACGTGCTACGCATACTAATAAAATAAAAGATGTTCACTACATATAGTTTCAAATACAGATAACTAGGCAAAGAAATGTGTTATGAGATTTCTCTGTATTTAAACTTATGAATATTAATAACGACCTATCTTTAACTAAATAATATTTTAACATATACATACTTTTTCAGTCACCAAGCACATACTTGTCTTATCGCGAAACAAGATTTTGTATACTGGCACTTACAGCTCTACCTCCAGATTGTGGAAGAAAGTAGTGAGTGTTTTTTTGAGGGGTATCTTTTGCCTTCCAAAACTTCTGTCAATAGCATAACTGCATGGAGCCACTTCTGGGTTGTTTAGTGAGTGGGCCAAATCATCAATTGCTGACTGATTTCATGCCTTGAGGAGCAATGATAAAGAAAAAATTGCAATGGGAAATTTGAATCAACAGTGAGGACTGTTGTCCGACATCCTGTTCCTTCAACAATGCCAGACCTTGTTTGCAGGAAACATCAACATTTTGAAACTTTCAGAGTTATTCTCAAATGCCCACCATACCAGATTTGGTTCCAGCTTTGTATCACTTATTGATAGAGTTTTGGAAGGAAAAAGATTTCAGTGTCTATGACTTCAAACAAGCTGCGCCTACTTTCTTTCATGAACTGACAATAGAGGTGTGGTGTGTAGGGATAAAATCTCATTCTACAATATGACAACAGTTTGTAGGTGAAAAAGTAATGGGTATACATGTGATTGTACAATAAAAATATAGTAAACTTTCATGGTCAGTCTCAATATTGAAATTGTTTATTGGGCTGTTAGGCTATGATCCAATAAAAATAACTGTTCTTCTACCAGTAGGAAGGACCCACAAATCATAGATTTTAACTATGATTACTATAGAAACTATGAATGTACTATAGAAAGTAATTTAGTATATATTGCAACAAAATTTCTCCACTCTTCCTGTATTAGAGCCCCCTACAATCGGAGTTTTTATGTCAAAAAATAGCTTTTTTTGTCGCAGCTCTACTTAACTTTCTTTAGACTACTTATTACTCCATATATATGTACATATACAAAAAAATAACCAGAGGTACAACAGAATAGCACAGACTTTCTCATAGTAATGTTTTCTAATTTCATTGGAGTGGACTGGCTTCACAGTGTTGTCCCATCCTCTTGCCAGCTGCCATTCTATTGCCGCCAAAAGTACGTTTTTTTTTGTTTTGTTTTTTTTTTAAATTTTCACAACCTTTCAGTTTTCTAACAGTAGAGCTCAAAAATTATTTTAAGAATATATTAGAAGAGTAAAACCTTGTCCTAAATAGCGATTTTCATTCAAAAATTTAGAGCCGTTTTTAAGAAAATGGTGTTCAAGCGTTATTATAAATACAAAATTGGAAGCTCTTTTTAAGAAGACTCTACCGAGTTTTCAAAAAACTTCATTTGAAGCATTTCTACTCAGAAATGCAATAATGTATAAAAATCGATGGCAATGTGCATATTAACAGCGTGAGACATTTCGTAAAAATTACATTTAGGAACTTTTTGAAAAAACAAAAGAATACACTAAAATAAACTTTACGTCATATTTAACAGTGCAATTAGCACTAAACATTGGAAAAGTTTAAAGAAAAAATTTGGAGCCTACTTGAGGAAATCTTAATTTTGTAACTTTTTTAAATTGTAAATATGGCACACTATTGCACAAAAGTAATAAAATTTTTAAAAAATGTTGACCTTAATGAAAGAACTAATTATGGATGATAAATTTCATATTAACGAAAAACCTCTTCAATTTTATAGTTGTAGGAAAACTCAAACTTTTGAAATTCTCAAAAATTCAGAGTTAACTATGAAAATCTGACCTATGCCACCTTTATACATGTATTTTCTTCTATTCTTAGAAGAAATTTAAAAATACAAATTTGGAGCCATTTCTGAGAGAATTTTGAAAATGTCCAGGGAACTCCACGTAAAGTACCCCCAAATTTTAAAAAAATGTTTTTTAAAATTTCAAAGCTTCAACTAGAGCCAGATGGACAGGAGTTTCTTCAATTTGATAAAGATCGTATGTATGGTTTAGGCACTAGTAGTGTTCACAGGCGGACAGACAAGCGGACGATTTGCAAAAACCACTTTTTTGGAATCAGGGGATCCCAAAACGTGTATTTTTGTTGAAATCTCGAAATTGATTTTCCGCAGCATTACATAACTTTCTCTACACTATGTGAGCGGCGGCGATGATGTAGTGGTTAGCGTATCGAACTACTATACCCAAGTTTGCGGGGTCAAACCCAATCGAAGCCGTGGATTTTTAAGGGCGAAAAAATCCTTCGTATGCCTTCCTCCGGAGGGGAAGTAAAGCCAGCTGTCCCATGATAGTACATTTACTGCATGTAAAAGATCCTCAAGCCTAAATGATGCCTCTGAGCTAAATCCAAATCGCCTGTTTTGTCACCTTTCTCCCATGATTGGTGAAAGGAGTGTAATGAAATTTGCGTGGTCAGACAGAAGAGCAGGCATTATGGCCTGAGTCTCGCCACGTAAAATAAGATAAATTCAATTTAATTCAATTCAATTCAATTTAATTCAATATCTAACTCTGAATATACCTACATATATGAGAAAAAAAACTAGAGGAGCTGACACAGACATTCTTTTCCAAGTTAGTTTCCTTTTCTCTCGAGTTTGGGCTTGTCTTCAGTTTCGCCCCACCCTATTCACAGCTGCCTAAAAGTTCTAACAGGGCCTCTCATGCTACTTACCGCTCCTCTAGGGACATTCTAAGTGAAGACCACCTTCGTACTCCCCGAACATCCGATAGGGCTATCTCAGCCCTCTACCTACACATTTGCCGTTATCCCTTGGCTCCATCTTGGTGCTTCAACGATTGTTCCTGGTGTACGGATCCGATTTCTCAATTATGCACGTAGTAGCCTGCCATGCCAAGAGATTTTGCAAGGCCTAAAGTACAGTGTAATGCACAAGGGACTTTGAATGGTCACTATGCCATGAATACAAATTAAGCCATATGAGGGTTTCCAACCCCTCACTGCCTTATTCTACAGGTACTTAGGCTTACTGACACAACCCTAGCCTCATAAGGCCAAATATTTGGAAACATGTTACAGTCATGTAATTTGATAAAATTAATAATATAATTAAAACTGTCCTTTATGTTTAATAATATAATAATAACTCTTTAATTTTCTTTCCAGGATTGAATCTATGTATCTACAATCCCCCCTTTCACATTTCAAAAATTTTCATTTTCCTGCTGTTTACACGGATTTTCCATAGTCCCTTCAATTTTCCTACATTCATGATGTTAAATTAGTTTTAATCTTTACACTTTCGAAAGTAAATTTTTTTCCACCATTGGCACTTTTTGAAGTCGTCTTTGATCCGTGAACACCAGTTATTTTTCATATTTTTGCTTTCTCTCACCAGTGTTATCTCTCATGAAGAGATTTATCTCCTCAACTACGGATTCTAATCTAGTTTGGAGATCATTCGCTCAAATAAAGTTGTGTGCATAAAAAGTGTAGTGTGCTCCTCACTATAGTCTGGATGAGTATCGAAGCCAAGAATAGTAGTCTGTTGGATTTTGTGCTATTTTAAGAAACTTTTAATTTTGCCCTGAAATGAATTTAAAAAGAAAGAGAATAAGTCTTTCTATTCAAGAAAAATCCAAAATTCTAGAGGAAGGAAGAAAATTCTAGAGGAAGTTCTAGAGGAACACATGTGTTAGCTAAAATGTTAGGGATATCGGTATCCACTCTTAACATGATAGTAAGAAATAATGACTTGATAATTAAAAGTATAAATGAAAGTGAACATTTTTGCAAGAGGAAATATGCCAGCTATTCGAAGAAAGAAAGATGGAGGAAATTCTGAAGAACTCGTTCCAAATGGCACGTGCTTCGAACAGCCCAGTTAGTGGCGTGTCATGTGAAAAAGCCATGTACATGGTGGATAAGCTTTCCATTGAGAACTTTTCTGCATCTAATGGGTCGCTTCATCGATTCAAAAAATGTTACAGTATTATCTAAAAGGTTGTGTTTGGAGAAGGAAATGCCATGCCAGAAGAATGCATTCACGAATGGCAAGAGGAGAAACTGATGGACCTCGTGAAGGAGTATTTACCCAAGGACATCTTCAATATAGATGAAACTGGTTTAATTTTTTTTTGTTGTGTTCTTCCAAACAAAACTTTCAATTTTAAAGGAGAGAATTGTCATGGAAGCAAAAACACTAAACTTAGACTTACTGTAATATTAGGAGCGAATGCTGACTGTTCTGAAAAGCTTTGCCCACTTGTTGTAGGGAAGCCCAAGAATGCTCGATGTTTCAAGAACATGAAAACATTGCCCACAAATACGAGGGCAATAAAATGATTGAATGACTTCCAACCTTTTTGAGAGGCAAATGTATGCTCTCGATGCTAAGATGGGAGCACAGAACAAAAGAATTCTTTTACTTGTTGATCAGTGTTCTGCTCTCCCAATGCAAATGAACTGCAATGTTCAAAAGTAAAGGAGTTCAACCAAAATTGATATCGGTACCATTTTTAAGCTTCATTTCCTCTACCAGGAAAAAAATTAAAGAAAACATTTTATGCCATTTTTGAGAAAATCTTCTTTTCAAATTTGCCTTTATTTTGTGCAAAATTACATGAAAACTCATATTACTCATATTTGTAACTACTCATATTTTGAAAATATTGACACTGACCTCATTAAAAGATCTTATTTTGAAGAACAGATTTCATTATGAAAAAAAAAAAATCTCTTTTCAATATTGTATTTGTAGGATAATGCTGAAAAATTTTTTAACATTAGCAATTTTCGAAAATTCTGAGAGTTGAATGAAAATTGGTCCTGTTCCATTTTCATAAACAAATTGCAATATCTGGGAAAAAGTTTGAATTCATACTTCAGAAAATTTTGAAAATGTCTTTGACACTTCCAGTACATTACCTCCAAAACTCAAATTATCCATTTCAAACTCAAGGGACCATTATATCAACCACATCAATTCAGGAATAAATAATTGATGAAAATTCGGCCTATGGTTTAGCCGCTAACATTGTTCATGGACAAACCGACGTCAATATTGTAGTTTTGCTATATTTATTACTTAAAATTTTCTAAACTACAGAGTCGAAAATGGAACCTATACTTTTAAAGCACCCTTTGCTCTATTTGCTGAAAAGAAGAGTTAAAGACAAAATTTGGAGTCGTTTCTGAAAACAATTGTTTAACAACAATATGTAGGCCTCCAGTTTCGTGTTCCAGTTATCTTTCCATAAAATGAAGAGCTTTCCAAGCCTTCTGTGTAGTATATCAGCCCAGCTGAGGTCACATCGTATTATTACATCCAGATATTTACAAATACTTTACTCAGGGCTTTTATTTCTACCCATTGAATACTGGAGTGTTTCCTGAAGTGTTTCAAGCTGGAGTGGTTCAAAAACTAATCATTTTTCTTTTATCTGGATTAACTCACATACTATTTACCAGGGACCATTTCATCTTTTCTCAACTGATCAATGTTGGATTTGCCTCTTAACTTTCTGGTACACAATGCGGTCATCAGCGAAAAGTCTGATTGTTGATAGAATTTCAGAACCGATATCATTAACATTATAAGAGAAAAGAGTGATCATAACATGCTTCCCTGAGAGACGCCGGACATCACAAATACCTCATTGAAGAGAAAGTCATCAATTTGAACTCGCAGTGTCTGGACTGCGGAAAAATTCCTAAATCCAGATGACTACTTGTGTGTCTACTTCTGATGATTTTATTTGGAAGTCTGTTGCAAGGAACTAAATCAAAAGCTTTAGAAAAGTCTATAATGATTGCATCAATTTTTTCTCAGTTAAGGGAATCATCAAAGTCTTGACAAATGGTAGCTAGCTGACTTTCGCAAGAATAGCCTGGTCTAAAGCCACGGTGGTGTTCAACTAGTAAGTTATTCTTGTTCCGTATGTCGCAAGTAGTCAGCAATTTGACGTTCTAACAGTTTACCTATTATCCATGTTAAGCTTATTGGTCTATAGTTGGACATTGATGACAGATCTCTGCCTCCGCAAATACGAACCACTGTAGTTTTTTTCCCAATTATTAGGGACTTGACCAATGTTAATAGTAACTTTGAGAATTCTTGCAAAATACGGAATCTTGGCTTGCCCTCCCAATCATAGACTTTCCCCAGAAATTCCATCAGATCCCACATTACGTTTTAGCCAGTACTGTGATTCACTTCTGTAATAGCATAATGTTTTTTGTAAACATGTAATCCATATCTTCATTACGTGAGTGAATGGTTAACTATAGTGTCACTCTTCAGAGGCATAAATACAAGACACCGCAGTACAAAGTAGTATTTTGTGAGATGAAAGTATTGTAATCATGCATCAGAAATCGCCCATTTTTTACCATAAAAAAACCCTTTTATTGCCAGGCCCTGGTACAGAAAAAGTGGATAAATCTTATCTCTAGATTAAATTACTTCCTCTGACACATTGTGTGGTCAGAAACAAAAATCATTATTCAAAGACAGATCTTGAAATAATGTCATGTACAACTTTTCAAAAATATGAGCAGTGTCCACATAACTTCACATGAAAAATAGGCATTTAAAAAAAATATTTAACATCATTTTTCCAAAATTGGCGATTTTCTGGCCATAAGAGAAATTCATGAGCATATAATTTGAGTACATGTACTTTTCAGGTACTGAGTTGATCATGCATTTAACGGAATTCGATGATGTATGTTAATCTGAACTAAAAGTTGGCGATAAATTAATTTTGCCTTTTTTTTTTGCCTATTTTGGCTTGTGATACCTATTTTGGTCCTTTTCTGCCTTTTACTTCAATATTTACCTTTTTTTCTCAGATTTCAATCAAGCTGAATATATACCTGTCTCGACAACACAATGGCCCAGTCGTATTTTGTCTTTCTGTGGATCCAGAAACCGAGTTTAGCCTGTATCATTCTACATAAACTGTAATACGACACATTTGACCAAAACATTTTGAATAAAAAACTTTATATTAATTTTCACACTCGACCCACAGTTGGGCATTTATATCCCTAGGATCAGGGAATATAATAACACTCGTGATTTCCTTTTCTCATTCGCTGAAATTAAGCTCCAAATATAGAAAAACTTAATTCATTAATCTTTCTTCAAAAATAAGATCATAAATTTTTCAGTGTAGACAGGCACTCTTTGTGATGTGTCGTGAAGACAATGCCAGTGCATCTTGTTTTGATTGTAATACAACTAATTAAATAGAAATAATCCCCTGTTACTTAATCTGGAAAACATATTCTTGAATTTGTGTAAGAGACTAATTTTATTTCCAGAAAGACCACAACCAGCCTTACCTTGAAATGTCAGTTTTTCTAAGCTATGAATAAAACTTGTACACATTATTTACTCAGATAAACAAGATTGGAGCATAATTATCAGTGAAAGGAAAATTTCTTGTCGCCAGGTGTTCAGAAATTTTTATCATATAATAAACTTAAGTATCTTTCTTTTCCTCCTAAATTTAAACGAAAAACCCTCAAAACAGTTCTTACTCTCGTTCCATCCACACATCATTCTGTTAACATTAAAATTCAAACATTGAATTGCAAGTACAATATGCTTAAAATACAAAGGGTATCCCCGGATAAGATGGTAAAAAGTTTCCCTAAACCAAATGACGTATGAGTAGTTACATTAATTCTAACACAAAAATAATATTTTTGAAAGGTTTCCTAGCCCCCGTCCCACCACCCAAACTACAGCCAAAAGCGTGTTGTTTTTTAAAATTTTTTTGGCAACTTAACATTATGTTATCTGACTGAAAAAAATATGAAAAATAAGAAAACAATTTATACGATCAGAAAAATATTTTTTGATATTTTCTCAGACCCAAATTCAAACAAAAAAATATTTTTGGGAAAAAAAAAAAAAAACATTCCTCTTAAATAAAATTTTACGAATTTTTTTTTTTTTCCTTGGGAAATAAAAAAACTATTTTCCCACCTTTAAATCGCCTTGACTTTAAATATACTTCAAAAATGACTCCAACAGTTCTGTGCATTTATTTTGGTGTTTATTATACATTTGTATACATAGTTGTAGCACCCAGTAATATTTTGGTTTTGGAATTTAGTTACAAATTATCATTTTGAAGCCATTGACATAAAACCTTGAAAGTGATACTGGTGGATAGAGAATTACACCCCATCGTCCATCGAAAAGATTTCAAGGGAAAAAATAAAAGTTTGCACATTATGACATACAAAAAAAGATGATTGCAACACACATTATAATCATGAATAACTTGGAAACGCCTAGGCCTGTTCCCCATCATTTTCCATACGTCCCTCACTTATCCTTCAACTGTGATCCAATTATTTTCTCATAAACTGCCAAAAACTATAGTTTTTCCTTACCATATGAAATACTTATGCAAAGGATTAGAAAGATTAAAAAATGTTAATTTGTAAGAATAAAGGAGGAGAACATAATTTACTAAAGATTGAAATAAGATTTATTCACTCTTTCGTTACCAGGACTCCACAATACGAATTTTTCTGTCAAGAAATTGGCAATTTTTGCTTCAGCATTATAATAGTTTCTCTTTACTAGGTGAGTAGGCACTTGTACATAGATATGTAATGTGGGTGAGAAAATGAAAATTGTGTCCCCCAAAAGTATGTTTTCGTTAAAATCTCAACAGCAATTTTCTGCAGCATTACATAACTTTCTCTTATACTGATATGAAAAAAACAATTCTATACTTATAAAATAAATTAAAAATTAAAAAAGAAATGGGCAATACTATAATTCCAGCATGCATCAAATGCCAGTTTAAACAACTGATACCTAGATATTTGACAGAAATAAATACTGTATTTTAAGGTAATTTAAACAATTTCTATAACATTTCTTAAAAAAAATTGAGATAAATTAAACTCATGCCATTGAACATGCTTTTCAATACACTATTTACATGCATACACATTACAATATAATATTTAAATAATGACTTTTAACCACATAAACATATTGTCAATAAATGAATATACATATGTATGTATATTCATACATATGTATGTGTGAGTATGCATTTTTACATGTACCAAAAAAACGTCTTGAACTATTACAGAGATTGTTCCTAAGTTTGCATGAATACTTTTGAGCAACCAAGAATTATTAATAGTTGAGTTGTGATTCAAAATGATACTCTAAAAGGGTTGTCTTGTTTTTGTTTTCTTTTTACTACAATAGAAATGCACATAGACTGCCAGAAAACTGCATGTTCTCTAGCCGCTGCATTACACCACATGCTCAAGCAGCAGCAGCAGACCAAATAGAATGCATTCACTCTCTTTCTGTTAAGAAGAATAATACTTCACACCTTTCAAAGGAGGAAGTTTATATTTATGTTGGCTTATGGTGAATAAGACAAAATGGTAAATAAGGTCTAGGGCAAATAAGAGAACAAACAGGAACAAACCAGTGCATTATGTTGAATATTAAAAAGAAAGAATTGAAAAAATGAATCCAGAAAAAGGCAAGAGAATCAATTCACTTATGTTCAGAGAGTAAAATTGTACCATTGGTTCGTGTATTTTACTAATTTCTAAACAAACGAGTTCATTTGTCAACAAATGTGTGAACCATTTGTTTTAAATTTCAATTACAGAGAAATGTCAAGCATGCCAACCATCCACTAGATGATAGCGATAAATTAACACCTGCGCCAAACCGAGGTTCTTCAACTAGTGCATTGTAGTTTTCTAATTTCACAGAAAATTATTATTATGGATTATACTTTTATTTGTGGCAGTTATACTTGATTAATAAAAAAAGAGTTGTGTTTGATACATGCACTGCAAATAAAACTGAAGTGGAAAAATAGTAGTCTTCCTAGACTATTAAATAGCCTTCGATAGCATCCAAGTAACAACTCCCCTAAAAAACAGGTTCTAAATGGCAAAGCCTCTATCAAGAATGAAGTTCCTGTTCTAATTTAGAAAAGCAAATAAACAAACCAACTTTGGGCAAATATTCTCCCCACAAGTCTGTGCTTTGCTACCCTCTTATTATGTCTCATGATTATCAATATGTTCCTTTCCATTTTTAAACTCGCTCACAAAATAATGCTAATACACATCTGCAATTCTCCTTCCAAATTCTTGTCTCTATGGTAGTTGATGAATGAGGGACTCACTACATGCTTGGGCTGTGTGTCTATCCTCAGCTGCTCGCCCAGTTTCACTATCTCCAGCACCTCCTGGTCTTCCTGGCTTGCTCCACCCTCGCCATGCATTTGAGCAGGCACAGGCACGGGCTCGCTGCTCTCCAAGCGGAAGCCATTCTTCTCAACCAGCGGTTTGGTTACAACCCCGCCAGGCAAAGGAGTAACAGTGTCCACAGGAACAGGGCTATTGGGAATGCTGCAGTCGTTTTGGGTGATAATGCGGAGAGGACTGGTAGGCTGGCCAGGGGTTTTGGGCCTCAAGCTCAAAGTAGGCCTGCTATCAGCCATATGCGTGTCAGATATCACCTGCATAATATAAAATCTACTAATTATCACACTGAAGACAAATGCACATTGGTGTCATTTGACAAAACTCTCATACTGACTGATTTGATTAGAATAGTTTGAGAAAAATAATTAAAGCCAAAAGTCATCCATTTACTTCTCAATAGATATTTCCAAAAGAGAACTAAACAGAGAACTTTCGAAAGGCAAAAATCAAAGGGCACGAAGAATAAGAAACATACAGAAACAATGTACATGCCTTAATATACGTTGTCAAATATCACTAAAAGATTTTGAAGTTGGCATAGAAACAAACTGGGGGTCTCTTGAGCTCACCTGCCTGTCCATATGAACATTGTTCAACTTTTGAGCAATAACTGAAGATACAGAATCCCGACGAGGCTGTTCAAATGCAGTGTTGTCTGGGAAACGGAAGGGAGAGAGCTCCTTCTTCATGGGAGACGATGGCTGGGACTGGGGGGTGGAACTGCCAGAAGTTATACCCTGCCACTTGCCACTGCTAAAGGTAGTCAGTGCACGCACCGCACTAGAAGTGACTGGTGGATGACGTGGAGTCAAGTGCCTGATATCCTGTTAAATATTATTTCATGAGCTTCTAAAACACCAGCATGCTATCACAGTTATGATAAATCAATAATGCTCAGTGAACTGATAAGTATAAGCAGAAATGCACCACATTGTTAGAAAAATGTGTAATTGTCCATTAATAAACCTTACCCTGAAAGGTAAAAATTGAGGTTTTCACCATTGCAACTGATTAGTAGTGTGCTGTAGTTCAATAAGCATAATGAGAAGTGATGCAATAGTTATGTGTTCCAATCAAAAACAGGCCACAGTACCTTGACAGGAGTAGTTTCAGGAGTAGCTTCAATAGCAGCTTCAGGGGGAGAAGTGCCTTCCTGATGTGGTAATGAAGTACTCACAATGAAATTCTAAACAACGAAGCATTATATGAAATTGAAGCACGAGTGCCTTGTGTGCATGTTTAACACGCCCTACCTGGTTTTGAGCAAAATTATTACTTTTAATTAGTTTTAAATTAAATCATCAATATCAAAACAAAGCTTTTTAGTGCAACTGAGCAGCATGTAGCCTACTGCAAAGATAAGAGCTGTACAATCTAATTTCAGCCAAAGCTTAAATGCACTACAACTAAATATTTGATTTTAGACTCAATTGTAATCAAATATAAATAAAAATTGAAAAGCAACAAATTAACCTGAGAATTTGGTGTTTGCGGAATGGAAGTGGGAGCCGATTCTTCAACAGGAGGAGTCGAAAGTCCTGAAAAGATACTGGGGCTCCATAAGTCTTGATCAATGGGCACATGAGAACTTAAGAAGCTAGATGCAGCACTAGTAGGTAGACTGCTTTTCAAATGATGCACATAAGAGAGATCTGAAACCAAGCAAAGAATTCCCTTAACTATACCCTTTATCTTTTCATTCAAGAAAGGAACATTCCAGAGTTTTCTATTTTTAAATTCTCAAAATTCAAGGAATTTAAATCCTGACTTCAGTTTCTTGAAATCATTTGGTTCAATTTTATAAAATTTAGTATGTACATGTCAATTCCTGTTTTACGTCTTGGCACCTTTTGGAGCTTACAGACCTGTAACTTTTGTACCTACTCCTTCTGCTGATACTGTTTCCTCGAGCTGCAGCCCCACACCATTCGCCATATCATCCATTGAGTTAACAAGGCTCATGAGCACACTTGGTACTTTATCAGAGGAAAGGGGCCAGACTTTACCTATACGTGACCTATTGGCCCACATGGCATACCCCTCAATGCTCATTCTAGGGAAGAGAAAGGAATTAAGGAGAGGATTTTGCTTCAAAGGTGATACATAGTGTGCTAGGAATGCTTACCATGCCTACAACATCAATGCCTTACATGGGATTCAAACCTATTGCCTGGAAACATGTACTTGAGCACATCAATGGAAGGATGGGGCACATGAATGGTAGGATGAATTGAAAGGTAACACATGGTAATTGAGAGAGTCCTACAACGCCACAACACACAAGAATACATCACTACCCGAGGCCAAATTTGAAACTGAAACCCTTCAAACAGAGACACAAATGGACATTCACATTAGCAATCCCCACAGCAATTTTGATAGTTTTATAAATGCTTTATATTTCTCTATGAAACTCCTACCTTTCCACTTGTGTTTTAAAATACATTTTAAATAAGTGAAGAATGTATGAAATTATGTACAAATGAATTTTGGAAAACAATTATTATTGTTTAATTTTGCAATTAAAATAAAAGGATAGTTCAAATCTCTTTCCAGCAAAAGTACTGTTGTTCTCAGGTACTCCGGTTGGAATGACCATCTATCTTAGCAACAGCCTACAACTTGCCCCCCTGTCCCCTTCTTGCACCACCATGAAGGCAGTCTGAGTGTAGTTCAGCCTCACCTCAGGCTCTGATTGGGGGCTCACAGGTTTTTGCTTAGGGCTTCATTCCTGTGCAATATTTTCACATGTGCATTGTTGTAAGTAAAATCTAATTTGTTCAGTTAGCGATACAAGTTTTAGTGGTATGACTCAAGAAAAATTAATTAAAAATTTCAATTTGCTTCAGCAACCATGCTACTCCTGTAAGTCATGGCTAAGGAATATTCGGTTATCCCCTAGCAGAAGGTATCCTTTTACATCTCAATGAAGGCAGCATGCATCTTGCATTTGTGTGTTGCCTGTGGCATCACTCTGCAAGTACTATATTGTAATGGGTTACCTGAGTACAATAACAACCCATCATTAAAAACATGTTTATACAAGAATATGTTACAATAGACAACAATGGAGGTCATTGTTAGCCATCTAATAAAAATATAAAGAGAAAATAATGTGCTAATGTGTTAATTTTAGTAGTAATTTTAGTTATGAACACATGAGAAATTTCCGTGAATAATAAAAATAATTAAAGAATCGTGAAGAGACTCAATGTCAAAGAGTAAACTATGAAATACGCAAAAAGATAGATAGCCAATGGGGAAAAAACAGACATTACACATTGTGGGGAACTGAGAAGAGAGACCAGGAGGAAATGAATTTGAGACATTACTGTACCTAGCAGAAGATAATTGAAGGCAGAGATTACATCTTGCTGGGCAGAAGGAGGTGCGCTTTCTTACAGGACACAATTTAAGTCGTGGTTTTAAAGAGCAGAATGTGGAGCAGTAATCAAGTTTTTAATTGCATGCTGTAATTACCAAGATCAGAAAAGAAATTTTAAAAGAATTAATGGATGAAATGAAATAGGTTGGAATCTGCAGCACATGGTATGACATTGCCAATGGCAGGAGGTGAAATGGCTACAGTCGTCATACAAGCAGCCAGAGCACTCGAAACGGAAAGCGATAAACGGAACAATAGATATACTTTACATGTATGATAATCAAGTAATGTTCTTAGTTTGTAAGTTAAGTCAGATTTAAGAACAATAGGGAAAAATATGGCCATGTGTGAATGCAATAAGCAAAGAATGCCTACATTGTAATACAGTGGGCATGAGAGGATTGAATAGTGAAAATATTTTGTGATCTTTTTGTCATTGGTATTGTCATTTTGTTTTGTGAACTAAAAATTACAGTGAAGATGAGGATTGTAAGACTTGGGAAGATTTTGGAATTACGTTTTCAGAAAGACAAATCTGTTTTGATTTCTTGGGTTGTTATTCCAATGATTCAATTGCACAGGAAAGAAAAAGATTCTTTACGTAATAATTTTGTCATCACAATTCCATATGAATGATTGTGTTGACGCAAGAATGTAAATTTTTCTGTTCTGTTGCTCACAATAATCCCCTTTTCTTATTAATAGATGAAATTATTGAGCAAGTCACAAAAGACAAACATTAGATATTAATGTGCAAATAATAAATGTGTTTTGTTTACATTAAAAAGGGGACCATATAGAGGAATATCCCAGTTGGGCATATGGTTTAATTTATTTAGTAATCACATCAGAGAATAGCTGGGGCTGAATATATTCAAGCTAAATATTAAAACCAGTGTTCATAAGGGAGATCCATTTCATTCATTCCATACATTCACATTCCTGTCCTAAAGACTACCTCCCCCTTCCCCAACGTTTGTGGGTGCAATGACTCTTTCTGCACCAGAATTTGGTGTATGCAATCAACAGACTAATTGTTGTAAAAATTGTCATTGAATGTGTGGCCACAAATTAATATAATTTATGTTAAACATGGAAGAACGATTATCGGTAAAGTAAATACAACTTAGCATTCAAATTTATTACATAAAAGTATTGTATACTTTTTCAAGTTTTGAGTGATTGAACTGCAAAGTAGTTTTAATTTTGCATTCAAATCTATTTAGATAAGTATTGTAGACTTTTTCACATTTTCCTACAGCAACTCCATGTTCTTTACTCCCTCTGGATTATAATAAGAAAGTTTTGGCTAAATCTTAAAACCTGTACTTACTCGTAAATTGAACATTTCATATGTTATTACAAAAATAATCTTTTTTTATAAGAGTCAAATTTCATATTCTAAGATTTATCATTCCTTTCTAAGTTGAAGTTTCTGGTTACTAAAAAAACAGTAACTTGCAGAAAGTGTTTTTCTTGTGCCAACCACCTTACACTCTTTTCTCCTAAATTTACTAACCTACCTAACCTACCTAAAATTAGCCACTACACTATTGAAATTTATGGTACCTTAAAAAGTACCTTTGAGAGAGTCCCCTCAACCTCAATCATTTTAAGCTTTTTGAATTTGATATCAACTTTAATACACAGTAATATAACCACAAATACTACGGACTCTTGTTTCCTAATAATTTTAAATTGTTTTAAAAGGATTTAATTACACCATTAGTTTTGGAAAATTTCTGAAACCACAAACCCTTTAGTTTTCTAATCTTAAAATAATGCTTGTAACAAAGAGTCAACACTTACAATGCAGTGCAACACTGAACACAGTACCTCACAGGAAATCATAACAATATTCCATTAAACCTACATAATCATAATTTCACAAACCATTAAAAATAATTCAAAACAAAGAACTACAACAAGATCATTCTGTTAAAATAGACTGCACAGGACAACTACTTACCTAAAGCAACTCCATGTTCTATACTTCCTCTGGATCGAAATGAGGTGTTTATACTCTGAAATGTTCCTTCTTCTCGTGACTTCTCCATTGAATCAATAGCATATTTGGCACATTCCACAATAACATCATGATCTTCCATTTTCTTCCATCTGAAAAGAACTGAACTTCAATTTTACAGACTTTTGATATTACAAATGTTTCTCTTCTTCAAAGAAACCGATTTGTAAACTATGCTTAAAGGGTTATTTAAACAGGTTTAAACTCAACAGTTTTGTTTTCCTTCAACAATAATGGTAATGTACCATTTCTCACTTACATGTTTTTATTTACACTGTAAATCACAGTTACCAGGTATTCACATAACACGAATTTTGCCAAAACACAAACAAAATTTGCATCCCAGCAAGAAAACAGTATTACGAATATATAAAATAATTGAATAACACGAACGTTTAAACACTAATTATTTTAATCCCTTGGAATTAGTATTAATGAGGGTTATGTATATATTTTTACTTTTGACAAGAAAAGAGCTGTTTAATCCTAGGGATGTCACATGTGTATCCGACAAATACAAGAATATACAATTTTGTTAACATTTAATACACTGACCTTTCATTCAAAATATATTTTAGACCAAATACCTCAATATCATAATGGCATTGCTGCAGTAACAAATACAAGGTATTTATTGCTCACTATTCTACTTGAAATACTACATGTCTATGTTTTCTCAATGCACAAACTAAAAAAGTGTTTACAGAATTTTTTTTTTAACTCAATAACTGATGAAATAGTGCTCGGTTTCTCTATGCAAGATAACATTTGAATCTTGATTAAAAGTCATAGAAGTATGTAACATGCCACAACATTCTCACCTTGTAGTGGCTGTTTCTGCATCCTTTGAAGCTGTTACCAGAAGAGGATGCATCCTGACTGTTTCCAGCATTGGCTGTAAATTGTAAGTCATAAGAATGCCAAGCAACATTTTTTCCATTTCTAATTTCATTTTCCTTTTCTACAATACATTATGAAGACCCAATGACCATGAATTGAAAAAGTTTACCTTGATGGTATGACTAAATATTCCCAGGTGTTCACGCATGCCATACTCATTACGAAGGAAGGATATGAAGTTACATGGATACATTCCATATAGCCGATGAAACAAAGCATAGAGGCTCACTTGAAGATGCAACAGATGTTCCTCAGGAAGTTTAGTTGGATTGTTGGTATTCCAGGAGGCCAAACGACTAAAAATTCAACGTAAATTAAACAATTACAAAGAATAATTTACACCAATTTCTTAATCCCATAGAACTTGAAGGAGAATCAGTCTCATGATTTACCAGCATTTCTACTTCAAACTACGACAAAGTAGATATCTTTTGACCACATACTAAACTTTCATACAATTCATACATTCAAATTACTTGACACAACAGCTTATTAATGTCAATAAGTTATATGAGAAACAAGTAAATTATAATTGAAAAGTTTGAGATATGATAAACTCTTGGAATGAACACAATCGCAACAAGAGGAAAAGCAAAGAACATTTAACATTATTGGTAATGGTTAACTTATATTATAATTGCCAATAATACAAATAAAAATTATGAAAACATTCATCATATTAAATGAAATAATTTAAATGTCTAATATTAAGGAATAGATTTTAAAAATTTAATAATTTAATTGTAGGAGGGTGAATTTTAAAATTAAAGAATTTAATGAACATAGGACCTATGCCATATTACTACTGAATAATTCTCTCCTGGTGAAAGAAAATTTAAAGAAAAAATTTGGAGTCATTTCTGAAAAAATCTAGCCTACACCTTTTTTTTTAAATTGTAAAGATTTCGCTCAAAATTATGTGTAAATATTTGAAAAATTGTACATGACATTAACTAAAGGTTAAATTTGAAAAACTGATTTCATTAAGAAAAAATCTATCTTCTATCATGTAGTGTTAAGAAGTAAGAAAGGATCCAAAAAATTATAAACTTTTGCAATTTTTGAAACTTCAGAGCTTTTAACAAAAATCAAATATGCACCATTTTTGTAAGCAAGTTTTGCTCTATTAAAAAAATTTAAAGCAAAAAATTCCTGACAAATTTCCTAGATGCCCTAGGGGTTTCACGTAAAGCACCCAAAAAGACTGACTGGGAATAATCATTTTGGAATTCTGTGTATGGTTGAGGCACTAGTGTTATACACAAACAGACAGACAAATTAAAAACTCTTCTTTAAGTATTCCAAAATGTATATTTTGTCAAAATCTCACCATTGATTTTTTTCTAACCTTACCCGCCTTTCTCTGCACCAAATACATAAAAAAGTAAAAAGGAGATAATGCTATACAAGACTTTTAGTACTTCCATTCTCATTTTTTAGGGGTTACATCATTTCAGTGTTGAAGTTGAGAGATGTTTTCAATATGCTACAAGTGTTGAACCAGAAACTTTCTAAAAGTATTTTGAAAATGAAAGCCAAAAAAAAAGAAAAAACCGGAAGAAGAACAATCAAAACTAAGACAGCACTCATAAGGCAAAGAATATCACTCTCAGCCTGAAAAGAGAAGCAAAGAAAATTTCAATACAGAGAAAGTATTACAATTATGAAAGCATTAAAATTATACTATTGAAAAATTTAATGAGGCACCATTTGATGGATCATATGGGGAAAGTTATTTCAACATTTGTTTGTTTGTCAATAAGTAATATATGAATCTTATCAGAGCTAAGCATACTCTATCAGTAGTAATGATTGAAGTTCAGAGGCTTCGCATCTTTCAGATTACCTCTTAACATAAAAATCTGGCACTACATTATCATGGCAACTCATGATTTTATTTCCCAGGAAGGTCACTACAGTAAATTTCCCATCACGTTACTTGTACACAACCATTTTGTGATTATTGTATCATAAACATTGAAATGTTACACTGTAATTTTTATACTTTCATAACAATGTTAATTTTTAAGCAGGGTGCCCATAACTTTCTCTAACACAACCTTCTTGAAAAAGGTCCCAAATAAATTGATACAATTTTTACCTATTTCCAAAAAATACAAAATAAGGTACAATTTTTTTCACTCCAATCGCTCAAACCAATTCAAATTTTTCCACTTTCACTGACAATTATGTTGTCCAAAAACCACAATACATTAAACTAACACATCCACTCAATGTTTTTCACATACTTCAACAAGCTCACTCCTCTTCTCAATTCAGTAAGAACACGCTTACTAAGAGCCACTGTCATTATACATTGCATGAATATGCTGTACCAGGTACAGTATTGCAGCTGGGATGGCACTAGCTTCCAAATGCCTTTCTACAGGGGTCTACTGGAGTTGCAAATTGCAACATGAGCTGTGAGTCAACCACACAATTAAATGAGCATTACTTGATGTCAAAGTGCTATTCATTTGGGAAAAACAGCCCCAAGGCCAATACATGCAGATGTGAAGATGGCATTGGAAGCAGAGGTTCTGTAGAAATATTGAAGTGGTCACTCACTTGCATCAAAGAGAACGGTATAAGCAAACAACGCTATGAATATTATTTCAAATGAGACTGGGGTATTAGCTCAATGATATGGAAGCAGATAACATAATTAATTTTGACAGCTTTGTATTGTTTGAATTAAAAAGGCAAGGATATCATTCTAGTTTAAGTTATAATTTGTCATTTGTAAATTGTAAATAAAATTCAATTAGATCCCGTGTTCCAAGCAAATTTATATTAGAATAGATCCATAGATGGGGCGGATTTTTAATAAGTTGAGCTGAAGGTAGACACATCATACTCTGGCTGCGGAAGCCTACATAATCACAGTCACATAGGTGTTTCATCCAAAGCACAGCCAGGGCAATTAACTTAGTTCAAACTTCTGAATTTTATGAAAGTACTAAATAGTTCAAAATACTTGTGAACATTTGTAAACCTATTCTAACAAGGCAAAATCATGATAATAGGAAGATAAACAAGGACAACCTACAAATGATTTCAAGTCAGACGATTGGAAAATGTCTGAGAAGTCATCATAGCGTATGAAGATCATAGTAAGCCCATGAACTTTAATCGGATCTGTACGAAACTTTAATGATTGTACATAAGAAAATTTAATTACAGTAATGAGCTCAATATAAATTGTAATATTATCAGAATAATTGTTAAATTCTTAGTGTTTTGAAAAAGAAAAGGCTGATAATTTAGTTAGTTACCAGCAATTCAATAACTGGTTTTAATCAACAGGACTTCCAGGAATCGTAATTCCATATAGAATTACACTTCCACATACAACACATAGAGAGTGATATCGTAGGCTTCATAGAGAGATTAACCCTTTCATAATAGTTATAAAATTGTTTGGAAATATTATCAAGTTTTAGTAATATTAATACCAATCAGTGGGGGAGAGTATTTCACAACATAGACCTGGGCTGAAGCAAACTCGGATACAATGTTACCATTCTCACAATTTTTGTAGATGAAATCGAAGATAAACACATCTTTTGCATCCTTCTCAGGAAACAATTTCTTTAAATTAGTCCTGTAAAAATAGTTTTGAGTACTTTTGTAGGAAAGAAGTGAAGGACAGAAGAAAGTTTGGCAGATCATAGTGGACACCTGACCTCCCTGCCTACCCTAAGAACCTATCCCTGATAGTGCGTGTTCAAAACTTTCCTGTTATAATTTCAAATTTACCCGGATATACATCAATTCTGAATCTAAAATGACCTGCTAATTTTAAAAAGGCATCCTGAGAATTTTTTTTGAAAATTTAACTAATTCTAATTATTTAGTCAAAATAAAACTGCAAATTGTCTAACCGACTAGAAAACAGTCTTGTGGATGAGAATGTTAAAACTTTTTGCAAGAGCTATCATTATTTTTTTGTTCCTTACGATCATAATCATGTTTTTGTCATTGCTCATTATCTTCACATGTATCGTAGTTTCTTTTCAGTCCTCCTCCATATGGCATCATCTGACTTTTTGGAGCCCTCTGAAAGTTTTGTGCATCATAATCCTTAATTTCCTTTCTGAGCTTCTCTATAACAATAAGATGAAGTGGCAGGTCTATTCTTCAAATCGATTACTTTGTTGAGGATAAAAGATTTCTACACGTTCTGCAACATCTTCTTTTAAAGACTACAAAACTCATCTCACTTGCAGAAGTATTATAATTTCACAGTTGACATTGAGTCTATACGTGTGTCATTAAGGACAAGAACAGGAAGTAGAAATTTAGAAAAAACGAATAACAATTTTCAGAGAAATATTTTCTTTATCTAAAATTCAAAATGAATTATAACATTTTGATAGTTCAACACTTTCAAGCCTAAACTTTAAATGAACAAAAGGAACATCCTTGCACTACATGTCACCCAAAGAAATAACTTTCTCCCAACTTTGTCTTCAACCCATTAACTAAAGCTCACAAAGATGTTGAAAAAGCAAAGAATACTAACCTTAAGAAGCTTTAATAACTCCTTCATAATTTGATGCTGAGTAATTTTGTACACCCATGTTGGCCGTCTTCTCACAATATGACCCAATAAAGTTAAAGCCTGAAGTTTTAAAGGGCCTTTCAATGTATCAGTAATCCTATATAAGACATGAATAATTGGTTCATAAAATAAATGCTTTTAATTTCAAATAAATCAATTGTAAATGACACATGAAAATTTTTTACGTATCTTACTTGTCAAAAAGATGTTTATCATGAGGTTCTCTCACACCAACTAGAATTTCAACAGAACGCATGGAACTGGTTGAGACATAGTAGTCGAATAATCCATTGACAAGCCATGATTCTTTGGCTGAAAAAAGAAGATGCATTGCATCACTGACAGTTCTATAAACACAAAGGAATAAAAGCCCTGCAAATTAATTCAAATATCTGTAAAGCTTTACAAACACACAAAAAAACATTCTTTAAAATAGGAATCATTTCTAAAATTTGAGTCAAAACATTCCACATTCCAAATTACAGATTTACAGTTCCACCAAAATACTTTAAAAACTTCCTTTCACATTCATAAATTCTAAACTAATCAATAATAATACTTCTTACTTGCATTAAAATTCTCATGAAAGGTTTTTTTGATCTCTTCAACAGTATGAGGCTGGTTTGATTCAAGCTGATTAAACAGTTCGGCAATTTCCATTGTGTTAAAGGTTTCATCAAGCCAAAGTAAAGGAGCTTTTAGCTACAGACCCCAATTTAAATTTTAATTTTTGAAGTGAGTAATTTCATGGTTGCATTTCCAATAGCATCTGCAAAAGATCAAAATTCATAGAAATTTTTTAGTTTCCATCAATATAAATATATTTTGCTCAATATAAATTGTTATCATTACATACAATTAATAAAAAATGTTCTACTGAAGTTTACCCCAATGCATAATAATTTCTTATTAATATTTAACTGTAATTTAAAAATTGTGATAATTTTTCACCAATTCTACCAGCATACAAAACTCTAAAACTGAAACTTTTAACTAATAGAACAGAAGTTTGTGTATGCAATGAGATTTCTAAATAAAAATTACAAAATTATATCAAAGAGACTAAAATAAGTTTGAAGTGACATTTATTTTCAGAGATGTCTTATATTCTCTTAACAAATTTATTCATTGAAAGTATTCACAAAATTATAACAATCAGTATCATTAAAGTTTTACCATTTTGCTGCCTTCTCATCGTGCTCAAATTACTCATAAAAGTAAGAATTAGACCATTCTCATATTTAAAACATGAGAATATAAAAAATCAAAAAGCAGAAATGAATAAAAAATTATCAACATACAATTTTATAGACTGCTAAAAAAAATTGTTAATATTTTTTAGTTAAAAATTATAACTTCCTCCCCATGACAAACTATGCCCACTCTCAAAACTTATCCAAAAGTCATAATTGGTAAGATGACACCTCAACAACACTCGACAATTTTTAATATCTCGATTTAAAGCACAGGGAATACTACTTCATTACCCAACAGTAGGACAGGAAACTCATTCCTAACCCAAGGGTGGTGGTGGTGGTGATTATGATTTATAGCCCATCATTGCATATTAATTTAACTAAATATATAAGTAAAGTTAGTAACAATAATTAGTATATAATGTTGAAGTTCATCTTCCTAAGAGAAGAGTAGATAATCATTTGGCATGATACATTTTTCATGACTATCTCTCGCATTGCTTTGAAATCATCAACATTCACAGTTCAATTTCGTCATTTTCCACGAACTGGTACAAAAGCACGATAATAAATGTCAATCGGCAGTAACCCAACATTAGCACTATTCGTACAATGTCAAGAAATGGCTTTTCTGCAGAAATATGATTCTACTTTACATACATATCATTTTTCGTGCATGCCGGTGACAATCTCTAATTCAGTAACGCATAGCAAAGGAAAATAGTCAATAACTGAATCCTAGGAAGAGCACGAATAAGGTCTTTGGATTCCATTGCAGTTCGCTTGTTTCTTGTTTGAGAACGAATTTGGAACTCCATAGATTCCAACAGTACACTGCAATTAATATCTAACTAGCTAACTAAATTACCATTTCATCCTTTCTATTGTAGTATTCCTATCGCTTGTTATGTTGCTACAGAACAATCATTTGGATTTCAGTGAACACTGGCGAACACCTGGGAATAAAAAGCACTTCGTCAAGTCTTTCGTGTAAGCCTGACTAATCACCACTCCAAAAGTCCCTAAAACTAAGTCTCCAGAGGAAGAACATTCCTCCAAGAAAAGATGGAAAGCAGAAAATATTAAATAGTAAAACTAAAAACTTTTATGATATTATTTCGCTTCCCAAATTCATTTATTGATAAGCCAAAAAACTAATAGAAAATCTTTAGTTTCTTTTTAGGAATCATGTTGGCGATACTTTACGCGCCTCTTTCAAAATAGATGTATACATTTTATTGTTGTTCCTTAATAATGTCGTGCAATGTTTTGGGCTTTCTATTGTTTATATTGAATTTTGCTTTATAGAGTCATATTTTCATTCGCATCTCTCCTTATTTTCCCAGAATAATTTGAGCATTTGAGTTAAGGAACAAGGAAAAACTCTTGTGGAAAAAACAAATATTTTCATTAATCTGCTATTTGCCGATTGTGTCTAGGTTCTGAAACCACATCATCTTGAATTAGTTTATTCATTTCATGCATAACATAATTCTGAAGTATCTGGTACTCATTTAATACTTGGTGAGTACTCTTTAATATTAAATTAGACTGTGCCCACCTAGAAAAGGGTGCATCAAGGGAAAGTTGTTGTTAATTATGTATCTTTCTAATTATGTATCTAATTATGTATCTTCATAGATTTTTCACATTGCAATTTAATTTTATCTTAATCTCTTTATAAAAATATTTTAATATATAAAGAGCCAAATATTTATCATAGAGGACCAATTATAAAATCTTCAGACCACTTACAAAAGTGGGTAAGTGCTCTTTTGATAGCTAGAGATCAATCT
The DNA here is from genome assembly GCA_964035755.1 of Teleogryllus oceanicus. NCBI lineage: Eukaryota > Metazoa > Arthropoda > Insecta > Orthoptera > Gryllidae > Teleogryllus > Teleogryllus oceanicus. The sequence goes on along the minus strand of CAXIVR010000002.1, from coordinate 240,866,273 downwards.
TTAAATTGGAACCCCCACAGCCATTTCCTGATATAGGTAAGGGGGGAGGAGAAGCTCACCCAAAATTTTGTTATCTATTGTGATGTAGTTGTAGTTAGTAAATATGACCATTTAGAGAAATGTTTCAGAGCTCATTTAAATGTTTGAGGAGCAAGTGCCTAATCTTTAAATTGGCTTGTTGATCCCTATGATGTAGGTACTGTTTTGTGTTTTCTTTGATTTCATCCCAGATCATTTGCCATTGCTGGTCCTCAATTAGTGTACAATAATATTACAATGTTGTTACTTGTTTCAGGTATCATAATGTGAAATAAACAACTGTTAATTTAAAACACTGGCAAGTAGAGAAACATTGTAGTGAGAGTCACATAACAATGAAGGTATACAATGTTCTATAAACATATACATACGTGTGTGCAGTCTAAACCAAAAGGGGGACAACTGCAGTTCTCAGACCGTCTAACCCCCTTTTTCATCTAACTTTTTATTTACTCATGACAATTCTTATTAGGAAGTAAATAAAACAAACAAGGAGGATAATATGTATAAATTTTCCAAATTTTCAGCTTAAAAAAAGGGGGAAAATGAGGAATTCATCGTATTTACAGATAACACACGTTTTATTATGCAGAGTTAAGAAGTTCCTTTTGAAATATTTAAGGGTGCCATGATCCCCTGGCCCCTCACTTTCCCCTGTGCACACTGATGAACATTATCAAATGTATTACATCATTAAAAACTGATTTACCTAATTTTTGCAGAGAAGAAAATTATTAACCAAGAACAAAAAAAGGTGGTAATCTTCCAGAAAATCAGAAAGGCCCCAACAAATACTGGAGGAAAAATTAACCTTTAGAACCCAAAATATCTGGAAATCATTCATTTGATTGCAACACAATAGGGAATGAAAACACGTTGACCAGCATGATGCTGGGAAAAGCACAATTTAACTTCTGTAAAAATTGTGGAGGCCTTGAAGACTATTGCAAATGTGCTGGATCTGGTGATTTTGAGAAATCTGCAACTTATAAAGAGTCTATTAAAAGTAAACTTGGACAAAAAACATCAGACAATGTTGCAACAAAAGATGTAGTTAGTGACAGGGAATATGAATTGAGTTCTCAAGATGAAAATTTAGAACAAAAAAACTCATCCAAACAGGAAGAAAGATATTTTACACCTTCAAGCTCAGTAGAAAGTAATCACATTCAAGATTTAGATACAAAGCAAAATAATAAAATCCAAACTTTTGTTGAAGATTTACACAAAACTGATATTGAAGTAGATTCCAGAAATGATGAAACTTTTGAAGAAAGAAGTGATAATGAAACAATGAATGCACCTAACACAGAAAGTTCCATTGAAATGGAAAACTTCACAGAAAATGAAAATGTAAGTTTTTTTAAAAAAATACAAATAATTTAGAAAAGTAGCGAAAAAGCAGAAAGTGATAGAGAATTTGAAAGTTTGAGGGTGTGCAAAACTTTAAAAGTTTTTCTGTTCAAAATCCATCCATGGTATTTCTCTATTATGCTATTTAATATGCATGTAGTCAGAGGTGCTCTCATAAATTTTTCACTGTCAGGACATTTGATTTTGTTTTAAAGCAGACTGCAAAATTCCAAAAAGTAGTTCAACAGACTTTTTGAACAGCAGTACTGGAACAGTGTTTTCTAGTTTGTTTCTTCATAGATATTTCTCATTGCTATTTTATTTTTTCTTTATCTCCTCAAAAGAAATATCTTAATATAACCTATTTAAAAAAACGATTAACATGAAAATAATGGAAACATGCTATATTACTAAGTGATAAAAGATAAATAATAAAAAATTAATTTAAAAAGGAAATAGTAATTAATACAACATATTATTTGATTGATTTATCAATCATGGTGATTGTCTAATTCTTAATACCTATTAAGATTGATTTCTTTATGGAATTAAAGGCACTCAGTTTCTTGTGAAATATATTTCAATTAGTTTTAATGAATATCATGTTTTGTAGCCTATTGCAGCCATGTCTTCAAGTGACAATCTCAAAATAACAGGATTTAAATGATCGAAATTCTACATCAAGACATAGGAAACAGACTCAATGTTATTTTTCTATTTTCTTCTCAATACTATTGTTGTATTTAACCAATTTTCATCAACTTTTGATGTATTTTGCTCCTTTTTATTACATAGTTTTCATCTAACCCACACCTTCTTTCTCCTCTCTACTAAGTTTCCATGTTTTTCCCTCTCTCCCTTCCTATTTTTACTCATATAAAATTAAATTTTGAAGCTCTTATCATAATCATTTGCTTATACATAGATGTAATTTGTATAAACCCTGTTCACCTTTGTTACAGACAGAAGGAATAGTAGGAAGTGAATTGATCACCAAAATTGAGGAAGTATCATGGACAGATGAACAGAAAAGTGAGGTAAGTTTGTTTTGATAAACATGATCACATTACAAAGATGGTTTCAAAATCAAACATAGTCACATAAAACTGTGTAATATACTGAGCCCTAATTATTCAATACTAATAAATCTCAAAATGGCATTAATATTATGTAGGTTGAGTCTGATAGCATTCCAACGCAGGATGTTGTTGTTGGTCTTTGCCTTGGTGGTCAAGTCAAGTCATCCCTATTGACCAGGGACTAAATGCCTTTAGTATCCACAGTTTCCAAGCGGTCACCCATACAGAGACCTGTGGTCCCTTGAGCTCCTTAACTTCTGTGACTTCATGAAGCTTGATTAAGAAGTTTGGTAACTGATGCAGTTTAAGGGAAAGGAGCTGTATGCATCATCACAGTTGTAGTGAGATGGATGGTCTGCTAAAATGACCCTACATCACTACAAAGCAAACTGAACAGAAAATTCCTTGATATGTAGGTGTAGATGCTCACAAATAGAGGTAAAAGAATGTGATGAACCTAACACCTACCAGCATTGAAGGTTGAACAAAAAGTTGTGAGGAAGTATTACATTTTGCAAGTGATGAACTTTTTGGTCTTGAGTTGATATACACCTTGATGAAGAAATTCACCCATTGGATAACAAAAATGAAAGGCAAAACTGTTTTGAGTAACATTTCTGAAATACATGTATCATCATCATCAAAATGACTTGATTAATATACACTTATTTGTTGCTTTTTACCCCTTTATTTCCATACACCATTAATTCATCTTTTATGCAAGTGTGGTGGAGGAAAAAGTATTTTCAGTTAATGGACTTCAAGGGAAATGGATGAATTTGACTATTGGCCACACTGTATAAAATTGAAGTGAAAATAATACAAAGGTGCCTTTATTCACTTATGATTATTCATTTTTTAGATAATTGAATATTTTATTTTTTTAGATAAATACTTCTACAAGAGTACCTTCAGAGGATGGAGACAACCTAGGAAATGATGGTTTGCAGGTCTTTGAACAAATGGATCTGGATGATATTCACCTAGAAATTTCTCCTAAATTAGATTTACCTCTTCTAGAAGAACTCAAGGAAGCTGACAAAAAATCAAAAAGAACAGCACACTTAATTAACCAAATCAAAGAGTCTATAAAAAAATTTCAATCAGTAAGTTATTATCTTTTGTACAAATTTCAGCAAAAACATTCCCCAACTATTTAAAATGCTTGAATGCTTCAAACCTTAAACAAAATATGGATGTTCAGAGGTCAATTCAAGTAAGTCATTCATGCATGAAACTGAGAAATTGAAGGTTTATTCATCATCATCATCATGAACTATTAAGGTTGTTGGCCTGTTCCTTTGATATCGTATTCCTTTCTGAGTCACTGCTGCAGTCTTCCCATCTTTTCTTTGGTCTACCTGGTTCTCTTTTTCCTCTTGGTTTCAGGATCTGTTTTGGAAATCTGTCTGGTTTTATTCTTCTTACATGATCATTGGTACTTTACAATTTCTTTACAATGACTTTAATTTTCAGACTTTTTCTTATTTCTTATTTTTTTGTTTCTTGACACTTCTATTAGCGATTTCGGGTATTCTGTCTGGGCTGCTTACTTCTCACTTTTTGTTTTAAGATCCATATTTCATTTCCATTTGAGTTAGTTTTACTGCAATGCTGTGGAGTCTAATTTTTGTTTCTTAGACTGAAGGTTTTACTGTGTAAAACAGATAATTTTGGAAACAGAAAAAAAAAAAAATTCAAAACTGCTCTGTAGTGAGCACTTTTGTAAGTGTAGACTTGTGTGTTTGTGTCTCTGAAAGATAACATCATTTAGTGTTGCAATCGTTGGGCCTATGTAAGTCAAAATTAAAAATATATGTAGTGACTTACTGGATTTGCCTCTGTGCTGTCTATATGTGAAGTAAGTTGACAATAATTATTTTGTCACTCAAAAACAGATTTTCAAGGAGAAACTACAATGATGTAATAATGCTAGCTCACTTATATGGATGCTGAAAGAAGCTTTATTGTAGCCAAAGTGCTCTAATGGATTTATTTGCATTATGACTTCATAATAAGACAAAAGGAAAGTGTTTGAAACAAATGAGTAATATTATTGTTTTAACTAAGATTTTCACGTAAAACAATCAGAAATAAATAGCACATATAATATAAAAATAACTATTCCATTTATCTCATATGTAGTCTGAAGATACACATCATAAAAAAGTCATGTAACTTGGCGAACACTTCTTAATGCAAAAGCAATAGCATTTCCTCATGATATCCATATTAAATTCTTTTCATTAATCACCAATCTATATTATTTCATAACTTATCACATCCCATAATGACAATTTTGATGATGTATCATCATATTTTGTTGAATATGTTTATGCCTCTATATTTCAGAAAGAAAATTTAACTGAAGAGGATACATTGGTAATTAAAATTAAACAAGTTGAGCTAGCTAAAAAGCTTGCAGAATTTGAAGAGATTACCAGACGAGTGCAAAACCTTGTGGGCTTGGCAGAGTTGAACAACATTGAACATTCTGTAACAGTATCAAAAATTGACGATCAGACAGAAATATCTAAAAGTATATCTTTAACAGAATCAATGAGTACAGATTTACCAACTGCTGAAGAAAATGAAGAAAAAAATAAACAAGATGTATCACCTGAACCAAGTGAAGCTGAACATAATTTTGTTTCTGAAGATAGAAATGAGGATTCTACTAAAGTTGAAGAAATGGAAATTATTCACACAAAAAATAGTTTTTCACCACTCATAAGTGAGGATAAAATATCTTTCTTGGGAAAAGACAATGAAGTGACAAATTTTTTAATGATGGACAAGATCATTCCAAAAGTAATTGTATGTGGATCACAAGATAGTATGCCAAGAGTGATTGTTTGTGAGAAACCAAATGCTCAACCAGCTTCTTCAACAAACTATGTTCAATCTCCAATATATCCTGAGTTTGTTCCTCCCTTTCCATTTAAGGAAGCTCCTTTGTTTGACAAGAAGACAGAGGTTCCGGTAAGAATCTCCAAATGAACCTTAATGTTCAAGATTCAAAATGATCATTATGTTAAATGAAAATTGTCCTAAATTTCAGGAAATGATGATTTCGCTTAGTGGACGATTGAGTGAAAGTTATATTCTACAAGAGAAACTGGCAACAGAAAATGCAGTGCTTGAGGATGGGAGGTAGGTCACTTACAGTAGGTATATGATCAGAGAAAATTACACAGCAAAAGAGGCTTATTTTGATTTACCTAATTAAAAAAATAAAAAAACTTTCCAGAACTTGCTCAAATTTTGTATTCCTTTTTGAAAACTTGATACTGTATTACATTGTTTGAGATAAAAGTTCATTCTTGATTGTTGCTATGAAACAATACTTGAAATAATTGATTATTCCTGTTATTGGCCTTTACATGCTTTTAAGCATACACATTTTGCATCAATATTTCTCAAAATGTGAAAGAAATCTTTTATTTACAACAAACCAAAATACTTTCTTGAGTAAAATACACAGAACAATGAAATTGGTAAGAACTTAGCAATGTGAATCATTTCATCTTATATACTTTTTTACACATTATACTTCTTCAAAGATTTATTAATTAAGTTATTTTTATTAATGTCAAAACAGTACCAGCTTAAATCTGACATTTGTAAGTGAATGATAAAATACATTTAATCAAATTTGACTTTGTTAGAACATTTAATTTTGTAGTATTATTTCTGTAAGGTACTTTTTGCAAGAAGAGTTATTGAAACGAGATAATATTGTGGATGCCCTACAAAAAAAAGTAGGATGTCTGCAGAGTGAAATGCGAATAATTGCTAAAGAAAATATTGCATTACAAGAAAAGTTAGAAGATTTTAACAACATGGTAAGTATTAGAGAAGGTTTAATTTGTTTTAAATTTGTTGCATTATAAATATTTACAAATAACATACTAAGAAATTAGATAATCAATTTAGCCAAGAAGTTAGACAGTGATTAGCAGAAAAACATTAATGAAGAAGTGTGAAAATGATTAGACTCAAAAGCAGATATCTGCATAGTAATTAGTTTTGTTCACTTTGACGCCTGATTGGTGTAGTATCACGATAGTTCAGACTTCTGGATGTTTGTTTATTATGGGAAGCATCATGAATCAGTACTAATATAAAAAGTTATAGAAATACAAATTTTATCTCAGTTGCAGCAGTGATTTGTTAAAGCACATTTTGTCTTTATGTAACAATTGACCATCATATCATTAAATCAAGTCAATCAAAAAAATATTGGATGAAACGAATGTGAATACATTCTAATAGTCTGAAAGCAAAGAATCTGAGGTCAATTATGAAACAAAAATTGAGATATTTGAAATTACAACCAAGGAATAACTAGTCAACATGATCAATAGAATGATCTAACGATTTAAGACAATCGTCCATAGTTTGTTCATTTTTCATAGTAAGAATGCTAAAATAAAAGAGGCTAAAGACCCTTTTATAGCATATGCACCAAAAATATTAATTTGCCTTCAAACATACAAAGAAACATAAAATATATATTTGTTACACAATGTCAGTAAGTCTAATGATTATCACACCTCTGTAGTTGATGCAACTAATGGACCAAAAATAATGTAGAAAATCTTCAAGAGAGAAATGTTTTTTTCAATGTAATGTGTTTTTTTTTTTTTTTTTTTTTTTTGTTTTTTTTTGACATAATTGTTTGTTGCCCATGACATTATACTTCTACTTTGTTAAATCTCTAATAATGCATCCCTCATTAAATATGGTCACAACTTTAAAGAAACTACTTCTACGTAGTTGCTTTAAAGTTGATTCTTAACTACATTAATTCTTAAAGAAACTACTTCTAAGTAGTCAAATAACTATTTCACATCTTTAAAATCACCTGAAAAACTTGTCTTTTAGGAATTGTGGCTTTGAGGGTGTAATAAAATGAGTCATGTATTCCAAAAATATGAAGCAATAAACATAATTGATTTTGTAAAATGTATAATTATGAAAATATTTTCATACATTTTGTTTCTCTTTGCATTAGGATTGTGGCTGCAATAAGAAGACTAAAGCAACTGGGAGGCCAATGCCTCCTTGCTGTCCTCCACATCCGAATAACAATCTGGTAACTTTTTGTGACTAACAGTGGGTTCCTTGTTCTCTAAATCATTACTTATGCTCAGAAGTTGACACTATTGTGTATTTTTAATAGGAAAGACAATTAAACATGATTGAAGGTGAGGTGAGGAACATGCAGACTGAATTACAACAGGTTCAAAAGGAGCGACAGCAATTAGAACAACAGAGAAAACAACTTAAACCTGGAGGAGGTCAGAAACCAAAGCTTCCATGTATACCTCTGACATGCACATGTGGCCCTAATGCAGGAGTAAGTTGAATTCAACAACTCACACTTTCACAAATTTATACAAATTACTTTATTAATGTAGACACAGTGTTATAAATATTTTCTTTTGTTGTGAGAGAGGGGAGAATGCAGAACAAAGTCTGCGTGAACTGAGAGAACAATATGCAAGACTGGAGGATGATTTTAAAAACAAAGTAGCAGAAGTATCATCTTTGCGCCATGAATTAGAAAAGTGCAAATGTAAATGTCAAGCAGCTGAAGATGCTCAGGAAGCTGCTGAAGCAGAATGCAGATGTTACCAAACTCAGTTGAAATCTGCTGAACAAGAAGCAAAGAAAGTAATGCAACAATATAACATTAATCTGTTTAAAAATAAATGTCATTAGTGATGAGTAAAAATTATTTATTAATTTTGTTGCAGATGTTAAGTGCGAAAGAGCAAATGATGGAACAAGACCAACAATTATGTGTTTGTAAACAGAGATTTAGAGAAGCACAGGATGAGCTGGAAGAGCTTCGAGCGCTGATCCAAGATCAGACAACACAACTCGAGGACTATAGAAATAAAGTTATTTCATATTCCCTTTTTAAAAAATTTAGTCCCTTTCTATATTCTGTGAATAATTTCAAATGTTATTTCCTTTTTTCAGTACTTACAAGCTCAGCAGCAAGTAGAAGAACAAAGAAGGCAGATTGATGTCATGGAGATGGAGAACAGTCGAATTAGTGACCAAGTAAACTTAGAAATACAGAGAGTAAAGGTACAATTCATCATTAATAAATCTGCAAATTGCATGTTTGGTTTAACATTGCTGTTATTTCAAATACCTTACAAAATATGAATTTTTTTGTAGAAGTTAATATTTCTAATAACCTGGCATGTGAAAGAAAGAACTTTATTGCTATTTTTATCTTGGTCTAGATCATTTCAATATCTAATTCAAAATAATTTTTTGTGCATAAATTGAATGAATTAATCCATCAAGTATTCATAGTTTTACTTAAGTGTATTATCAAAAATTAATTATGAACAAATTTCAATAGTTTTTTTAAATTAATGTTTGCTTTTTATTTAAAGGAAAGAATCAAGTTGATTTACTAAATACTTAGCAAATAGTCTGCTGTTAGGCCTTTTTTATGAATACCATGTAAAGTAATAGACTAGATGATTCTCAGTTATGTATAATATTCTCCTCAACTGTAGCATATTTCAGACATCAGCTAAGTATCTGTGGCAAAGATAATTACTACCTGGATGAGAAATTCTAGAGACAACAGCATGGATCAGTTGTTTTCCATCAATTCCAGGCATATACCTGAGTAATATCTTAAAGAATGGGTTACAGACTGCAGATGATCCTCCCTTCCTTCCTGCCCCCACTTTCGATCATTTGCCTCATTAAAAGGCTAACCCCCATCCCCATACAGACTATCATTCATGAAGAAAAGATGACATTGCCACTATGTGAAAATAAAGTAAAAACCATGTAAGGGCTATAGCACCTGCGAAAGAATAATATATAAAATAGTAAAACCCTTTCAAATGTTGTCATGACTTTATTTCTATGTACGTCTTAAGTTTTTATTTCTTACTATTCATCCTTAATATTCTTATTCTTGAAGGCTCAATTCCAAGAAAAGCTTCAAGAGTTAACTCCACTGCCTGACATACTTAAAGCAACTCAATTGAAACTTCAAGAGTGTCAACAGGCTCGCATCTTAGCTGAACATAGTGTTGAAGAATTATCTGCTGAACTTCAAGCCCAGAAAGATCAAGTATAAAATTGTTTTATGCTCTTAGTCTCTGATACAACCTTTGTTATTTGTTACATTTTCTTTTTCAAATTCATATTTATTGCATGTTTACAGTTGGATACATTAAAAAGAGAAATGGATGACAATATCACTAACAGGGCTGCACTAGGACATGATGTATTAGAAAAACTTAAAGAATTAGAAGCAAAATGTAATGATTTGAGAGATGAAAATTCCAGATTAAGGTGAGATAAGAGCATTCATACTTTTCTATGACTTGATATAAGATTTTATTTTCTTGAATGATGTGTGAACGGGAAATTTTAAATAGATCGGAGTTAATACGTTTGGATGAAATTGCTGCACAAGCCCAAAGAAGACTGGAGGAAAAATCACATGATGCAGCTCAGTTAGCAGCTCAGTTGGACACTGTGCGAGAGGAGTCAGCCAGACAAGTTGCTCGAACTAAAGACCGAGCTGAAACAATGAGGCGTTCACTTCAATGTCAGATATCAGAGATGGAGCGCCAATTAGCTCAGAGTCGAGCTACAGCTAGATCTGCTCAGAAGGACAGAGATGAGGTGCCACTGCCATCATCATCATCATTATTGCTCTTGTTAATAATTCTACATTATTGTACAAATTAAAATTCCAACTTTTTTCCCTCTTTTACAGATAAGGCAACGAATGCAATGCCAAATTAACAATTTGAATGAAAGTTTTGAACAAGCTCAAATGAGAATTAGGAGTCTTCAGTCACATGTTAATTTCCTGAAATCATCCTACAGCAACATCTTTGAACCAAATACCAACACTGCAATTGAATGTGCATGTCCAAATTATGCACAAGAGTTCAATTATTGAAATCTCAAAATCTGTGTTAAAAATTCATTCTAGTGTCATTGTTCAGTGCAAGTCTAACCAATGTTTATGTGACAACATTTATTTTCTTATAAATACTCTACTATACATTTGAAATTTTCCTATTTAATTGTGCCAATTTGTTAATGAAAAGCACATGATAAGTGTGCTATGTGTATGCTTAAGAAAAAAAGTGTAATATGAAACAATCCAATCTGCTACCAACACATGTATTCATTTGTAGAGTCAAACCAAAGGTTTTAATGGCTTACTTCAAAGCAATGAGGCAGAGAATTGGAAAATATACAGCATTTATTATTTTAGATTTGTGACAACAGTACCTACATTTTGTAGTAATTATTAATGTTATAAATAATTCTAATGATATTCTCTTTTCAATTGAACCAAATTCTAAAAAATGATTCTGATAAAATGTTTCATTGTGTTATAGATATGGATCAAATGATGCCATCTATTAACAAATTCCCTACTTTGCTATCAAATACTTCTCTGCAGGCAATTCCTTCTCCACATAAGAACTAAAGTACTATGTTTGACTTTACTGTGCTATAGTTGGAATTATTAGTCTGTGTTGCTAAACTAAAACACGTGCTTAAATTTACAATTACTTTATTAAGAGCATCAAATGTCAATAGAAATTTGTCATTTAACTTCCTTTCAGTACAAAAAACATTTGTGTGGATTTTACTGACACTCATGTTATTAGTGAAAATCTATCATGTTTAATGAATGGAAATCATTTCTACATATTGCAATATTAGGCGTTAGGTATATGTATTATTAATAAGAAAGTATGAGAGTAGTGGAATTTTTTATTTTCTCTGAAATATCTAGCATAATTTCATATCACTCGAGACAAATCAGACACAATATTAATGAAGGATTCAAGATTATCTAAATTAAATTGTTTTTTTAAAACTTAACATTTGATACAGAAGCACCTCATTCAATAAATGCATTCTGTTCCAGTATTTTTCATTATGTAAATTGCTTTTTATTGAGACCAATATAATCTCAAACAGTAATATGCAAATAACTTTAAATGGTTCTATTAGATCTAAAATCAACAACAAATTTTATTCACCAACAAATAAAGGATCTTATCCCAATGCTGAAATTGCAAATTGTTTCTTTGTTTACTATTAGTGACTAAAGGAAGTAATCCAGCATTGGCCAGGCAATTAGTTATGACAAACTTCTATTTATCAGAGGCAAGATTGAATTCCATCAATCATGTAAAGTGGAAATCATTTTATTTTCATCACCATGAAGCCCCACCCCACTTCTTCCCACTCCACCCACCTCCAACCCTTCCACTCCCCTACACCCCTACTCTATTGTCCCTGCCATGCCGTACTCTTCCTGTTCCAGTCCATCTCTCTCCCCAACAGCATGTGCGCTGCCCCTTCTGAACTTATTTTAAATTTGACCTGAATTATTTGAAACCTAATTTTGCTCTTGAAATCTAACTTCAACCAGAAGGAAATCCGACGAACACAAAAAGAAAACAACAACAAAAAAACAAAACAGATGCACAGATTCAATAAATCTGAAAGAATGTGCAATAAAATTGCACTTCATAAGGAAAAAAAAAAAAAAAAAAGTAATCGTGAGCCGGAAAACGCCGATTTTTCGGCAGAAAAAATTCTCATTGCCGGGCTTTGTTACGAAAAAGTGGATAAATCCTAATCCAATGTATAGAAATTATTTCCTCTAACACGTGGTGTAGCCAGAATCCATGTTTTGTGGGTCCATGATACCGAAAAATCGATTGATGGCAAAACGTCTATCTGTTCGTTCAGCGTTAGGTGCTTAAACTGTTCAGCCGATTTTCTCCGAAATTGATATTCTCCGAACGATCTGAACGAACTCACGTCTGTAGGAGTTTCAATCAGATTTTTTAATTTTTTTATTTTTATTTTGAGGGAACCTTACATTAAGCCTCAAAATTTTCTCAAAAATGGCACCAAATGTTTTCATTAAACTTTGTCATTGGATAGCGTAAAGGACGCTTAAGGGATAGCGAGAATGGCGCATGTCTCATGTTCGTTAAAATCCCAGAGTTTTTGAAAATAGCAAAAGCGCAATTTTTTGGGACGTGTTCCAAGAACTATAATATTGAAGAGATTTTTCTCCTTAATGAAATCTGCTCTTAAGAGTCATCTTGAAGTAAGGTCATGTTGAATTTTTAGAAGATATGAGTAGCATTACCAAATTTTTTCTTTAAATTTTCTCCTCATATGTATCAAGGGTCAGTAAAAAGTATGGTGCTAGTCCCAATTTCGGCAAATTCTCCCTATTTTCTACAATTGCAAAAACTGCGTTTTGGAAATATTGAGTTGAGACAATTACATTTTTAAAACGCCACCCCGACTTCCCCACGGCACTTCCGTGGCGTAGTGGTGGAAGGCGAATTAACTCGGAGCACGTGAGTTGGAGCCTCCTCCGTGCAGGAAATAGTTTTTGCTGCTTGAAAACACTTTTGCATGATTATGTAGGATAATATAGCTGAGCAATTAGAAATAATACGAGAAAGTAAGTGCTGTTGTTGCCCCATACGTTTTCACAAGTAAAGGATGCTGAAAGGCACCCCTTGCCATATTGGGTCTGTCTGCCGTCTGATTGTCAGTGAATAGCACTGTAGTAAACTATAGTATAATATTTATTATTAGTATATGATATAAGATTTTTTCAAAATGGATTTTCTCTGATAAATTTGGTCTAATTTGAGGACCTGCGAATTTTAAAGAAAACAGTTTTGTCATCAGAGTGCTGACTTTTTAAGATATTATGTTTCTATTTACTGTTTATGAGGTTCATAGTTTGGAGTTTGTAATTCCTATCTTCATGCGCCTTATTGAATTTCAGTGATCTTTCAATTGTCTTCAGCACAGTGGACTATGCAGGGCAGTGGTGAATTCTCCGATACACCGCATATACCGCCGGTATACCTAGTAATTCGAAGTGTATAATAAATATTTCATAAATTTGGCAATCCTCTAAAAAGTTCCTGATTTTGAAAGCTTTGAAACAGATACGAAAAAATAACTCTTTTGCTACTGAGAGCCAGTCAAGTCTTCCGCATCCGTAAGCGATATATGAAGCAGAGAGTATATTGTAACCTCACCACATGGCGGCCAGGTTCGACCATCTTTAGAAAGTTTAGCAGAGGGGATGGGCGGCCGGTCGGCTAGTACAAAAACTGTTAGTAGCTTTTGTCAACTGAAAAGGGAGCTATTAACACTCTGGGACGCAAGTCGGCCGGGCAGAGGGTCCTGACCCCCCGCCGGCGGTCAGGGGAGGCTGGCTGGCCATGTGATCCCAGAGCCACCCGCACGTGCAGAGAAGCTAGGGGGTGGGGGTGGGGGACATGACCGCCAGAAGCTAGCCGGCCGGAAGGAGGAGTTCGTTAAGAGATCGCCTCGCGTGCGGACGCAACTGCAGCCCGTTGGCGGTAGTGCATTCCTCGGACACTGCGAGTGCGTAGCACCGGGTGTCAGGACACCGGCGCGGTAAAGCGTCTGGGTGGAGGATGCACTAGCCAGGAGATGGGAGCAGGGTGCGTGGAGTCGCGGAGGTAGATTGCGAACGGAACCCCAGAGCTGTACATACTGTATAATATTCCGTAAATAAATATTGTAACTAGAGCTCGTGTCTGTGTAGTCATTTCGCTACCACGACGCCACAATATACTGATTTGAAGCGCGGTAGACAGTAGCAGTTCTTAATGCTGTCCAGAGAATTCGCTGGCGTAGGCGGAGGAACCGCATGTCAACTGCGATAACCTAGGGCTCATCATGTTTCATGGGAGGGGAGAGAGGAGGATGCGCGTCTGGACGGTCGGTAGGCACCGCAAAATATTGCGATGAACAGTCATTCTCTGGCCGTTCGTAAATTATGCTTCTGTCAAGCTTTTGTGAAAATGGAGTGTGTTAATCAAAGACATTGTAATAGTATACTAGACCCTCGCACAGCACTAGTGTAGCGTTTCAAATTAAATCGTTTCCTGATAGCCATGTTGGGGGCAATCGTATGGGCATTGAGGCGGATTGCGTATTTCATTCTCGTTTGAATGTTTTTTGCCAGAAAGGAAGATTCTGTACGATAAGATGTAAAATGGAGAGGTAGTGCGCGACTTACAGATTTACAAATCGTGTGAAGAAACCCTCACCGCTGTAATTCCACAAGTACATCATTTAACTATTTGATGTAACCTATTGAATGTGCTTGCTACTTTTACTAATTAATTTGGTGGTCGTGAATAACAATAAAATCGATGAATTTTAATTTCACGTCAAGGAATATTAGCTTAATTCTGTAAATTACCAATTTCTTTGGAGAGAACTTCCGATTTCTCTAAAGTAGATAAGAATTTACATTCTCAAAATTCATACGGACAGACGGACGGACACGTTTGCCGTCAATCGTCTTTTCGGTATCAAGTATCCACAAAACATGGATTCTGGCTACACCACGTGTTAGATTTTACTATACAAAGGAAAAGGATAAATCCACTTTTTCGTTAGCAGTGCTCGGTAATCACAATTTTTCTGCCGAAAATTTCCCGTTTTCCGGCGTAAGATTACAATGCTTTTTCCTCTTAGGAAGTAAGTGCGATAAAGTAAACTAGTGGTGCTAAAACAAACCATACTTTCTCGCTCGTACTTTCACGCAAAATTACGCGAACAAAAATTCGATGGGAATCGAATCCGGACCTCAGTGGTGAAAGGCTAGCGACTTCGCTATGCGTCACGAGCGAGCTTTGGTTTCCACTGGTTTCGCAACGGTTATGTCGTTGTGCATATCGTGTACTATGCTCGCACTTTTTCTTGATCCTCGAGCTCCCAACTCCTCGCTCAGCCTGGCATTGCACGGCCCGGTAGAAAACATGAGTTCCACTCGGAACGTCTCGGCTCAGTTTGCAGTGCTGCCCACCTTCTTCCTTTCCAATGCGGACTTCCTAGTTTTCGGTCTCTCTTTCTATCGACCTATGCGTACCATGTTCCTTCTTGTTACGCAATTATTTCTATAACTATAAATTATTTCTTCAGAATTTAAAAAATCTTCCGTTGTTTCTCATAACTATCTAGCCCAAGACGAGTTATTACGCCGAGATTTTTGTCAACACAGTTGACAGCCCTGCACTGCCGTGACGTAGACAGAACCCGCCTCTACCCAGCTCCACTGGAGAGGGTGCTGCTCTACCCGCACCCCCAGCGGTAGAGTATCAAGAAAAAGTGTGTGATTAGTACGTGCCTTTTCGATTCCATCATGAACACATCAAGGACGTTTCATTTTGCACTCCAGCTACATTTATTTGGACCAAAGTACACAATTTGTACCCCAAAATGGATATCGTGTCAAGCTCTTGTACACATTCCGTACATTGGAGATATGACTCCACGTGCACTCCATGTGCGTTTGCGCATACCCCTCGCGTACATTGGCGCACATGCTCATTTTCGGGAGGGTCCCTCGGTCGCCGCGTAACGCTCGACCGTGCCACCTGCTTGGTTGCGCCACCAAACGCCGCATGTTCCCCGTGTTAAATCGAAGGGTCAAAGAGTAAAGCAGTAAACCCAGTATTACAGCCATGAACCCAAGAGCGGGGTGCAACACCTGGCAAAGCACCAGACACCGGAGAGAGCGTCAGTTGGACGCTCTTTTTGCTGGACTTTTTAAAATGATATCACATACATCGATTTTGCTGCAATATCTTTGAATATTGAATGTAATTCAAAGGAAAATGTATATTATGAGATCTTTTTCGATTATCTTGGGGGTCGTGCAACCCAAGCACGAGCCGCCACTGTTCCTGGAGCATTTTGATGTTAATATTCTTCAGCAAAGATGACGTTATATTTACTCTTGATTTCCCGTAAATGCATTTTTTGAGACTAATGAGCCTTTTAATAAACAATAACTGTTAGAATCTTGATATGTTTAGGATATTATTATATCAACAATATAAAGTTTTCTGTGTAACAGTTTTGAAAATTTTCAAAAATATTAGTTTTCACAACAAAATTTCTTCTGTTTTAGGCATTACCTCCAAGACAAGTATCTCCTGTTTTTCTTGACACGGGTACAAATGTAAAAATCGAAATAAAAAATTAAAAACTCAAAAACTTGTCATTAAATTTAGTTTGCCTTAGAACAGCATGATCTCTAGTTCCTACAGCTTGAATTTTCATTGATAATGAATTCCAAAACCATGAATTTTCATTAATAATGAAGGGAAATAAAATCTTGTAAGGACCTGGAGGTATTTCCATGACCATCCCCAATAAAAGAGCAAAAATAAAACTTACTAATTTTCCTAGTGTTTATTTTTTCAATAAAAGTGAACTCATACTCAATCAAGAATATCTTATTTTATTTAGTATTTTCCTATTCCTTTAATTCCACAACCTTCATTTGATGTATATGGAATAGGGATGCAAATTTCGTTCTTGCTGTGCGGTTGATTCACTAAGATGGCAGCACATTTACCTATAAGTTACCTTGTTAAATAAATTCATGTAGAACACAGTAGCTAATTAAGATTAAGTTTAATTTACTGAGAAGGAAAAAGGAGTGTTATTGAAACAACTCTTATTTGTGAACAAAATTGTTTATTCACATATAGCTATTACTTTGTACATTTTTATTACATATTTACATTGAGCAGTGCTACACTTTAGAAGAGAGCTTGCAAGACTTATGTATAACATTCATAGCATTAGCAGAGCAAAAAGGTGCAATGCCATCCATAACTAAATGTTTTTAGAATCAGAATTGGTACATGGTAAAATTCAAGTGACTGTCACTGACATTTTTCCTGAGGATTAGGTATTGGTGTAGTATTTGATTTCTGACTTTCATCTTTTTTTTCTCTTTTTACTCAAAAATTAAACATTTAACAACAGTAATAATGAAATAAATACTTTTAGTAACAAAAATATTTTTGGCAAGTGTTCATTGACAACAGTATAAAAATATTGTATAATATGTTAATCCTCATGTATATTATTAACAAAATGATATTTAAATTCCACTGAACAATTTCATTGTAGTGGCATTCATTCTCTCTACTTAAACATAACACTAAGTACAAACATTTCTCCAAAACATGTTTAAGTGTAGCAATATTTTACTACTTGAAAAGCCAGTTTGTTTCTTTTCTGTGTAGAATAACAAAATATGTCATTTGTTTCTTTTTGTTTTGTTTCATTTTTTGAGTTATCAATCTCAAAATTAATAATGAAATTCCTTTAATTATTTAAAGGATATAAGCATACAGTCAAATTCATTTTTAATGAATTTGCTTTCTCTCATGTTTACAACATACACACCATTCTGTACATTTTAAATTCACTGATATAAAAAATACTGTATTTAAAAGTACATAAATAATACAAAAACTTGAGAGCTGTATATTTAATCAAAACAAAAATAGAACATTATTGCTTTACGTGCATTGATTTTATGTACAAAATTTACAACAAAAACAAAATATATAAAAAAGTAAATTAACAAAATTAAATTTTTCACTTGTACAGGAATGCTTCAACACGTCAGTGATGATTTCAACCACTAAATAAAAAATAGAAACAAACACCTATAAATGATCTGATTGAATCTCAATTTTTTTATATATCTATGTCTATATGAAAATATCTGTTTAAACTTCGATTTTTATAACGTGGCTCGTCAAGGCCTGTTTTCAGGATGGAATATAGCACGGCTTTTCGCATCTTTCTCGATCGTGTCATTTTCCATCATGAAGACAAGACCCTCACGCGCCATGTTATAAAAACCGTAGTACAAGGAGCGATCAAAAAGTAATAGGAATGGTTTTCTGTAGGCCAGACAAATCAACGGAGGGGCGTCCGACTGGCTGGGCGTGGTGGTGGGGACCCTCAGGAAGAGAACGCGACTTTCGCAGTTGCCTGCGAGCCATTGGAGAGTGAGGACATGTTTCCCGTGAATCTCTGTTTAAGAGATGTCGCGCTCAGCTCGGAACCGAATCAGGAGCCGCGCTACAGCATTAGTTTTGTTTCAAACTTGGAAAACCCGCCATAGAAACCTTCCAAAAGATCAAGCAGGCCTCCGGGGACGCTGCATGAAACTCTCAAGAGTTTTTTAGTGGCCGAAGTTGTTCTGGGAGGGGAGGGAATTCGTCGAGCACGACCAACGCGCTGGTCGTCCGTCAACATCAATGGTCGAAGGAAAATTCAACATCAAGGGCAGAAGGTGAAACAATTTCCGGACTCCGATCATCGGTTATCAATTCGTTTGATTAGTGAGAAGTTAAGCCTTTCTTACGGCACCATTCAAACCATTACAGAAGATTTGACAATGAAGATTTGCGCGAAGTTTGTGCCAAGAATCTTGACTGATGAGCAAAAACGAATGGTGTGGAAATTTCAACAAACATTCTAATCCGCGTCAGAAAAAAAAAAACAAACAATTTTCTCGTTCACAAAGTTATCGGGAATGAGAGCTGATGTTTTAATTCGATCCGGAGACGAAACGCCAAAGTTCGGGATGGAACACGAACAAGTCTCCTCGTCCGAAGAAGGCCCGGATGAGCAAATCCAGAGTCAAATAATGCTTCTAGCCTTTTTATCAACGTGGTGTCATCCACATGCAGTTTATACCTCCTAAGCAACCATGAATGCATAGGTTTACGCGGAAGTGGTCGGTCGGTTGCGAAAACGAGTCAATCGCGTGCGTATACACATTGTCCATTCGTGGAAGCTCCACTAGGACGCGACACAGCACCGTGCCACACCACACTTGCTGTAGGAGCGACTGGCTCAGTACGCCATCGCCACGATGGCTCAACCCTCCCTACAGCCCAGACGCGGCTCCGCCTGACTTCTTCCTCTCCCTCGCCTCAAACTGGCCACGAAGGGGCAACGTTTCGACTCCATCGAAGACGTTCAAGCGGCTGTAACAAGGACTCTCAACAGCATTCTGGTGAACGACCACCAGAAGGCGTTCTCGTTATATTCGGTGGGTCAAAGCCCAAGGGTCCTACGTCGAAGATTATTAAGGATTTGCACAGATATGTGCAAAGAATTATTTTTAATAAAATCAGTTCTACTACTTTTTGATCGCATTTTGTAAATCTACAACTATATGTTGTCATTGAAAATATATTAACAGGTTTTAAAATATTGTACTCTACATTCTTGATTATTTTTGTGTACTGCATTCATGATTTGATCCAGTTTTTGTATTTCACATTCTTTTATCTTTAATTCAATTATAATTCAAGAAAAACACATGAAACACATGAAATATTTTATATAATTCGTTATTCAATTTCAAATAATTCTCTACTTGTCTGAATGTGACTTGAACGTTACTTTGATAAATGTTATTTTGTCTGGCCTTGGACACCAAGACAAATTTAAAGTTCGTTCATTTTTATGTGTAATGTTTTCTGAAAGTTCGGGAAGATCCATCCTTTCCACAAAGTAGGAAAGAGAAGCATGAAACTCCCAAAATATAATAGGAGAACCCAAAAGATCTGATTGTGTTGATTGCGTAGATTGTGGAACGTACTAACTCAAGGCCTTTGGACGAGACATCAGGTGTTAAAACTCGAGGATGTTCTAGTTTATTTATTCACAATCAATGACATCAAAAATCAAACTGATTGCTTCTGTGTCAACTTAATATAAATGTTTTTTCAATAAAAGTGGGAATGGTAGTGAGAGGATTTAGTGATGTGAAAGTGAGGAGTGCCTGTAAATAGTCACTTTAAGATAGGTTAGTGTAGGTTTAGGTGAAGATAGTAACAGTGTTACTCGATAGGTGGCACCCTGAACAAGGGAACCAAAAGGTGGTTTGGAGGGAAAGGACAGTTCCGGAGAGGACATAGAGGTGATCAGATGTGTGCGAGAGAGCGTGAACGGTATCCACAAGTATCCTGGTAATCGCAGGTGATTTTTTAAATACAAAAAGCTAGTGTCTTCAGTACCGCGCCCCATTAAATCTTCCAATCTTCCGGGGCTCATCCGGGATCGCACTGAACGTTTTTAACTGAAATTGCGAAAGTGCACATAATGGAAACAGGTGGCGTGTAGTGCAACTACACCGAAGTCGGCGTGATTTATCAGGTTGGTTAGGACTCGTGAAAGACGCCATGAAAGGGACGAACGTGTGAAACTTGATAACTGCGTCTAAAGTGTAAAAGACTCGGTGGTGCGCTTACGAAGAAGCGGTTAAAAGATGAAGACTCAGCAGAGAGATGTCGAATAAAGCACGTGGGTCAGGTTAAGTGAATTAACAGTAGCCGAGCTGCGGAAAAGACTCGCCGAAGTCCATCTTTCAGTGTCGGGCAATAAAGGGGCATTAGCAGACAGACTACGAGCGGAGGAGGTTATCAGGGGCAACCACGTGCTCTCGTTTTCAAGTGACGACGACAGCGACAGTGATGGAAACGTTGACAAAAGCCGCAAGAACCGCGCACGCGCAGCGGCGTCAGAGACCAAGACAGCGGGAGCAGCGGTGCAGTGGGGCGGGAAAGTGGTTTGTCGGTCAAGTAGCAGAAAAGAACGACGACAGAGAAACTCCCCAAGAGACGGGTTCGGTGGTATAGCGGTTAGCGTATCGGACTGTTGTACCCGGGTTCAAACCCGATCGAAGTCGTGGATTTTTAAGGGCGAAAAAGTCCTTCGTACGCCTTCCTTCGGAGGGGAAGTAAAGCCGGCTGTCCCATGTAGTAGATTTACTACATGTAAAAGATCCTCAAGCCTAAATGAAGCCTCTGACCAAAATTGAGTTCCGCCTGTTTCGTCGCCCAAGATAATACCTCCTTTCTCCGCTAGGTGGTGAAAGGAGCGTAGCGAAATTTGCGTGGTTAGACGGAAGAGCGGGCCTGATGGCCCGAGTCTCGCCACGAAAAATAAGGCATTAACTAACTAACTAACTAACGGAAGACCCCCGCAACGTCGGACGACCAAGGCGACGGGAGCAGTGATGTCTTGGGATGGGAAGGGGTTGTGCCGGTCAGAAAACCGAAAGCTAAGACCGCAGGAGTCCCGAGACACGACCGCCCCGAAGACAACGGCTATTTCTCCAACAACTTCGCAATAAAGAACGTTGAAAGAAGCCTTACTCCTTTTTCGGGAGATGGCAAGTTCTCCAACTCAAGAAAAGTGGAAGAATTTGAGGACATCAGTGCAATTCTGCACGTGCTTTGCAGCTCTGCGAAAAGATTCGTGTCCTTCGAGTCCGGCATCACCTCGCGAACAGAGTTGAAGAGTAGACAGTGTCGAGAGTTTAAGGTGAAAGTGAAGAGCGCAGTAATCCACAGTGCTCACTGTGGAGGAAGAGGAAACAGAAAACCCATCGAGTCGAGAAGGCAGTGCATTTATGCCACGCAAGACATCGCGGATCAGGGAAACGTCGCGGAGAGTGCCCTCGTCTAGTACATTGCGGAACGAGATCTAACAAAATGCTGTGTTTTGAAGCCCAATCAATCAGAGAACTCGAGGGAGAATTCGAGATGTACGACCTTGTAAAAGACAACTTTAAGAGAAATTCTGAAGAACGAGAAAAGTTGAAGAAAGATGACCCAAGAGAGACGGATGGATCACCCAGAGAAAGAAAGAAAGAAAGAAAGAAAGAAAGAAAGAAAGAAAGAAAGAAAGAAAGAAAGAAAGAAAGAAAGAAAGAAAGAAAGAAAGAAGAAAGGGAAAGATAAGAGGCACTGTTTCACGTGTAGGGCCATGGGCTAAGAGTCTAAAGACTGTGGCCACAGAGGGAAGGGCCCCCAAGTGTTTCAAGAGCGACGAATTTGGGCACATTGCCACCCATTGCACCTACAGCGCAACCCGACCAACTGCCGGAGTCACTGTGGGGTGTGTCCGCATTGCATACGACCAATGCACGTCAACCACGGTCGAAGGAGTACAATGCCGCACCCTCCTAGACTCGGGTAGTGATATAAACTTTCTGAAGGCAGAGACTGTTGCCAAGATGAGCAACCACCCCCTACGGAGCACCGAAAGAAACTTCACGGAATTTGGCAATACTGCAACCCGGCCTCTGGGGACTGCGATCTTAAAGATGAAGATCGATCACAACTGCAAGGTGGAAGTGTTCGTGGTGCCATGAGGGGTTTCATTTTAGGCGATGCCTTCCTAAGGGGAGTGGAGGTGGCGATGAGCCGGGGAAGGGTTGAACGCCTCAGACCTTTACAGGAGGAGACAACTGAGGAAGACTTGGTCGATTCCCCAACCAAATATTTGGAGGAGTTGCCTTCTTCCACCTGATTCCTGGTAGAGGAGCTGCAGTGTGCTGGCCCGTACAGACAGGAGGTGGCTTCTCTAATGGCTAGGGCAGATGTGAAGAGCACTGTAGAAAGTCAGATTACTCTGAGCGATGAGATTCCGGTGAATATTCAGCCTCACTGCCTAGCGCGTAATGAGAAGCTGCCACCGAAAGTTGCTCGATGGGCTCTGGCCCTAGAAAAATTCAGCTATGAAATTGAACACCGGAAAGTTGAGCACCTCAAACATGTGGATTCTCTGAGTCGTTTCCCAGTCACGTTTGTCGAGGACACCCTGCTGGCCACCATCAGAAGAGTACAAGAAAAGGTTACGAGTGATCAGGCAGATTTCGGAAACTAAGCCCTATGAGGACTATATCATAGAAGATGGGCTAGTGATGAGACATATTGGCAATAAAAGTGTAATTACCTTGCATTTCCTGTGTGCTGACGGAGAAGAAGGGAGGCAAACGAGGAAGGGATTTTACGCCCAATCCCCAAATGAGATGTTCCGTTGAGTACATCCCACATTGACCGCCTTGGCCCCATGACCACCACCTCAAAATTGTACAAACATTTATTGGTTATCATAGATGGATGCTCCAAGTTTGTTTGGATATTCCCGACCAAGTCAACTACGACACGAGAAGTGCTCGACAAGCTAGGGATACTACAGCAAACCTTTGGGAACCCCCCCACCAATCATCAGTGACAGAGGGGCTACATTCACTTCCGATAGTTTCAAGCTGTACTATGCAGAAGAACACATTAAACTGGTGTGCCCCGAGGCAATGGTCAAGTAGAAAGAATAAACCGGATTATCATCCCCGTGCTGACTAAATTGTCCAGAAACAACCCGGGTAGGTGGTATAAGCATGTGGCTAAAGTGCAGAGATGCGTAAACAGCACATAATACAAAAGTATAGGGATAACACCATTCCAGACTTTCATCGGTGTCTCAATGAGCACCAGGATGACCTACAAGTTCTGAGCATCATAGAACAGCAGTGAGTTCAGCTCTTTAACGAGGAGAGGAGACATCTGCGTGAAGCAGCCAAGAAGAACTTTTTTTTGTTGACATATTGAAGGTACAAGAAAAGAATGTACGGTACCATGCCAAACGGACCAGACCAAGCGTGAAATATACCAATGGGGACTTGGTGGCCATCAGCCGAACATAGTTCGCTCCAGGGTTGACGATCAAGGGGAAGTTCTAGGGCCCCTATCGAATCCTCGCAGAGAAAGGACACGACCGCTTTGAAATGGTGCAAGCGGGCGCAGGAGAGGGCCCACGGTTGACTACAACAGCAGCAGGATGGCCTTTCAAAGACTTCCATCCATGAGTCCGAGGAAGAAGCAGGGATGGCCGAGATTGGGAATGGTAGTGCGAGAGTTTAATGATGTGAAAGTGAGAAGTGCCTGTAAATCGTAGCTTTTAAATAGGTTAGTTTAGGTGTATACTTGGGTTATTCGAACGTGGCGGCTGAGGGTAGTATCTCCAAGATGGAATTCAGCACGACTTTTTGAGTCATTCTCAATTCTGTCGGTAGAGTCGCTTGATCTGCAGCACTGCTTGATGCAGTTGCGATGCGACATCTTGCGGCAGGACTGAGAATGACTCAAAAAGTCGTCCATTTTCCTTATAACGATTTTTGTAACTTTAAAAAATATAGTCTTAATAAGCTTATGCTTTCGCAACATTGTATTTTATTAATTTCCTTTTTTTTTGTTTAAATGATCTAATTTAAGAGCCTTTAATTAGCCTTTAAATCCCTGGTGACTGTTTTATAATTCTTATTAGTTTCTTAGGGTTTTGAAAATGAGTCCTGCTATCTTTTCCTATAGTTAGCAGGACGCATGGCTTTTAAAAAAAATTGCAAGGCCTTAAATTCGCGAATTTGGCAATTAATTAACCTTTAATTTTGCATATAGTGGATTTTGTGTCTGCTTAAAGGTTCCTGCTAACTTAAGAGACCTCTGTTTCACAGTTCAGAAGAAATTGCAATTTTATAGCCTCACCAACTACTGCAACTAATTTACTGCTAACTATCTTGATATTTTTTTAATTTTTTGATATTATGACAGGCCATTATTATTCGATATTCTCACCTGTGCGCATAACAGGTACTGTTTCCAAGATTTCAGGTAGGAAGGACTAATATAGGTTATTTTAAACCTACCCTCTGACACCTCTGTGCCATTCAGATGATATTAAAAAACAAATAGATTCTACTTGTCACAGTTAGTAATGACTTGCAAAATTACTTGAAGCTATTGCTTATCAATACTTACATCTGCAAGATTTAGCTTTATGCTGCCATTTTGAAGAGGATCTTTTGTTTCAAAAACATCTATAAAATATGCACTCATTTAGTAACTTAATACAAAATAATTACAGAATTAGTTAATAATAATCATGAGAGGTTACAATCATAATGAAAGGTAATCAATCATGAGAAGTATTAACTTATTAAATTAAAAAACAGCAGTGCAACCAATGTGTGTGCGGAGGGTGGTAGAGGGGGCAACAGCTAAATTCTTACAATTTTCAAATAACTATTAATCATAAATAACATGTAATCCAAAATTCAGCATAAATGAGACAACTTTTTACTAGAAAACAAGTTGGCTGGACATAACTCCTACCCTCTATATAGAAGAATCTTGGTTGCACCACTGGTTAATAATGATAATAATAATAATTAATTTCTAGAATTGTGGAGATCTTTTATAACCAAAAAAATCTAGCAAGGTTTCATTTCTGAGACTTAATGTATTAACAGTTTATGAATAGATAGCTTTTATTAGAAACACAAACATTTTTAATGACTTGAAGTTAATATAAATATTTGCTTACTTTCAATTTTTTTCTCTCAAAGCTTTCAGTAAAGTAAAGAAGCAAAGAGATTCTGAAAATTCTTAAAATCAAATAAATTATACTTACTGAAAGCAACGCTCAAGTGTAAAATAGCTGAAACAAAATCTCCAAATCGGAGGGTTCCATCTTTTCTCATGTAGCGGAGGATAAGTATAGATAAAACATCAGTACTCAGTTGGAATCCTAAAACAATTATAAAAGATGAGGCTCTTTCAAAAAGGGAAAAAATAAAAAACTGACAAAAAAATAACTTGTTTCATCACTTACCTATTTCAAGAAGCGCATCCCTTAGCCTTTCTGCCTTCAATATCCCTGTCTTTTCCTTTGTATGATTTTTGAAAGCAGTTTGCCAATATTTCAAACTGCACATGAAATCTTTAAAGTCATTGAATTTCAATCGTCCTCCTCCAGTATTCTGTACATCAGTTAAGCAACTTCTCAAAAAATATGAAAATTGTAAAACCATGAATCATTATAAAAATATGTTCCTATAGTTTCAGTGGAAGGCATCTTGGTGATAAACAATATTTCATGAACTACAATTTATTAAAAATTTAACAGTAAACAGAAGATGTAGGAAATATTTGTGTAACTTAAACCTGAGTTTATTCGACAGTCTAATAGTATTAAATTTATACAAAATTAAGATGAATTTTTGTCAGGCATTTTCATTCATAGTTAACAAAAGCTGTAATTTAGATACTACAAAAACAAAAGGATACATCCAAAGTGAGAACAACTTGTCTACAAACTTCCATACAAGCGCAACTCTTGATATAATCTGAAACACATTATGTACACTTACATTATTCAATAGCCTAACACTTAGTAAAACCAAGAACAAAATTAAAAATATAGTAATTATAGAACAAAAATAGTAATGATTAACATTTGTGTATGCCTCTGAAATTTATTATTAGTGAGATTACTAACCATTAGGAAGACAAGCATCCAGGAGTTCTTGCAATTCAAACGCATTAACTGTTCGATGTTCATCAGCCAGCTGAAGAAATACAGCTTCATATTGACTGAAGCTTTTGCCATCCAGTGATAATGGAGCCTATTCAATGGGTTAATAAAAAAAAATTATTTATCTTCAAGGAAGGTGCTTCATTTTACTTAGTATTTGAAGAATTTTAGAGTTAATGGCACTTAATAACTACTACTTATTGTCATGGTCTAGTGTTATTAAACAATCACCAATTGAAAATTCACAGGGACAGCTTGGTTTTTGGGAGTCTGGTGCAGTTGGTTCTAAAAGAATCCCTAACTGTGAGAAAAACTTGGAATTTTGAATTGAATTTAAACAGGTTTGCAATACATTGTACATGAGATTTAATCAGCAAAAAAACCTATTCAACTAGCAAAGAAATAATTCTTCATTTTATGCCATTTATGATTGTTTTATGATTCTCTCCTCTGGGACCCCTATTCTAATCCTATTGTAAAATTTTCATCCATAAGCTGTGTGATACAGAATGAGCAATTGCACAGTATCATGTGAAAAACAAAATTAGTTGCTGTATTTGTCTGTTGTGTTGTTGTCAGTTTTACATTATGTAGTTTACCAAAAAAGATTTTATGGAATTATTTTCAATACATGGCCCTGGTTGGTCTGTAGGTTTGTGTCAAGTTACTCAATTGACTACCAAGTGTGGACCAATCAGTCCTATTTTCTTTGTTGTTGTTTTTTTTTTAAATAATTTTCTGAAGTGTTATTGCAGTAATAATATGCAATATTACTGTTAATGAAGATTTTAATTGACATGAAGGTGTTGTGGAATTTTTTACAATGGAATAATTTTGATATCTTTTTCAATGGAAACTATTTATTTAGGCAATCATTATTAGTTGTTATTAATCAATTTGTCAAGGTAAGATATATTATTTGAGACTCCTGTTTTCAGGAGTTTCAGAAAAGAGCACAGGTTGCACCAGCCTAGTCACATTTCTAAAAGTTCACCTTTTCATAAAAGAACACTCAATTAATGTTATCTTATTATGGAATCTTCATTAATGAGTAATTTTTTAGAGATACAATGTAGCTTGTGTTAAAGAAATTATTCTCTTCAAAATAAATGAGAATTACCTTAATAATAGCTGATTTAATCAGGGAAGGATGAGTATCTAATAATCTGAAAATTAAAGATAAATAAATACATTGTGTGTATATTAGAACAAAGAATATGATTTTTGGATTGTTGCTAATCTTACTTTAATTTTAACGGTTTGCTTGAGTATACTCTGAGAGTGAAATTTGATTCCTGTCCTGGTTCAAATGTGGTGGGAAGTACCAAGTAACCACCTTGTTCTAGTTGACATCGATGGCTCACCTGGAATGAAACGTATTCAAATCTGAAATATTTCAGAGGGAGAAAAGTTGTTTATGAAATACATTTGTAACAAGTGAAATCTTACCTGTCTACTATTTGTATACTGGGAATTAACAAGGGATTTGTTTTTCTTAAAAAACTGTTTGCCAATAGTTTCTGTGTTATTCTTTGGTAACGAGTAAGCTGTGAAGCCAATTACCTAATGAAAGATAAGCCAATTATAAATTAATATAAATGCTGTAATTGACTGAATAATTTTGTAAAAGAGCACATGGAAAATTACTAAGTAAATTCATGTAAAATTATGGTTATATTTGAAAGAGCATTACATACTTTGGGTTCCATAATGCTATGCTGATTTAATGATATGATGACTTCTTCCATTTCACTGAGAATGAGGTGCAATTGTGGATTGATGTGGAATGTATCTGTAACATAAAAAATTCACAAATTTCCTTCTAAATACTGTCATCATTTAAAAAAGGACAAAGTAATTTTGGAATTGACCTCACACACAACAACAAACACAAACTTCCAACTAGCAAGCTCTAGATGTGACTGCTATGAAAATGTCTGTGAATATTAACATCAATTCTGACTTGTATTAATTTTATATTTTTTATAGCGTTACAACTGAAATAGAGTGTAGAACATCTGCGTTCACAGAGTACTACTATTGTCTCTCTAGGGCATGGTTGATGGGTCATACAGGATGGACAGGATTATGTGCAATGAATAGTCAGATGATTATGGTTCTGCTTCTCTAGCATTCATCTGAAATCGATCTAGAAAACTTTTAAAAACAACTGATTTGAGTAGCCAGTCCAGGTATTGCTATCGTTGACCCCAGCAACTTAACTGGTGCAGAAAATCCAACCTAAAACCTCATAAACTATGTGGCTTCAGTTACAAACTTGCCACCAGAGAGGCTACAAGCAAATTATATTCATAACTCACATAAAACATTCCTACCAGGGTTATTTCGGCATCCTCCAGCTGAAACTCCACGTTGCCAGGCTCCTTGATAAAGGCGCATTTGCCATGTGTTTTTGTGGTGGAGGGACGGCTCATCCCGACTGGTGTCACTGTCCAAGTGAACCACTTCTAGATGAGTAAAAGTCTTCACGAAGTCTGAATATGAAATCCTGTAACAGAAAAGAATTATGTTCTACAAAGTTATCAACTTTTATATTCACTTTCCTTTTATTTCCAATGACTATATACAATGCATATATGTATCAATAGCATTCCAATGTCTTAAATGATGTCTAATGCCACACATTTTCTTTCATAGCAGACAAAATAACAGTCCACCAATGAAGCCTCTCTCTCCCTAATCAACAATGTTTCTTGTTGCCTTTCTCTTTGTTTAAAAACAATTTCAATGATTATAATTTTATGTGTTGCATTACATTTTTAAGTTAAGATGGATAATAGAATTTCCTGATATCATCCACCACAACGCACATGTACAGATCATGGTAAATATAAAACTTTTGAAATAACATTGTCAGAAACATGTTTAACTCTGTGTTTGTAGTGAATAGTAATCATATTGTTCTAGAATTTATAAAAATATATTTATCATTTCCTTAGTCTTGGAGAATAATTACAGACACAAAACAATATTTGGGTTTTTTCGATTTTCCTTATATTGATAATGTTCTTTTCTGATGTATGTTTTCTACATTTTTTCCTTTTGTATACTGTACTTGCAGGGTTCAGCTAATAATTAAATGAATATGGGGAGTTTGTAGTGGTATAGCTTCAGTTGGTGTCAACTGGGACAAAGCTAATGGTATTACCCCCCTTGCCACATAAATTAAAGTTCACTCATTAAGTTAAAGTAACCGTTGAACACGAGATTCTTTGGCCATTGAAGAATAGGCGCTTACCCCTTATAGGTTCACATTTTAGTTCACATTATTAATTTGCTTTGCTTTGCTTTGCTTTGCTTTGCTTTCTTAGAATTTATGATTTAAATATATAACTATTAAATTGTGTTATAAATTTAATAGTATACACATTGTCGGTGAAAAGTTTTGGGCACCTATTTAAGTTTTTTTTCTTGGTGCACTGTATTTCGCCTTGATAGTGCAACCCAAACCGAGCTCTTTGTCTGAATTTATCTTCTGTACTTTCAGAGTATACATTCTCCACTCAAGAGTGTTCATTGGTGTTAGGTGGCTTAGTGATTTAGAATTGAAAACTACTTCAAACAAATTTATAAAATAATTCAATGAAGGCATTTTTTGTGAGAAAGTCATGAATAGGATGCCAAGAATTGTCAAGAGTTATTCTGGCAAGGGTGGCTATGAAAAGATAGTTTTAAAAAAAATTAAGTTAAAATTCTTCAATTTATTGTGTGTTTATATTTTTAAATAAATCATTAAAATGATGTAATTCCAACTATAAAACTTGGTGTCACTCCTCAAATGGTGCCACCCGGAGTGGACCGCCTCGCCCCCATCCCTCTTAATTACGCCCCTGGGAGTTCATACGTTTAAGAACTTATATATATTTGTTTTGTAGTTTGATTGATTGATTTTTTCGTGTTTCTGTGTGCGTCAACTGCTTCGGTCATTAGTCCCGTTAGTGTAGTGCATGTTTTTTCTCGGGAGATGGCGGTGATCTTGCCCCGCTGGATGGCGAGATCCGGCGCCGACCTACCGTCGGCTAGTGGGGCTTCCCCCTAACCAGGACTCTCCCACCAGCGGGGCACCGCCCCAGTCAGGGCAGGCTCTAAGCTCCCGACGAGTCTCCCGGAATATGTGGTAGTGTAGTGCATGTTAGTGTAAGTATGTGTGTAAGAGGAGAGGATAGGACAAGGAAGAGGAAGGACAGATCGCGCGCGGTCCGTGGCCCGTTTGTTAGGGTACTGTTCCGGCATTCGTCTGGTGTTGATCGGAGAAACCACGGTAAACTACCGATCAGAGCAGCCGGCCGCTAGAATTCTCCTCCAGACAGCGACTGAATTCGACCTAGCTGAAGAGCTAGTGTCGAAAATCCTGCCGCCGTGGGGAGTGGGAACGTAGGACCTCCCGGTCAGAGGCGCTGCAGTGACATCAGTTGATGCACTGAGCTCCCGCTCCCGGTTGTTTTGTAGTCTAAGATTCCACTCACAGGCAGGAAAGTTATTGATTTGAATGATCTTTCCCCACCACTGTACAACGTATGTGGGCGTGCGCTCACCAGAACTCGCCGTCGCTCATGTGGCGCACGGCGAGGCGCTCCTTCTCCTGCGGGGGCACCTCGTCCCAGTCCATGGAGTCGCGCGCCCACGCGCCCACGTACTCGCCGCCGGGCCCCATCGGGTTGCGCAGCTTCACCAGCTGCACGGGCTCCCCGCTGAACGTCTCCACCTGCGCAGCGCCCACGGCGTTGGCAGCGAAATCGAAAGGAAAGATGTGAAAGACAAAGCACAGCACGTTGGGCCGAGGGTCGGGGCGTGGATCGGGGTTGAGGACCGCGCACGGTCCGTCGTCAATTTATTAGAGCACTTGTTCCGGCATTCGCCTGGTATCGGTCGGAGGAACCATGGAAAACTAGCGATCAGAGCAGCTGGCCGCCAGAATTCTCTTCACACAGCGGCTGATTTCGACCTAGCTGTCTAGGTAGTGCCGACAATCCAGCGGCCGCTAGGTCAGAGGCATTGCAGTGACATCAGTTGGGCCTCCTAAGCCGGTCGGGGTTTGGAGTCGTTGGCTTTGGTCGATTAGAGATTAGCCGGGCGGGGAGGGGTTGGGGCAGGGTGGTTGGGTTGGGGAGTTTGCGGGGATACGATGGGATGTTCGGGGTGGAGGGGTTCGGGGTGGAGGGGTTCGGGGTGGAGGGGTTCGGGGTGGAGGGGTTCGGGGTGGAGGGGTTCGGGGTGGAGGGTTCGGGGTGGAGGGGTTGGGGTGGAGGGGGTCGGGGGGGAGGATTCGGGGTGGAGGGTTCAGGGTAGAGGGTTCGGGGTGGAGGGTTCGGGTTGGAGGGTTCGGATGGAGGGTTCGGATGGAGGGTTCGGGGTGGAGGGTTCGGGTAGAGGGTTCGGGGTGGAGGGTTGGGGTGGAGGGTTGGGGTGGAGGTTGGAGTGGAGGGTTTGGGGTAGGAAGGCTTGGAACCGCTTGTTTTTCGGCGGGACTTTGGGTCGGTGTAGGGGGGTTTAAAACGGGGTCAGAGGTTAGAGGTCGGTGTTGAGGTCGATTAGAGGTCGGGGGCTTGAGGTCAGGGTCAAAATCGGGGGTTTGGTAGGTGAGGTAGTGGTGAGCGATTGAGGAGCCAAATGTGGTGGAGGACAAGAATCGAGAGAGCGTAAAAGGACAGTGGAGTAGAGTCGGTAGACGAGGAACGTAACGGGGATGGTAAACAATTCGATTAATAGATAACAAACGCCTCGGTGGGCGAGTGGTTAGCTTTCTAGCCTCAGAACCACCAGTGCGCGGGTTCGATTCCGAATGAGAGGCGTGGCGGATAAATGGTTTTCGAAGGTCGGAAAAGCTTACAATGTCATGCTTGCGGCATGTAACGGGATCCTGGGAACCTTCGGTCAAATGAAGTCTGGGTCGAATACAGGAGTGCAAAACATGCTAATGACAATAGTAATGGCATACAAAAATAAATAGATAACAGATTCCAAATGAAGGGGGCAAGAAATAATGAAAATGGCTCAAGTGTTTACTGCAAAAGTTCGTGTTTGCCAATTATGTCTGGGACTTACTCTTTCAACAGCGTACAGTCGGTAGTTCGTTCCTATATGGATCCCGTTGGCCAATTTTTCCACTTGATTACGAAGCTGAAACAGAAATACATAGTTGTCATTACTACTAAAATCTGTTTTTATCGTTAAAAATAAAGATGTAAAAAATGTACAATGTCTTAACATTCTAGAAAATGACACGATTACAAAGCAGATTAAAATGAAAAAAAAAAAAAAAAAAAAAAAAAAAAAGTGTCAGGTATGAAATTGGAAGAACTCTTACAACCTGGTTGACGAGGTAAGGGTTGCCTTTAGGCTGGCGCCATAGACCGTTCGGTCATCCTCGCGTTGGCAATAGAATGCTCTCAAATGGGAACTAAATATTAAATATTTAACTTGCGCACCGCTTAATGGGTTACAGACACTAACCACATTACATAAAATATGTGCCTTATGAATTATGACATTAATCACATATTTATAATAAATTCTGAATAGATATCCCTCATGAATATACCCTAGATTAGATATACGTAATTTAAGCCAAGAACTATTTTACTATGCTTTGATGTATGATTTTTTCACATTGTAAACACTTATCTTGCAGTATCTCCTATACTTATGTAAAACTCTTCTTGATGTAAGATAATAAATACTTGTCAGCTTACTTGTAGTAAATCGCAAACAAAAAAAAGTGAACTTGTATTTTTTGTTTTAGGGGGTTGTTATCAGACCGAAACACTTTGACACATGTTTCTCTGTACATAGAGAACGCGCTGAATTCGAATCTGAAACCAGAATTGTGCCACCCCCTCTATTTTTTAAATTGTGAAAACCAACGTGAAATTGTATTTCTTATTTATTTTCGGGAAGGGGGGGGGTCAGACCCGAAGACTTGACACATGTTTTTCTATTTATTTTGATGCTGAATCCGAATCTAAAGTCAGAATTGCACCACCACCCTCCAGTATTTTTAAATTGCAAAACAACACCGTGAAATTTACAATCAACAATTTCACGCTAGTTTTCTGCGATTAGAAACAAACAAATTGGTGGGTGGTAGCGCAATTCTGGCTTCAGAAAATATTTACTTCGCTTATTTTTAGAGATATTTTTTAAAGGGGAGAGAGAATACACTTCCGAACTTCTTTCATTTTACAAGAGTTCATTTGCAAAGTTCAAGAGTGCGTTTTATAAAAGTTCATTTTCAAATTTAATTTGCTAGTCCCCTTCCGTGAAAAGAAATTCGCTCGCAAACGAGGAAGGATGCATTCCAAGACCAAATTAATCCTCCGGCTCAAAGCTGAGTCAATAGTTTGCGTGGCAAGTCCTTCTTTGGCTTTGGGAGCGGAAGAGGCGGGCGAGGGGGAGGGCAACGTGTCGGAATGCTATCTCGTGACTTCCGGTGTCTGACAACACACACTGTCTATCCCCTCACCACTTCCTGACTACAAAGGTCGCTAGTTCCCAAAACTTTTTTAATAATATTCAGAAATTACAATATTCATAAACGTATTACTACGTATTGTGTGTCTTTGAAACAGAAAAATTGGTTTACGGCAAACCGTACCGTTTTCTCCGTCTGTCCGTCCATGTGTCCGCCTGTGAACAACTCTGACGGCTAAACTGTAAGCAGGATTTTTTTACCTAAATTGATATTGCGTGACCTCAAGGATATTTTCAAAATTTTCTCGAAAATGGCTCCAAATTTTTAATTTCCCCTTCAAATAGAGCAATGTACGCTTATAAAAAAGGCCAGATTTTCGTCAAAGTCTCCGAATTTTCAAAAAATGCAAAAGTTAAAATTAATGTGAGAAAGTATATGTTGTAGAACCACTAGTTGTATTATGTTAGAAATCTTAGTGAAACATCTGGGGAATTTGAATTGGTTAACTTCGTCAGTCTGTCAACCTCTGTGGGGTCATTGAGGAAACTCATTGAGGATCGAAAAGTCTTGCATAAAGAGCGATTATCTCCAAATTTAGCCGTGCACAGGTTTGACTGAACTGTGTGACCAACAAATCCTCATCTGACCGTACGATAGCAGCAAATAAACCGGATTGGTCATGATTTGGAGAAAAATTCTTGTCTAATGGTAATGTGTCATAGAATGAGAATGTTGTAACCAAGGAGTCGAGTATCACCACAACAACAAAAGTTTTGAAACCCAGATGAGCCAGATGTGTAGCGTTAAAATACAGGTTATACCAATAGTTACCAGTATTCTGGGATTTTTTCCACAAAATTTATGTAAGAATTTGTCCAAGATCCCAGGACATCCAAAAGACTGAAGTGGAAGATATCACGTTAATGAGAACAATCAACAATTTGCACAAAGATTTGTAGTGACAACCGCAGTCATTGAAACTGTTTTTTACAAAGCTGTCAATGTCATCTTCATATTTAACCGACACATAGTATCTTTAATCGTGAACGTAAGGGATAATAATAACAAAAACAATAGCAACAGCAACAACAATAATAAATAATAATAACAACAACTAGTTAGACCCGCGCCAACATTTCGCAGTTGGTAAACTATTGTTTTAAAAGTGAAAATAGCTTCATACTTAAATGGCCATCCACTGAACTGTAGTTAAAGCATTTTACGCCCTTCTTCAAGAGGTCTGATGACGCGACAATTTCATTTGACAGATTTTGAGTTTTCGCTTGTTTTTTAACACCTATGCATAGTACCCACGGGGATACTAAGAAGTAGGAATGGCACATCGATGTCCATGTTTGCAAAACATCGATGCTGTTATAGAAACATCGCTATATTAAAGCCGATGTTTCATCTTCGATATTTTTACGATTTAGATGTTTTATTTGTGAATGGAAAATTCCCATAATCACAATTTTGTAAAATTTAAATTACGAAATAAATTATGGCACCATTTTCAGTTTTTGTTCAAACCACACGATCGCTGTTTGTACCACCTTCATCGAAGAGACTATCTCTCCCGAGGTGACCACGATGCCCTGGTATTTCCTACGTCTTTCCTTATATTTCCCCACATGAAGAGACCGTTCAGCACGCGCCGTGGGCGTAGGTCCGTAGGGCGTTTTTGTTCACAGTTGAGGCATATCGGTTAATGACAACTGATATTTTCCGGCGAATTTAGAATTACTGATTCTAAGTGGAATAAGTAGGAGCTCTTTTTTATCTCATTTTTTAAGAATGTTCGTTACCTCATGTCTTTCCATTTTGCAAAATTTCACGCATAAATAAAAAACGACAATAAATTAATTTGGCTCGCACATATAAATTAATGTAAATGGTAGCCACAAATTGATTTTTTTCCTCTGCGACATGAAATGTCAGTTAATATTAATTACATCTGAACAACTCAGCTGTAATTTTTAAAATTGTAAAATCATTAAAGTGGTTAAGCGGAAGACCAGGTCTCAAGGCCTAAGCCTCGCCACAAATAAAGACAATTTTATTATTATTATTTATTATTAGGTCCTGCCCCCTTCTTCCCGTACCCTTTTCGACGAACTGAAGTTTTGAGTCTTTGAGATGACCTTGAGCGTGCAGACTTTGAGGCTGAGTTTTGATTATTGTTAATATACTTTTTCAAACTATTTTTTCAGTTAAATCTTAATAAACACGTCCATTTTCAAATTAAACTATGTTGTTCACGGATTTCGTGTTACAGATTACTAAACCAGATTTTAAAAAAGCATTGATGATTTTTGGTGACACTGATGTTTCAATTTTGAACATCCATGTTTGGTAACATCGATGTCCTGTTATCGATGTCAACACTACTCAGAAGAGCTAAGTCTTCAAAAAGCAGAAGGTTCAAAAGTTCCTAATTTTGAAGAATCCTACTTAAGAAACATAACTCGTGCTGCGTCTGCCCACCCCACATGTTCCCCGCAGATTGTTCCTCACTCGACTCATCGCATGCTTACAGCACATTTCCCGAATATCTCGTTGCATGTTTCCCGCATTTACTAGGAATGCGACATCGCCAGCCAAAATCGATGTTTATAAACATTGATGTTCAAAATTAAAGTACGATGTCATTAAACCATTGGCCCAGAAAATCGATTTTTTTAAACCGATGTGTTTAAAAGTCCTGTTTCACTGTTAAGGCAGGGGATGGAGTAATTTGACGGTGACCGTGTTTATTTATTTATTTTTAATTGAGATTTGTCTGACAAAAACCGTTAAAAATGTTCAGACACCATTAAAATGATCAAGTCATTTAAGAAAACTTTTGTTATCTGACTGGATCATTAACAAAATTATATGTACTTCATTTGTCAATGAAAACTATTTTTATTATTTTTCGCTCGGCCTGGAGAATGTTCAATTTATGGATATCTGAAATTTATTACAGGTTTTTATTAGGAGGAGTATGTTTTGAATTCAAACATTAAATATCTACAACTTAAAAACATCGAATGCAACACATCGATGTTAAAAAACAACCTTAAAAATCTATGTTAAATAATCGATGATTTTATAATACAACAATATTTTGAAAAAATCGATATTTTGAAACATCGATGTCACACCCCTAGCATGGATCTCTGCCCATTTCCCTGTATTTCCTAAACGTTTCCCCACAATTTCTCAATATTGACAGATTGATTAGTAACTTCGGGCGCATCAACCGATAAGGCCATTAGTCCAGTAAGTGTAGTGCATGTGTTTTCCTCGAGAGGTGTCGGTGATCTTTCCCCGCTGGATGGCGAGATCCGACGCCGACATGCAATTGGCTAACGGAGTATCTCCACCAGCGGGGCACCACCCCAGCCGGTGCACGCTCTAAGCTCCCGACTGGACTTTCAACACGTGTGGTAGTGTAGTGCATGTAAGTGTAAGTAAGAGGGGAGACAAGGAAAAGGAAGGAAAGATATCGCGCGGTTCCTGCCCCGTTTGTTAGGATACTTCTCCGGCATTCGCCTCGTATTGATAGGAGAAACCACGGAAAACTACCGATCAGAGCAGTGGGTTGCAAGAATTCTACTTGAGACAGTGGCTAAATTCAATGTAGTTGAGAAGCTAGTCGAAAATCCTGGCACCTCCCTGTCAGAGGCATCGCAGTGCCATCATTTCATGACCCGAGCCACTTCTCCCGGTACGTTCTCCATACGATCCCCTAAATGTTTCCTCACATGCTCATCGCATGATCCATTTCATTTTCTCCCGCATGATACCCACGTGTTTCCTCGAATGGTCCCTCACAAGTTTTTCCCACATGTTTTTTCTCACATGCTTCCTCACACGTTTCCCAACACATTGACTTGCATGTTCGCGCACATGTTAATCTGGAAATTAAAAAATATAATGTTTTTATTCTAAAAAAAAAAAAAAGTTTAAACTCTTCGGCGACGGATAGGGTACGGACAGGAACTTTACAAATGTAACTGAAGGTTCAAGAAGATTTTTCGCGAAAAATTGCAATATAAAAAATATCAGTTTTAAAATCAATCAAACAACTTATTCAACACAAACACTTTCGAGTGAATAGTTGGACTCAATCGCGTATATCTGTAACACATACCTTCTCTTCTTCCTCTTTATAACACACAATTCTGACCATACTTCAATATTAATTATATTTTACTACTTATTACTTTACTTATTTCTTTTAAGTTTAACATGATGGAATACCAAAACATGCCTTTAAACTCTGCGACGTATCGCTCCCGAGCTGTGCGCTGTGGCAAAGCGTGTTGCAGGGCAATGTGTATTGCGTGTTGCGTGCGCGCAATATTTCCCATTTATATCTCAGTTTGGAACTTCCGTATTTTTTGTCTTAAATGCCTTTGATGAAGGTCTGGGGGGTTATTCCTTATCCAACAGTAATAAAGAAGTATAATAATAATAATAATAATAATAATAATAATAATAATAATAGTAATAATACTTACGAACCATACATTTATTGTAAGTTCTTGGTAGCTTCAGTTATTATTATTATTATTATTATTATTATTATTATTATTATTATTATTATTATTATTATTATTATTATTATTATTATTATTATTTCTCTCCTATAAAATATCATTTGTTAAGCTTACGTACTTTTTAAAGAAAGGTGAACGTATCTTCCTACGCAAGCAACTCACAAGCGTAGGTTCCTATGACCGACATGATCGAATTAACATCTTTAAAGGACACATGTATGACTAAATTATTGGGCCCTCGTTGACATTTAAACACATGTAATAATATATTATACATATACATAAAATATAATACAAAATAAATTATATTTAATATTTCAAATAAAAAATAAAATCATTTTGAATAATTTCGTGTTAGAGGGCAACACGTGTAGACATTTAAGTTAAATCGTTTTGACGGTTTTCTATTCCAAATATATTTTGAATACCGCCGCGCCGATTGGTTTTGTGTAGCTGAAGTAGCATCAGAAAACTGTTCTGATACTTTTCTCGAACATTCGAACTTGGTGGCTATTCCTCTTAATAGTAGTATTTACCTCTGCCGTTTTTCTCTGATAGTTGATCAACTTACATTAGTGAAAAAATCCTCCATATTATAGAATAATTATTATAAAAGTTGGTAACACTGAATTCAGTTGTTGGTCATTTGAACGGTTGGCTAGGTTCGACCAGACAGTCGGACAAACACATTTTGCTGTCAATCAATTTGTAGATATCATCACGTGTTAGAGGAAGTAATTTACTATTAACAACAACAATATTTAACTAATTTTTCATTACCAGGGCAATAAGAATTTCTCTGTCGAAAAATTGCTGCTCGATTGCAATACTTAGTATTTATTACTTAGGCCGCACGGGGAGAAAGTAAAAAGAAAGGGAGAAAAAAACAATCAAAAAGCTCCCATGTAATAAACTCTATTTTCAAGGATTTGCTCAATGGATCAGGGCAAATGCTGAGATGGCCCCTTGTTTTGCTTCTGGACATAAATGTAACTTCATTTTCTGTGCACGTCTTCTAGAATTCAGTGGGAAATACAATTATTCAAATTATCGTTTCCATGTTGTCACGGCAGGAAGTAATAAGAGCCAAAATTTATTGCTTATTTATCCTTGAAAATAGAGTTTATTACATGGGAGTTTTTTTTCTTCCTTTCAAAATTCAAAGTGTAAGTAGTATATGACTTAGTGTAGGGATCACAGAATTTTGAAAATGTGCACACCATTCACTTTTCCCCATAGCACGTCATACGCAGTTTTTAACTGTTTTGTTGACGTGAAATAAATAAATAAATAAATGAATGGCTGTGTGCGACTGAGCACGTGGTAGGTGCGCGCGCGCTCACCTGCGTGGCGGTGCTCTGCACGGTGCACGTGGTGATGGACGTCATCTCGAGCAGCTTGCTGAGCATGCGGCCGCACGTGGTGGGGTCCTGCCGGATGCTGATGCTCTCCGTGATGCCGCCCGTCAGGTCGGACAGCCCGTCGAGCAGCGTGCCGTACTTGAGCGCTTCGTACGAGCCGTGCAGCCTGCGGACACACGCAGCCCCCGCATTAATTGGGTACATTATTTTGTGTTTACGCGCACGTCAACTGCTGTGGCAATTAGCCCTGTTTTTTTATTGAATGATTTTTTCGTGTTTCCGGGCGCGTCAACGGATTTGGTCATTATTCCCGTAAGTGTGGTGCATGCTTTTCCTCCGGAGATGACGGTGATCCCCAGCTGGATGGCGAGATCCGCCACCGACCTACCGTCAGCTAGCAGGATTTCCCCTTAACCAGCACTCTCCCACCAGCGGGGCACCGTCGCAGCCGGGACAAGCTCTACGCTCCCGACCGGTCTCTCGGAATATGTGGTGGTGTAGTGCATGTTAGTGTGAGTGTGTGTGTGTAAGGGGAGAGGATAGGACAAGGAAGAAGAAGGGAAAGATCGCGCGCGGTCCGTGGCCCGTTTGTTAGGGTACTCCTCCGGCATTCGCCTGGGGTTGATCGGAGAAACCACGGAAAACTACCGATCAGAGTAGCCGGCCTCTAGAATTCCCTTTCAGACAGTGTCTGAATTCACCTAGCTCATTAGCTAGAGCAGTGACGAATTCACCGATACCGCATACACCGCCGGTATACCTAGTAATT
This sequence comes from Teleogryllus oceanicus, assembly GCA_964035755.1. NCBI lineage: Eukaryota > Metazoa > Arthropoda > Insecta > Orthoptera > Gryllidae > Teleogryllus > Teleogryllus oceanicus. Next base: position 240,825,603 of record CAXIVR010000002.1, on the reverse strand, counting down.
CGGAGTGTATAATAAACATTTCGTAAGTTTGGTAATCTTCTTAAAAGTTATTGACATTTTGAAAGCTTCAAAACTGATGCGAAAAAATAACTCGTTTTGCTACGGAGAGCCAGTCAGTCTTCCGCATCCGTAAGCGCTATATGAAGTGCGGTAGACTTCAGTAGCAGTTCTTAATGCTGTCCAGAGAATTCGCTAGGGCTGGCGGAGGAACCGCATGTCAACCGCGATAACCTATGGCTCCTCATGTTTCAAGGGCGGGGAGGGGAGGATGCGCGTCTGGACGGTCGGTAGGCACCGCAAAATATTGCGGTGAACAGTCCTTCCCTGGTCGTTCGTAAATTACGCTTCTCTCAAGTTTTTGTGAAAATGGAGAGTGTTAATGATCCAGAAGTGAGTGGTTGATGTATTTGTCTTTTAGAACAATTATTAAGGACGAAATTTCATAGTATTGGGATTTCAGAAAAGCATAAAATAAAAGACAACGGTTGAGGTAGCTTCATGAAGTGGGGTATACTTGATATAATGTTCAGGATTCGCCACTGAGGTAGAGTCGAAAATCTGCCACCGTGGGAACTCGAACCCATCCAGTGCGAGACGCAGTGGATGGGTTGGAATGTGTGCAGTGGCAATTGTCGTTTCTGCTCTAAGCAAACGCAGCCGGTGCAACCCCCGTGAGATTGTGGATATTGTAGGTTGGGCTGGCTCTAATGCTAATCTATTAACGAATGGTAATAATTTTATTTTATTTTGTTCATTAACGTCTGCAATCAATTTGATTCATTTCATTTTAGAGAAGTTAAACGCTGATCACCTAACTTATAACTTGTGAGTTATCCAAATTGGTGCCCATACGTTTGGAACTAAAGATAATTGTGATTGGCCACTTTTGCACATAAGTAATTGTACCTACTTTTTGACAGTATTACAAAATCACACATTATTGTCACTAGAAACAATTAAGTTTGTTTCACATGTTCAAGTTTTAAATCCTTTAAGCTATTTAAATTAGTATGAGTAGGGTTAACATGTGATTATTTTTCTTATATGTTCTTAAATGATAACATCAGCCATTAAAATATCGATACGCCTTCACACCCCACCCTAATACACGCATTCTTGATTCAAGAACTCGATTTTAATACAGTAAAGGTTTTCTTCTAGTTCATGAATTCGTGGTTTTCACACGTTCTAATACACTCTCAATTACGGAACACTAATTGCACGGAAATTCGACCATTTTTTAAGGTTCTGGCTCGGCACAAAGAAATAAAGAGGCAAAGCGAAGCGAGGGAAAGAAGGCGGCCATTTCGTAACGAGATGCATTCTGGAGCCCCGGAAGTGAGGTTTCGCCGCTGTAATGGTGGGAACGCCGCAGGCACTGCTCCCTGGCGGCCAACGACCACTCGCCCCAGGCACCGGGGGCGTTTGCCGACTGCATCCCGCTGTAACGTTTCCTAAGCCGTTCGTCTGCTTCCCCAAAATTGATTCAGTGGTGAGGTGTAGTTGACATTTACATAATTGGAATGATTGAAGGCGTTGTCATTGTCAACAATAGTATTTATTTCACAAATAGCAGCTTTCGATGGCTTAGCCATCATCATCAGTTTTCTGAAAGTTTTCCAAAATATGGTAAGCAAGTGTACTTGTCTGATGTTAGTGTTACGTGTAATGTGTTTAGTGAGAGGCAGGCTACTACATGTTACACAGATTACTAAGCCTGCCTCTCACTAAATCTCATTTTCTGCAAGAACTGAACACTATTCAACACATTGCTATGGCAAACGGTTACAACACAGCTCTTGTCAACAACATATTACGCCGCAAAATTCACAAACGAAAACTGAAAATGTACACTACACTCTCTAACGAAACACTAACATCAGAGAAGTACACTTGCTTACCATATTTAGGAAAATTTTCAGAAAACTGATGATGATGGCTAAGCCATCGAAAGCTGCTATTTGTGAAATAAATACTATTGTTGACAATGACAACGCCTTCAATCATTCCAATTACTTCCCCAAAAGGCATAGCGTTCTGTTTTCATAAGTCATGGCAACTTTTTTTTTTTTTTTTTTTTTTTTTTTTGGAGAAGAGGGAATACGAGCACGGGTGGAAAATGTAAAATATACACATGAAAGGAGAAGGTATACACGAAGTGTATGGGCATTTAACGACACACCAAAATTGTGTTTCCCATATTTATTGCCTTATTTGAAAAGACAGTATTGATTTCATGATCCAAAGCATTTTAGCATGTACGAGTTCACAATATTCCAAAAGGATTACATGTCCGTTCTAAAGCCCCGACATACTCGTTGTGGTGAATACGGTAAAACTTTTACGGTACATTCGTATTATATTGCTATTTTTATAGTTATGTGACTAATAATGTATTTGGTCCTGTGCTGAACGACCCACAATTTGCTCGTCGTTATGATAACGTTCCATTCATGATAAAATCATGACCTCTGACACGAGCGTCCCTGGTGGGGGGAACACTCCTTCCGATATTTTCAAGTCCATCTAGGAGTTTTATTTAAATTTCATTGTTAAACATACTTTCAAAATAACATATAACGTTATGCTTTATTTATGACATTCAGACTGTGAAATGATCATATGTTGTGCACCAAAATTTCAAAAATACGGGAAAATAAATAAAATATGGGAAAGGAATATGATGAAGATGCTCCTGGGTATAGGTTGGAGTCAGCCGCGAACATGTATTTTCATTTGTAACAAGAGGACCAATAATCACATTGCTTGCCAAGACCAAACCATCTCCGTGGCTGTTGTCGCTTTCTAAGTTCATGGCAGGGGCGAAGTCAGGTTGGTGTAACCGGTGCACCGCACAGGGTCACTGAATGAGGACCACTTAGGACATTGAAGAAAGGTTCAGGGTTGTTTTGAAGGTATCTCATCGTAAAAAAGAACTGCAACAAATGTTTCGTAAGAATATTCAATGATATTTATTCTTTATTATTGCTGCAATTGCGAGAGAATTATTTCAAGAAACAACAAAACGACATCAAAGAATGTTCTCGAGACAAAATGGTTGAGAGACAGGACATTCACAATGCAACCGTGCTTCGTCTGTTTATTTACACCCATCGCAATTAGCTGTTAGTGCTTGTCGGCCACCTCGGCACCACGTCCAATATTCGACAAATGAGTACGTAAAATTTTTGTTTGTAAACTAGGCAATAGAACAGAATGAATATACGACCAAGTTCGATTGTTTGCTTTTCTCAAGATACATTCGATCTGAGTTGTTGTTCTACTTTGTGGTCTACTGACGAACATTTTTGAATTATAGATACGCAGAAAGATTCCAGGAGTGAAAACTATATTCCACAAATTATCAGTCAATACGTAAACAAATTACACGTTATATTCAGCGCCGCCGTTATCGATAAAACCACTTCAATTTTACGACGTACTTGTTTCCATGAAATATTGATTTGTGTGTCCACAAACACAAGTTTCTAGGAATCTCCTGAAAACCTGAAATTATTGATTTGAAGAAAAGCCTTCGAATTTATCAGTCTCACTGCTTTAAAAGAATGAGCTATCTCCTCCAATTGGTTTCAGGCATGCGACTAATATTTGCAGTCTTGCATCTTCTTTAGAGGCATCCGGGAGAAATGCAACGTATCTGCAGAGCATAAGGTCAGCATCTGCGTTGTAAAAAGAATTGAGTGTGCAACTCGTGCCAAGCAACAAAACCACAGCCATTCAAGGATAAACTTTCCCTGGCGCATGGAGACGGGAATGCTGGACAGACAGTCACGTTGACATGACCATTACTGACTTTCTAAAAGGGCCATTAAGGGCAACAAGAGAGATGCAGGTAAATGTTATAGATTAGAGAATCGGTTTGACAATTTAACAGGTGTCTCGCGGTAGGAGATACCTGTAGAGGAAAACCTCGAAGGCCGACGTGAAGGTCAGTGCCGGATCTTGGCATCCAACGGGAGGAAATCATCGCCACCTTCCAAAACATGCACTACACTTAAGGGATTGATCACCTTAACCGTTTACGCGCCCAGAAAAACTAATCAATCAATCAAAGCCACATCTAGTAATAATCAACTTTAACAGTATGCAATACTAAGAACGTGCAGTTGTCACCGGCCATTAACTTCGCACAACGAATGGCCAATACGAAACTCGACGCAGCAACGCACTCTTTCCGCAGCGAGTGAAAGCACATCTGACGAGCTTTACGAGTTATGCGTCTTTTGTTTGAGAGCATCTCGCCAATTACGGCTGGAAAGGCCAGCGCAGATTTCTTTTCGTCGTTGGCGTACTCGCCGGGCGCATTCCGAAGGAACGGGTTCAACGAGCTCATGAGCGCTTGCACCGTCCGCCGAGACGCATGCCTGCCCCGGCTGCAGCACTGCGCGCATACTTGTAAAAAGCGCTATCACGTCCGTCGATCTGTCGCTCGAATCCGAAAGAAGAAAGAGCTGACGCGTTTATTCAACCGCGTCCCCGCCGAAGACGCCTGCGACGTCGGAAAGGGTGGAGGTGAAGACGAGGGCGGTGGCGGAGCCGGCGGCGGTCGGACGCTTGTTGAAGGAAAGTTTGAAATCACAATAACAAGAATTGCAAAGGCAAGGTGGAATGTGCAACGAAATATTCATTCATTCATTCATTCATTCATCCATCCATTCGTCCATTCATCCATCCATTCATCCATCCATTCATTCATCCACTCTTCATTCATCCATTCATCCATCCACTCATTCATCCATCCACTCATTCATCCATCCACTCATTCATCCATCCACTCATTCATTCATCCACTCATTCATCCATCCACTCATTCATCCATCCACTCATTCATTCATCCACTCATTCATTCATCCACTCATTCATTCATCCACTCATTCATTCATCCACTCATTCATTCATCCATCCATCCATTCATATATCCATCCATTTATTTATTTAATTATTTATTACAATCATTTAACAAAATGTGACGTTTGAAGGATTTGAGAGACATAACGATCTTTTACGATTTCAGAAGCAAAGCAAGGGGGCAAATTCAGCATTTCCTCAATGCGTCAAAGAGAACTGAACGCGTAACTCGAGCGGGAAAGGAATGGTTCACTCTCTCAGAAGAACTTTACAATATTTTTTCAGCAATTAAGTAATATAAATACAAGAAAGACACCTCACTGTAATGCTGATAAGAATTACGAAACGTGGATGGAGAAGTGCGAAGAGGTTTCATTTTGAAGTGCAGGGGAGTTCACCCTATCAGAATGAAAAGAATGAATGTATCCTTGTCAGCATGACGGCAGTAATGGGACCGGTCCTATACCAAGTAGTTCAATCGTGTACAATGTGATGCAAAGACTTCGAGGAACGCAGGTCACCCAGGCATTCAAATGTTTATAAGCACTTTTTTGCTTTGACGGCCTGTAACCATGAAATTGACGGCTTCTGAATTCACATGAATTTATACAAACATTAGCGAGTAATGTTGCTCTTGGTAATAAATCTAATAAATCACAACAGAACCAACTTTCACTCTCAAGAGTGGCCTTTTATGATCAAATGGATTCCTTTTCACATTAATCATTGCTGATGATTATGATTGACGATTCGAAAAACGTCTTTGGATGCGGTTACAACCACTAGAGAAAGCTAGTGTTTGTATGAAAGCATTTTGCTTATGAAAGAATAGTCTACGTTCAATATAAATCATGGAATAATTTGTACTGTCAATATATTTTTGTTACTGCAAAAGGTAACCGCGAATTGAATTACGAATTGTGAAAGGTGTTTTTCCAACCTGCAGATGTAGCTCTTTTTAGTGATGAGCCAATTTAAGCAACGGGACTAAAACCCGAGGCTCGAGGAATTACTCGATAACGATACGCAGTGGTGAGCTCGGAAGATTGTAGCGAGAGCTGGCAAGACCAACGACACCCGACCTTACCACGAAGATACACGTTCCTTTACGACTTAACACTGTTGGGAAGTAAGAAAATCTAAAAGAGGACAAAAGCAAAATCTAGCCAATTAATAAAACGAGAGCATTCCTTAAAAACAATTCATCGACTCTCTATAAACATTGACGGAGCTCTTTTTTGGTGCCGATAAGTACCAAATCCAACGAGAAAGGACATGTAGGATGTTTCAGAATCGGAGCATAATTTTGCCAATTTTTTGATTCTTTAATTCTCTAGATTATTAGAAAGATAAGAACCGTTGTCTTTTATAGAGGCCACACAAACAGTTCAATAAAATAACGCGCTTTTCTGATGTTTTGGAGTGCTGCCACCGTTGGTATTAGCCAGCTTAAGCCACCGAAATTCAAATTCAAGTCAATTCGTGTGACATTCCAGGACAAAATCAGATCGCCCACCGTTTCATTTGGAATTCTTTCGTTTCTTCTATCTTTCACCCCACTACTGATTCGCCATTACAATGTTCTATTCATCACATAATCCTGGTTTACCTTCAGGCACGCTGACCAGGAATCATCAATAACAATTCTGATAATAAATACCAAAAATATTTATAGAAATATCAAAAATAAACACACTTAAACATGTTCTTAAGATGGCTGGATCACTTCGTCATAACCCTGCATTGAAACTAAGTTACCTTTCCCTACGGGCAACGTGACTGCCGCCACACCTGACTGCCCCGCAGGCTTGCCTATTCTTTACTTAGGTAATGGTAAAGCTAGGTAGGCGGTCGCCAGTATCACAAACATCCATCACTTGGCCGCGCCCACCACGCACACCGACACTCACCCATACACACACGCACGAAAGAACGCTCTGCCCCGCCACGCCCCGCCACGCGCCGCTCCACCCCGCCCCGCCCCGCCCGCCAGCCCCTGCCCCGCCCCGCCCCGACACGACCGCCCGCCCCCTCTCCCCGCCCCGCCCATGCCCGCCCCTGCCCCGCCACGGCGCGACGCGACGCGGTCTCGGTCCCGTCCCGCCCCGCCCCGCCCCGCCCCGCCCGCCCCCTCCCCGCCCCGCCCGCCCGTGCCGCCCTGTCCCGCCACACCACGCCACGCTACGGCGCGGCGCGGCGCGTCTCGGTCCCGCCCCCGCCCCGCCCCGCCCCTCTCCCGCCCCGCCCGCCCGTCTCCGCCCCTGCCCCGCCACACCACGCCACGCCACGGCGCGGCGCAGTCTCGTCCGTCCCGCCCCGCCCCGCCCCGTCTCGCCCTTCCCGCCCCCACCTCCACGCCCCGCGGGCGCGCCACCCCCCCCCCCCGGTCTCGGTAGCCGGGCACCCCCCTCCAGTGGTGCTGCCCCGCGGGCGCCCAAAGCGGTTTCTCTTTGCGCGCGCTGGGGTCTTCTCCAATTAGGCCTGCCAACTTTCCCCGCTTCCTTATACTCCTCGTCCGCGGGGCGCGGACGCACGCCGGCCGGCGCGAGGACCTGCCTCAACTACCGATTAGCCCGCGCGGGCGCGCCGTCGCGTCGCGAGGCAGGGATGGGGGTGGGGGGCGACGAAGCACGGTCTGCCGATGCGTAATCCATAAAATTATGGTAACATTTATAGAATGGGAGAGGCACATTCGCAACAAACATTTAATGGTTTTTTTTCTTTTGTTACGAGCCTAGCACGGCGTCTCGGACGGGTAGCTTCATGTTAAAAGTGTGCGTTTATGTTATGAAAGTTCGTAATAAAGAAAATTAAAACAGTACATTTACCTGACTCGTCCATTATTGACTGCAAAAAGTATGAATAGAAATACTTTGATGCTTGCAGGAGTTTCTTAGTTTGTTGTTTGGTATATACAAAATTATTTCAATACAAAATTAGTATTAATTATCGTTAATCTGATGAATTAAATGTAACGATTCATAATATGCCAGAAACGAAGGACTTATTGCAATTTATGTTTTTCCCTACAGTGCCTTGGCCCAATCCAAAATATGTTTTTTCTAAAAGTTTCCTGAATATTCTACAAAGATGCGGTTGAAAATAGTGACTGTCCATTCGTCTCGTCGAAAGAAATCGAATTAACTATTCTGTAGGTGCCTATGATCTCTGAATTCTCTAGGTGTTTAACCACCCTTCCTAGAACGTGTGTTAGATGTTTAATAACTCAAAGCACTCTCTAAATAAATATTTCCATTTACTTTAGTGTTTTTCGAAACCGTTACTCCCATATTATTTGTCATGAATGATATTTTTACTTTCCCTCGCTGACACGCATTAAAGTATTTCAATCGGTCCAAAGATTTCAGATCGGTATTTCGGTGGCAAAATTCGTTTTGAAGGTATCTGAGAAGAAACAAATTTTTGCTACACATCCATTCTGCATGGATGAATGGATCTGTGTGTCTCGCATTATTCGAACACATTAGAAGCTTTTAAGCTCTCACGTGATACGAAGTATAGTCTAGTAACGATAGTCTAGAGAAAAGTCTGATAGTGACGCTCCAAAGAAGTTTAAGATTGAGACAGTTCTACCTGAGGAGATATCAGCAGTTTTGTACTCCAAAACAACATGAAAATTGTTTATTTAAGTAAAGTTTGAAAACTGATATTGGATAAGGCATACTGGACCCTTTGTTTCCAGTTCCCTCTACACACATCACTTTGTTCTTAGGTCTTCAATGGGTTCTATTGGAGGGTTGATTATTTCCTGTAACGGGGCATGTCATGTGCCACGTGTACGTGGAATTGGGAGGATTCCCTCCTGTAAAAGCATCTCCGCCAGCGGGACACCGTCCCAGACGGGACAAGCTCTGTTCTCTCGACATGTGCGGTGGAGTAGTGTAAGAGTTCGTGTATGTAAGGGGAAAGGGGGGGGGCAATGTGTAAGGAAAGAAAAAAACGCGTGCAATCTGTGGTCCTTGTTACGATACGTGATTCACCAGGTACTGATCGCACAAACCACGAAAAACTACCAATTAGAGCAGCTGGCCACTAGAATTCCTCTCCACACAGCTGTTGAATCTTGCTAGTGTTAAAAATCTGCCACCTTCGGGACTAAACCTTAGGGCCTTTCGGTAAGACGAAAAAATGCTGTGTTTTAAATGCGGTGAAGTGAAATCCACTCCTGAAGTAATTTCAGAATCCGCCCCTGCTGCCGAAAGGCCGATATAAAATGAATAAATACATTATTTTACAAGGCGAGGCTCAGGCCATGAGGCCTGCTCTTCCATCTGAGCACGCAAATTTCGTTACGCTCCTTTCATCTACTAGGGGAGAAAGAAGGTATTACTTGGGCGACGAAACAGGCAATTTGAATTAAGCTCAGAGGCTTCATTTAGGCTTGATCTTTTACATGCAGTAAATCCACTAACATGGGACAGCCGGCTTTACTTCTCCGAAGAAAGGTGTATGAAGTTTTTTCGCCCTTAAAAATCCACGGCTTCGATCGGGTTTGAACCCACGAACTTGGGTATAACAGCCCGATACGCTAACCGCTACACCATCACCGTCGCAATAAGCATGGTATAGCGCGCAGCGCTGCAGCCTTTTTTCCCCTCCGCCTTTTTTCCCTTTTTTCCTTTTTTCCCTTTTTTAAATTCATAATTCAAGTAATATATGACTTAGTGTAGGGATAACAGAATTTTGAAAATGTGCACAGAATTCACTTCTCCCCATAGCACGTCATACGCAGTTTCAACTGTTTTTTTGACGTAAAATAAATAAATAAGTCCACCGGCATGTCATGAGTCCAAATCCTGGCGAGGTTGGCTGGAAAGCGACGCGGGCGGGTTGTCCGATGGGCGGTTCGCGGGCGCGCGGATTTCTCTGGCGCCGCTCGGATAATGGCACGTTGCGGCGCGGCGGCGTCCGGCCGACTCTCGGTTTCGCGGTCGTCGCCCCACTGATGGCTCGTTAGGCCGAGCGAGGGGCGCGAGGTGCTTGGCAGGTTGCGAAGCGGGCTCGTAAAATTTACGGTGAAAAGGTGCGCTGTATATTTTAAGGCATTTGCTTTCCCTGTTTCATCATTAGTTGCTGCGTGGTAGATCACTCAAAGCTCAAAACGATCTGTTTCTGATGCCCCAATGTTGGCAAGCGTGCGTGTCTTTCGTGCGCAAAAGCCTGGTCACCCGATTCAGAGGGAACAAGAACTGTTTTTAACTTTCTCAACAATGCCGCAGACTGAGGTTGGACCAAATACTATGCAGTGCTTGGGGGGGAGGGGTACTGCTGAGTAATATCACTTGGGCTGTAAAAGGACCGGTGTTTTCTCCCTCAAGTTTCTCCAAATTGCCTAAAATGCCTCGCTAGTGCTATTCACAAACAGCTTTTTGAGGATCCAATCAGTCTTTGGATCTATGGCTATGTAAATTATGTTTTTGAGAGTTGTTTAAGATTATTTTTAATATGATACACGTAATTACTTTTTTCTTTGAGGCTTTACCTCAGGAGACTTATTAATACGTCAGATGGTGTGGTTTATTCACTTTTACACTTAATGTAACGGTAGCTGATGAATCATTCTTCGCTTCTCGAGATACTCTTACTCCGGAGTCGATTATAATTTTTTGATTTTATTTTGCTGCATGAGATTGGATGCCTTATATCTAGTAAGTTAACAAAATACAGTTTCATTTTCCTTTTCTTACTAATTAACTATTTGCGTAACATTGTACATATAAGTGAGGATCGACAGCGTTGCTTCATTGTTTCCTTTGTTGCTAGGGTTTTAGTGTGAGTATGAGATAAAGAACAAGTCCAGAACAAGATATAATTAATCATTTAAAGAAATTTTGTGTCATGAAATGAAAATGGACAAATGTTATTAGATTAATGTAGTTAATTTAAATTGTTAATCATTTGCTATAATACGCATGCACAAACTGACATAGAGACATTGGATGGTGGATAGAAAATAAGTAGACAGAAGAGAAACGTCAAAATAAAGTTAAGAAATTTGTAAACGACGAAGGGTAGTTTGGATAATTGTAATACTTTCTCATGTCGAACAAGAAACAAGTGTAGTTCGACAACCAAAATCTGAGGTAAACTCTCTCCACAATCTTTTAATTCACCGAGTCATCGTCTAGCTCTCTCCAATTACTTTAAACATCGCGTTTTGCGGCTTACAAGACGGGGTCTCTGTCTGAGTCACATTCTAAGATGCGTCAGTCGCAAAAGAGCAAGATCACTGCATGTTTGTAGCGAAAAAATAAGAAATTTATTCATCGACAGTCCAGAATTTTAGAGATATATCTTTGTTATATTTTATTTTTTGTTTCACTTGATGATTTATAAACAAATGAAAATGAAATTTTGGAGCAAAACTGAGACAAAGTCTAAGAAGATAACCAGTTTACCAAAGTATTTTAAATTTAAAAAAATTTTTCGATTGCATTTCCAGAGCAGACATGAGGCAGTAGAGGTCAGATTGAAGAACGACAGTCCTTTCTTAATCACTTTTTTTGATAGGTATCCGTCTTCTTCCACAGAAGAAAACAATCACCACATTAATTGCTACTATTATTTTCCAGTAAAAAAAAATAGTCCGACGTTATGACATCATTAGGTCGTAAGTCACAGTGCGTTTTCTATGATTAAGAGAATTCTACTAAAGTACATTATAAATATAGAACTCTTTCAGAGCATTCTGAAATATTTTAAAATATTTTTATGAAAGCGTAGGTTTAAGAAGTTATGTGTCTCTGTTTACAACAATCTCTGAGATAATAATTCACCAAAAGATAGTGAAAAAACACTTTCGGTATCAGTTGACCCCAAAACGTGTGTTTCCGTTGAAATTTTGAAATCGATATTCCGCAGAATTACATACCTTTCTCTATACTACGTATATTACTCCGTATACACTTAAGTATACGAGAAAGTAAAAATAGGAGGAATTACACAAACCAACAATGGAAAAGCTCAAACGGAAAGATTCTTGCAAGAGACATAAATTAGGAAGACATATTAGAGTTATTCGCACAGAATAATTCCCAACTTTTAATTGTAAATCGACTCCGGACATCTGACTCATCAAGAAAATGAAGGAATAGTAACATAATTATTGATTTCATTATTATTTGCACAGCATTAAAAACGACTTCGTTTTGAAAAGATAAACTTGACGCCATTGGATTGTTGATAGCTTCATTTTTATTTCAAGTTTTATGTAAAGCATGAATATATAAAAGTGTTATAACCGGTATATAGTCACTATTAACTCTTCAGAGAATATTTGAAACGGTAGAAGACTCAAACTCAACTCTATCGGGCATTGAAACCAGTTTTCCTTTAATCATTGAGCAAATTCAGAGATGGTCCGTTGACTTATTTCTGGACACTTCAGTGTAGCTTTTCTCTCCCTTGCAAACACCACAGACTTTGACATCTAAGTAAATAAAGCACACGCAAGGCACTAATTGTCTATGAGAGGTCGTAGACCCAAAACCTAAGGACAAATATAAATCAAAAGCATATGAAAGGCATATTCAGGACCATTACTCCCAATGTCGTCTCTGACTCTGCGATGTAAAAGCCAATGGTGCACTTCCACGCACACTACTTGTTACCCCAGAAACACTCTCACAACAAACCCATAAAATATTTAGGTCTTTACTTAAATACCCATTTCAATTAAAAAAATCACATAAATAATAAAATTATACCACCAAAATTAAACTAATCAACAGATCTGCTAAATTACCATGCAACACAGCTTTACTACTTTACAAAGCCATTATACAACCACAAATTTTATATGCATATCCAGTATGGATCAGCGCTGCTAAATCAGATACCAAAAAAAAAAAAAAAAATTCAAATACTCCAAAATTAGTTCGTCCGCACCATCACGAACACATGGTACATCTTCAATGCACAACTTCGCTTTGCCCCGACTCGCAAAAGACTTTTAGTTAGAACCGTCAACCAAACACATTATTTTTTTATCCACTCACTTCAAAAACATCCCAAATGTACCCAAACCATCTCCACTATAACTTCGCCATAATGCTGTACACAAAAACCTTTTCGTGAACATATTCCCGTTTCACACTTTCCTAAAAAAATTCTCAGATATCTATTCAAAGAAGAGTTATCACGTTATCACGTCCTCTACCATCCTAGTTGTGAGAAAGATAACTGTAAGTTAATTTTTAGTAGATTTAAGCAATCATGACAATGTAGAGTGTTTTATACACTGACCTTTGTATTGAATAATTCAAAAGAAAATAAACACTCCTTTCGATAAGAGTACTACCGGCACACTCCAGGATGGCGGGGATCTACAATTTATTTCAGTGGTTATTTGTGTGTTCTGATCTTTTTTGTTTCTGCTATTTATTTTTTGTTTTTGATTTGGATTTTCTTACCAATTCGGAATTTGCATTCAGAACATCACAATCTAATAGAACTTGCATATTCTACATAGGTATGGGAGTCTTTCACATGGTGATGCATAATTTATCATAATCTGTATTTATTTTCTTACCAACGGCCTTTCAGCCACCACTGCATAGTACTCTTCTTCAATGAAGAACTTATCCGAAGAGCACGGAAATTGAAGCGACATTAGGCATAAGGATATCTTATACTCGTTGCAGAAATACTGATACTTTTTGGAGGTTATCCTAAAGTAACATCATTTTCTATTTGCTTATTGATTTCCTGCGCAATAATACTTAATTATCCATAATTTATCTTCTAAAAATTTCTTTCACGTCTAAACTTATTTAACCTAAATGTTTTATTGAATTCCTGCGTAAGATACAAATTTTGGTTTTCCGTCCCCTCAGACATTTCAAAGGATTCGAAGATTAGCAACTGCTAATGCTTCAAAGGAGATTTTGCGAATGCATTCGCATTTTGAATTCATGGAACGCGGAGTTCAAAAGTTCTATAATGTTTAGAACAGAGCGTTTATTAATGGTCCAAAGAGAGGTCTGTCCACCAAATTATTGGGTATTCTGGAAGCAGCTCATTTCCATTCTGCTTCATTGCGCGTGCGTGAAACTAAAGTCTATTATCCCGCTGGCGTTTCTATAGACGCAGCTATCGAGTTCCACAACCGTCTTCGTCACTTTCATTTACGGTTCCGTCCTCACCAACTACAACTATCTGAACGCTCTTTAAAACCACTGAGCGAAAGTGATAATATTATGAACATATCATTTGTGTCACCACCTTTCGTTAACGTCACCAGACATTTACTGAGCTCAATTACTACATACTCCAATTCCATCTTAATAGGCCCCTCACGTCTACAACCGTCTCCTAAACCTCACAGTGGCCACTTTCACGTAAACATATTTCTAAACGTTTCCTACTTAACAGCAGCTTCTATAGAACCCTCACGAGGTTGCCGCCATCATCATTAATATCGTCTTGTGTGCTGTTCTGTCTGTCGCTGATTTCTGCTGTTTTCAGATGTTCCTTGAACGTATCGCCAATCGTTGCCGACTGGTGTGTGTATACTAACACTCATTGAAACGACATGTGCTTCTCCCAAGAAACACTATCCATTCATCGCGAGTAGCTACAGGTATTCGCCAAGATCGTAAATGTCTGCAAATGAAATGGCAGGAAGAGAGAAATTACTTTCGTTTACTTTCTAATGTGATGCAGAAAGATATCGGAAAGCTTCTGAAGTACCGTCGTCTTGATTGAACGTAGGCAATTTCGAAATGTAAAGAAACAGGTGGAGAAAACAGCAGATACATGGGCACAGCGACTCTTACGATGCGCGGCTGTTTGCAATGTGTGAATGAACCTCGTCTCTCCTGAGCGTAGTGCAGCTGCGCAGATCGTGATTTCTTCTGTGTGATGTTCCTTCAGGAATCGATGGAAGTTCCTATTTCAACCCAAAGAGTATACAATTCAAGGAGCATTGCAAAAAAGATTCGATTCTGAACATGCACCTGCTATTAAGGAGACAATATCGACTTCGCATGCTTGCTATCAAGTTGACGCAGAGAGTAGGACCAACAGTGAGAGAAAAACCCTTCATATTCTGAAAAAAAAAAAATACTTGAGTCATGTGTCAAACTTTTAACTCAAGCACAGATAAACATCCCTCCATACCCCACACAGTTGTGCATAACATAGTAAACGTCTGCCAGAGAAAGTTTTAAAGTGAGAAAGATTCTAAGAAGATTTCTTAGATTACAATTTTTGACAGTAAAAAGTACTTTTAATATTTATTTCGGATAACTTAAAGGCGATTTGAGCACATTGGGTATCATGATTCAATTCTGATTACTCTAAATTTAACTAGTACGTGGCACTATCAAGAAAGAAATTCTTCATTAGCTCAATACTACTGAACCAATGGTAAGCGGACATATATTTCTGCAATTTATTATGGGTACAATCCTCGAGATTCACGAACGTCACGATTCCAAACCCAGGATTTCTTCATTGCTTCATGGAACATATGTAAATGCTTGACGTGCTTCTACTCTGAGTGTCCTACCGCTCTTCCTCTGAGATGAACTGAGGTACGGTCATCCACCTGCTTCTGGGCGCGCCCGCCCGCGTCGCTTTCTCGCATCGCACGGGAGGTCTGCCAGGCATTTTCATGACGCGACATTCCGGCGACGCGACGACATAGCCGCCAACGCCGCCGCCTCCATCGCCTCCGCTGCTCCAGCGCCGCGCTCCGCTGCACTCGGCTCCGACAGGAATCGGGTGCTTGGCCGCGTTTACGCGTAGACGCGCTCGCTATCTCGTTACTCTCAAGTTCAGTTCTTCTGTTGGCGATTCAAAGTCTGTGATCAGTAATTGTATCTCTCTGCTTTTTAGAGGATACGCCTAAGAATGTTCATAAGCAATGAAAGGTTAGGTCGCCAAATTTTACAATTCGTGTTCCTCCTTTTTACTTCTTTGACTCTCGCTATTTTAACCATCTCATGTTAACTTTCGATTTAGATTGCATTTGCTCATTACGTGTATTTTTATATTCCACAAGAAAATAATTCGTAAACGAAAATAAATTTCCCGCAAACACTTCATGACAAAGGAAATCTTTATTTTGAAAGAATGAGTCATTAACTACGACGTGATATGTACTGAACTGCTTATCACCTTTGCGTTATGCAAAACCACTAGCATTTCTATAAGAATAATGCATAATATATTCGTTATTATTTATTGGTTCCCTGAGATCAATATTACGACAGTACCGTACGTAGACTATATTTCTACAAAAAGGGTTTCCCATCAAAATGTCCGATGCGATTTAACGCACCGTCAGGTATTTCGCTCACTGCCACTGCACGTAAAAGCTCCCAGCTTGTAACAACAAAACCTCCAGTTATCATCCCACTTCCACTGGAAGAAAACGAAACTCCTAGCTCCGTACGTGTACGCGAGTCACCACAATCCCGCGCGTATGACCTGCACCTGCTGCGGTCGTTCCTCCCAGCGCGCGGAAACATCTCCCAGGCGCGGGTGACCTTAACCCTCCCGGAGGCGGCAGAGGCAGCGGCGGCGCTCGTTAGCGCAGGCAAGGCCGTCAAACGCCCTGTAACCCCGCCTGCCTCGCCACGCCTCCGCCTTGGCCATCGCCTCTGAGATCGCGATCGCCTCCATCTCCGTCACCACCCCGCCTTCATCACCGCCCCCGCCATCGTCACAAACTTCGCCTTCGTCACAAACTTCGCCTTCGTCACAAACTTCGCCTTCGTCACAAACTTCGCCTTCGTCACAAACTTCGCCTTCGTCACAAACTTCGCCTTCGTCACAAACTTCGCCTTCGTCACAAACTTCGCCTTCGACTCCGCATCCGTCCTTTTCTCCATCATCGCGCCTCCGTCGTGTTCGCTCTCGCCTGTTTCTCCTCCTTCGCTTTCGCATCGTCATCCTCCTCCTCCTTCACCTTCGCCTTCGCTTCCGTCCCAGCGTAGCCTCATTGGTTTCAGCCTTTCTTTCGACTTCACACCCACCTACCCCGATGCCTCCAACCCTTATCTGCACCTCTCCCGTCGCCTCCTCTACCGTCTTCGCCTGCGCCCGTCGCCGCAGGGGAGAAAGCCCGCGGAGAAAGTGCTCGCGGCCGCGCGGAGGGTAATCGGCTGGGGCGATCGCCTGGGGATGAGCGCCGCCCGCCCCGGTCGCGTCAGCGCCGGCGCCGCCGCAGGTGCCCCGAGCGTTCGGGCCGCGCCCTCGCCCTCGCCCTCGCGAGAAAGCCAGCCGCCTCATTAGCCAGCCTTTGGCGCTTCCGGCAGAGGTGCGTGCGCCGTTTAGGAATGAGTGGAAACGGCCTCCACGCCAAGGCCGATGACCTTGCACTGCTACTCATCAAGGGATTCATCTACTTACTTAACGACGTTACCTGCATTACTTGCTGTCTTGTCATTACAAACTCATGACAACTTACTCGATATTACAAATAGTATGTCACTATTCATGCTTGCTCACAGACCATTTAAGAATTTGTTTATTCATTAGATTTTGGAGGGAGTACGGTTGGTGGAGGTACTTATTATTTTCTACTTCTTCTCGTCTTTATTTTCTTTCTTTCTTTTTCCCCCCTCTTTTTTCCTTTCATTCGCAGTGTCGCGCGTGACTCGCTTGACAACACACAAAGCCGTAGGCGAAATGTATTACGCACGCGAGAAGAAACGGTCACTTCTTTCACATAAACGAACTTTTAACATGCGGTGTCAGATCAGTTCTTTCGAATGTCGTAACCTCACAAGGGACACCGGTTTGGCTTTGCGTCCGAAGGATGGCTTCAAAAACCTTCAGTCGCCAAATTTATAGCGAGAACAGATAACTAATATTCTGAAAGCATATTCGGCAATAGGTTAATGATTGAAAAATTATATGAAAGTATGTCAGAAATATTACAGATGCTGTATATCCTTTTGCGTTACATTAAACACACGTCTTTCTGATATCAATTCTTTTTTTTACTTTACTTCGGTCGATAGACATGCAAGTCGCAAGTTGCATGCGACTCCAGACAGGAGAAGTTCCCGTGCCGTGCATCCGTGCCATCCGTTTCCCGACGCGCCTGTTCTCCCACGTACAAGCCATGTACGATGCACACGCAGGGCCAGATTAAAGTATTGCGGGGCCCCTAAGCACAAAATTGCCCCCCGGTCCCCAATAAGTCCATTTTCAGTAAATAAAAAATTATCTTAATACAAGTACTTTCTGTACAAATTAAAACTAATATTTTTATATACAATTTTACATACATTATATATTACATTAAATACATTTTATGTTATAAACAACTATTATGAATATTTCTCCGAAGTCAGGGGCTCCTCATGGATGAGGGCTTTACCTAGAAGCAACTGCTTGTTTTGCTTGTAGGTAATCCGGTCCTGTGGGCACGACTCATGAAATACTGTTCAGGGCAATATATTCTATGAAATTTTGAGAGAGAATAATCTATAAGACAGTTGCTTTTCTGATCACTTTCGAGATTTATTTACGCTGCCATCAGCCTCGGTTCACATCTTTGAGACATTATCACTAGGGGCGGATTTTAACAAATTATTTGTTTCTTTTCACTACAGAACAATGCATTTTAGTATAGAAATAATTGTATGTCATGACGAAAGGAAATGATGCATTTTTATACGAGTTTTTTTTTTTTTTGCTTTTTTTGTCGATTTTGACTAATAAGTCATTTTTTAGTTTTTCTTGTCATGTTTAAAGCATTTTTGATGATTTCATTTTTGAAATTTCATTTTAATGGTACTTGCTTCAAATAATATTTACGATATGCAAAAATTCTTTATAGAATCCCTGAGTAGGCTATTCCATTTCTTCGCTCAGAAACTGTAATGTCAGCCGTTATCAGTATGTCATCTAAGGTTCTTGTAAAAACCTATGAGCCCCATTGTCAGTTTGCCCGATTTATCGATAACTAAAGACAAAGTATTCGTAGTAAAGAATAGTCGAAACCAAAAGTTTGCAAGCCGAGTTCACTTCAGCGAAAAGAAGAAGCCACGATTTCAACAGGAACAATCCAACAACTTGAGTTGTTCATCTGACCGGTTTTTGATCAATTTTATACGTCTTTTTTTCTTTTCTGTTAGGGCATTTCAAAAACATTTTAAGAGCGCTTTTGTGGGTTGTTGTAGGTGCTGAAAATCCGTTCCGTCGTTATCGCCTTTCCGCTGCTCCCCTGTGCGGGCGGGGGGGCCAGGCCCTTATCCGGTGCGCAGATTAGGCCGCCTGCGGCCGCGGCGCCGGGGAACCATTGTTGCTCCGCGGAGCGCGCAATTAGCGGCGAGTTCCCGCGGGTGCGTGGGGCGGCCGCCGGCTGCGCTCTCGCGCCTACCGCCGCCTCGTCCGCAAAACACCGCGCTTTGCTCCCGCCGTTGTTGCCAGACGAGACGCTTTTTTTGACGTACACATAAACTCTATAGCGCATACTCTTGAACAGATAAATCAGACCGACCAAAGGGAGCTTAAACAACATATAGACACGTATATCTCTATGCCCCCCATTTTAAAAAAAAAAAGAATGGCCCTTTGAGTGAAGCAGTTAAATGAACACAAAAATGGAGGGGGGAGGTCGATGGTGGAAACAACGGTGGCGATGTTTGTGGTGGTGGTGATGGTGTTGATACTAACGCTGGAGGCAATGTTGACACCGGTGGGGGGAAGGATCAGAGAGCGTCAAAGCAGCGAAGGAGTCGTCAATGCCTGCGAGGCGGCAGCGGCAAGGAGGGCGGTGCGGTGTGTGCTCAGATTGGCGGGTAAACACGGCAGATGCGCGGCCGGCGGCGGCGAAAGTGGAGTCCTGAGGGCCGCCGGCGACGGAGGCAAAGGCGGCCGGCCCTCTTCCCCGCAAGTGGGCCACTCAGAGGCAGGTGCCACTCCGCCCGCCCGCCGCTATAATTTCGCAGATCGCTCTCCCTATCTCTCTCTCTTTGTCCCTCTCTCTTCCTCTCCCCCTCTCTCTTCCTCTCTCCCCCTCTTTCTTCCTCTCTCCCCTCTTTCTTCCTCTCTCCCCCTCTTTCTTCCTCTCTCCCCTCTTTCTTCCTCTCTCTCCCTCTTTCTTCCTCTCTCCCCTCTTTCTTCCTTCTCTCCTCTCTTCTTCCTCTCTCTCCCTCTCTCTCCCTCTCTCCCTCTCCCCCTCCTCTCCCTCTCCCCTCCTCTCCCTCTTTCTCCTTCTCTCTCCCTCTTTCTCCCTCTCTCCCTCTTTCTTCCTCTTTCTTCCTCTTTCCCTCTCTCCCTCTTTCTCTCTCCCTCTCTCTCCCCCTGCTTCACGGTGGATCCTTTGTGCTGATCATTACCCGTTCGACGAAAGGATATGATATGGCGTTGTTCATTGGCTTATGATTTGTCGACAAATCAATCTCTCTCACGTGGAAAGTGAAATTGAAATTTCTTCTCGTCGTAACCACCTAATAATTCAATACGTACAAGCAAGGGAGAGGTATTACAGTCTGAAAGTTTTTTTCATTGAAGCAAGTCATTAACGTAGTTTCACCTGAGCATCCATCGGGTAGCATTTGTATATAGCAGGCTTCGTAGCGCTAAGAGGGTGGAATTATTAGTAAATTAGTAGCTTACAAAATAAACAACCGGTCTATTTTTCCGCTTTACAATGAAACGATTCTTTATATAACTGTAAATTATCGGAAAATATCTTGTAGATTTTATACGTACGGATTATACACATAATTGTTGGTGTAAACAGAGCATCAAAAATCAACAAATAGACTCTTGTAATAAATGTATTAAATAGTACACTCGATCTTTGTAGACATGGAATTTGTATAGCAATCAGCTGTCCGTATTAGATCAGTTAGTCCGCATTATATCCCCCCGATCAATTCATGTTTATCTGAAAATTGATGATGTGCTTTAATCATTTCCCTACCTTTAGTAGAATTCACAAGGAAAAAGAAGCATCTAATTCGCTCGAAAAAAGACAACAACAAAAAACAAACAAACAGCACAGCATTTCATGCAGCTCTCATAAAATCTGATGGACAGCAAAGCAAAGCGCATCTTGGAGTGTACAGAGAGCATCTGGCAGCTATTTACCTCGCAGCGAAGTGGACGAGCAGTCACGCCAGACAGAAGACAGCGAACATTGGAGCGAAACAGGCCACAAAGCGCGAAAGAAACTAATTCACAGACGAAACACTTCCTCCAAATGCTCAACGTTTTCAAAAGAAAAGTGTGATAATCCAGGATTTGTGACAGCGCTTTTGGAAGTTGCAAGTGATAAAAATGCAATTTTCAACTGTAGTCAATGCCAACTGAAGTCAATTATAATAAATTAACATTAAGATAAATCTCGAACCGGAAATTTTGTCTCTGAAATTATATAAATGAGAATTCTGCTCTTCCAATGTCTCTTGGGGCTTCTCTATTGCGATGGAGATCAGACACAAAATGGAATGTCTAGGGAGTGGCATTATGACTTTAACGCCATAGCAATGAACATTGGGTGAATGTAGTAATCTTAAAAAATAGACACATTTAATGTAACTTGTTTAATTTTCCCTGCCTATATTACAATTTGACATTTTCGGTATTGCTCAATTATCGGCATTATAAATTAATTATAAAGAGGGCAGCAACATAGTGGACGAAACGTCGGTAACATTACTCACTCAATTCGCAGCGTCTCATAGAGACACCAGATGCCACGGACATCGAACGGAGAAGCTTTGGTGAACTCGAAGTTGAAATGTTTGCTTGAAAATCGCAGAAAATATGCTTGTATGTCCACTACAGCAGTTATTTCTACCCACTCCGTGACCGTCCGCAAGAAAGCGGCGTTTGTTCGCCGCGGGCACTGGCGGCAGGTGCGGAGGAGGAGGAGGAGTCGACGACGGTAGCGGTGACGGCGATGGTGACGATGATGGTGGTGGTGATAGTGATGGTAGTGACGGTGATGGTAGTGATAGTGAAGATGGTGACGGTGATGGTAGCGATGATGTGTGAGTAGTGATGGTAGCGATGATATGATGGTAGCGATAATATGATGGTAGCGATAGTGATGGTAGCGATGATGTGATGATAGTGATAGTGATGATAGCAATGATGTGATGATAGTGATAGTGATGGTACCGATGATGTGATAATAGTGATAGTGATGGTAGCGTGATGTGATGTGTGAGTGATGGTAGCGATGATGTGATGATAGTGATAGTGATGATAGTGGCGGTGATGGTAGCGATGGTGTGATGATAGTGATAGTGATGGAAGCGATGATGGTGATTGTGGTAGCGGTGATGGTGGCGGCGGCGGATGGTGGCGGCGGCGGTGATGGTGGCGGCGGCGGTGATGGTGGCGGTGGCGGTGATGGTGGCGGCGGCGGTGATGGTGGCGGCAGCGGTGATGGTGGCGGCGGCGGTGATGGTGGCGGCGGCGGTGACGGTGGCGGCGGCGGTGATGGTGGCGGCGGCGGTGATGGTGGCGGCGGCGGGTGGTGGGGCGGCGGTGGGTGGCGGGGTGTGGTGGCGGGGTGGGTGGCGGGTGCGGGGCGCGGGGCGGTGGCGCGGGGCGGAGGCGGCGGCGTTCGCTGGTCGTGCGCGGCGCGGCGCGGCGCGGCGAAGCGGTGCCGCAGCCACAAAGCGACTCGCGCAGCCCCAGCGCGGTCATGCGGCGTTCCGCGGAGGCAAAAAGCCTCGCAGGCGCTGCGCCGCCGCCGTCTGAGGCCGGCGCGAGACAAAGGCCTATTGGCTGCGGCCGATTTGTCGTATATGGTGGACTTTACAGGCTCATCTAATCGAGAGGCGGAGAGAATGTACGGGAAATATTGTTGCGCGAAGCAGGGTGATGTAGACGCAGGATACGAAGGCAACTGTCTCGCAACAGATTCGAGTGGGAAACGCTACAATTTCAGGTCACGTTGAACGCATAGAAATTGAAATTCATTGAACTTCAGGCTCAGTGTACAAGGGGAGGAAGAGATTTCCGCTTTTATTGAATTTTGAACCGCTGTACTAGGGGAGCTAATAGCTATTACGACTTCTAGATAATTGTATACTCTCAATAAAATAATAGAAATTTGGAATCTTGGAAATTATTCGACATTGCAGGTCGTGTCAACAGAATTCACCCGATGAATCTTCGTGAGATTTTATTTGTACTTCATCGCAACTTTTGTGAAATACATTGAAAATAATTAGTAAGTCAACAATGGTAGCTATACTGCCACTGTGTAATGCGTAAGAAAGCTAAGTAGATGCATATAATATTAAAAGGGAATCAGATCACAAGACTGATCTGACAACTATACATAATAGAAATTGAACTCAATTAAGAATACTTATTAATTTAGTACCGAACTCTGTGATTAAGATGAATGGATGTAATGTCATGCAAGATGGAGAAACAATAGGAGGCTTACATAACCATTCTGAAGCAAAAGTGCATCCTATTGTTATGTGTATATTGTGCGTCATAAAGTACCTTTGATACATGGATCATTTATTCTGTCCATTGCCACTTGGGTTATCAACTTTTTCAACGTAAATGCGGGTACAATGCTGCCATAAATCAATAGCCATCTAATGAGAAAGTGTCATTTTTACGTTTAATACTTCCACTTATAAAGAGGAGTTATCATTACAGCAATCACGAGTAATAGCTTCTAATACTTTCTTTTCTGGCACGAGGGTCAATAGGCCAGTCACGAAATATTACTCAAGGAAAAGTAGCGGTACTGGGATTTATGCTTAATTTTGCCCCGAAAAATTCATAACGAACAAAATCTATGTAAACAGTTCTTTGTCATTTGGAAAGAATATTGATGGAATAATTAACGAAAATTGTATGATTCCTAAAGCATTTATGGAGTATGCAAACACTTAAGTAGTAAATGAATTAACTGAAACAATGAGAAAAAAACAAAACAAAAATATTGTAGCATTGGTTTCTCACAAACTACACAATTAAAACCAGTCTCACTTATCACATTACTTTTCATAATGTAATTTCATTAAAGATATACGAAGAGATAATACATTACCAATAGTTGTTGTATGATCATTAAGAGAGAACGGAAATGATGATTCTGAATAGAGGTGCTTCAAGAAGAAAATTTCTTTGCAATTATATCATGACTCGAGTTTCACAATAGAATAAATACTTTTTTGGACAGTTGACCTTTACTAGGTACCGATAACTTAAGTCAAACTTATTAAACAAATTTGTTTTATTATTCACTGATTACTACGTAATAATATTACCATCCATCCAGTATCACCAATCCTCTCCATACAGACAGATCCTTCAAATGTGTAGTATGAAAGCCATTGAACTGTTATTCCATAACATACGCCCCTATGTTTCCAAATACTGCTCATGTGCGATAATCACGTACTTTTTCTACTGGAAACAGTACACATTTCTAAGGCTAGTTTCTCACCGCCTGACGAATATTTTCGCGCAGTGAACGCTCTTGGACGTCGAGCGTCGAGTGTTCCTGTGCATCGTCGCACGGCGGTCACGGCGCTCCCATCGGCAGCGGCTGCCTTCCGCCTCGGTGGGAGCAGCCCACACACGCGCAGCAGCTCCCCTTGCTTCCTTTTCCACACACACTCGCGCATTTCTTTTTTAACTGCGGGTGAACGGCGGTGATCTCTCGTTGGATGGCGTGATCCGGGCCCACCTACATGTCAGGTTGCGGGTTTTTTCACAACCAGGTATCTCCCCAGACGAGTCAAGCTCTATACATCAGACTAGTCTCTTGACAAGGGTAGTAGTGTACTGCGCGCAAGTGTAAGGGTGAGGACAAGGAAAAAGATGGAAACATTACGCGGGGTTCGTGGCTTGATTTGATTTTTTCGTGTTTCCGAGCACGTCAACTGCTTTGATCATTAGTCCCGTTAGTGTTGTGAATGTTTTTTTCTCGAGAGATGCACGGTTATCTTCCCTCTTTGGATGGCTAGATCCGGCGCCGACCTACCGTCGGCTAGTGGAGTTTCCCCCTAACTTCAGGACTCTCCCACCAGCGGAGCACCGCCCAAGACGGGACAAGCTCTAAGCTCCCCACCGGTCTCCCGGAATATGGGGTAGTGTAGTGCATGTTAGTGTGTGTGTGTGTGTCTGTGTGTGTGTGTGTGTGTGTGTGTGTGTAAGGGGAGAGGATAGGGCAAAGAATGGGAAGGACAGATCGCGCGCGGTCCGTGACCCGTTTGGTAGGGTACTGCTTCGGCATTCGCCTGGTGTTGATCGGAGAAACTACGGAAAACTACCGACCAGAGCAGCCGGCCGCTAGAATTCTCCTCCAGACAGCAGCAGCATTCGCCCCAGCTATCTAGCTCGAGTCGAAAATTCTGCCACCGTCAGAACTCGAATCCTAGGATCTTCCGGTCAGCGGCACTGCAGTGACATCAATTGATGGCATGCGCCAACTAGGTCGGTATGAACGATGGAACAATGGTAAGATGAGAAGTAGAGGAAACAGGAGCACCAGAAGGACACCTGCTGCAATTCCGCTTTGTCCAACACAAATCCCACATAGATCGACTGGGAATTAAACCGCGGTCCCAGTGGTAAGATAACTGACCTTTACACCATGGATTGCACTCCTCCATTCTGAGAGAAATTCTCCATCCTATAACTTTCATAATCTGCTCCAAAAGGAGCCCCGACCTCATCCTCATCCGTTTTCAACCTCAACTAGCCCCCTGGTCGCTCCCGCCAGCACTCCACCGGACCTGTGCTTCCGACTAAGACACTTCACAGTATGGATTCACGTTTCTTCCTGCCAATTAATTTATCTAAGTTGACGTATCCCTGCTCAATTTCAATAAAAAATCGACAAAAATAAGCTGAAAACTTGCATTTATCGGTTCCCCAAGAGAAATGCAAATGTTCAAGCTCAAATGATGGAAAATAAAGTTATACTCAAAGTACTTCAGACAGCACGTAATCATGATTTAAAAATTCAACGTCTTCCAGTACGGTTTCAATAAACATTTTTGAACTCACAACTTGATTTATAGCATTTTAACTAAAGTTTTGGTGTAAAAAACCTTACTTTTGCCAAAATAACGGCCATTTGAGTTCCCACCGGGACTACTCAGACCGCTTTCGCAGAAAGAAATTCGCCGTGAGTCTGGGGGTCACGATCTATGTTCATGTTTACTAATGACAATTTTCATCTACAGTTCATTACGAGTTCGTAGCGGTATTTTTGCGCAATTATAATTAAGCGACATGAATGATTCCAGTTATTATTTACGCCAACAAAGGTTTTCTGAGACTACAGAGCATTCGGACATCCCTAACAAACTCCTTCTTGATCTCTGAACAGTTCTCTGTAATTTGGAATAGTTGATAAAAAAGAAATGATTTTAAAATACAAAACATTGAACATATGGGATAAGACGTTCTATTCTCGGTTACATGAAAGGAAGTTTCAAGATAATGTGTCTTTATCAAGACTTAGAATTTGTAATCCCTTAGAGAACTAATCACAACAGTGACACGCAGATTATACAATAATCAGACAGGCTCATGTGGATAAGTTATGGTCCTCCAGTCCTCAGAAAGCTAATATATCTGAAAAAAGAAACAATCTACCAATTCCCAAAAGTAAGATAATTTTCTGTGATAAAAAGAAGCAAGAACAACAAAGACAATCCATGACTGAGACTAAATGCTCTATATTTTTATACGACAAGTATACAAACGTCCGGAGTGCCACAGGGAAGTGTCCTAAGTCCGTTGTTATTTATAGCGTTTATTAATGATATTTGACAGGGAATTGATAAAAAATACGTCTTTTTGTAGATGATTGTACAATTTGCCGGGAAATTAAGAACACAAGTTATACAGAAATATTGCAGGTTAATTTAGATAAGCTAGAATCATGGACTATCACAAATGAAATGAAATTAAATCCCAGCAAGTGCAAGTTCATTAGATTCGCGCGTTCTAGAAAGACAGACGATATCATATATAAATTAGGAAATCAGGATATTCAGAGGGCTAAATGCTGAAAATATTTGGATATTGTACTAAATGAGGATCTGAGTTGGAGAGAACACGTAAACTATGTAGTGAAAAAGACGTGGAAGGCATTACAGTTTGTAATTAGAATACTTAGAAAAGAAAGTGAAAAATCAAGGGAATTAGGGTACACGTCTCTAGTACGTCCGATATTAGAATTTGGCTCCATAAGTAGGGACCCTTATCGTTTAGGGCAAATAAAATCTCTCGATAAAGTACAAAAATATGCTGCAAAATTTGTTAGGAGAGGACGTTTAAATTCTGAATATATATCGTGGGAACCTTTGGAAAAACGCAGAGAGAAATCGCGTCTTTGTGCATTATTCAAATCAATAAGAGGGGATCGTCCGTGGGGTGAAGTACGGGAAAGACTATCTAAACCAACTTACGTCGCGCGGAAGGATCATGGTTTCAAAATTCGGCAAAGAGAACAGATGTAGGTAAATTCTCATTTGTAACTGGAAGTATTCTATGTATTCCTAAGTACCAAAATAAATATTCTATTCTATTCAAAGAAAGAAGGAAGCGTAAGCCGGCCCGGTGGCCGAGATCGCTAAGGCAGTAGTATCGTAGTGATCTCGGACCGAAGAGTCGCGGGTTCGAGTCCCGCCTCGGGCATGGTTGTATTTGTGTTCGTCCTTTCACCCCTTATCATCAATCACCATATCGTTTCATCCACATAGTTACCATACCGTTCACAGCAATAGTGGTCGCTAATGACCTTAGATGTTGAAGCGACCTTAAATAAACCAATTAAAAAAAAAGGAAGCGTAAAATTGAGGACAAGTAATAAACCAGTCCAGTATTGCTAAAAGTGTTTCATATCTTGATAGTACCAATTTCGGAACAGTCTTGCATTATTCTTTCCAATCCCCGAACGAGGTGAACGCCCTTTCGAGGCCCGCGCACGCTCCCGCGTGGCAGCCGAGCGCCTAGCCGCTCGGAGCGGGCATCGGCGTCGCCCACCCGCCGCTCGGCGAGTTCTCAAGGAAGCGCGCGCCTTCCGGCTTCCCTTCCCAACTGCGCCGCCCGCCGGTCCCACAAGACGCTTGCGCGGGCGCAGTTGTCGATCGCGTGATTCTGATGCTAATCGCGGGTTAATAAGGACGCTTAATTATTCGCGACTTCATCATTGGCCGTAAAAGCCATGATGAACTATACTTCGATTTATATGGAGTGGTACTTGACCTACGTCAGCTGTTACGCAGTCATCCAATCGGGACCTTGAACGTCACTACGGTGATGTTAAAGCTCCTGATTGGGTGACAATATATCAGCTGATTAAACGTCGTGTGCCATTTTAAATAAGTCAAAATATAATACTTGTATCTGCGGGGTTGTTTAAGTTTAAGACAAGGTCGTTTACCGCGGGAAATTTGAAGATCTATAGTATCAATGAAATGGAGATCACTATTAATGTCCTTTCACAGTATTAATGTCCGTGTATTAGCAGTCAGCTTAGTGGCCACAAAGCCACGTAGTAGCAAAAAAGAAGGATTTCTACAGTGACGAGGGTTTTGCTCGACAAAAATGGGAAGAAATCCTTTGCAAACTCGTGTTAAGTTCTTAGTCTTCTTAACATGGATGATTATTGATATTGAATCAGAATTACTCGAATTGTTTAATATAATTTTTTGAATTCTGAAGAACTGGATGCTTGTTTGTTCACTCTAATTGAGCTGTTTTTCTAACGAGAATAAAAAAATATAATATACGAAGTACTTTTCCTGGTTTATATGAGGACACAACTCGTTAACATGCCAATAGAAGAAACGTTTCGTATTTCCTGGGCAAGTGACAACACAAGTATATGTATTAGATTTTCATTGCAACATTGATCGTGTATTAATAAACGTTATAGAATGTTTGTATGTTTGAAAGAAATACATTTTCATTTGTGTCGATCAAAGATGGATTCAAGTAAAGAATTGCGTGTCGATGTTGAGAATTAAGAAATTAAATGTTAAAAAAGTCATCCTAAGAATTGTGAGTTTCAAAAGAATTCAAATAATATCTGTTTTCGGTAATGCTGAAACCTTCACCTAATTACTTAATGTTTCGAAAAATGAGTATTTCCGTCGATTTGTGAAACACGCATTCAATTTTACGACTGGGAAGAGTAGTAATTAAACGACCGCCGTTCAACACTAAACATGCAATTCCATGGCAACGACACAAGAAATCGTGCTCGATTAACCGCGGATCCGGCGAATGTTTCAACATCCTTTGGAAAGCGCAGCAGCGAGTTGAAAAGCTCCTGCCAGTTCGTGGGTATGCACCTCCCCATACACTGCTGCACGGCGGGCGGCGT
This sequence comes from Teleogryllus oceanicus, assembly GCA_964035755.1. NCBI lineage: Eukaryota > Metazoa > Arthropoda > Insecta > Orthoptera > Gryllidae > Teleogryllus > Teleogryllus oceanicus. The sequence continues at coordinate 240,796,415 of CAXIVR010000002.1, read as the reverse complement.
CGGGCAGGCGCAAGGTCGCCGCGGCCTGAGGTAAACAACGCCACGCGGTGTGGCGTCGGGCGGGCGGGCGGGTGTCGGCGCCCTTGGCCGCGTGCGTGCGTGCGTGAGTGCGTGGGCGCGGGGATGCTTGACCTCAGGCAATGTGCGGGCGTGGGGCGGGCGCGGGGGCGCGAGCGGGCGATTCATCGTGCCGCCGCGTTCTGGGAGGCCGACCGGACGACCAGCGCGCTCCTCGGGCAAGGACGCCGCCGCGGCCGTGATCGGCCGTACGAACGCGGCATCTGAAGTGGCCGGGGCGACCGAGCGGAATCTCGTCGCTCTGGGTTTAGATGAGCCTACAACTGAGCCCTGTGTGTATTGCGTCACATTATATTGACTACGTTTTATAGTTCTTCCGTATAGAGTTTGCTTTAATAGAAAAAAAAACTTTATACAAATTTGTGTACTAAAAAATGGTGTACAAAATATTTAACATTACTTTACAATAAATAGACTCATATCTTTATATTTATTGTTTAATATAAGGTAAGGAAATACTTGTATCGAAGCACCATTATAATTTTTTACACTTTGTTATGTGATAAAACCAATAAACATGCGAGTAAGTAAAGCATGAAGCGTTAGAGGGGCTACTGCTACATAGTACATGTTGATATAGATTTATATTTGCCATCCCTCCACCGGGCAATTACCGGTTAGACTGTAGGGGTTCAGGGGCTGCCCCTTCTGCGGAGTTAGAAACTACACAGAAAATTGAAAGGTCACATCGGTCTCAAAATGGAAGATCCATTGTGCATGCTTGATGGTTAGCTTGTAGCCGGCGATGGGAAGTTCATCCAATTGAGGTTTCTCAAAAAAACTCGAAAGATTCGAAAAGGTTAAAACGTATTTATAAATAACGAAAATCATCACTGTGCTTTAACTCTGCTTCCACCAGAGACCGCTCCGCCTCTCACCGCATCACGGCGCCCCGCCCCGCTTCAACCCACTTCAATCCGCTTCAATCCGCTTCAACCCGCTTCAACCCACTTCAACCCGCTTCAACCCGCTTCAACCCGCTTCAACCCGCTTCAACCCGCTTCAACCCGCTTCAACCCGCTTCAACCCACTTCAACCCGCTTCAACCCGCTTCAACCCACTTCAACCCGCTTCAACCCACTTCAACCCGCTTCAACCCGCTTCAACCCACTTCAACCCGCTTCAACCCACTTCAACCCGCTTCAACCCACTTCAATCCGCTCCACTGCGCTCTACCCCGCCCACCTCGTTTCGCCCTGCTCCCTCCCATTCCGCCCCGTTCCCCCCCCCCCTCGCGCCCGCCGGAGGCGCGGTGGCCGCCACCGCAGCGGCGCGCGCTTTCTCCGCGGACGGCGCGCGAATATCCGATGGCCGCACTTTCGCGCGAACTATTTCGCGGCGCCGCGCCCGCGCTGCCCTCCCGCGACGCGGCGGCAGCGGCGCGGCCAGCACGCGGACGCCTCCCATGCAAATCAATGCGCGGGAAGAGAGGCGCCCGTGCAACTTGTGCGTTTGCAAGCCGATTTCTTCGACTTACCCCGGTGGACTGTGATGCCACGAATTAGCTTCGCCGGTTGAACGAATGTCATTTTAATTGTCAAGCGGAAAAAGCAAGTATTTTACTGCGGCGATTTCGAATAGTTTGACAAATTTTCCAAATTCAAATTCAACCAAAACTGATCTTGTATTCGCAGGCTTCCGCGGCCGGAGTCATTGTATTCTTGGCTGCGCGGGATAAGCCGCGTCTCTGTCGATGGAGCTGACGTTTCGGCCATCATCGTGTGGCCCTCTTCAGAGTTATACTGCTGATGCAGCAGTACATAGTATGCAATATAGTATACTGCTATACTCTGGTTTAGCATACTATAGAGCTCTGAAGACGACCACATCAATATGGCCGAAACGTCAGCTCCATCGACTGAAACGCGGCTCTTTCCAAGCAGCCAAGAATATAAAAATGATCGTACTTTCGAATAACTGTCTTTTGTCTCCAGGAAATAAGTAATTATGTTTTATGGGCATAAGAAACATTTATTAAAGGAAGTGTCAAACGATTGCCTACATGAAGGGATGTGAATGGTTTCACAATTTGATTTGATACTATCATTCTTTAAACTTGATATGATACTAAATTGTTCGAGGCTCTTCACTTGCATGTCTATTAGTGTTTGTAAGTTTTTAAGGAAACTTTCTCATGAGAATACTTTTAATCCACCCAACACAGTCTATTTATTCCAAAATCTCTTCACCTGTAACTGGCTTACAGTTTTTCAGAATAAAGTAATAATTCTCGTTACATATCATATCTAAATCTCGTAACAAGAACGAAATTATTTTGAATTTCAAATTAGAAAATATGGAAATGTAGATGAAAGCAGTTTTGATTCGCATGCAAAGACTTAACACGAATATAATTTTAGTGCCATGTAACACGAACAATTGAAAAAAATGCCTAACCATTCTATCTCATTCTAATGAACTTAATTCTATTAAACCAAGCGTGTTGCAAACAAATTCATTCCACGTAAACTTAATCCAAATTCATTTCAATTCCTTACAATTGTTATTCTCAATCAATTACAGTCAGTTTTAAAGTGTCAAGTTTTAAAGTGGAGCTAAAATTCAAGGCAATTTTGATGCGTATCAATTATTTTGATTCGCCGCAAATCAAATGTTATTTTCCTCAAACTCAATGACTGTGCTCATTTCACAATTTCAGTAACTATTTCGATCCAACATAATAACTGAGTTCCAACGCAATCATTTATTTTTTACATAGGCATTAGGGCGAAACACGTCATTCAGCTCTCACAGCTACGACTATTTGGATCACATGTTCTAATGTAGTCGCTCCGAACCTTCTTCTTCGTGTTGACAGTGATACCAATTCGTGTTTGACTGATTAATTGATTAGTGATTCCGGGCGCGCCAACTTCTCAGGTTATTAGTATAGGGCATATTTTAATCGCGGGAGGAGGCGGTGATCTTCCATCCCTGGATGGCAATATCCGGCGCCGAGCTACACGTGGACTTGTGTGTTTTCCCTAATAAGGTACCTCCCACCAGCGTGTCATTGCCCCAGCTGCGACAGGGTTAAGCTTCTCACTAATCTGCAGGTATGCGTGGTAGAAAACTGCATGTAAGTGTGTGCGTCAGGGATGAGAAAAGCACAAGCAAAAGGAAGGAAAAATTGCGCGTGACCCGTAGCCCGTTTCTTAGGGTTTTGCTCCGGCATTCGCCTGGTGTTGGTCTGAGAAATCAAGGAAAACTACCCATCGGAGAAGCCGGCCGCTAGAATCCTTGTCCAGACAGAGGTTTCAATTCGTCGTAACTGGTGAGGTCATTTTTTGTCACGTAACTAGTGATATGGGGACTACATATACCCCAACACAAAAACTTACTTAAAATGTTGAAAGAACAAAAACACCTGTTTTGGTGAAATCAACAAGATGTTTTATGCATTATCATGAGATTAATACAAAATAATTAAACAAGAAGCACAGTTACTTATAAAATTTTTAAAAATTCAATGGCCACATGAACCATAAAGAAAGCACTCATTCAACTATATTTTATAACAACAGGCAGATTAATTATAAAATTGGTAACTTTTGTTTTGTGCTCACTTTGCCTTCGACATATTCCACGTCTCACTAATTTACCTACAACATTGTGGAGTTGAAAAAAATGTGCAGGTTCTTTCAACATTCGGGATGTGGTGAGCCGCAGCTAACGGAGCGTGTTCATTCGATAGACTGGTACGTAATGCTGGCTCTAGCAGTTACATCTGATTCCACGCTTTCCTTCTCTTCACCACTGAATTCATTCTTTTACGCTTCTAAATTGACTTTGAGCCATACCTCAATTCCTGGGCTATCTCCCCTTAATAATATCTCTCGAGCATCCATAGTTTGGTAAAATATGTAAAAAACACGGGATAAAATATTGCGTAATCGGTGAGGTGGGGAGAGATTATACCAGAGTTTTTGCCTGTTATGCTTTTATCTCAAAGTGTTGTTTCCAGTTAAGTTTAGCATCTAAATTTAATCCAAGATATTTTGTTTTCGTTATTGGGGTCCAATTTATAGCATTTTTATTTATGAATAGCGGGGATGGATATGCAAAGGTTTTTAATGAAAAGATGTTTGCTGATTTTGAGGGATAAATTTTCGAGTTATTTGCCCAGTTTGTTATTAGATTTAGATGCTGTTGGAGCTGGAATTGGTGAGTTTGTGATGACGTGCCGGAGATATATAATGCAGTGTCATCAGCAAATTGGGTGGTATTTATTTGATGGGAAGTAGGATGTCTGCAGTGTAGAGATTAAACAGGGTTGGGGATAGCGGCGAACCTTGGGGGACCCCAGCGGCAATTAGTCTGGGGTTAGAACCTTCTACTGTTACTGAGAAAGTTCTGTTAGCTATGACATTTTTGATGACTAGAATTACATACTTTGGCTTACCAATTTGGACTAGTTTGAAGTAAAGGGCAGGATGCCATATTCTGTGGAATGCACGTGACACATCTAGAAATACAGAGGTGGTGTGATATCCCTTTTGGAAAGCAGAGTGGATGTGTTCAGTTAGTCTCAGTAGCTGGGGCGTCGTTGTTTTTTCTCCCTTTCAAAATTCAAAATTTATTGCTTATTTATTTTGAAAATAGATTTTACTACATGGGAGTTTTTGTTTTTTTTCTCCCTTTCAAAATTCAAAATTTAAGTAGTATATGACTTGGTGTAGGGATCACAGAACATGGGAGTTTTTGTTTTTTTCTCCCTTTCAAAATTCAAAATTTAAGTAGTATATGACTTGGTGTAGGGATCACAGAATTTTGAAAATGTGCACACAATTCACTTTTCCCCATAGGACGTCATACGCAGTTTTTAACTGTTTTTTGACGTAACATAAATAAATAAATAAAAAAATAAATGACATCAGGTTGGCGCGTTGTGCCTGGGCGTCGGCTGCGTCGCGCGCGGCGCCAGGACGTGCCCGGGCGGAAGGTGCTCCACTACTGCGACGCAGTTATAACGGCGGCGGCGGCGGCGGCGGCGGCGGCGGCGGCGGCGGCGGCGGCGGCGGCGGCGGCGGCGGCGGCGGCGGCGGCGGCCGGGGCGAGCGGTGCCTGCGCGCGGTCGCATCAGACCCCCCCCCCCGCCCCCGCTGCGCCTCCTCCGCCGCCAATTAAAGCGCTGCCTCCCGTGGCCGCGCCACCACACACGCCGTGGGAAGGCACGGGGAAAACGCGCTGCTTCGGAAGCACGCGCTAGGAAACGAGTTGGAAGTCGGCAGGTTTTGCAAATGTTTTAGTTTTGTTGATAGTCCTTCAAGGTACTACTGCGTGAATGCATTTCAGTTCTCCGTAGATGTAATGAATGGTGAGCACAACAGGAATCTGTTGATATTCGTGCGAACCTTCACTATTCATGGCAATAATTAAACTGGTTATTAGTTTTCATTTACTATTTTCACCACTCCAGTTCACTATCGTTCGTGTCGAGAAGTTAATAAAAAATACAAATGACAATAAAAGATAGATCAAAATCTTGGAAAATGTTTCTGTGTAAAATATATGTATCACTCCCTTGATGTATAATCAGCTGTTCATGTACTTCATTCAAGTAGACAATAATATTTATTATTAAATATGCGTTTCTCATTCAACTTCAAAAATTAAGTCAATCTTTCAACTTTTAAGTGAGCATTCATTTACTAGATCAGACGTTTCGTCTACTTTATTTTCATTACTTGCTATTAATAAAAATATAGATGTTGATAGATATATTTATTAAAAGTTAGTTTTGAGGTAACGTTCAGTGACAAATATTATGAATAATATTTAGCAACTTAATTTCAATTGATAACTAAGAACGTGTTAATTAATTAACGTTAATTTATAACTACCTACGTACATGTTTTATCTCTTTAACATACATCTTATCTAATAAATCACCCCATTTTACTTCCTTTCAAATTACTTCAAAGCAAAAATAAATTTATTGAAGAAAAATTTTCTTCCTTATTCTAGGCGCTTTTTAGAACCACTGGTCAAAAACACTTAACAATATGTTCAAAAACACATTACTAATAACAGAAGCAATAGTAATAAATTAATAATAAAGAATGAGAATTAATTGTGACAAACATCCTATGGAATTTGTCGTATTTTTAAAAATTGTCTTATCTGAAGGAAGTGCCTCTAGGGATTTTGTGGTAGTTAGTTCCCATCCCTTATAGAGAGATTCACAAAGAAAAAATTACCAATTCTTCGGTTTTAACATCATATGACGCAGTTGCAGGTTTAAATGTTTCTATATCTTGTCAATATGTGCCAGCAGAGATAAAAAAAATCCATAATGTGACTCTTGAGAAATGTTTCAACCCTTGTATTCTGGGTGAGAAAATCTCGGAGTACTAGTAATAATAATAATAATAATAGCAATACTAATAGCGATAATAATAATAATAATAATAATAATAAAAATAATAATAAAAATAATAATAATATGATAATAACGTCGCCACCACTCGACCTATCATTCACCAGTCTGCATCAGCCTCTGAGCTCTACGTCCGCATCGGAAATCCGGTCGTTAAAACAGGACCAATTCAATTAATTCGCACGCCTCAGCGATTATTATTATTATTATTATTATTATTATTATTATTATTATTATTATTATTATTATTATTATTATTATTATTAATTTCAAGAACAATTATCCGTGCTTTCTCTGATCTCTTTCCCCTCTGCGTGCGGCGTAGTGCAGATAGCATCGCGGCTGTTCATCTTGTCGCGGCGCGGAAGCATCGACCGGGTGCTCGGTGGCTCCCGTTTCCGAGCGCCGGCGGCGAGTGATGTGGCGCAGATGACCCAATTCGCCCTCGGCACGCGCGCGCCCCTGCACGAACGCAGCGGGACGCGCGCGCCGCGGTCCGCATCCGAGGCTCATCCGTGAGCACAGTGATATAACCGAGTCGATTTGTGTTCCGGCGTGAACGAACCAGGCCATGACCTTCGACATTTCCGCTGGATGCAGCAGACGCTTCGATCCAATGAGGTTATATAAGTGTTCGTATTCGGGGTCATGGGTTGAAGGCAATGAGGTCTTTTGCGGGAATGTGTTCAGGTGACTCAGGGAATCAGTTGAGGTCACTGCAGTGCCTCTGACCGGAAGGTTCGAAGGTTCGATTCCCGACGGTGGCAGGTTCTTCGCCACTAGTTGCATGGGTAGGTCGAATTCAGCCGTCTGGAGGAGAATTCTAGCTGCCGACTGCTGTGATAGGAAGTTTTCCGTGGCTTCTCCGATTAATACCAGGTGAATGCCGGAGCAGTATCTTAACAAATGGGCAGCATGTGATCTTTCTTTCCGCTTCCTTATCCTATCTTCACCCTTTACTTACACACACTTATACTTGTATACACTACACGACCACACATCTCGGGAGACCAGTCGGGAGCTTATAGCTCGACCGAGCCCCACTGTTGGGAGGTACCTTGTGAGGGATAACCCGCACGCCGACGGGTAGATCGATTCCGGATCTCGCTATCAAGCGGGGGGAAGATCATCGCCACCTCCGGAGTTCAAAAACACGCACAACACTTACGGGAAGAATGACTTTCGCTGTTGACGCGCCCGGGAATACCACTAATCAATTAATCGATGTTTCGCGACTGTATTTTCGTGGACATTAGTAGCTCAGTGAAGACATATATTTATCTTTTACGCTCGTATTCACACATATAAATTGCATTATCTTCATTACAATCTCATATTAATGCACTAAAGGAGCAAACACTAACGGAGCAAATGCAAATGATTACTAATCACAATATTAGTTCAGAGAAATAGTTTCAAATATTCACAAACAGAAAGTGTGAAGAGCAAGGAAGTGAATGAGATTAATTGATTGATTGAGTTTTTTCGTGTTACCGGGCGCATCAATAGCTTCTGTCATTAGTCCCGTAAGTGCAGTGCATGATTTTTCTCTCTGGAGATGGCGGTGAACTTCCCCCGCTGGACGGCGAGATCCGGCGCCGACCTACCGTCAGCTAGTGGGATTTCCCCCTAACCAGGACTCTCCCACCAGCGGGGCACCACCACAGCCAGGACCAGCTCTAAGCTCCCGACCGGTCTCCCGGAATGTGTGGTAGTGTAGTGCATGTTAGTATAAGTGTGTGTGTGTGTAAGGGGAGAGGATAGGACAAGGAAGAGGAAGGAAAGATGGCGCTCGGTCCGTTGCCCGTTTGGTAGGGTACTGCCCCGGCATTCGCCTGGTATTGATCAGAGAAACCACGGAAAACTACCGATCAGAGCAGCCGGCCGCTAGAATTCGTCAGAACTTCAACCTAGGACCTCCCGGTCAGAGGCGCTGCAGTGACATCAGATGATGCACTGAGCTACCGCTCCCGATAAGCGAATGAGCACTCTAGCGATTGGAACCCACGTGCTTCCTGATCCTCGCACTGCGCCGACTGCGCACGCGAAGTCTCGTCACGAACGAGATTATACGCGATGAACGCAGCAACAGGAAACCACAATACGCCGCATTCTACAGTGCACGGGGCAATAAACAACCTGAGAGCTGTCACAGCTTTTCAAACGGAGGACGAAGAGAGTTGCAGACAAATGACTTTCAATTAGCGTTCGCTACGAGTGAGAAATTCTACAGCGACTTCGCTACTAAGAAGGGATGAGTGCGATGAGATCACTTCGGCGTGGTAGGGAAGCAAATTCTCGCCGTCTTATTCCTTTTTTCTGGAACCCCATTACGGAATATGCGCAATTACGCGTCGTAATTCCGTGAGGCGAATTCTAGCGTATTTGCAATGTTGTTAGAGAAGTAGCCAACTAAACTAACAAGACTTCAAAGAACGCCTGACAACCTTGAGGGAAAAGAGAAATGGTGAAAAAGGATGGTTGTAATAGTGCTCGAAGCTGTTTTTAGCGAAATTTCCTCATGTTCACACGATTTGATTTAATAAATCCACGAGATTCCCGGTGGGCGAAGTTATTTTTAACCACTTTCCTGACTACGGATTCAAACTGTAAGAAATATGTGTGGAGAAGGTATCGGGGAGAAGGTCATGAGTTTTTCCCTTAACCAGGTATTTCCCATCAGCGGGACACCCCAGCCGAGACAAGCTTTAGGCTCCCGACCAGTCTCCTGGCATGTTTAGTACTGTATTGCATGTAAGCGTGCAAAAGCAAGGTGTGAGGATGTGACAATGAAGAAGTATAGATCACGCGCGGTACTTAACCCGTTTAGTAGTGTACTGCTCCAATATTCGCCTGGTATTGACCGCAGCAATCGCGGAAAATTATCGATCAGAACAGCCGGTCACTAGAATTCTCCTGACAGCGTCTGAACGCAACCTCGCTATCAATAATCGTACCATCGTCGGGTCTCGAAACCCTTGCATTGATGCCCTGAGCCACTTACCCCGGTCATAATTCGATTACTACAATATTTTGTCTAAGTCATATCTACGCAAGACGTAGCGCATCCGGAACTAGCGGTTCCAATGACCTACAACCACTGCACCATCACCGGCAGCATTCAGCTAATCCCCTGAGGGAAGCTTCGCGCGCTAACAAGCAGATTACGGCGACGGCGGCTTTGCGCTTAGGCGCGAACAGCCTGCGTCAGCGCGGCCGCACCCGGAAACGGCGACGACAATGGCTGCTTGTCTCTCGAGACAACGGACACGGCGCCCAACGGTCACGCGACGCGCCCAGCCTTCCGGCGCTGCCGCATGCGGCGCAACGGACGCGCTCCGCCCCGCCCCGCCCCGCCCCCAAACCGCCCATCCCCGCCCCGCCCAGCCCCGCCCCGCCCCGCCCCGCCCTGCTCCGCCCCGCTCCGCCCTGCTCCGCCCTGCTCCGCCCGCTCCGCCCCGCTCCGCCCCGCTCCGCCCCGCCCCGCCCCGCTCCGCCCCGCATGGCCCCTTCCCGCCACGCACCGCCCTGCCCGCCCGCTCCGCCCCGCCCCTCTCGCCCCGCCCTGCTCCGCCCGCCCGCTCCGCCCGCCCTTTCCCGCCCTGCCCTGCCTGCCCGCTCCGCTCCGCCTGCTCCGCTCCGCCCGCCCGCCGCGCACGGCCCTTTCCGCCCGCCCTGCTCCGCCCCGCTCCGCTCCGCCCCGCCCGCCGCGCACGGCCCTTTCCGCCCGCCCCGCCCCGCTCCGCCCTGCCCGCCCGCTCCGCCCGCTCCGCCCCGCCCGCATGGCCCTTTCCCGCCCCGCCCGCCCCGCCCCGCCCGCCCCGCCCTGCCCCGCCCGCTCCGCCCGCCCGCCCGCTCCGCCCTGCACGGCCCTTTCCCGCTACGCCCGCCCGCCCTGCTCCGCCCGCCCTGCACCGCCCCGCTCCGCTCCGCCCCGCCCGCCGCGCACGGCCCTTCCGCCCTGCCCGCCCTGCTCCGCCCGCTCCGCCCCGCCCCGCATGGCCCTTTCCGCCCGCCCTGCCCGCCCGCTCCGCCCTGTTCCGCTCCGCTCCGCCCCGCCCGCCCCGCTCCGCTCCGCCCCGCTCCGCTCCGCCCCGCCCGCCCCGCCCCGCCGCGCACGGCCCTTCCCGCCCCGCCCGCCCCGCCCCTGCTCCGCCCCGCCCTGCATGGCCCTTTCCGCCACGCACCGCCCCGCCCGCCCCGCCCTCTCCGCCCCGCCCTGCTCCGCCCCGCCCGCTCCGCCCCGCCCTTTCCGCCCTGCCCGCCCTGCTCCGCCCTGTTCCGCTCCGCTCCGCCCGCCCGCCCTGCCGCTCCGCCCCGCTCCGCCCCGCTCCGCTCCGCCCGCTCCGCCCCGCCCGCCGCGCACGGCCCTTTCCGCCCCGCCCGCCCCGCCCTGCTCCGCCCCGCCCTGCATGGCCCTTTCCCGCCACGCACCGCCCGCCCTGCCCGCCCCTCTCCGCCCCCCGCTCCGCCCCGCCCTGCTCCGCCCGCCCTTTCCTGCCCGCCCGCCCTGCTCCGCTCCGCCCGCTCCGCCCGCCCCGCCCGCCGCGCACGGCCCTTTCCGCCCGCCCTGCCCTGCCCTGCTCCGCCTCCGCTCCGCTCCGCCCGCATGGCCCTTTCCGCCACGCACCGCCCTGCCCCGCCCCGCTGCCCCGCCCTCTCGCCCGCCCTGCTCCGCCCCGCCCCGCTCCGCCCCGCCCTTTCCGCGCCCGCCCGCCCGCCCGCTCCGCTCCGCCCGCTCCGCTCCGCCCCGCCCCGCCGCGCACGGCCCTTTCCGCCCGCCCGCCCCGCACCGCACCGCCCGCTCCGCCCCGCCCGCCGCGCCGGCCCTTCCGCCCGCACCGCACCGCCCCGCCCGCACGCCCTGCCCGCTCCGCCCTGCCCCGCCCTGCTCCGCCCTGTCCGCCGCGCACGGCCCTTTCCGCCCTGCCCGCCCGCCCCGCACTGCCCTGCTCGCTCCGCTCCGCCCGCATGGCCCTTTCCGACACGCACCGCACCGCCCCGCCCGCCCGCCCTGCCCGCCCGCCCCGCCCCGCCCCGCCCGCCCGCCCGCCCGCCCCCCGTCCCAGGTGCACAAACTGTTATCCAAATTAAGATTAAAAATTCTATAAAAATTATTTATTTCTCTGCCTCTTTAACCCAGCATGGATTTTGGGCCGCCACTAGCGTGTTTGCTTCTCCGTGTCTTTTTAGAAGGTGGAAGACGGGTTATTTGGGGATTGCGATTCAGTCCATCGACATACCCTAAGCACGATCAACTTGCAATTAATGAGAAGAATACACGAACCTCCGAAAGCAGCTGGCCGCTACCCGAATCGACCACTAGAGGCAGTGTTGAGTACTGGCACAGCTATTTAGGAACTAGGAACTCGTGACTTTAGAAACATTGTTTTCGAACTCGCAAATGCATTCGTTAGCAAAACCGGTAAAAATACAAGGTTGAAGGTTTTAAGAAAAAATCCAAAAAGTCAAAAATATTATTATCACCGAGCGACCGTTGTTACAAGAGAACAATGCTTAAGGGGGGTGCAAGTTTCTGCACTGAAGGTAAAGTATGCGATCGTTTTATGTCAATATCTGGTGATTTATATTCTTCAATGTACATTCACAAATCGTCAAACTAAAATTACTTGGACAATCCATTAAAAATGCAGTTCCAGAAAGAATGGCCTTGCAGCCGCGAACGTGAGACCAAATTAGGATAAATAAATTCAGCAAGAAACGCAGTAAGTCACAATAATAGCAACCTTGTAAACATTGCGAAAATATGACAAATATTTAATGTCATTGCATTGCCATGGAATGAGGAAATCTACAGTGTGTATAAGAACAAATGTTTCACACTTCCAGTGAACGTAGAGGGGTCAAACGTGACCCCTTTTAACAATAAGTATTTAATTGCAAAATTTCACATTACGAAAGTTACACATGATATATTTGCTCCTGAATGTTAGGCAATACCATATATACAGATGTTTGACAGGTACACTGACGTTTTTCAACTGCGTGATCTGCGCATGTGTACATACGGGGTTGCCTAACAATTAGGTTAATGGTCGAATGAGTAATTCCGATATGTGAAATCTCCCATTCTTAGTTTATTGGCAAAAATACCATTTTCGACTTCTCTGCATACCCACAAGATTTATAATTTTTTCTGAGACAAAAGTATATTCAGACATTGTATATTAATCCCTGAAAGATGTGCCCTTTGAACAGAAAAAATATCAAAGAGGTAAATAAACAGTTTTCGATGCCTAGGGAGTCACTAGGCATGGCAGTGGCTCAAGAAACAAACTTTTCAGTGCATGCTCGAAACAGACACGCCCATTTGTAAGCAACCGTCGTTAGTTGATTGTCTCAAAAGTTGTGCCGCGTAAGTGGTCGTAGCGTTTTCACGACAAGCATTTTCATGACATCGTAAAATCGCAAAATGCAATAATCCTTTGCGAAGCATTATGTTATTTTCGACATCATGCATCCTTAATTACAGTAAAGGCGTTCACTGATTCAATTCTCGTAAAACCGCTTTGGAAAGACTGTAAAGGCTTGAGATGTAATGCTCTGTAAATGTTAAGCTTATCTCTTCGTGCTTAGAGAAACATATAACAACACATAAATTGAACAACTCTAAGATATTGTAACTACAGTGAAGGCAAAGTGTGCGTTTTGTTTTAATTTTCATGAGTAACTTGTTATAAATAAAGGCCTTTCACTACAGTTAAAATATTCAAAGCCTTATCACGAAGATTTTCAGTAGAAGAGTTTCATCAGTAAGCAAGAAGATCACATGATTATTTCGAAATGGTGTTTCGACCACTGAAGAAGACGATCATTAGTTCACAAGTGATGCTCGATCAATATTTGTCGAAATACCACGCAGCTTGCCCGCACCATTATGTATTCAGTCACTTCCTCTTCCTCGTGTTTTATTGGGACAGAACATGCAGGCTCATGCGGGCTTACGATTGCGAGGTAGGTCGTGAAGTCGGAATTACCAGCGTTCAATTCTATCTACAAGCATTAGGTAAGAGGAATTGTGTCACGATGTCTTGATATAAACGTTAACATTTCGCTACGAATGTTTATTTGACTCTGCTTCACTAATTCATTTAGTGCGTGTAATTTACTTTACGTGTGTAATGTATTACTATGTCGGCGCACAAAAATATGAACAATATTTTGTACGAGAGGATACATAATTTCTACGTTTTAATCAAAACATCAAAGCACAAAAAGATGCGTATGGCTGTGAACTGGTTTTAGAGATATTTTAAGAGATGACAGACTTCGCCGTAACTGCTCATGTTTTCTCTTATGCAGTGACTGAGTGAGGCCTTTCAGCAGATAAGGTTCTGACGATCTGTATCGTAGAATAAGCACGCTTCAATGTTTGGACATGAGATAGTCGTTGCATTTTTAACTTGGAACACCCGCAATGCAGTGGAAGGACCTTTAAATCTTTGATGAGCAAGTGCGAGTGGGCTGGGTTAGACTGAAAGGAATAAAACGAAACTATTCATCAAATTGTGGGAAATTAGGAATCAATTTTTTACCGTTTGAATACATTCAGCACAATTTTAAAAGATTTCCTCCAAAATTACACGTGTTAAAAATGCACGTAATGATAAAATAATAATGCCATTTGGAATAGATATCAGATTTTTATTTTAGTTGCAAAAAGGGGGCAATAAACGTCAGCTGCGAGCGAACGGACGAAAAAAAAAATTACCTAAGGGCTCGAATGCAGAAGTGAAATGAAAAATCAATACAGAGGAGAATCGAAAATAAGCTGTCGCAGAAGGGACGAAGGAAAATACAAAATGAATAAACAAAATTCGTGGACAAAATTGCTTAAAAGAATAAGGAACATCGGAAGTCTGGTCATTATTTCATAATGACCAAGGTCAAGTACAATAACAAATTACAATTTGTCTCTGTAAAAGGTATTCTTTGAACACTTTTATTTCAAAACTGTACTGACATAAATTTTACCTCGTACAACTATCAGAGTGAAGCAAGAAGCAAAATTCTGTCCCAAGGACATTGAACTAATTTTTCTGACCCTTGTGCCCACGACACCGAAGAGAGAGATGAAGAGGAGCCCAGTGGGGTCATCCTCCCTCTTATTTTTGGTCTGTATATTATTGTATATATAATGTAAACAAACAATTCTGTAAAGTGGCAATGTACGCTGTATCAGAAAATATTTGAATAAAAAAAAAGATGAAGGGCATGTTTTGAGAACACACTCGATTGAACGGATGGCGACGTGTCATAGGCTATTTCGCTATTAAATGCCGGCTGCCCCATGTTCGTAGATTTACTGCACGTAGCCTAAATGAAGCTAAATTCAAATTGCCTGTTTCGTCGCCCACCTTCTTTCTCTCCTAGTAGGTGAAAGGAGCGTAACGAAATTAGCATGGTCAGACGGAAGAGCAGGCCTCATGGCCTGAGTCTCGCTACGTCAAATAAGACATTCATTCATTTCTTCACATGGTTTGACGAAGAGACCGGGGCCTGGTGGCAGACGAAGCCAGGAGATCGAGCGCCGCGCAAAACGTGTCAGAGCTACAGTTCGCTGGTGAAACTGAAGGGAGGAGGGGAGGAAGCAGAAGGCCCTGTTTTGGTCAATCACAAGGTTTTTCGTGGACTTCAGAACTGGCAGTTGTCAGTCATCTCAGTTCTGAAAAAGGCCCTTATATGTTGACCGAAACATTGTCAAGCCAGCGCGCAAAGTGGAGTCCTCCAGATAGCGGAAAGCAATCCCAGAACTGTGGGTCCGGAAGCCTGCGACTGCACCAAGAGCGTGTGCGGTTTGTCGAAGAGAGCGGGGGCGTGGTCACACAAGAAAGGGGCGCGGCGTGCGCGGAATGACAAATATGAGCGTGTGAGACGCCTGGTCGGGGCGGGGGGCCGTGGCTGGCTTCGGCGGGGCCATGCGAGGGGCGATGTGTATCGCAGGTGGGAGCGGCGCCCGCGGAGACGCCCATGCAGCGCTGAGCCGTCGCGCCTCGTAACGGGTTTGGCGGCCGGTTGCCGACCGACGCCGCCCCTTCGCAACGGGGCTCGAGGGAAGGGCCCCATCGACCGCAGAGCCTATGAACGAAGCTCCCCAAAGGGAATAACTGATAGTTTTAATGCAGTTTACTGACATATTTATTCACGTAATAATCATACTGCAAAACTACGAATGCATGAGGAATTTCTCAGGCTTAAAGAACGATAAAATGTCTACAGAGCACTCTAGTATTTTTTTCAATAATGCCAGGTCGGAGTCGCAACACTTCCCTCCCATTCAATTCTCTAGCAAAGACCTAAGTCCGAGAGCTGATTAATGGCGACTTTCGTAATAACGGGAGGTTAATAATAACGAAAATGAATAAAGTTATATAACTAAATTATGGGATTTAATTAAGGTAACGGAAGGAAATCTTAATAAATCAGTTCAGCTGTAGTGATTCTTACGCACCACTAATTCTACGTGCGAGGTCTGGATACAGAACTGGTTAAACTAGAGAAGGAAAGGTAAATGATCTAGTTTCTACAACCCACAATCTTCCATGATGAGTGCGTAAACAGCCGTTAACCTCAATACCCTCCATGACAAGATTGACGATGGGAATAACGATACAACTAACCACACAGACAAAACAAACAAAAACCAAGCAGCGCCCAGCGAGAGAGTTCCCTTCACAATATCCTTCACCCAAAGGACGACGCTGAAAGAAAAACCAGGAATAGCAGCACGCCGCAGGGGCTCGGGTGAAAAGGAGGGAAAGCGTGAGGCAAAGCGGGCGGGGAGCGACGTCGAGGTCAGCACAAAACGCACGCGTCTCCCACATTAACGCGCCGCGTGTCGCCTCCGTCCAACGCCGAGTCACCGCTGCGCGTCGCCCTGTCCACGCACTCTCTCCGCGCGCGTTTTCGGGCGCTCGCCCCGACCCGAGGGGGGGCCGAGGGGGCCGAGGGGGCCGAGGGGGCCGAGGGGGCCGAGGGGGCCGAGGGGCCGAGGGGGCCGAGGGGGCCGAGGGGGCCGAGGGACCGAGGGCCATGGGCTGAGGGGTTGAGGGGCCGAAGGACTGAGAGACCGAGGGGCCGAGGGACCGAGGGGGCCGAGGGCCGAGGGACCGAGGGGCCGAGGGACCGAGGGCCGAGGGACCGAGGGGCCGAGGACCGAGGGGCCGAGGACCTAGGGGCCGAGTGGGCCGAGGGATCTAGGGCCGAGGACCGATGGGGCCGAGGGACCTAGAGGCCGAGTGGCCGAGGGGCCGAGGGTGTGCGAGATGAGCGGTCGCTGCCAAGAGGCGTCTCGCGCCGCGCCAACTCCAGGGCGACGCCTGAATCGCCAATAGCAGCGCGGCGACGCGAGCGCGGGCCGGTGGCTTGCCATGGCGGCCACGTAGCTCATTATTTAGGTAACGGCCAAGGAATTTGCACGCACCACAAGATGGAACAAGGTATACGGAGATAGTGTCCAGGTTTCACCAGGAGGATTTTGTTGCCAACAATGCAATGGCAAAGTTTGAGAGGTTTTTTGGAATGAAAATCGTGCTGCATTGCAGAGTGGAATCCAGATCCTCTAGTGTTCTCCAGACCTGATACTTCTTTCTTGAAAGAGAAACATCTGTAAACACGGCTAATAATTTATATTCATTAAAAAGTAATATTTAAATAGCGTAGAATAGATAAGTGAATGTTCTAAAAGAAAGGCGAAGAAGCAAAAAGATACAATAAAGAGCATAGGCATGTCCCCTTGTGGCCTCGGTATTCAGAAGATCTACTAAATTCGACTGACAAGAAAAGTAATTCGGTGCAGTGTGTAGAAAATTCTTAGAAATTAGTGTGCCAGTCAATGTGAATAGACAGGTTTTCATGATTACTCTTGTCAGAGTTCCAATCTTACCGTAACAGCCCACCAATCCTGAAAAATCTTCCCTCAAACATGCGTCTTGTAACAATACTCACAAAATCCGTTAAAACCCACAATTAAAAGTTTTATGTCTTAAATCACTATAGACTACTCCCATATGACTTGAAAAAAAAACAAGGAAAGGGATAAAGACAATTAAAAAAAACACGATTGGTGCAAGCCAGACACTGCATTCCTCATAAAACAATCCCTAGATAAAACGCTAGTTTTAATGGTGAACTATTTATACTAAAACATATTTTTGTCTTCCGAGGTTCCTGATTAATTCTTTTTAATTCCTATAAATTTAATGAGAGAGACAACCAATATTGAAAGTTGCATCCGCGGCCGAGCAAATATTTATTTGGAAAACGCTTGTGAAGAGATTTGTGTCAATTTGTCACTGGCGATTCAATCTAGAATTATGCTCGTACGTCGTCTGTTTGCTATTAGCAAGACCTAGTGTTCAACACCAAACTAAGTCACACCTGGTGACTGTTGTATGAATAACGTCGGTGCTGAGTATACGTGACAGCCGAAGAGCTGTAAATATCCATCTTTATCTAAATTATTCATCTTCAATTTCTTTGTATAGGGATAAAAGTGTTCCATGTATAATTTATTTTTAATTTAAATTTTAGTCTGTTTCCTTAACTGTGTTTCCGAGACAAACAATGGTCAAATATATTAAATTCTGAGTAGATACGTTATCCCTCAGATAAGAGTGTGCTATATTCCAACGATTTTATGAACAAATTTTCGATACTAAATCTGTTAGGAATCAAAGAACCGAGATACTTGTAAGGTAACGAAAATCATTTAAATTTACCAAAAAAAACAAATGCTGCAAAAAATTGTCAACGAATATGAATTAAAAACTGACTATATAAATTTGAAGGATATATTCTAAACACAATAACCCTTGTATTTGTGACAGAAATGTCATGAAATTTTATATCTCGAGAATCTCGTTATCTTTTTTTCCCTGAAGTCAATCTTTTTGGTTGGTTTCCCAATCACCTGAAAATATACCTCTTCTACAATTTACGAACAAGACCCACAACACTGAAACGTTTTGCTGCGTTCTACAAACGGTTGTCTGGCAGATTTGTGAAGCGACCTCCTGGTACCTCATACAATTTGCACGTGGAAGCACAAGTCATTCTTTCCGAGCCATTAGCGCGAGCGGCCTGCGTTCCCGCCCAATCGCAGCGTCACGGCTCCCAGCCCGGAGAACCGGCCTCGCGGCCCGCCCGCGCCGCTACTGCAGCTGGGCGGCCGCGCTCTGAATTAGAAAGTGCGAGCGCCACACCGACGCAGTGGGGACGGCGGCACAGAAACCCGGCGGAAATTCAAGATTGTGACTTCGTTCATGTGTTATTTTACCGGTGGATTCGGCAAGGTGTCACTATTGCAGTATATTACACATCACAAGCAATTGATCACGTGATTGTTAATCTTGTTTGCTCTGCAAAAATTCTAATAGATGAAAGGATTTGTCGCAAGAATGGGTTTGTTGTATGTCCTGGTTTGGACATGGTTGTCAAGTATCCTATAGTTAAAACGTTGTCCCGTAAGTTAGGGCACACGTTCGCCATGACACTGTCTTGAAGAAATTTGATTTACTTGTCTGAGATAACGTTTAAGTAATAATTCCGACCGATATTTCACAATCGCTTTATCAGAATACTTAATACGTAGAACATTTGTTCAGGGGGCCTTGAGTCGTCATAAACGCATAACTCATCATCAACTCCCCAATACCTCCGATTTAATTAAAAACCCTCTTTAAACACTCCCGATACTAATAAGAACACTGGGAAAATTTCAGCGAAATCTGACTAGTAGATTTTGCATCTCTCTGCGACAGACATACGCACATTTTCTTTTATTAATGGAGGTTAGTTGAAAAAAATTGTGAAATGTTACTAATGATAAAGATGAATATATTATTGAAGAGTGTAGGGCAGTGACAAAAAAACGTTTAACTATAGTTAAAACGTTGTCCCGTAAGTAAGGGCACATGTTCGCCATGACACCGTCTTGGAGAAATTGGATTTACTTGTCTGAGATAACGTTCAAGTAATAATTCCGGCCGATATTTCACAATCGCTGGGGCAGAATGTATGTAGCGACAGACGTGCTTAATACTTGACGGTGCGGGGGGTTGCGTAGAACATCTGATCAGGAGGGGCTTAAGTCATCATAAACGCATAACTTATCATCAACGCCTCAACATGTCCGATTTAAACCACTGTTTAAACACTCCCGATACTAATAAGAACAAAGTGTCAACATTTCAGCGAAATGGTTAGATTTTGTTAGCAGTTAGATTTTGTTTTGTTTTCAGCGAAATGGTTAGAAATGAGTAGATTTTGCGTCTCTGTACGACAGATATACGGACATTTTCTTTTATTTGTATGCAGATTAGCTGAAAAAATTGTAAATTGTTACTAAAGATGAAGATGAATATACAATTGAAGGGCGTAGAGCAGTGAAAAAACAGGCACTCCGGCCATAGCAAGTCTCCCGCAACTCGTATGTTAAGTAAGTATGTTAAGTATCTCGATTTTTGGTCGAAGCTTGTCTCATTTTGTGACTACCTCACGCTCTTCATAAATATAAACAATATGTATAAAACAACGTACAAAAAAACAAAGAAACAAAGTACGTTAAACATTCACTAAAATCGAGATATTATCATTTTCGAATAGCAGGAGCTTGTTACTGATCCAAGCCTTTCAATTCAAGGAATCTGTCAACTCTTACTATCGACATCGCTGTGAGGGCGCCTTAACTTCCTCCCTTAAAAGGTTGTACGTTGGAGTCCGGCACTAAGCAAAGATATTTATTGTAGTCAAAGATTTCTTCCGGGCTGAAGGGCCGTGGTCCATTGGAAAACATATTTCCAGACTTTCGTCCGCAACTACGGCAGACATCCTCAGTGGCGATGTGGTCTCGGACGGTCACCGGGGAACCTTCAAGGAGGATTCTTCGTCCGAGACCACATCGCCACTGAGGATGTCTGCCGTAGTTGCGGACGAAACGTCTGGAAATATGTTTTCCAATGGACCACGGCCCTTCAGCCCGGAAGAAATCTTTGACTACAACTCTGGCCGTGAAAGCCTACATTGTTTTATTAAAGATATTTATGTTGTGAATTGAGAAATACATTTTTTCTGAATTTATACCAAGGTATCAATCTCACCAGCAATATATTAATGATAATGATAATGATCTATGCTCTTTATTTACCTTTCGTCTCCGAAAAATAACGTCTATGCATAACAGTGGCAGTTAAAACAGGATACAGAAGTTGCTTCTTTTATCGAACACAAATAGCACCCTGCCATATACGATTGGAAAACTTAGCAAAGACCTCAATGAAATGGAAATAATTTTGCAGTTCAATCGAGGCCAACATGGAAACTTAAAAATTGTCAAAATGTGAGATATAAGTTTGAGATATGAGTTTGTGGAGATATAAAGGACCAATACGTTATCATTTTGTGGTAATGCAAATCAGCATGTACGTAACGAATATATCAATTTATTACAATAAGAATTCACAAGAGAATAAAGGTAATATGACAAAACTGTATTCATTGCACCCCACAGCACGTTTTAGCTTGTTTATTGTATATTATGATTTTTGGCTTCGCCCTTTGAAATATTTTGCTTGAGGCAAATAAGTAAACGAATTTTTGAAGTTTATATTTCGAGACAGAGAGCCTGTGAGTTTTTATCCTGGTTGATTTGATGAATTTGATTTCATTTTAAAGAGGAATGCAGTTCAAAGTCAGAAAAAGATATTGTGAGATAATCGGTGTCTTTTGAGGAAACTTCATGAGACGAAAATATGTTGAATGTAGGTTTCTGATCTAGGACAAAAATTATTTGTTTAGAAGAAAATGGATAAAAACCTGTACTGTTTCTCGCTTTCGAGATAACTCTAAAGGGAATTACACAAGACGAATGCAAAGAACGCGACAGTGAAAAATATATTTAAATCTGTGAAATTGTAAGAAATATTTCTTTAAGAAAACTTTAATTTATGTATAACCACGAAAGTCTGAAACAATAATGTTTTGTGTCATATGATGCAGAGACGTGCATTATTTCTGGAAGACAAATAAAGAAATTACGAGCTATGTAAATGAACAGAGAGACATCCGTCAGAACAAGAGGAACAAAATTAAGAATTCAATTATATGCGAATGAATGAAAGTGGATAAGGGTTCTACAAAATTGGACAATAGATTGCGTTGGTGTAGACACCAAAAAGTCAGAAGGTACGAGTAGAATCTCGAAGGCGGTGTTGTAATGCGACACTGGAGGGAAATGCTTTTCTAAGATAGTTGGATATCATTAATGAAAACCTAGAAATTAGACGGTTGGGCTTGTGTAAATAGAGACAAACTGGAGTAAAAGAACAGGTAATAAATTGTAGTTATGATAATTAGTATTGTTTCCCCAAAGAAAATAACAAATTGCGGAAAACTCCTAAAATCTGCACGAAACAAATCCTCAGAGCCAACCGTCTAAGACGTTTCACCGTGTTTCCATGAGCATCGTCCCACTGCCCGCGCCGCAGCCGCCTCCCATGCTACGAACACAAAACGAAGGCCGCATATATACGAGGGCGCGCAAGGGAAGCGGCGAGCGCAGGGCGAGGCGTTTTATGCCGAACTCCGCTCGCCTCCGCACTCTCCGCTCGCTGCCTCCGCGGTGCCGGTGGCGGCGCCGGACAACCATTTTTTCCTTTTTTACCACAAGAAAAGAATATAAATGAAAGGAACGCGTGCGCAATGTACGAAATTAATTGAGTACTTCAGTACTAATTGCGCGAGAGAAGTGAATCAAGCTGCATTTGTAATTTGGAGCAGAAAGTGTTAGAAATGTTGGGATGGCTAGCCTCCAGTAAATTGCAGAGGCCGAAGCTGATGCCTCGCCGTCGACTTGAAAATGTGCGAGCAAAGCTTGTCATGTTGTTGTGACAATAGGTGCATCACCTTGGCGATTTTTGCTAAGTTAACCCAACTGCTACAACACGTACAATTTGAATCGCCAACTCTTCTACATATGTTCCATTTATCTATTTGCTTGGGCGCTTTGGAAATGTCACTCAGCTTTTGCTCTGATGAACGCAGACCGTCAGTACTATCACATCGTCGTCACTGGTTACAATGTCGAAGGGATTATGAATTGCAGAGTAGATATAAGTAAATTTCAACAAATTGATACTAATTCATTATTTAGTACTGAAGATTAATAAATAAAGTAAGATTTATTAGAGTAATATCAGGAGAGACCATTAACTGTACAGCCTTTTTGTTCTCAATTGCACAGTTGTAAAACTTTTGTTTCGTGAACTGTCAAATTAACGAAGATGCACTTTCCTGTGTGTAACCAGAAGCGATATATTAAATGATGGATCAATAAGGGAGAATCTTGGTATTTACAATCTCAACAGAATAAAGTATATAAAAATGAATGGAAAATAATCTTGTTCCTAATCAACTACTCTTCTACTCTCCTGGGGAAAAAATAAGCTTGGTAGACCTAAAGCAAGATGGAATGATTACCTAGTCGCAAGGAACTAAAACCAATAGCTCTAACGTATTCGAGAGAACTGATGAGGAGGAAGAACAAAATAATGTCTCTTATCTAAATAGTACTTCTTTCACATTGAAACTGGTGAAGTCAAAATTTATGACAGCACATTCTGAAATTTTGGAGAGCAATTAACAAGATGCTAAAGCCTTTTACTTTCAATTTTTTAATGAGAAATTATACGTTCAGCGCTATAAGGAAACGCAACGCGGCAGCGTTTCGCTTCCTCCCATGGGAGTTTCGGCAGCCAGTGAAAAGCACTCTTTATTTCGTTCCGGACGTTGCGGTTTGTTCGCACATTGGAGCAATGGAGCGCGAAAGCGGGGCGGAAATATCCGATTGTCTGCGTAAGCGGCTTTTTGTTCGCGAGGGGAAAGTGGGCGGGGCCTGGCGCCGCGACGGCGCGCTGCAATCGCCGACAAACGGAGGAAGGAGCAGTGATGGAGAAGGCAAATTTGAGGTTATGGTCGTACCAAATGGGGTGGAAGGCGACTTTGGCGGAAACGGCAAAGTTGAGGTCGTCACCAAATGGGTGGAAGGTGGTATTGGCGGCGACAGAAGAGTGGAGGCCGTGGTCGTCACCAAAGGGTTGGTGAAGGTGGCTTTGGCGGGGACCGTAGAGTTGAGGTTATGGTTGCCCCACAAAGGGTGAAGAAGTTGGCTTTGGCGGAGATGCCAGAGATGAAGTTATGATCGCCAGATAATTGTTGTTTATTATCCATTCATTGCAACAAACGAATAAAAATGTATCTAGATGCTTCGTGGACTGAGAGATCGTAGGTTGGTAGGTACCCGATGCTGTGGCAGGATATTTTCCCCGCAGGTATCTGGCTAGGTCGATGACCTGCCGGGATGAGAATGATAGAAACGATCCATGTTCGATCCATTTGATCGTCAGTCGTAGAAATCTCAAAGGTACTCATTCTTATCGAACATATGGCAATAATCATGTCGTTGGATTGCACTTTTTATGGCCATCATGATACGCTTAAAATGTATGTGGTTCTATTCAGAAACAAACCTTAATACCTCGGAGGAATGCATGTGATTAAACAGTATACAAAACATGGCAAACGATGGATCTACTAGCACCATTCCTTCTTGTTCTTGTATGAAAACTGCAATGCAATCTCTTTAACCATTCAAAAACGTCAAGAGGTGCCAAAGTTATGCAACTAACATTGTATACGATGTTTGACGCTAATAACCTTAAAGTA
Source organism: Teleogryllus oceanicus (assembly GCA_964035755.1). Classification (NCBI taxonomy): domain Eukaryota; kingdom Metazoa; phylum Arthropoda; class Insecta; order Orthoptera; family Gryllidae; genus Teleogryllus; species Teleogryllus oceanicus. The sequence continues at coordinate 240,772,216 of CAXIVR010000002.1, read as the reverse complement.
AACATAGAGACAGCATTAATAGCTTTAGTATTTTTCGAAAATTGCTGTTATCCTGTTTATTGGCGATAGACATCTTGAAGTTCACATGCAACTCACACGAAGTTGAAAGGCTAATAAAATAACACAGTAAGCTCGGTGGAATCATCTACCTTCAATATTAAGCCTGTAGCATTGCATTAAAAAACTCATACATTTTCGTTTACTCTGTTATACTGCTTTACCAAACTTTATTAAACTGTTGTGTTAAAGCATTTAATGATATTTATTCATATAATTTAAAAAAATACTAACAATTGTTTTGTACACACTCTAATTATACTCATCGAAAAAAGATCTAATGATTGTATGATCTGCTACTCTGCATTCAGCGCCATGATATAACGTCAGTGTCTGTTCTTGATTGTAATTCATAGAGTTAGCACACAATACACAATTAATGAAACAATAATATCACGGAACGAGAGTCGATTACAACGGTTAGGTTAGTCATAAAACGCTGTAGGCAGGATGACAGTTATCACCTTCATCTTACCTTCAAACACTTTATCAACATTACTTCGACGATTATCTCAGAATAACGGCGAAGTGTTTAATTGAATTATCTCCGGGGCGGGTGATTAATTGTGCTTAAAAATTTCTGAGAAGCAGCCGACCTGCGATATTTGTCGTGACCTCTGCCCGCTTCGTGTGGCGACAGACAAGGCTGCTTGGCGTCTGGAATGGTGATTAGCATTCCGAGGGGAGCTTTTGAGTGTGGACATTACTCGTGCTCACGGCCTCCGCGGCCTCGCGCTTCGCCGCGTCCCGCATTCCGAGGCGCACTCGCGGTTCACGGAGCGTCTCCAGCCACGTGCGCCCTTGCGATGGTTGCTTCGGTGCTCGTCATCGACGATTGGAAGGGTAAACAGAAGAACGGTGACACTTTGAATGTCCCAAATAGTAGCTTCGGATTTCGAAAGCCACTGTTGGTGTAGTTATAGCTGATGTTACTTTCAAAGATCCCCATCTCGATCAGGTTTTTCGTCGTTTCCCTGATCCATTGAGCAAATGCTGAGATGGTCCCTTGTTTTGCTTCTCGACATAAATGTAACTTCATTTTCTGTGCATGTCTTCTAGAATTCAGTGGGAAATATAGTTATTCAAATTATCGTTTACATGTTGTTGCGGCAGGAAGTATTATTCCTTGGCGAAGGATATGATGGAAAAGAGCCCAAAGTTTATTGCTGATTTATCCTTGGAAATAGATTTTATTACATCGGATCGTTTTTTTAAATTCAAAATTGAAGTTGTATATGGCTTAGTGTAGGGAGCACAGAATTTTTGAAAACGTGCACAGTATTCACTTCTCCCCATAGCACGTACTACACAGTTTTTCACCGCTTTTAACGTAAATAAATGAATAAAGATTGGACTACTGTCAATTCATAAAAAGTGTAGTGTTGATTGATAATTGAGGATATTTAGTTATTTGCCAATCTACATTTTCTTGGCTGAAATGAAAGAGAAACATTTTGGAGTGTGTGTATGTAAAAATTACAAACTCCAAAGTATCAATGATAGTCGTAATACTTTGCATTGTCGATTTAATTGATGGTAGTAACTTATACGTAATTTCTCATAACGGTTTCCTGGTTAGGTGTTGGCATGGAACTAATAATACAAGTTCATATCGTCTTCATAACCCTTTTCTGGGCTTACCATATTATTATATGCATGCATTTCTATTTCGATGCTCACAATACTACAGAATAAATATTGGTAAAGGCGATACCACGATATCAACATGCGTTGTTATTTTTGAAAATTATTTCTTAAGACAATTTTTTTAACATTAGACAAACTTACGAATCAAAGAAAGAACAAGTCGATTTGATTATTTATTAAAAGAATAAATAATATTATTTAATTTTAATTCTAGTAAGAGAACTCGAACTACAACAATTGTTTCGACCAATGAGATTGTAAAACGTAGGAATCGCGGAGGAAATCCTTGAGAGCATAATAATTTTACTAACAACAACTTGCCAAAACACCAATGGGAAATAATATCAACTACATACTAAGTAACATAAACATTGGGTGATATTGTTCTACACACACATAGTTTGAGACTACAAACAATTAAGCAAGTCCACCCGAATAAAAATATAAACGACAAAGTGGTGGTGGATTTAAGTGAAAATTAATTCGTATAAACTTATAGCAATGAGTGATAAATGTAGTCATGCGGAAGCATTTCCTTTCTCACTATCTGAGATTACGAGGACTCTCCCACTCCCCCTGCGCAGCGTTCGTGTCCATTGCAATGTGTCTGGTGGCACTCACTTGGCGTAGGCCTTCTCGAAGAGGCCGGGCCAGAACTGGTCCGAGTTCTGCGCCTGCAGGAAGGCGAGGCGGCCGTGCACGGTGGGCAGGCGGTCGTCCACCAGCACCTCCACCCACCCGCCGCACCACCACAGCCGGAAGCGGAACACGCCCGCGTACTGGTCGGGGCTGCCGAACGTCTGGTCGGCCGGCACCACGCGGTAGAAGAGGCCCTTGCTCAGGTACAGCACGCCCAGGCACGACACCAGCCACCGGTCGCCTGCGGGCACATAAATAGCACGTTTCATTCATTTTCAAGTTAAATGCAGCAGATGCACCCTAACGAGCAGAAATGCTTGTGTGCGGGAGCAGTTTAATAAGCTTACAACGAAAACAAACACTGAGATATGATACAAAGACAACATAATTTATAGATACGTAACGGTTTTTTTAAAATTTGTTGTCTACAAATTTGCGCAACGCGTCTCCAAGCCCCTTAAGTGGCGTTGAGCGCTTTACCGCTGGGGAGTAATCCTCCATTCACATGCGTGGGAAAAATCCTCCATTATCTTTATGTCACGTCGCAGTCAGTTGTCAAGAGGACCGCCAGGTAGCATCTCCGCGTACGCGCCTCCTGCGTCACTACCCAGCGGCCAGAATTGGGAAGAAATAAGGATAAGGGTAGGATTTAGGACACTTCACAGGGGTTCGACTAGCCCTTGTGAAGCAGCTAAACTCGTTTTGTTGGAACAAATTTCACATGAGATTCGACGGGAATCGAACCCGGACCTCAGTAGTGAAAGGCTAGCGACTTCGCTATGTGCCACGAGCGCGGCACGGTTTAAAAAAAATATTAACCTGGTCATACATAGAGAAAACTATACATGTCTTGTTACAAAGGAAATAAAACTTGAGCAAACTATGATATAATTATACAAATTTAAAGAAACATATTAACAAAGGATGGAAATCTTTGATTTATTTAAATACTGTGAATAAAAAATTTTATTGCTTTTATGGCTGAATAATAATGAAAGAGATCAAAGTAAATGAAATAATAGGACAGAAAATCCGAAACGAAAGTATGACGGAAAGGCAAAGAAACGGGAGCAGCAACAGGAGGCAACGGTAAAGAAGATTAAAATAAAATAAAGGAGGGGAAAAAAAAAAAAAAAAAATGGAAGGTAAAAGTAATTAAAATGCCAAAATGAATATGACAAAGGTAAACGAGGAGGAGACGAATAAATACAACACACACAGGTTTCGTTTAAAACGCTTATAGGATATTCCAGAAATATTAAGTGTAGTATTGCCGAATATTGTAAGTCCATATTATTTCTTTTGAACCCAAAATAAAAACATATCATTGTTATAATATAGAAAAAAATAAGACGTGTACTCATGAGATACTGTTTTACACACATTTTTTTTATAAAAACAGTAAATCCCTATTTCTAATGCTTTAAAATCATGGACTCGACGTAAATAACATAATGAAGTAAGAGCAAAATGTGAAGTTTCCTCTCTTTTTACATTATTTTATCTTATTTTATGAACAAAGTGATCGTACCTCAAGAATCTACGACTTCTAAGAATTTTTTAAAAATCATAAAAACAAGCATTATTTTTTATCTTTCAGAAATAAATATCGAATTGGTAAAATCCATTGTTGAGTTTAACACACGAGTGTTAACAAAACCGTAGCATCAATTACTGAGAGACGTGCAGTTCTGTTAGAATTTCTCCCTCGTTTTGCAGACATTTAATATTTCTGATCAAACACAAGTAACTTAAAGAATGAACATTAAATATAAGCAACAAATTAGTGAACTATTATTAAAAGGTTTTTGCATTATAATGGGGCAACGCATTTGTGAAAGATCTATTTTTTCAAGCAGATATTGCAAGGAAGAGGAAAAAGATAAAGCTTCCTAAAAGGATTTTCTAGCTTTCACTCAAGGATGTTCACCCCGACGGTGACTACGTTAATTGTAAAAATGACTGACTCCATGGCCGTCTTTACTGGAGATTTCTCTGCGGTATCCGCTGAACTGCAGATTGTGGCATGACGTCGCTCTCAGACACAAACAAGGACTGCTAAGCAATGCTCAAGAACTCTTTTTAAAGTCGTCCTCGTTATTTGCTGTGTCAGCTGAGTCACAAAAAGTAGAGACAATATGCGCGTTTCTCTGCTTCTAAAACGATGCAGTCGGTTAGATCACGAATGTACGGCAATGAAACCTGAGAACTATTCATTTTTACGCAAAAGCGAAGAAAATAGAAAGGCAGACACAAAAGAACTTCTTATTCGTATAAAATGCATATTAATGATATTTTATTTTACGAAGCAATAATTTGTAACAATTAAGGTAATCTGATCAGCATAAGTAATTCATGCTTATTTATGGTAATAGGCGGAGTCTAGGTATGTACTATTTTAAATGCTGCCACATAATTAATTTCCAGTGAAGACTTCTCTGCGTGGAGCCAACGGGATGCACTATTCTTAGTGAGAAACTTGAGAATTCTGTAACATACTGATTAAGAATTATTTACTTCAGAAAGTTTTGTTATATTGATTTAAAACGAATTGAATCGCAGAATACTGAAGTTGAACTTCTTTGTAAAGAAATGTGAAAGAAACAATGAAAAATTGTATTGACGCAAAACTACTATTTATTTATTTATTTTATTTATTTATTTATTTATTTTACGTCAAAAAACAGTTAAAAACTGCGTTAAGTGCTATGGGGAAAAGTGAATGTGTGCACATTTTCAAAATTCTGTGATCCCTACACTAAGTCATATACTACTTAAATTTTGAATTTTTTGAAAGGGAGAAAAAAAACAACAAAAACTCCCATGTAATAAAATCTATTTTCAAGATAAATAAGCAATGAATTTTGAATTTTGAAAGGGAGAAAAAAACAAAAAACTCCCATGTAATAAAATCTATTTTCAAGGATAAATAAGCAACTCACTGATAAATTAATTTACATAAAAAACAACTCATGTTTTAATTCTGCTATAATATTCCCATATTCCATTGTAACACGTGGATAAGAAACTACTTTACGCAATTAGAAAGCTTAATTTGAATCCTTAAAACAAAATTTGATCAATATTCTCAACCCAGATACGCTGTCACATAATCGTTTGGAACTTCAATTAAGTTGAAAAACAACATTCAGAATAATTTGTGTATTTACGTGAAGTTTTTGCCGTGAAGAAAGTTATTCCTACGCTTGCGTGCAATGGTAAGGGCGCAGATAACATCAGCGATGAACACAGCAGTGGCGAACTGTTTATTCACGGACCAAGGCAACATCTCATAACACTTGGAGGGCTTCACTGCAAGTCCGGAACCCTTGGTTAGGGGCTGCGGCGAAACCTTCCTGCGACTCGGAAGCGGAGGCAGGGCGCACGCACGGCATTCCGCATGCAAATGCAGAGGGCCCTGGCGGGCGCGCACGCGGGGCCCGGCCGCGTCGATGTGCGGACGAGCCGGCGCAACGGGGCGCGGCCGACACTCGGCTGCACTGGCTGGCGCCGAGACCGTTCCGGCCCACATCCGCCACCGGCCGGAACCACCGCCCCCACCCTCCCCACCGCCGCCGCAGCTCGCTGCAATAACTACTGCCGCCCTCGCGACTCTTCATTCCAGTACGGTATTTCAACTCTCTGAGATCGTTGCTTAAGGTACGAACATAACCAATCTAGAGCAATACCACGAATTCCATATGAAGGTAATTTGGAAAGTAAAATGTCATGATCAATGACGTCAAAAGCTTTTGAGAGATCTAAAAATAGTCCAATAGGTGCCTCGTTTTGATCCAATGATGAGGCGACATCTTTAAGAAAAGAAAATATAGCTGTTTCCGTTGATTTTGATTTTCTAAATCCATGTTGGCAATCTGAAAGCGCGTCGTGTTTAGTGAGAAAGGTTTCCATTCGTATGTAAAAAAAGTCTCTCTAATATTTTTGAAAAGACTGATAGAAGAGAAATGGGCCGATAATTTTGAATTTCATTTTTGTTGCCTTTTTTGAAAAGCGGCTTAATTTTAGCTGTTTTGAAAATATCTGGAAACGTTCCAGTGCATAAAGATTATATTTCAGACAGACTCTTCGTTTTTTCATTGCTCCTACTAAAGAAGGATTTTCCTAAGTATGAGCCAAAGTGACAGTTCGCGTAACAAGTGAACATCACGTGTATTTCAGGGAAGTATCCCTCCGCCGCGACAGCCGTTCAGCCACGCCCCTTCGTAAAGTGTTAGGTTATGGCTCCTGTGAAAACATCCCTATGCAGACGTCTAAGAGTTTCGCTTAAATAAATATGCACGTACGCGAGTTCGGGAAATATTTAATTTTAATTACGTAAGTGGAAAATCTCTTAAGATGGTCTCAGAATCAGTAAAAGACAACTGCGACGAATGTAAATAGAAAGCTCTCAATCACAGCTCTCCACATAACAGCACAATAGACGGACACACGTGCACCAGTACGCATCTCGGTTTTAAAATAAGCATAATATTTATCACACAAAAAGTAAATTCATTGTAATGTTAATAGAAAAAAAGGATTTTAACAGAAGAGCACATAACACTGCAATTCCTAATTTCAATTATTTTTCAAAACGCACTATATTTTCGTCGGATGAGGACATCACAAAAGAAAGCGTCGAAGCCATTTACAAGTTAGCCAACTGCAAACGAACGAATGCAGGAAGGGAGTCTAATGGGCTCGAGAGAACAACGACCACAGAACCTACGGTTATGTTCCCAGCACTAGCTGTTACTTTGGCTCATCCTTAGGAAAATCGTTGTATACCTCTAACTCTCTTGTAGCCCACCACTATGCTCCCTACAGCCCCACTCCCTCTTCAATTCCTTCTCCACCACTACCCCCTGCATCCATGCATTTCTGCCACTGCGCACTTCCGCCTTCGCCAGTGGATCACCGCTCCGCCCCTTTCCAATGCCCTCCCCCCCCCCCCCGTCATCCTGCCCTATGACCTTGCCGGTAGATCCATCATCGCCAGCCAGCCTCCTGGCCGTCGCTCTCCCCCGCCCCTGCCGCCCTGCCAGTGCCAACCTCAACACCCTGCCACTCGCACCGCCCCACCGCTCACTGGCGCCGTCACGCCATCGCCCCCGCACGCCCATTCCCTTCCCTATCTCCGCCCCCCCCCGCCAACACCTCCGCCATTTACATAACCGGCGGCGGAAATTGCAACCAGCCGGAGGCAGACGTTGGGTACTTGGCGGACCTAACAGCGGCTCACTAGAGGGACAGGAGCGGTTGGTAATCGGGCGCGGAAGCAAACCTGGAGGCACTTTGAATGCTTTAATTTTAAGAGGAGAAATCTCATCCATGGCATTTCTGTTTTCTCAAGAACTATTCAACTCCTATTAACTGTCCTATTAATGCTGTTTGGAAGTTTCTTTCCCTTGAAAATTTAGTGGTTTCGGCCCATAACGAAGCCAGTGTTTAACCCTTCATAGGATTACGATAAGAAACCTGTTTAAGGTGTTCCAAATAACTATTTAATGGTAAATCTTAGCGACGATGGAGAAATTTTATGGTGCCAGTGCATCTACTGCAGTGCAAAAATTGAAAAAGTAGTTAATTGGTTTTTTCTGGGACAGGTTGAGTCACAGACTCGAAATTAAAGTAGGCTTGGTACTCAGCCAACAATTATCGCAGGACACCAAAGTGAAATCAGTTTACGTCGAATTTTCATTTACTTAAATTTCTGGAGGTAGTCTGGCTCGTACAGATAAGCGGAAATGTAGAGATATTCTGTCATAATTAGCATGCAGTCACACGATTTACGAGATTAAAAAAAAAATAGTGACCAGAAATGATACTTATATGCAAGTAAATACGTACTAGATGACGTAAATAAAAATTATAATAAACGGAAAGTATACATATATAGTAAAAATGGAGCCGACACCAAAATTAAAACCGGTAGCGGTAGCTCAGTGCATCAACTGATGTCACTGCACCGGCTCGGACCGGGAGGTCCTAGGTCGAATTCAGTCGTTGTCTGCAGGAGAATTCTAGCGGCCGGCTGCTCTGATAGGTAGTTTTCCGTGGTTTCTACGATCAACACCAGGCGATTGCCGGAGCAGTACCCTAACAAACGGGCCACGGACCGCGCGCGACCTGTCCTTCCTCTTCCCTGTCCTATCCTGTCTCCTTACATACACACACACACACACACACACACACACACTCACACTTACATTAACATGCACTACACTGACACATATTCCGGAAGACCGGTCGGGAGCTTAGAGCTTGTCCCGGCTGTGGGGGTGCCCCGCTGGTGGGAGAGTCCTGGTTAGGGGGATACCCCACTAGCCGACTGTAGGTCGGTGCCGGATCTCGCCATCCAGCAGGGGATGATCACCGCCTTCTCCCGAGAAGAAAACATGTACTACACTAACGGGACTAATGACCGAAGTAGTTGACGCGCCCGGAAACACGAAAAAATTAAATCAAACCAAAACTAAAATGAAAACAACATAGAATACAAATAAAGTTCACTGAGCTAATATGAATGTGCCTGAAATAGGAAGTTGAGCAGGCGAACAGGCACAAAGAATCGCGAGAAGAGAGTCCGACGTGAACGCGGAATGTTAGACAAACCCATGAGCTTGCGTTCTCGCGGCCTGTCACCGCTGACAGCGGCGTGCACCTGGCAGTGCACATTGTGACTTGCACGAGCGGTGTTAGTCCCGCACCACGGACTGCGAGACTCCACACGTAGAAACACACCGCCCGTTAAATGTCTTCACCGGTGTTGTTCGTCGTGGGACCGGAAGGACTGAATGCTACTCTTTCATTGCCTGGTTCCACGCAAGTAGAACTTCTTTTCTTTTTAAGAACTAAGGACAAATACGTGAGCTTGTACTAATAATACGGCAGCATTTCTCAATCTTTTCAGTTCAAGGAGCATCTGGAAGGTTTGAAGAATACTGCGGACCTCTACTTTATTTCTTGATGTTTTTTGCGAATTACAAGGGAGGTGCCTGTGTTTAATATTCAACTATTAATAAAATGCAATATAAACTAATTTAAAGAGAAATTATGAGGGGGCTAAAATGGTAACAACAGAGGCAACAAAAAATTCACAAAAACCTGTTTCTTTCACTACAGCTGAATGCAGATGCTCAATGCATTTCAGAGAAATCTTTTAGATGTAACCAATTGATCTAATGAGCAGAAATTGGCGAGCTTTTTAACTTTACATGCGTCCCTCGACTGCTCGCTTATTGGCAATATTCTTCACGGATTGTTTGATGTGAACAATGTGTTAAAAAAGAAACAAACGAGCAAGTCTCGTTAAGTGAACTCACGACATGTGCAATTACTTCAGTAGATAAGGGAAATTGATGGCCAAAATAGCAGGTCCAGACAAAGGGTGAAAACCTTCCGCATGTGAGGTAGACACGCCAACTCCAGTACAAGAAAACTGACTTAACTGCAGAATTCATCACCGTAAAATTTGTTATTTTTCATTTCCTTCATCAATCATCCAGTAGTCTAATGCCATCACATTTCAGTCTCATCACGAAATATTGCCTAAACGTCTATGAAGACAATGAACGCATGTTGCACACACGGCAGTTTCATTCTAATGTAATAAATCATAAGGTGGTGGATGTAAACACTGTAGTCTGAAAGAGTCAACGAACTCGGCCGGGGGTTACATTCTATGCTAAACAGGTCCAAACACGTCACGGCATTCAGCAATCAAAACTATCTCAACTGATTGCGAATGCAATACACAGGGGTAGAATTATTCGAACATTTTAGGATGTAAGCACAATCAGGGCGTTAAGAAACAAGACACATGTGATTGTAAAAAACCGATAGACCAATAAGCTTCATGTATGAACACGTCATTATATTTATTGTTTTCGTTTGAAAGCATACATTCCTGCATTTTAAAAATACGTACACGATTAGTAGTAGCAATATATCAAAATGTTAACTGCTTACTAAACAAAATAGGGCACCGAAAAAACCCACAAAAGCCCAAAATTTCAAACACAAACGTTTAATCACGGTAATAGATGAATTTTTTCAATGTGCAACCAATAAAAAAACTGGAAAATAAATACCCTACATTTTATGCATCAAATAACGTGGCACTAATTACTTCTGTTTACGTGACGTTACGTTAAAGTTTAAGTTTCGCTGTAAATTATCCTTGAGGTGAGGACTGGTTTGAGAAGAAAGAACGCGCATGGTCGATGGTCCGTTGGTTAACGCATTTGACCATTTACGGTACCTTGACATTCGTCTGGAACTGATCAGAAAAATAAACCCTGTAAACCGCCTATCACAGCAATCGGTCTCTTCAGGTGACTCAAAACCATCTTCTGTTCATTAAAGGCCATCATATGATGCGTCGTATATGATATTCTGCTCTTGAGAAATCGAAATCGTATTCCCACAAGCGAAGAAAAATAACACACCCCAAGGTGACAAAAACTTTCGAAGCACTACGGCCGGAGATCATCAGCTCGGTGTTACGTAGTAGAAAACTTCAGTATTAAAGCGACTATGCTGTGGAAACGGCGAAGGTAGCAGGCTTGGATTTCATTATTCCGTGCGCATTATCATGCGTTTGATATCTAAAATGTCATACGTTGTACCTTGTGCATACATTATCGCGTGGAAACAAAATCGTTAATGAGGACAGCACGTTCTACCGTAAGGCAGACAGGTCAATGACCCCCATCTCGATCAGGTTTTTCGTCCAGTTTCCCTGATCCATTGAGCAAATGCTGAGATGGCCCCTTGTTTTGCTTCTGGACATAAATGTAACTTCATTTTCTGTGGACGTCTTCTAGAATTCAGTGGGAAATACAATTATTCAAATTATCGTTTCCATGTTGTCGCGGCAGGAAGTAATAAGAGCCAAAATTTATTGCTTATTTATCCTTGAAAATAGATTTTATTACATGGGATTTTTTTTCTCCCTTTCAAAATTTATTTCTTATTTATCCTTGAAAATAGATTTTATTACATGGGAGTTTTTGTTTTTTCTCCCTTTCAAAATTTATTGCTTATTTATCCTTGAAAATAGATTTTATTACATGGGAGTTTTTGTTTTTTTCTCCCTTTCAAAAATTCAAAATTTAAGTAGTATATTATTTAGTGTAGGGATCACAGAATTTTGAAAATGTGCACACAATTCACTTTTCCCCATAGCACGTCATACGCAGTTTTTAATTGTTTTTTTGACGTAAAATAAATAAATTAAAAAAAAAAATAAATGTCAAATTTGAAAACTACAGCGATTTCAGTATTTCTTTCCGTAGAAACGGGATGGTTACAAGAAGCCCTATCTTGTAGGAACAGCGGCAATTTAGAGGCAGCCCTTGGAGTAGCCTGGGTTAGGCTCGCAAGTTGCTCGTCTTGCGCAGACTCCTAATTTATGTTCCAAATCTGCTTCTGAGATGCACTCAACTTGACAACTCTCAGGCAATTTCTGTGTTCTGGGGCATGCCTTCGTACAATTGAGAGGGTCGGTGAAACAGTAATAACTCACATTTCATATTCAAAATAAAGATCGCCCGGTCCAGCAACTTAGTTGATAATGAAAATATGTCACCGTCCGGAGAGCATGGAACCTCTCGTTAAACGACGCTTCAAAAGTGAACTAGCAACCATATACACCGATGATCCCGTCAGAATTGATTTCAAGAACGCTATTTGCACTGTAACGGTATTGTCTCGCTAGATAACATATTAGACATTATTGGTAAAGAAGTCAGCGGCAATATGAGCTACATAATTCACTCACTGTATTCTCTTCCACCATGCATGTTAACTTCACTACTTCCAGGCAATTTCGGTGTTTCTAGCGGCATGCCAACGAACAATTCAAGTCGCGTGAAAAGGAGGCCATCTATAAGCGACGCTTCGACTGCCAATACGTACTACCTATAGTTTAAATCCACGATGCCGCACCTGACTTGTGCAAAGATGACGTTCGTGGTACGATTATACAAATTATACAAAAACATTCTTGATATGAACTAGAGGTGCGAACACAGCATGTACTTTCTAGCCTCTACTTTCACGCAAAATAAAGCAAAAAGTTCTCAAATTTTCGAAAAATGCTTCATCACCTTATTTCAAAATCTATCTTTAAGGAACTGATTTCATTAAGGGAAAAATCTCTATCTTCATAATTGTAGTTGTAGGAAGACGCCGAAAACAATTTGAATTTTTACGGTTTTTGAAAAATCAGGGGTTTCAACGAACATGAGACCTCCACCAATCTCTTAAACGTCCATCACACTATCCAACAACAAAATTTAATAAAAAACGATGGAGCCATTAGGCCAGCGACATAAGCCAGATTCAATTACAGAATAACAATTTTGGAGAAAATTGGCTGAACAGTTTAGCCGCTAGCGTTGTTCAGACTGACAAACAGACGGACGAACGGACAGACGGACGAACGGACAGACGGACGAACGGACAGACGGACGAACGGACAGACGGACGAACGGACAGACGGACGAACGGACAGACGGACGAACGGACAGACGGACGAACGGACAGACGGACGAACGGACAGACAGACGGACGAACGGACAGACAGACGGACGAACGGACAGACGGACGAACGGACGGACAGGCGGACGAACGGACGGACAGACGGACGAACGGACGGACAGACGGACGAACGGACAGACGTTTTGACGTCATTCGATTTTTTATCAAGGACCCACAAAACATGGATTCTGGCTACACTACCTGTTAGAAGTTTTTTTTCTAACTTTAGCAACTGGATTTATCCACTTTTTTGTTACCAGGGCCCAGTAATAAGAGTTGTTCTGTCGAAAATTCGCCATTTTCTGCCGGCGCAGCATTACATGGCTTTCTCTTTAGTGTGTAAGCGGTAGCGAGAAAGTAAAAAGGAAGTTACAAATCCTAAAACAAGTTATCTGACCCGTAAGGTTCTGTTAATTGAACCTCAACTCCGGAAGCTACATAATATAGATCATGCTGATTTCTAGCAAATTATTATATGTTAACAATATTTATTTACTTGCATTTCACGACGGCACAAGAGAGGTCGATGGAGCTCATTCTCGTGTTTCATTGACCGTGTTCCACAACTTCCCCCGTGCTCCACAACTTCCGGATCGTTCCGGCGTTTTGCAGTTTCGGGCGGTGCCCCAGCGTGCGATTCAACCGGCGCGGTAACACAAGCCATCCATATGCAATTGCCGGCGCCCGGCTCATAGTTTAAACCCACGCCAGCGCACCCGCTTGGATTTCCAATGCAGCGCGCGCCTCATTTCGCAGACCTTTGACCTCGAGCGACGATCGATTCGCGGAAGGAGTCGACCGGGATGCGAGCGCGTTGCGCGGGCGCTCTTCCGCTCGCCAAGTTCAAGGCTCGCATGCACACGCGGAGCGGCACGAACAGTTGTTTTAAAAAGGCCCAGCTAAATATTGAGATGCTATAAAAACGCCATAAATACTTTATTGTGACACATTTCGCGTGAAAAACTGTCGCTTCAGTGCGACGAGCGACTTTTCATAATTGGATGGCAGTTTGTCAGCGATTTCTAATCTTCCATAATGTTCCGGATTTGCCTTTTGGATGAGTCAAATGAGACATTTTTGATATAAAAGAAGAGAAAATATAGTTTATGGATACAAACGAAAAAGAAAATTGTAAGTTGTTGAAGTATGGGAGTGAATAACGACAGTCCGGAATAAAATCGGAGAAATTTTTTGCAGATAACACTGATGTAATTGTCATTTTGCAGATAGAAAGGAACAGTTTATTTCGCCTTCAAAGTATTTTACTACAAATGCTATCTAGTGAACTATCTTTATGAAAGTTTTACTAGTAAAAATATACAATATTCAGATATAGAGATTCAATACTTTCTCGCCCCTATTTTCACGCAAAATTACCCGAAAAGTAATCAAATTTTTGAAAAATTGTACATGACCTTACGTCAAAATCTATATTTAAGGAACAAATTTACTTAAGGGAAAAATCTCTATCTTTAATATTTTCGTCGCAGGAAGGCTCCGAAAAAATTTTGAACTTTTTGAATTTTCGAAAAATCAAAGTTTTGAACGAACATGAGACCTGTGTCATTTTCTTAAACGTCTTTCTCTCTTTCCCACAACAAATTGTAATAAAAAACAATAGAGTAATTTTTTGAAAATGTCCTAGGGGCTTCATATAAAGGACCTCCCATAATTAAAATATCTGTTTCAAATTCAAGAGCGGCGACAGAGCGCCAGATCGGTAGAGGGGATATCAATTTTTGAGGAAATTTGCTAAACGGTTCAGCCACTCGCGTTGCTCACAGACGGACGGATGGACGATCAGACGAACAGGGTTTTTGTGTCATTCGATTTTTCGGTATCAAGAATCTACAAAACATGGATTCTGGCTACTTCACCTGATAGAGGATTGTTTTTCTAAATTTAGCAACTGTATTTATCCGCTTTTTCGTTATTAGGATCCTGTAATAAGTTTTTCTGCCTCAAACTCGCCGGTATTTACGCGCAGCATTACATAATTTTCTCTGTACTCCGTAGCGGGAAAGTAAAACGAAAGATAATTGAAAGTAAAATATATTTTTGTTCAGTTTTAGATTCAGCGAAAAGGGACTTCAGGCATTATAATATACTTATTATACAGTGTCTGCAGGACATACAAAAAGTTTAGCAATCCAAATATGGCAGTACCTGAGTGCAACTGCAAATTACATGAAATATTAGTAAAATAATGTCAATATTATCTTCCGAGGAGGTGATTACACAACGGAAAGCCTTTAAATTTAAATATATTTACACAGAATACTACCTCTCTAATACATTTACAATGTACCTAGTGAGGTAAAGAGTTGTCTTTGTTGTATTAATAAATCAACATGCAGTAAAATACAGTTCTGTTTAAGTAATATAACCATAAAGCACAACAGCATATCACAATTCTTGAGATGTAACAAAAGAAGAAAGTAAAACATTTGCATTGCAAATGAGCCATGCTACATATGATTTTAGGGTTTTCAAATCACGTGTAATTCCATTGCATGACCGATATTACGCTTTTCTCTTGTTTACAGTCTTAAAATAAACAAATATCATCTTCTTCTTCTAAGTATTCATATAAATGATTATCATTATTATAATATACATTTTATTTTATTTTTTTACATGTACTATATGCAGTTGTATAAGTAATTTATTCTTATGTAAAGGTTCATTATTGAAGGACTACCTAAATATTTACGGTTTAAAATTAATAATTTGCTGAAATATTTTTAAATGTTTTATTTGGGCGAATTGGGTAAGTCAATATTAGTAATCTTTGTAATAATATTAGTACTATTTGATTTACTTTTTTGTAAGGTTAGAAAACGTTTCAGGAATATGCATCACGTAATTTTCCGAAGCGTTTTTTAGAATTTCGAGAAATTTCGATAATTGATTTTGAAAACTTACAGAAGGGAAGAAAACCCGCCTAGCTTTTAAACGGACATCCTGTGTGCTACTGCAGCCGCTGCAAGCGCGGGCGCCGGCGCACAGTGATCAATTTTGCGTTGCTAGGTGGACAAAAATCCTAGGGGCGATATCTTTGATATCAACAATGTTTTTTCGGTACAAGTGTGTTCACTATCAACATGGGTACCGGCGGTTATAAAGGCAACACTTTGTGGCCGAGTATGCCCGCGAATGGGAGGTCGTCAGTTCGATACCGGGCAACTGCCGGAAGTTAAGCTTCATGAGATAAACCGGAGCGAGTTTGTGGTCTTGCCGAAATTGAAATGGTTATCTAACAGCTCTTACTCGTTCCATATCCAGGTGAATGCCGGAGTATCATCATGTACAAAGACCTCAGTTTACTGCAAAAATCGAAAAATGATATAATAAGATAATTAAGAAACGCTTCACAAATCTTTGTAAACGCATACAATATTTAAACAAATTTATTAGAGGCTCTTATATTTCGTAATGAATAAAAGAATAAAACGAACTTTCAACGTACAATAAAATAGTTTGTTAAGAAATAATTTTGATTCTGAGACTAATCTGTCCTCTACCCGCATGGTTGAGGTCACAAGACTTTGTTCTGGACTCGATTTGCTATCTTCCAAATGTTTAGGTTCAAGCTGAATAATGGTGTGTTTGTAGTCTCGTTCACCGAAGTAATGCTGACGTACTGAACATCAGTGACAGAGGAAGGACTCAGCTGTCTCATATTTGTTAGGGTTTAATCGATACTGCACCAAGTGGTAAAATCAACCACTGGTTAATGAGAGAAGAAAGTTCTTAGAAGACATACTTTTTGAAAAGCAGCCAGAAAGAGTTTTTGGAAAACAACAATTACATTACACACATGAATGATATAAAATAACATGGTACGCATGGCCACGAAACTAAAAATTTATTATTGTTGACTTTCTTATCTCTTAAAACTGCACTGAGGAAGCGAAGATCTACATATGTCAATCTTAAGACTAAACGCAAAAGTGATATATTGTTTTCACTTTCAAAAATAAATAAATTAGTAAAAAATTAATAATTAGATATATTCTCGAGAAAATATGAGTCAAATTCACTGTCATTGACCGACTTCTAGCCCTTTTTAAATGATTACGCCACACATTCACACTTACATTTTCATTGAGACATTCACGACTCTTCACTTCAATTTTTTTAATTTCCGTCCACATACCCTCCATCGCCGTATAATATTTAGGCAAAAAATGCATGCTTTCTGCTACCGCTTTCTTTACATCATCTGACACCACCCCTGCTGCTGTTCGTGAGAACACATGCTCCTGGAGCTTCTTCCCTGTCTCCTTCGTCCGCGCCTGAAGCACTCCGCCTGTCCGATCTAGTAGCTCTTAACTGTGTTACTTGGCGCACCGATCCTAAGAAAAATCAACTTTTCTCAAAAGATCGCAAAGAGAAGCAAAAGATATTTATATACCTATTAAAACAGGTATTCAGGAATAGGATATCAAAAAATCAGAGAGATCATTTTTGATCATTTTTTTATAATCCAATTCAAAATATGCGTTTATTGTTTAGAACGCCATGAGTCACAGATTGGTCTATTAATAATAAAAAAAACAAAGAAATTGTTAATTTTATAATTTGGAAGTGTTGTACATACCCCGGGGACCAAGTTCCATACTGCAAACTCTTCGTAGGTTGAGTCTCTGGGTATCTAAAAGGACCGCATTCAACGGGGCTCCAAACGTGACTAGTACGAAGGGAACTCAAAGTTGCTGAAGTAAGGTCTTCCATGCCGCCTCTGCTTAACAATTGAGACTTACACAAGCTGTTTTCCGATACCTTAGACATCTGGGAATACGACCATTTATGTTTCAAATTCCAATAACAAAAATTAATTTTTGATTTTTGTCCACCTACGAACGCAAAATTGATCACTGTGCGGCGCCGCGCGGGACCCCGGGTCAACAACCGGCGCCGCCTGCCGGCCAGCGCCCTCGGCGCCGGCGCCCGGCCACCCGTGCTATACGACCCCAGGAAAATTCAGCTGGACGCGTCCACGGCGCTGTAAAGGGGTTTACGGCCCGCTTTCTCCCGCGCCGCCTCGCGCAGGACGAGCAGGTGGACGCGTGACCAACGAACGCGCCGCGCCGCGCCGCGCCCGCTGTCCGCGGCGGCGGCCCTGATTTATGTCTTTGGCGTGCGCTCCTGGACAGGCACGTACCCGCCACGATGGCACTGCAGTGCCTCTAACTAGGAGGTCCTAGGGTTCGAGTCCCGACGCTTGCTGGATTTTCGGCACCAGTGACATAGCTCGGTCGACTTCATCCGCTCTCTGGACCAGAATTCTTGCAGATGGCTGCTGTGATCCGTAGATTTCTGTAGTTTCTTCCAACAACACCATGCGAATGCCGTTGTAGTACTCTGACAAACGGGCTACAGAGCGCGCGCAATCTTTCCTTTCCCTTCCTTGTCCTATCCTCCCCCTTATTTACACACACACACACACACACTTAGATGCTTTACACTACCACATATGCCGGGAACATTGAGCTTGTTCTGGCTGGGGCGGTTCCCCCTGGCGGGAGATACCCGGCTGGGAAATATCCCGCTAGCCGAAATATCCGCCGCAAGCCCCAAGCGCTGTATCTCATCATCCATTGGGAGAAGATCACTGCCTCCACCAGCGATAAAAACGTCCACTACACTTACGAGACTAATGACCTTACCAGTTAAAGCGCCCGGAATCATCACTCAATCAAGTAAATGGACAGGCACGTATCTAGAGGTTCGGCTAGCGAGCTGCTTATGAATTAAAAAATCTTTGCTCTTGACGTGCGATTAATTCATTTATACATCTTTCGGCAATTATAATTGTGCTACGATTGTACAATCTAAATAATATATACTTCCGCACAATCTATACAATCATTAAAATTTAAAAAATGAAAAAGTACAAATATACATTACTTATTACAACAAACAGTGTAAGAAAATGGTATTCCAATTTCTTAGCTTCTCGCCGAGATGAAAATATGCCAAAATTGTGTAATCAAGTTTTGTAAAATCTAACCTGAAAAGGTTTGTGGAAGATTAGCTTTAAACATTTACTTCACTTAAACAAAAAGTTTCCTTTCGAGTTCACCTTAAAGAATTCTCGATAATACACTGCATCTGGTTGTAAACAAATCTGGCCTATTAAAAAATTGCCTATTAAATAGATGTGACAAATTTACTGTATAAACTTGGCCAGAAAAGTAAGAAAATGTTATTTTGTGGGTTACGAGAGAGAGAAGACACTAATGCCGGAAAGTATCTGGATAACCTTTGTGAGGAAAATGTATTTACATTTTGAAATATTAATTCACTGCATATTCCTTTCTTCTATGTTAAAAGAACGAAAGTAAGATTTACAGAAATGAACTATCTAGGAAAAAGACATTGTAAGACCAGAAGATGGTAGAGTCATGTGAAATTACATATGTCGTAGGAGAGCTTGGCCGACAAAATGCTTGCGGACTCGTAAAAGCAAATAGAGAGCCCACCAATCATGAATTTTGAAGAAGAAAAGTAATAGTCACGGAATTGTCATGCAATGTGTTTCCGAGTGCATGAGTACGGAATTAGAACCAGAATAAATGAAATGGAAAATATTCAAATTGCTTGTCGATAGCTCAGACGTAAGGCAATAATAAATGATCTGAAATAAAGTTACATTACAAGAGCAAGACTTCGTGGTAGTCATGGAATAAACGAAACTTTATACCTTTATTTCGTGAATTCATGAAATGGAATGGAGCTTAAATTATATAAGCATGACGTGGCAACCTTCAAAATGCATATTCCGTGACAGTCTTGAAGTTCAATCTCGTTCGGATCAGATATTTTTCTCTCTACGGAACGGTTAACATCTTTTCAGACTGCCAGTTATTTTCTATATTTATTACTGAGATTAAAATTAAAGTGACTGATCTAATTTTAACGATATAACATGAAACGTAGTTATCTCGATATAACTTTGTACTCCACATGAAAATTCATGGCTAGTGACAAGAATTAAAATACAAGTGTTATTCCCACGCAACCCAAAATAATTTTCTTTAAATGAACAACATTTTGCATTCACATCGTACTAGTCATATTCTACGTATTTTCACTTTCATTAAATTCTTATAATAAAATAGTAAATTTATTCATCTTAATAAGAACCATAAAAAAATCTATTGTGTTAGGCAACTTCAAGTGAAAATAAAATTACGTAGATTTATAACGTGAAGAGAACACAGCTCTGGAATCTTCAATAGAACGAATCTAGCAAGTTCTCGGGAAAAGAAAATAGACACCTTTAACTGGTTTATGAAGCGGTTCCAAGTTTTCTAAAATAAAACTACATGCGTCTTAAGAGTTCTTACCATCGTAAAATTCGTTAAAATTTTACTTTCCACACAGAAATTGCATGTTGCGCAGTTACTCCTCGGGTAATTTGGAATTTTTTAGATTTTTGTACATACATTAATAAACGAGTGGAAAATAAGAACGCAACGTGGTCTCTGAACAATAATTAGAAACTAGTTTATGCTAAACAAGGTACACGCATAAACTTTCCAAGACAAAAGTTGATTTATGGGACTGACAAAAACCATTTTGCAGATTTCTTTCCTTGACAGCTATTACTGCGAGAGACACTAGCAGGTCTTTTTACCAATTCGTTACTTGTTTGTCTCCAGAATTACACTTTTATATTTACATTTTTCTTACATTTCTCTCCAGATTTTATGACTGTTTATTATGATTAGTTAGATTAAGGTTGAGATCAAGTTCGTTCATTGTTGCATCTAGAAATCTATTTTTAACTATTTATTGCAAGCGAACAATTTACTATGGAAGAATGAATGAAAATGCTACAGAAATAGATACTGAGGAAGAATATTGCTTTAATAAATATATCAGAAGGCAAATAGTTTACCAATGATATTAAGATACGTAATTTTTTCAGCTATCATGCTTGGAAAGTATTACTTTCGTTCACTGTTTTTGTCTGGAAAGTGTGCTACGCGTCTAGCAAAATGGACTTCACCGTACGCATTCAGCAAAAGAAGTCACGGACATACGAACTCCAAAGTAACATGACATGAATCAACATGGCTTCTACCTCGCTTATTTAGAATGATCCAAAGAGATCAAGTTCATCTCTTGTAAGTTTCCATGATTCATACGAAAAAAAATTATGAACGCAACTTCTTCGAAATTGACTTTGTTCTAGTTGAAAGTACTCATTTCAAAACGCCGGACTCGTGCTCTATCGACCCTTCGTCTTTCAACTTTTCATTCATACGCCAACGACTCATTTTCTGCACTAGTTACATAAGCAGCTACTTTTGATACAGTATTGAGGGAACATTTCACGTTCAGATTAATAAATGAGCGAACACATACATCTTCCGGAATGTTAAGTATACAGAAGATTATATTATCGCTTCCAAATCAGATTCGCAAGTGTTTTTGTCCAGAGGCACGAGGCTGACTGAGAACACGACCGGCGAAAGATATGCGAAGACATTCTTTTGTCATACTTTCAGAGGGAACAGATAAGCAGAATCATACGACCAAACATCCGCAGCGTGCCAGATGAAACGTAACTAGTGATTTGCAACTTTATTGTAATGTCACTATAGTAAACGTTTCATTAAAAATAATATTTAATATTTGAGGAATATGCTTGTAAATGTACAATATTTATTATGATGAGAATGTATTTAGCATTTAGAAGTTTGTTCGGACATTCAAGTCCTCTTGTAGGCCACCACTCTTGTAAATCATTAATTCACACCTAAGCGACATCTAATACAGTGAACTTTACCCTCTTTTCTCAAGCACAATTCATTTAAACCATAGAGTATATTGCAGTAATTATAACTTTCTTTTCTAAATATGACTGAATATTTTTTAACACTTCCCTTAAACATGCCAGTAATTGTCTTGATAATAAATAAAGACCATTGAGAATATGGGTACACAATTTACATTTTTATTTTGACAACAGTGAAACTTTTTTTAGAAAAGAGAAGTCGCAATGGACCACAAAACACACCGTTGGTTGGTTGATTGATTGATTGATTGACTTTTTCGTGTTTCCGGGCACGTCAAATGCTTTGGTCAGTAGTCCTGTTAGTGTAGTGCATGTTTTTTCTCGGGAGATGGCGGTGATCATCCCCCGCCGGATGGCGAGATCCGGGCCGACCTACCGTCGGCTAGTGGGGTTTCCCCCTAACCAAGATTCTCCCACCAGAGGGGCACCACCCCAGCCCAGACAAGCTCTAAGCTCCCGACCGGTCTCCCAGAATATGTGGTAGTGTAGTGCATGTTAGTGTAAGTGTGTGTGTAAGGGGAGAGGATAGGACAAGGAAGAGGAAGGGCAGATCGCGCGCGGTCCGTGGACCGTCTGATAGGGTACTGCTCCAGATTCGCCTGGTGTTGATCGGAGAAACCACGGAAAACTACCGATCAGAGCAGCCGGCCACTAGAATTCTCCTTCAGACAGCGACTGAACCGTTGGTTGGAAGTATCATTCTCTCTATTGGAAGATTCCTTCTTTTGAAAGATAAAAATCATTTCTTTTGTAGTTCGTTGTAGCGTTGTTTATCGCACAGCAGAAGGTCGGCTTCTGCACTGTTAGTCGGGCTTAATGATATATTGTAGAATACGCTGCTGGAATTCAAGCATAAATTACATTTATTCTCATTTCCTCCCTCTCTTTGGCTCAATTTAAATATTGCTTTAAGTTCTGCAATTTTTTAAATTACATTAACATAATATTTAATACTACAATTTACATAGTTCCCCGTTTTTGGCGTTTGTTTGCCAGATACCTGTCAGTGTTTGTTTGAAGGTAATTGGTGAAGAGTGTGATAATGGGTATGAATGCGCGACCTACATTGTAATGAAAAGACTTTTGTTCGCTACTCCAGGTGTTTGGGTGCCACAAAACGCATTCTGCTGGCCGCCAGTTTCACATTTCCTCACGTCGCAAACACTATACAAAGAAAGGATCATCGCCTTGTCTCTCACTCGGTC
The DNA here is from genome assembly GCA_964035755.1 of Teleogryllus oceanicus. Taxonomy (NCBI): domain Eukaryota; kingdom Metazoa; phylum Arthropoda; class Insecta; order Orthoptera; family Gryllidae; genus Teleogryllus; species Teleogryllus oceanicus. The sequence goes on along the minus strand of CAXIVR010000002.1, from coordinate 240,749,311 downwards.
TGCGGCCGCCTTCCTCCAGTCGCAGGAGACGCGAGGGCGAGAATTGCGTACGAGTTCGAAGACGCGGACCGAAATCTCACCATGCCCACGAAATAAGCGAAGTCTGGTGAGTTTTATGGCAACTATTAGGCTATATCTATAAAAGAGTGGCTCTCTTCGATGTTACTTCTAGAGATCCTTCGAGTACACTGAAGTATTTCCTTCCCTTTTAAACTCCTATCAATCAGATTTCATTGGTCGAACACAAACTTCTGGAATGCACACCCGACTACGTAAAACTATGAAAACGCTAGGAATAAAAACAACATATTCTGTACCGGATGGCTGTCAACAGACCATTCATCTGAAAGCCCTCCTCTTGCACAATGGGTTTATAAATAACTAGCAGGAAACAGCACAACCGGCATTACACTATTCTATACCAAATTTGATATAGAATTAGTTTCTGTGACTTTCTTGACGTGACTTGTTTCAGGCTGAATTTTGAAAACGTAAAGAATGTTTAAAAGAATAATCTTCACCTCACTAAAATATATTCATTCATTTGCTATGTACCCAAAAATACCCTATTGCCGATTACCAGATTCACTCATTTTCACGGCTCTAGTGCGACTATCGTTTTCTCGCGTACTTTGTCATTGTAGGACGCAGCAAGAACCATAATGGTTTGTGTAATGCATTCTAAGAATTCTAAATTCTGACTCTTATTTGACCAGAAACTTGCCTCAATATCTCGAGGCACTGGATAACTCCAGTGAAGACCCAAGGACAATAGTAGAGAGTTCATGATTTTCATTAGGATAAAAATAGAATCATTATTCAGAAGAACTTGCTATGTGGCGAAGAATGCACCCTGCGGTTCGCCAGTTTGACACTTTTTCACATGACCCAATAGTCAGAGCACCTCCTCAGCTCTCAACCTGTCAGCTCCCGAGGCCAGGATCTCACTGAAATGCGTGACTGAGTGGCACTGAGAGCGCACGTGACCTGTATCCGTTCGTCCAGCACATTTACTGTCAACGCTACGCTACTATTGCAGAGCAGAACGTAAATTACAATTGCCTATGCTGCATGCATACACAATTCACAGACACCATAATTTTAGTTAGTTAGTTAATGCCTTTTTTACGTGGCGAGACTCGGGCCATCAGGCCCGCTCTTCCGTCTAACCACACAAATTTCGCTACGCTCCTTTCACCACCTAGAGGAGAAAGGAGGTATTATCTTCGGCGAGGAAACAGGCGGATCTCAATTTTGCTCAGAGGCTTCTTTAGGCTCGAGGATCGTTTACATGCAGTAAATCTACTACATGGGACAGCCGGCTTTACTGCCCCTCCGAAGGAAGGCGTACGAAGGATTTTTTCGCCCTTAAAAGTCCACGGCATCGATCGGGTTTGAACCCGCAAACTCGGGTACAACAGGCCGGTACGCTGACCGTTATACCACCGAATCCGCAATAATTGTTTATGCTGACTAATAGTAACAGTTTCTGACTCTCTTTTGTGAGATACTTGTCAGTGCTCACCTCAATCTCATTTCCGAAGTCTTTAATTTTAAATTCGAATGTACCATTAACACTTGGATTAAAATACGATATGTATAATTTTTAATGTTCCGAAATATGAACCTTGTGGATCTCCATTTCCTCACGCCGCCAGTGACGTCGCCTGAGGGGGCTCAGCCCGTCCGTCGCTCTCTCTCTCTCTCTCTCTCTCTCTCTCTCTCTCTCTCGGGCGAGAGGATGAGCGGAGTGCGAGTGTCGCGCACGAGTGCCGTTCCGCGGGCGCAAGTGCCCCCTCCCTCCGGCGCGTCGGGCGCGTGGGTGCTGGCGGCCGCCTTCGCCACGCCCCCTTGCTCCTCCGCGCCACTTGCGCCTTCCCGGAAGTGTCCCCGCGGCCCAGGCGGGGCGGCGACAGCGCCGAGCGCGCGGGAAGGAAAAGACGCAGGTGGATGAGAAGGTCGCAGGAGCATGTTCGCAGGACAATGTTTGCGAGTGTTGGAGAAGCATGTTTGGAAGAGTAGAGAGGAAGGTATTTCGGAGGGTTGGGTCGGAAGGAAACTGGTTGGGTGAATAGGTGGGTGGGTAAAAGGATGGTCGGGTAAGTGACTAGGTAGGTAAGAGCATGGTAAGCGGATGAGTAGGAGGGTTGGACAGGCGGCGGGTTATATTATGGAAAGTAGTGTGCTTCTTTCTTCCTGATATCTTTCCCTCCCACTAATAAGTGAGTTGTGACGAATTTGCCGTATTTCTAATTTCGTAATTTCAATGAACACCTCTTTAACCATTTCGCACAGAAAATAAACTCGTTATTTCAGAATGGACGGAGATGTTAGGTTCTATCATTTTCTGCTTGGTGGGAGTCATGGGTTACCGGGGATGGGGCACATTCCATTAAGAACTTTTCATGTTTTTTTGGTGTGCTGCAATTGATAATTCCGCATTGTCAATAAGTTCATGTTCATATGGACATTTTTTAATTAATTAATTTCAGGATCATTAATTAATATCAGGATGTGACATCTGATTAACATCAGACAAAGAGAGAAATATCAGATTCCTGTGACATTTACTTTCAGATTCCTGAATAAAGGAACATCATATAGATTTTAAATTACTTTCTTCATTTTGAAACTTCATAAATGTATAGTGCCTTCAGAAAGTAAGAACTTTGTTAAAGGCCGCGATCCGCACCCCCTTCCTTCCATTAGCAACGCTTGACCTCCACGCGCGTGATCTTTCGTTCTCACTGAATGTTCTGGAAGAACTTCACACAAGAAATAAAGACTAACATTTGGGAGAACCCATATACATGTTCAACCTCAATAACTCGTGGAAGAGTTTGAGAAATTGAGAACACGAGCAAGATCAAAAAATATACATTAACGGATTAACCTGAATGGTTATTTTGACAGAAACACTTGTACCTATTAAGAAGTTGGGTAGGTTGATATCTTAATACGACACATGCCTTTTTAGGAATCTAATAATTTAATTTATTCAATATATTTTTATATCAGGGAGGTTTTTACACTTTAATTTTTATTTATTTGAAAAAAATTATAACTTGCTATAAAAAATCAGATATGTTGATGAGATTTCTTTCTTAAGGTACTTAAGAGAGTACTTAAAATATTAAATGATTAGATACCTACGCAGTGCCAATGTCTCTTTAATTATTTGTATCTCGCCTTATTGTGTAATGGAACTAAATTCTTTTTTGAGCAAGGTTCGAAGGAATGAAGGAAAATACAAAAATGCAATAAGCATGTTTTATGACATTATTTCCGAAAAAATAAAAAAAAATTAACGAGGCAAATAATCTGAGTTAAAAATCGCTCTGAAAGCAAACTCTAGGTCTCAGTGCCAACTGTTGATATGCAGCATTGGCCATGACGCGCTGGTGCGTGTGAATATTGGAAAAAACTTTAAGCTTAATTGCCCATTAAAAAACGTGATACAAATTTAAGACTTCCTCCGTATACGAAACAACTACACAGAAGAACTTAATGTTTTTCCAGAAATTCACCAAAAATACGTTCACATTTTTTAAACAAGTTCGAAAAAGTAGACAGGTTCTATATATCTACAAATTCATTTGATAATTTTCCGCAATTTACCACCAGTTGTATTTGAATCTTTTTTGAAGATAGTTCACGTATTTGGCGTTTACAACTCCCAGTCGATGCTTGACCTCAAAACGAATCAACGCTGAAGTGTATCACCAATCTACAAGTCAGTGGTAGACGAGGAGAGGCGACATAGAAAACGTGCCACCGCGAGGTATCTTCAGAACAGAGCAGAACAGGGTCTGGGCGGAGAGAAAGAAGACCTGTGGTCTGGTCATTCAGCGGGCGAGGCGCAATCGTGATCCTCGTCCCTTCGAATTCGTGACACTTCTCGAAAAAAAAAATGGTGTCGGTGAACCGGGGACCGCAGGAGAACATGGAGTGGTTGGCAAAGTACCGTAAATGTGTAAAGTTTTGATGTAAGGTACTAGCTTGGTGATCTTCATTACCATCCAAGTTTATTATCGGCATAATCCCTTGCACCGATTCGGGTGGTCGAGTTTCTTAGAGCTTACCTAGGTTCAAGACTTCGTTCCACAGGATCACGGTTTGATTCCATTAGCATTTTTTGTCATTGTAACCTCCATGGTAAAAGACCGTGATGACTCGCGTATGGTAACCAAGGATCGTTTCTTGTTTTCGAATTCTGAAGTTCGGTGTATACTTTTCCTTCTAGGGCTGTGTATACTTTTAAGATGCCAAAAAACAACAAACAAACAAACAAACAAACTGGGATTTATTAATCTAGCATAATATGTTAGATAATGTAACAAAATAGACTATTTTCTAATTTAAAATCGAGATCTGAAATATATTTTTGAGAACATAAAAGGAAGGCTTAGGCTTTCCTTTTCAAGGAAACATCAGAAGTAGAGAATTAATCTTTTATTCATAAAATTAGAACGTAATTTTTTCGGTGTAATTTATACCAAGAATATATTACTACTAGATTCAATGTTTCACGCAATATAACGTGTGATGAAATTAAAGAATCCAGTTTTCTTAGACCACTGATAAGTCAATAATTTCTCCTACATTTTGTATACAAAATACACTTTAACTTTCAACACAATATCAGTATGTGATTTTCCTTGATCTGAAACTATTTTATAATGTTTGAAAATGAGATACCGGAAAAACTATATTTAAATTGTTATATCAGTCAAGTAATATTACACCAACCAATTATTAACATCATTTTATTAAACAAAATGACGCAAAATAAGAGAAAATGAAAATTTATTAGCTATGAATAAAAACAAAATAAGAAACTTTGAGGGCGATTACAGAAAATGAATATCTCAAAAATTATTTCATACGTTTTTAACCTTAGTAGCAAGAATAAAATAGTTTCTCTTGGTCTGCTCTCATTATATTTTTTCTTAGATCATGCACTTTCTTCTCGTGGGGTTTTGAGGGGATCCAGGTAATTGCTTTATTTACATATCCGTGATTTTCTTGTGAAAGTTCTTTTCGTGTTCGGCTCTACTCACAATAATGATGGCAATAAACTAAAACACACAGCCTCACAAGGGAAAAGAGAGAAGAAAAACGGACACGTATCAGAAACTGCAAAAGGAATGTAGAGCAAAGGAATAAAATTGCGACGAGGAAAGAGTTATAATTAACATACCCTTTACTATTTTTGTACAACTTTTTGACGAACAATCTCTTATGTTAACGAGAAATCGTCGGCCAATAACAATGAAGAACAAGAAACTGCTTTTATTAATCTCGTTATGTATCGCACTATTTTCTGTAATCTGAAAAGAAATAGCAAGAGGCCACCAATACTAATCGATCTTATTTAAGAAGCAGAATCCCTGGAAGTACAGAGTGAGGCTGGTCATAATTGAATATAAAGTTTTTAATAGTTTTGTATTCCTTTGTTTTTATTATGTAAAATGTATTGCTTATGTTATTGTCAACAGTTTGTTCAATATGTGTAATGCTCTTGAACATCATCAAGGCTCGTGATAAACATGCGTTGAGCTGAAAATATCTATATCTATCTGCATTATTATTATTATTATTATTATTATTATTATTATTATTATTATTATTATTATTATTATTATTATTATTATTATTATTATTATTATTATTATTACTATTTTATTACTATTATTACTATTATTATTACTATTATTACTATTATTATTACTATTATTATTATTATTATAGCCTCTAGGATCGATCATGGGCAGCGTACTAGTATCCCGTGCAGTGATCCCGGGTTCGATTCCCGGTCGAGGTAGAAATAGAGTTGTAGGTTTCCTTTAAAATCGCCCCAGTCTGAGGCTACAATTCTGAACATTATTTTAAGTATACTGCACTTTATGGAAGCTACCTCAATCGTTGTATTTTATTTTGAGCTTTTCTGAAATCCCAATACCATGAAATATTTTTCTTAAAAATTGTTCTATAATACATTACACAAAGCACTATCTTCTGGAGCATTAACACACTCCATTTTTACAAAAACGTGAGAGAAGCGTAACTTACGAACGACCAGAGAAGGACTGTTCACCGCAATATTTTGCAGTCCCTACCGACCGTCCAGACGCGCATCTTCCCTCTCCCCGCCCTTGAAACATGAGGAGCCCTAGGTTATCGAGGTTGACATGCGGTTCCTCCTCCTGAGCTAGCGAATTCTCTGGACAGCATTAAGAACTGTTTGAAACTTCTCACTCTAACGCACTTCACAGTGCTTACGGTTGCGGAAGAGTGACTGGCTCTCGGTAGCAAAACAGTTATTTTTTAGCTTTCAAAATCTCTATAACTTTTTAGAGGATTACCAAGCTTATGATGTATTTCTTATACACTTCGGATTACTAGGTAAACCGGCGGTATACACGGTGAATCGGAGAATTCGCCAGTAGTCCCAGTTTCTGTAGCTGTGCGACGAAAAAAGCTCAACAAGACGGATCTCGCTAGTTACGGTGAAGAGAATACGTCAGGTTCGCCTCATGTGTCACTCTTACACCCAAGCATGGGAATTGAACTAGACCCATGCAAGAGGGACACTGGTAGCTGGCCGGCGAAGTCGGACTACCGACCCCAAAACGCCAAATACATTATTATTATGTCGGGAGATTCTGTTCGTTCATTCAAGATCCCAAAGCGAAAATTTGAGAGAGATGAATTCTCAAGTTTCTCGAAATATATTATTCCGTAAATACGCGAAAACGAGAAAGAATCCGTTCTCGATGACCACGAAGCAAAGTTCACAAAGCGCTCTTCCCCGCAATTAAGCATCACGCTTCATTTTCAGCGCTACGCTCTTCCAGGGGAATCAAGCCGTCGTCAGGGGGAGCGCGGGAAAATATCGTGACTCGCAACAATTCCGGTCATCCAGCCGCTGGCATGCCAACTGAGAAATATCACATCTCCGGAGATATTGCTCTGGAGATGCGAACATAAGCTACGAGAGCTTCGTTCTCGAGCTTTTCGTTTCGTCTCGGAGCTGTCAGGGCACGCACAGCGCTGTTCCGTGCTGCCAATCACGGCGTGGCTTTCGCGACGCCTTTGTTCATCCTGCGGGGTCGATGAGGCGCGGCGCGGTGTCCCGTGAACCTCAGCACCTGGCGATCAGGATGTGGGCCAAGGTTCCCCGCATCATCTGCCGTTCGACCACAATGCACGCCCCCGTACGTGATGGTACAGAGCCTCTCTCCGAGCGAGGCAGGCGACACTTTCCAATCTCGATTTTAATGAAGCCTTTTGTCTCATTATTTGCTCATTATGTGACGTTTTTTTTCTTCTGACTTTCCCCTTTCATCGTCACGTTTGTATTCAATGTCCTTAATAGCATCTCGATGTAGCGCCCTTCATTTAAAATGAAATGATTACTCATCGGACTCTGTGAGAAATTTACAACGCAGAGTGTCAGAAGCTTCAGGGAAAGTCATTTTTGAACAACAGACACCAAGGAATCTCTTACGTTAAACTTATTTTCACAATCAATTTATTTATACAAATATGAGGAGAGTTGCGCATTAACCGCTTTCGGTTGCTAGTGTTTCATAAATAACCAAAAATGTTTTCTCCCAACACATGAGACACAGAGGGATCAGAAGCATAATGTGTCCTGAATATGTTTTAAAATACCAATGAAACAAACAAGTATCAATGCTTCTGGCTCTATTGAAGCACGGACATGTGATGTTATCGATGCTACTAGAAACACATTTTTTAATATTCAAAAATAAAATTGAACGAACCTCGAATCTTCACAACTCAGTCTTGTCACTTTCTCGAATCTCCACAACTATCCAATCTCAACAAAAGATATTAGTGATAATTTATCTATAAAATGTTGCGAATTATTACTGTGAAAAAAAAGTCCTGTTTATTACTTCCTACCACGTCTAAACCTACAATATACGGGTAACTACGATGTAATTATCTTCCAACCACATTAATTCATTACTACGAGTACATCGAGCTAAAATACATTATGTACTCCAAGACGAGAAAGGAAAGAGTATATAGAAACTGGGTCATGCGGAGGCTGTAAATATAAGCTGTTATATAATTACTCAATGGAGCTCTGCAGCTGTAAAAGTTTTGAGGAGAGAAACCAGGAACACTGCGGAGGCGCGACCTTGCAGAGAGGCGCTTGGGAAAGGACGGTTGGTAGCCTGGCTACGGATCATCACGTGGCTCCAGCAGATCATTCTGGCAAGAACACATGATGCTCTCCATGCAAAAGATAAAATAAGAAGCAAAATGCCATTATTTTTGGTATACATTTCTTATTATTGGGCAGTTTGCAAAAAATACATGGCAATTGAATTAAAACGAAATGAGTTCATTCTAGTTGAACTCATTGTCTGAAAGAAAATAATAAGAAAAACGGAGAAACTAGAAAATGAATCGAACGAATGAATTGGAATGTAACAATAATTACACTAAAATTAATGTTATAATAAATAAGATGTCATTATTCATACTTTGAGAAAAATAATAAAGGAGTATAATTAATTTTGAAGTAATTGATTTAGATATTGAAACGTCTAAATAAATATTAATTCACACAAGTTTCTTGGTCTTCCTCTAATCAGTCATAAACTGTAAGAACATTAAATATGAGTCACGCCGAAAACATCAAATTTCAGCTGTATTTCCGTAATAAATCACCAAAACCATCACGCAAGAGAGACAACGTAGCTATTAAAAACTGCATGGAGATCTTTAAGCCTACAATCCAACACACAATAAGGAAATCGAACATAATGAATCAACAAACACTGGATATGCTTTCCAATAATGTAGGCAATAGCTCTTTGGCTAGTCGGACCGTGTATAGCCTCCTGTGCCACCCTACTGGACTTACAATTTAGATTTGTGAGAGCAAAGAAGTTAATATCTGTGAAAAGGTCAATATATTAAAATTATCCACTAGAATAATTATTCTAGTGTTACTATTAATCATGGGATGCCGCATATACTTAACATATAAACTTATTGTTTCCGGAGATCAGATTGTATATTGGCAGTTGGCAAATAAATATCAACATTTTTGTCAGGGTGTCTGTATTCATTTCGTCAAAGATCTTTTAGCCTACTGGTGGTTACCCTCGTCAGAAGAAGCTAGTACATGGTACACATGGCTGTTAAAACGCTGTTTTAATTCTGGTGAACCGCAGAACGTTAGATAATCGTTCGAAGATCCGTAGAATATTGTTTTCCGCTCAGCTGTTTAAATACGTTTAACAAAATAAATGTCGGTACCACTATAAAATTTTGTTTAATTTATTTTAACATATTTTATATACTTGTTTCACATGAAAATAAACTACTAGTCAAGAGATTCAAAGTTACTCAAGTCTTCATATAGTGGTCGGTTACATTCTGTTCATAGTAGAATATATACTACCCTAAAAATCTTCAATAAATACTCATACGTACAGTAAAATCATTTATTTGTCCCCTCCCCATCGTACAATTTTGTAACAAAAATAGTACTCCCTTACACACCATGAATCCCCTCTTTATAATTTACAGAATTACAAAAATGTAATATAGTAATCTTTAAATAGTGTAGAAATTTAACATCAACCTACTAAACGTGTTTTTTCCGACAAAACGTATTTTTGAGATATTTTCGAGCCTATTCTAATGAGATTTTTTTGTAGTGAAATTCCTTCAAATGGGACAGGTTTTTGTAGTAAACACTTCACTTTACCCTCCACAATGTACAATTTCGAAACCACGTGGCCAACCTCTCAATAGCAGGTACACATTTCTTAAATTCCGTATTTACTGGTGAGTCATTTCCGGTAATAAAGTCTCGTCAATTAGATGAACAAAATGTTTCTTACGCCATTTTGCTAAAAACCTTATTACTGCACAGCAGTTTCTCGACGATTTCCTTCTTCTATAATGCCGAAAACGTTGTGCTTAATATGACTCAAACCACTGCGGATATTTCTAAGTATGCTTTAACAAATGTAATGTTTTCGCATACTACCGCTGAAAATGCGTGAATTGACGGTATTGGGATGCATATACGAAAGCTGTGGATCGCGTGAGACTGTGAGATCGCTTCCAACCTCGCCAGCCGGACGCCAGAAGTGTAACACACTGGTTGTCCTTAAACGACGCCAAGGACACAATCCATACGTATGTGCCACATTTATACTTTTCACGTTTTAAAACATTCGAGTAAACAGCTATTAAAAATAACTTTCCCCAAAAACTTTCTTAGAATAATAATTTCGCTGCATCAGTGATGGTTTTCGTTTCACTCGACATTTCGTCGCTACTTCTCTCTGAGTTGATTGAATATAATTGTCATTAGTCCCGAAAGGGTGCATCTTATAGACGGAGGGTTTAAATGTATTTCCCTCCCTAGCACGATAGATTCAGTGCCGCCCTACACTTGCGGGGTTTCCCGCGTCCAGGTATCACCCCCCTGAGTGACACCACACAGGAACGAGCTCTAAGCTCCCCAGACGACCCCCGAAACGAGTGATAATGCAGCGCATGTATGAGTGTGTCAGAGGAGAGGATGCGACTATGAAGAAGAAGAAGGAATGGTCGAGCGCGGCCCGTTTGTGAAGTTACTGTTCCGAACGGTATAGAATTGATCGGATGTACTACAGTAAAATACAGACGAGAGCAGCCGTCCGCAAAAACTGTCCTCCAGACAACAGCAGAATGAGATTTAGATATATTTGTCGAAAAAAACGTCATGTCTTCAACAGTAGTGCCTCCCGATCAAGCTGCAGTTGTCGCCCTGAAGCACCTCAACCGGCTTTCTCCATCGCCCATTCGTACCCCGCGCTTAGGCGCGTTGCTGAAACGTGACGCCCAAGGCAGGCCCCCTGATTGCTCGGGGTGGCGCCGTCGCCCGCGTTACACAACCGGCGCGGCGAGGTCGGCGCGGGGCGTCGCGACGGTTACGCGAGGCTGTCGGAAGCGGCGCGATCTGGAGCGCAGCGCGCCCCGCCACGGGCCCCGCCCCTCCATTCGCACCTTCTCCGTGCGGTCTCTGCGGTCTCCTCGGCAAGAAGCTCCGCGCCGAACAAATGACGGCGGCACGCAGGCCGTCACGCTTTGCGGGAGCTACATTGCGAGGTGCGCTGGTAAGTAGGCTTGTTGGTTTCAGGAGCAAGGTGACAAAAATGCTGGATGAAACGCTTTTGCTTTTGGGCGGAAGGTAGGTCGTCTCTTTGTTTTTAGAAACGGCAGTAACCAGTTGCTGGTGTAATAACGTAATGTATTCACTGTCGGCTGCTTGACACGTCGCCAGCGCGAGGAGTTTAGTTTCCAACACACATTATAATTCTTTGTTTTCACTAGAATGCGACGCGAGATTTATTTTAATTAATTAATTAATTAATTAATTTGTTTATTCATTCAGGCCACGTCAACTGCCAAGGTTATTAGTCTCGTAAGTGTAGTGCATGTTTTATCAAGGGAGGTGGAAGTCATCTTCCCCCGCTGGATGACGAGATCCGGCGCAAACCTTCCAGCCCGCTTGCGGGGTTTTCCCTAACCAGGCGTCTCCCGCCAGTGGAGCTCCGCCCCAGATGGGCCTCCCGACTAGTGTGATAATGTAGTACTTATAAGTGTAAGTGTGTAAGGGGTGACGATAGGACCAGGAAGAGGAAGGAAAGATTGCGTGCGATCCGTGGCACGTTTGTTAGAGTACTGCTCCGGCATTATCCTGGTTGATCGAAGAAAACACGGAAAACTACCGATCAAAGCAGCCGGCGACTGAATCCATATAGCGACTGAATTCAGACTAGCTGCTAGGCTAGTGTCAAAATCCTGCCACCGCTGGGACTCAAACCCTAAGACCACCCGGTCACAGGCCCTGCAGTGAAATCAACTCATGCCCGGTCCATCAGTTATTATTCCCACTTTTAGGACAAAGCGATGACCCGTTCCTCCTTCATTTCCCACTCAATGGCACTTCAGTGACATGAGTTGGCGACCTGAGCCACCTCAGCTCAAACACACATTTAAATTCTCTGCGTTCACTATTCTTGGGTTTTCTAACGAAGCATCTGAGAGTAGTATCTCCAAAATGGAATATGACACGACTTTGTCGGTCGTGTGCTCGCTAGAGTCGCTTGATCTGCAGCACAGCTCGCGATCGAGCGACATTTTGCGGCAGAACCGAGAAAGACGCAAAAAGTCGGGCCACATGCCATCTTGGAGATACTACCCTCAGATCCGTCGTTAGAAAAACCCAAGTAGAGGTTGCTAGATCTCCCACCTATTTGGGAGTCGGCGAATCGGTGTTCGCTCCGGACCAGTCGCGCGCGCCGCGTGCGCCGCACGAGAGCCGCCACGCACCGCACGCGTGCGGCGCCGGAAGCGCTGGGGGGCGTCGCCCCGCGTGAGTCAACGCGCGCGCCTCGCCTGCCCAGCCGATAGCGACGTCCGCCAGCAGAAAGGACATGCGCCACGCGGTCGCACGCCCTGCATGGGCACGGAAACAACTACGCACCCTGCGCCCCAGCCAGGCTAACTGGAGACGCGCATTCACTACTCAATTTGTAACATAGACACGATAAATGTTTCTCGTAACACTGATCTGTTCTACCGGGAGCGTTAGCTTAGTGCATCAACTGATGTCACTGCAGCGCCTCTTACCGGGATGTCCTAGGTTCGAGTCTTGACGGCGGCAGGGTTTTCGACACTAGCTTTTCAGCAAAGTCGAACTCAGTCGCTACATGGAGAAGAATTCTAGCGGCCGGCTGCTCTGATCGGTAGTTTTCCGTGGTTTCTCTGATCAATACCAGGCCAATGCCGGAGCACCAAACGGACCGCGGACCGCGCGCGATCTTTCCTTCCTCTTCTTTGACCTATCCTCTCCTCCTTACACACACACTTACACTCACATGCTCTACACTAACATCACATATTCCGGGAGACCGGTCGGGAGATTGGAGCTTGTCCCGGCTGGGGTGGTGCGCCGCTGGTGGGAGAGTCCTGGTGAGGGGGAAACCCCACTAGCCGACGGTAGGTCGGCGCCGGATCTCGCCATCCAGCGGGGAAAGATCACCGCCATCGCCCGAGAAAAATATGCACTACACTAACGGGAATAATGGCCAAAGCAGTTGACGCGCCCAGAAACACGAAAAAACAAAAAAACAACTGTTCTGTCGACTTCCACTCCGATTTAAGCGTAGTGATTCTTCGAGTTCACAAGCTGGAAGGAGAGAGGGACATTGTCATCCAATCTGGAGCGCCCATACCAAAAAATTAAGACGTATCGAAGCTCCCGATTGGATGACAATGTCCCTCTCTCCGTCTAACTCGTGACCTTGCAGTACCACTGCATTTAAATCGGAGTGTAACACGAACGAAAAGCCACTTCGTAACGGACAGCGTCCGTTAAGGGGTTTTAACAGTTCACCGTCCGTTAAGCACAATCAAATTAAATGCGTTGTAGCTAAGTTGATGTTTGAGTGCTATTTCATGAATAGTTATTTGCGATACGACTAAGACGTTGAGACACGTCGTAAACCATTGTTTTATCGACTTAACACAACCAAGAACGAAAAGGCACTTCACAACGGACGGCGTCCGTTAATGGCTTTAATAGTTCACCGTCCTATAATAGCAATTTAAACAAATGGAGTGGTAAAAGTAGTTTTGCGAGTAGGGGAAATAAAATGACTTTTAGCGCGTGTCATATATTACTTTTTGACACAACTTACCGTCTTCCATTCACATTCAGATCCACTGGCATCCTTGAGTGTTCATGCCACTCGGAACATGTGTTTGGAACTTCGAGAGCGTGACAGATCTGCTAGTGGAGGTAACTTCACAACCTACTGTATCTTTTCATCTATTCTGTCTTGAGTGTAGAATTGGACAAGCTGAGACAATATGATGAATCTTTTTTTCTACTTGTTCCTAGCATATTTATAATAGCGGCATTTATAATATATTATTATTATTATTATTATTATTATTATTATTATTATTATTATTACAGTAGTGTGTACGTTAAGTCATGTACGTGGAAGAGAATGGAATCCCTCTGCGAGATAAGCAACTTTGGATATCGCTCTCTTGGCATCCCGTCTCCAGTAGATTTTAAAATGAGCAAAAGTGGTACCGCTTTTTGGATTCCTATTAAAAAAAGCTCAAACTGTACTGAGGTGACCGCTTAATGAAGATTAATCTACAAAATGAGGCTGACCGCTAACTAGGTGGGTGCTGAAAAGATAGAAAATTTACTTATGGAAAAATCAATCGGTGCCCTCCCCCAAATACTGTTAATGAATGTGGACGCTTAATGGAGGTGACCCTTTGAGCAGGTTTCACTGCAGAGTTTTTCGGGTCAACCTCATTGAACAGGGGCTCGAGGAGGATGGGCCCAAGACACTAAGGATGTGGGAAGGAATCCGGTGTGCGGTCTAGTGGATTCCAGTTGTGTTTTTGGCATGCGGTACATTACCAGTACTTCTTGAACTATTCATTCGAATTCTTCTACACTCTAATATACGCTGTCGTGACTGGTTAATGTCAGCGATCCAGGATAATGCTTGCAATCCACGTTTGCGGAAAAGGCTTCCCATACATAGAGTATTAGTTCAAACGCCGATGTGTGCCCAGGGGAACTTCGGGCGTATAGTAGTGCCACAAGCCTAGATAGGCCCGTGGGCGCGATGTTCCGTGTGCGGAAGCACCGGGATGGTTTTCACTGGGAGTTGTTCTAAAGGGAGCGGTAGTTACGGCCGAGGCCTTAAAGGTCACATAGATGACCATAGTCGGCGGTCTGCATGGGGTCCATTAAAACCGAAAGGTGGTTCTGACTGAAACGAAAAGGCTATCTTTCATCTAATAGATTATATCCATTTGAAACAGTTTCAATCTTCGGGTTTGGATTTGTGTAGATAATTAAACGACACGAAATAAGAAGTGAACATGCAAAGACTTTCATATCAGAGTGATGTGATTCACCGAAGCAATGACAACCGTGGGACGTGACAACGTGACAACCGTGGGAATTGTGTCCTCGATGCACAACAGGTGCGTGCTAGAGTTCACCTCCTGGAGGCATAGACGGTACAAACAAATTCTAGGAAACGCGACAAAAAACGCTTTAGAAAGCAGAACATCGCGATCGGAAGAAACAAATTATCATTGCGAAAAGCAAAGAAAGGAGATCAAGATAATTTTTCAAATGTATCCAAGGAGCAGCTGCCCTCTATTCAAGGACCCTGCCAGGGAAATACTGACAAGATGATGACTTGCTCCCATTCAGACTCACGAATACTCTATCATCAGCACAAAAAAAAGCTACTCTGTGCGAAAACGGGTGTTTATAAAGATTGCTAAAACTTTCTCTTTTCAGCTACTTCAAATTGTGGTAATAGAGTGTATGCCACTGTTTGAACGAAAGTGGGGTGCGCAAACCCTCTAATCTGATGAGGAAATTATACAACTCACAAAATACGTTCAAAATATAATTGGAAGAAACGTGTGTAGTGTTCAATACACAATTATTTTCTGTTAACTGACTTTGATGATTACTCAATTTAAAAATTAAGAGAGACGTGCGTTTGCTTTGAAAATGAATTATATTACTCAAGTTGTTATGGTTTATATCAAAGTCTTCGCCTTCGTGAATTTACGAATCATCTATGTATCATGATTTAGAAGAAGACTAGAATTAATGGTTAACAAACTAGAATGTGCATAAACACGTGCATCGTTTATCTTTGACCATTCCAGAATGTCTTTCCCTGTTCCTGCATACGAACTATACGAATTTGAAACAAACTGAATTCGTAGAGACTGGTTATTGCCGGAACATTTTGTCGTAAAATGTCTCTCACAAAGTCTCAAATATTACTCGCCATATCCCCTATCGCAGCGGTTTTCAATATTCCGACGTCAACTCCCTTGGAAGTTTTAGTGGCAAGTTATATGCATTCACAGGCCAATTTCTCTTGTCTAGAATTATTTCAAGCTTTGTTAAGTTCATCTTCCACCTTGAGGTATCGGAAAGTGTTCTTACGAGGTTGCATAGATTAAGTAGCATACAGGCATAGAGGATTTTTAGCCTCTATTTATCCAGACTAAAAAAGATTATTGAAGATCATATTCTGAATGTATTCATAATAAACAACACAGTTATTATTGTCTTTTCGGTCATGGCGGGAGAGAGTACATCATGACCGGTATTTTCTCCTTAAAATAAAGAATAGCTTGGAATTTTATAAGCTCTCGACTAGTCTTATGAAATTCCAACTGGGACAAGCTCCAAGCTTCCGAATAGTTGCCTGAGATTCCAACTGGGGCTAGCTCCAAGCCCCCAACTAGTCTTCTGAGATTTTCTCTTTAACGCATGCTTTCCTATTAAAAAGAGAAAATTAAACATTTCACGAAAAAGTAATACTTGGATCACAAAAGGAATTAGAACATCGTGTAAAAATAAACGTACTCTCTACTTTATTTCTAAACGTCATGACGTATCTCAAGATTTCCTTATCTACTTTAAAAAATACAAAACATTGTTACGAAAAGTCATAAGGCAGGCTAAAATCATGAAAAACGATCAGGATTTTTTGAACTCCCAACTGGGCCAAGCTTGAAGCTCTCGATTGGCCCTCTGAAATACCAACTGGGACAAGCTCGAAGATCCAGACTAGTCATCTGAGACCCCAAACTGGGGCAAGCTGGAAGTTTTCGACTAGTCTCCTCAGATCCCAACTGGAACAAGCTCCAAGCTTCCGACTGGGGCAAGCTGGAAGCTTTCGTCTAGTGTTCTGAGATTCCACCTGAACAAGATCTCGACTAGTCTCCTGAGATCCCAACTGGGACAAGCTCCCGACTAGTCATCTGAGACCCCAACTGGGGCAAGCTGGAAGCTTTCGACTAGTCTCCTGAGATCCCAACTGGGACAAGATGTCGACTAGTCTCCTCAGATCCCAACTGGGACAAGCTCCAAGCTCTCGACTAGACTCCCGACATGTGTAGGACTTGTAAGTGTACGTAGGGAAAGACGTGCGTCCACAGACGTTGCTCCCAGCCCCGGGCTCACTGCGAGAGGAAAGAGAGCGAAAAATAATAACAAACATTTCCTTCACCTCCGTTCGCCAATGAGCTTCCGTCGCGTCGCCCCGCAGCGAAGACGTCCCTGGAGCCTGCAGCAGCCAGCGCCCAGCCCGCGTTTGCGCGCCGAACCCATTTGGCCAGTCACGCCAGCGCAATTATTTCCGTCTGCGGCGCCGCCAGCCGCCTTCGTTAGCGGCGACGCCAACACGCGCGCGGGCGACCCACTTGGTCTGGCGCGGTCTCTCGGCGCGCCCCGCGACGCACTCCACATCTCACGCCCGGCCGCTAAGAGTAGAAATCGAACCAACGACACTTCGGGCCACGAACGAAGGAAACGGACATC
Organism: Teleogryllus oceanicus; assembly: GCA_964035755.1. NCBI lineage: Eukaryota > Metazoa > Arthropoda > Insecta > Orthoptera > Gryllidae > Teleogryllus > Teleogryllus oceanicus. The sequence goes on along the minus strand of CAXIVR010000002.1, from coordinate 240,731,868 downwards.
CGCTGACGCTGAATGGATAATTCGGCTTAGACATTGAAACAAGGGGAATTGTAGCTCAAATTAGTGGACCGACTTAGGGCATCAACTGATGTTACTGCAGTGTCCCTGACCGGGACGTGGTAGAATTTGAGTCCCGACGGTGACACCATTTTCGACTCTAGCTATAGGTCAAATTCTAGCGGTCGGCAGTACCCTAACAATCGGGCCATGAACTGCCAACGATCTTGCTCTTTCTCGTCCTATCGTCTCGGGAAAGGTAGCTCAGTGCATCAACTGATGTCACTGCAGCGTCTCTGACCGGCAGGTCCTAGGTTCGAGTCCTGACGGCGACAGGATTTTCGACACTAGCTTTTCAGGTAGGTCGAATTCAGTCGCTGTCTGGAGGAGAATTCTGGCGGCCGGCTGGTCTGATCGGTAGTTTTCCGTGGTTTCTCCGATCAATACCAGGCGAATGCCGGAGCAGTACCCTACCAAACGGGCCACGGACCGCGCGCGATCTGTCCTTCCTCTTCCTTGTCCTATCCTCTCTCCTTACACACACAATTACACTAACATGCACACATTCCGGGAGACCGGTCGGGAGCTTAGAGCTTGTCCCGGCTGGGGCGGTGCCCCGCTCGTGGGAGATAGCTAGTTGGGGAAAACCCCGAAAGTCGTCGTGAAGGTCAGCGCCAGATCTCGCCATCCAGCGGGAGAAGATCACCACAACCTTTCGCGAAAAAATATCCACTACACTTACGAGACTAATGACCTTAGAAGTTAATGCGCCCGGAAACACCTATCAATCAAATTGTTGGAGAAGGTAAAAACTGAACGAAAACCTGGCTCCAATTTCAAAATTAATTTACACTAATGTTATATATTATTATTTAATTGCTTATTTCGTTTAATTCCTAGGAATTTTTGAATAACTGTTTAAGCACTATATTAAAAATTACCTTCAATTCAGTGTAATTTCAAATTTATTTTTCAGTTACTGATTTCTCTTTTGCCTATTTTCTACGTGAGAGGCTTTTAACAGAAAATCACCAAGCCCTACGATTGTTGACCGTTACACCCCACAGGCAAAAAACAGCCTACCTTCTCTTGTCGGGCTCAACGACACACTCTACATCTTACGCTGGAGAAGTAGAAATCGAACCAAAAACACTTCAGACAACGAATGCAATCATCTGCTAATCAAGAATCCACTAATGCGGAAAGGAAAGTCCGGTTATAACGGTTGTTTCTAGAAAACGGAAACGTGAGATGAATTTACATATACCACGCAGACTTATTTCTTTACTTAATCGCGCACGCGCACTCTTTGGTGGGCGTGGGAGGCAATAGATCTTTCGAAGCCATTCAAGCGTTCATCTGCTCTATGACCAAAGAGCTCGAGCGAGATAGGGAATACATGCTGCCATATTTGTCAATTAGATTTCAGTTTTCGATTTTATACATCAAATATAATGAAAATGCGCTTTGTACAATGAATACTACTTACCAGGGTCAACTCCCAGAGAAAATAGTCTCCACTTTCTTTTTTACTTCAGATATAATGGATCAATGGAGGCAAATATTAACATATTTATTCCGTTTAAAACTTGATGATAAAAATTTATATAAGGCCAAGGATCTATCAAAGTGTTTCGCTTTTGCAACATGCAATGGGAACTGTGTTACAAATGGGTAATTCGGTTAAACATAAAAAAAAATTACCGAAAAGGCTAGTGAGTAGAGAAAATAGTTGTGTCACTAGAACGAAGCCGGAAATGAAAGTATTACACACACATAGATTCTACATTGTATGCCCGTGGGAATTTCATCTGATTATTGAAGTAGTGTATTGTAAAAATATATCTTAGTTATTGGGGGTGGAACGCCGTTTGGAAGAAATGAGTAGTTTATGACTTGCCTTGTCATTCGACTTAAGAACGTTATTTTTCAGATAATCTTTATAGTACCTCGCAGACTGAAAGACGAAAGGGTGAAAGAAAGTATTACTGTACTTTCAGTATGCGCGTTAAAGCGGCCATAAAACTGTCCAGATTTTTAAATTATTACATTCACTGCATTCCTCAAGTAACGAGTTGTCCATTACTCGCTTGTTCGCATGTTTGACGATAATTCTGTTGCAACTTTGTGCGGAATAATTGTTTCAGTTTATTAACAGCGAGAGGTGGAGGAATATTCCTTGTAATATTATAGTAATATTTCAACTCATTAGCTTCAATACATCTAACTCCAGACTGAAGTGAAAGAACAACGTTCAACTTGTTAAATTTGGATTATTATATGCCCGAAAAAAGAGATCCAACGATTTATTTTCTCATTTATATCAAAGTGAGACCAGAAACTTCATTTTATCAGTAAACACATGCCATTCAGATTTTACACAAACTGTTATAACATAAAGTAATGAGATCTTAGACAGACACGCATAAATTATTAAAATCAAGTCAACTAATGAAACCAATTCTCACTCGAGTTGAATAAGAGGAGGAAAAAAATGTTTATCCCGCGGTGAAATCATTCGTTTTCGCTGCATTTCGCACAGTTTGCGCGTTACGTTGCGATTAAATATGCCAGCTCGATCACTCAATATTTGTATTATCCGATTTCTCCAATTAGAGGAAAACAAATACAATACACAGACAGTTTCGCTTTCAATCGATTTAAAGAACGCGCAAAGCAAATTTCTATTCATTCAATACCCCCGGAGAGTTTCACCAGATCGCCAGATTTCTTCTCACCTTCCCCTGAAATTCCATTCATCATGCAGCGGCTGTCCTCCGTGGCTGAATAATTGAACAATTTCTCTCACCCGTCACGTCTGCATTAACACATGGCCACCTGAGCACACGCGATCGCTTCCCATGGCACAATATGGGCGCCTCTCCTTCCAGGGAGAAACCTGCCGCTCTCTCACGGCGACCGACGCAGGACAAGCGGGTTCATTTCGCGGCGAGGCACGCGCTGTCCGCCCCGAGCTCGCTTTGTCTGGCTTCGGCTCCGTTGCCAACAGCCCGGCCAAGACGGCGCCGATGAGGTCTTGTGAGTTAAGAAGGCTTTGGAAATGTTTTCGGTTTTCCTTCTCTGGGAACAGTTCCGCTAGTCTCGGTTTCCGTTCTGTCCCAAGAGATTGTTTTGAAAGGCAGCATTGGGTAATTTGAAGAGGTCAGATGCGTTAGATGTAGATTTATAACGAGTTCGGGGGCCAATTTGGGTAGTTCCTCGGGGTCCCGAGCTTATAGGACAAATGGCAAGAACATTTATTTATATTTTGAGAATTTTATTTTAATAAAATAAAATTGAAACTTCGCTGACAATATTTGTATTTTTACTTGTAAATATATATTACAATTACTTACGATATTGAAAAGGAATAAAATTAAGGTTTTATTCTTTAAATTAAGCTTTCAGACATTTATAAAAAAAATAATTCGATTAAAGTGTATAAAGCTACTACAGTGATGAAGAAAGGGTTATGTCATAACTAGGAAACAATTTGTTTATATTGAGAGAAATAAGCAAAAGGGGCTGTTTTATCTTGTGTTGGTCTGGGGCGAGTCGGCGACGTAGACCGATCCTTGTGACGTCTTTGATAATGGGAAACCTCGACGAGAGATGAGTAGATAATAGGATCATATGAAACCGCGACGGTGAGTCAAAAATAGACGCTAAAAAAGAAAAAAGAAAAATGAATAATTGAAATAATAATAAATTTATATTACATACTGGAGGAATAGTAAAAATCCGGTTGCATTTGACACCTAAAACAAGGTGTTAAAATCGAATAATGGAGATGCAAAAGCCACGGGCGTTGTTACTTCTTTTGGAATTAATTAATGAGTCGTGAAATTAATTTTTCGACTAATATCACTGTCTGTAAGTACAAACTCCTTAAAGATTATTTTACTTGTAAACACAAATTAGTTCATGAGCTCCTTCAAGCACGTTCTCTGATTGCTTGTTGACATTAATTATTCCATTCACTCGTTTGAGATCTAATCATTTGTAATCATATTGAGATCCAAACATTACTAACTTCGACCCAGGGCGGCAATTTGGGTGTCGGGGCGAACTTTATTTCCATTCACTGAATTTCACTTTGTAAACTTTGTAAGGCTAGATGCAGCCTGCTCACATTTGGTCATCGTCTTTCAAACCCAAAATCCAATGCATGACTGAATAGTAAGAAACAGTAAACCACAGAGATCTACGAAACAAAGAATGTAATAAGAATGTGCAGAAGGGAGCATCACTTAATTCCAATTGCCATCAATGACTTGGAATTATGGACTACGTATTCGGATGTGTGTGTTCGAAATAAATATAAAGAAAACAACGGTAACTACTCCTTTTGTAGCTGCTTCCTACTCTGCTTTCACGAGATCCGAGAATCTAGAAATCGTTGTCCAAGTGTAAACAAAACAGCCATTGTTTATTCTATAATGGGCAAAGTTTGAAAGTAAGATGTCGCCCATTAATGCTCCAAAAAGCGTGCGTGGTCCAAAAAGCATACTGAATTATTTTGTTTTATTATTTTCCGAATTGATTAATTTGATCATGCTTCGGGTGTACCAGTAACAGAGATCACGAGTTTGATCTGAAATTTACCTGTTCGGTGAGTTAGTAAAGCCTACCACACTTAAATTCAGAGGCGGACAGAGAAGAGCGCATGCCGGAGCAGCAGCCCAGAAAACGAGCTACGGTGCGCGCGCGATCCTTCCTTCTCCCCCCTCCCCATTTGGATCCTTCGAGCCAGCGACGCACAGATTGCCCATCCTCGCATCCATTTATGCACAAACTGCCCAACAAGCACTGTATGTACGGGAAGCATCGAGACGTTGCCTTGACCCGAGAGTCTAAATGTTTCTCATGCTGGGAAAAGCCGCAACAATAAAGATTACTTTCATCACTCTTGCACTCAAAGTTGTATAAAACTATCGAGAAATTATTTTTTTAAATATATAGACTTAAATATATTAAATGTATGGTTTATAAATTCTTTTATTATTTTATTAGTAATATAATTAATTTTATAAATAAATGGGGAAGTGACGTAAGCGTTACTTAATTGTGTATTGAGGCTCAAGTTTTCATAACCGGTGCGTTCCAAAGGAGAGAAGGAATCATTCCTTTCCGTGCGAGTGGAGGGACATTGATGTGCGCGAGGCGCCAAGGGCGTCGACGGGCGGCCGGCGCAGGGCGCGAGCGTCATTCCCACCGCCCGGCCCTTGGGAGCGCGCCCGCTGGCCACTACGCGCCGCGCCGTGTGAAACACAACCGGAGTTTTACTATTCCTCCAATATGTAATATAAATTTATTAATATTTCAATTATTCATTTTTCTTCTTTCCTTTTTAATGTCGATTGTTTACTCACCATCGCGGTTTTATATGATCGTATTATCTACTCACCGGAAGCGGAAGCTCAGTGCATCAACTGATGTCACTGCAGCGCCTCTCACCGGGAGGTCCTAGGTTCGAGTCCTGACGGTGGCAAGATTTTCGACACTAGCTTTTCAGCTAGGTCGAATTGACTCGCTGTCTGGAGGAGAATTCTAGCGGCCGGCTGCTCTGATCGGCAGTTTTCCGTGGTTTCTCCGATCAACACCAGGCGAATGCCGGAGCAGTACCCTAACAAACAGACCACGGACCGCGCGCGATCTGTCCTTCCTCTTCCTTGTCCAATCCTCTCCCCTTACACACACACACTTACACTAACATGCACTAGACTGCCACATATTCCGGGAGACCGGTCGGGAGCTTAGAGCTTGTCCCTTCTGGGGCGGTGCCCCGCTGGTGGGAGTCATGGTTAGGGGGGAAACCCTGCTAGCCGACGGTAGGTCGGTGCCGGATCTCGCCATCCGACGGGGGAAGATCACAGCCATCTCCGGAGAAAAAACATGCACTACACTAACCTTTCATCAATCTATTATCTACTCATTTCGCGTCGAGGTATCCTATTATCAAAAACGTCACAAGGATCGGCGGTAAAGGGTCTACCTCGCAGACACGCCCCAGACCAACGCGACGCGTGGCGAGGCGTGGCAGCGCAGGGCATAGCCGAAGGTGCTGGCGACGAAGCATTCGGCCAAGGGCGATGGCGCTGGCAAGTACAGTGGTAGCAGGAAGAATTTATGGTCGCGTTATGTGACGAGTATACAATCACCTGGGCCTCCATGTTGCTAGTGGTTAGTACTCTCAGTTCAGGTGAGCGGACGATTATTTTGACAAGTTTTAAATCACTTGTGCATTGCCTAAATGCACTTTTCTACCAGCTGGTAACATCTCGGAAGTGTCAGTTCGGTATGTAGGATTGGAAGTTAGGTGTAGGGTTCACAGTGATTTAGTTTGTTGTGATATCGTCACTAATAAAGGATAGCATATGAATTGATACTCATGTCAAAAACCACGTGAGAATATTAAAACGAATTATGTGATCTAAAAATTAAAAGTGATGCAATGCTTGTCAAAAGACAGTCAACAATCACCGAATTTTAAAAGAACTGATTGTTCTGCTCAGTTTTTCACGCATTCTATTACACTTGGAATATCGCAAATTTTAATCAAAATGGATGCAAATAATTTTTTTAAATAGAAGTTTAGAAGTGGACTAAAATTCTAACAACATCTAGAACTGTCAACCTAGAATTGTAATGTTCTTGATTAGCCTCTCAGCATGATTGTCTGCACTTTAAATGAAGACTCGTTGAATTCATCTGAAGAAAATGGCATTTTTCCTGACATACAACTTAATTATCCTATAGGCTTTTAAACCTTTTGCAGAAAACAACTATTTAATTATTTAAATTGTGAAATGAGTACAGCCAGTCCTCTACTGCCATGCCACTTGCAAGCTTTGCATTCCGGCTAATTATCGATGGTCTCCTTCCGATATTTCGGTATGTTTTATTTAAATATCTCGAAAAACAAATTTTAATCATTAGTAACTAGTTTTGTGTCGAAATTAGAACTTTCACACCATGAATGAAGGTCTGTAAAAGACTTTAACTTTGATGTCTAAAACTGTGAATTATGGAAGTAAGAAAGTGTGAACCAACATTTGTCTCTATGTCATAACGGTTCAACCGATTGTTAATAATGGCGTTGTCCCTACTATTGAAAAAGCATACAAAAAAGAAAACATGATCTATTCGTTTTCTTATTGAAAAAAAAAAAACAAACAAACGTTTTTGGGGTTCTGTTTAATTAGTTAAGTGTGATATCTTACAATTATGTAAGAATTTATACAGGTTGAGTCATTTCAAGTGGTAAAACAACACACCGCCGTTTTCTCTTCAGTTAGATAAACAAATGTTTCCTCTGGCATTTTGCTAAGAAATACTTCGTTTATGCACAGCTGTTTCTTGACGATTTATCTTTTTTGATGTTCGGACGATTCTGCATATAGTGAGTCGAAGATGTGAGGTTAGTTTTAAATATTGGTGAAGAAAAGCCGATATTTTGTAGAACAATAAAATGCAAATTTGTGAATTGGTGGAATTGGTGTGCAAATTGAGACTGCCGTGTATCATGTGTAGCTTTGCAATCGCACCAGATTTTAGAGCATCAGAACCTCGGCTTGCCCGCCGCCCATCAGAATTGCAGATCAGGATTCTAATAACCTCCCGAGTCCAGCGCTTGGACCCGTAAAATTGCGGTAATAAAATTGCGGCCAGTCTGTGACGAAATGCAAAAATTACAACAAAAACACTTTTTCCGGAAATCTTTCTGTCCGTGACCAGAAAGGTAAAGGCATTTTTTAATGATAATATTATGGTATGTTTTGTTAACACCTGAAGCGACTTAATGGCATAACCTATATTTAGAATTCTTTTTGTAATTTCTTATGAGAATTAATGAAGAAAATGAATATTCATGTATGGATTTTTCTTTTTTCCTCCTCCTTCGGTAAGCTGCCATCGGTAGCACCAGTGGAAATGAATTTCAACAGAATTTGAGCGTTCCAAGGAGAGAGAACGGGGTTAACCCCGCTGCAAAGTGGTGAGCCTGACGCGCCGCCTGCAGCTGAGGGGCGGTCGATGGGACCGCAGGACGTGTTCCGGGCTGCTGGCTGCGGCCGGCGGTTGACGCTCGTGGCGGCGGCGCGAGGACGCAAATAGACCGGAACACGGAAAGGCGGCGGCGATGGTCATGACTGTGGCGGAGGTGGTGGCGATGGGGAGGTGGTGGTGGTGGTGGTAATGTTGCTATAGTGTGATGGTGGTGGCAATGGCAGGAACGAGGGGCGGCAGGTGCGAGGGGCGGGGTGGGGACGGCGGGTGCTGGGACGGTGCGCGAGGACGGCGAGGGCGGCTGGGGCGGCAGGGGCGTCGGGGCGGCGGAGGGGAGGGGCGTCAGGCGTCGGGGGCGACGGGGCGTCAGGGCGTCGGGGGCGTCGGGGCGACGGGGCGTCGGGCGACGGGGCGTCGGGGCGACGGGCGTCGGGGGCGACGGGGCGTCGGGGCGACGGGGCGTCAGGGCCGTCGGGGGCGACGGGGCGACAGGGGCGACGGGGCGACGGGGGCGACGGGGGCGTCGGAGGCGTCGGGGGCGACGGGGGCGTCGGGGGCGACGGGGCCGGCGGGGGCGACGGGGGCGTCGGGGGCGGCGGGGGCGTCGGAGGCGTCGGGGCGACGGGGCGTCGGGGGCGGCGGGGGCGTCGGAGGCGTCGGGGGCGACGGGGCGTCGGGGGCGACGGGGCGTCGGGGGCGACGGGGCGTCGGGGGCGACAGGGGCGTCGGGGCGTCGGGGGCGACGGGGCGACGGGGCGACGGGGCGACGGGGGCGTCGGGGCGGCGGGGCGGCGGGCGTCGGGGGCGGCGGGGCGTCGGAGGCGTCGGGGCGACGGGGCGTCGGGGGCGGCGGGGCGTCGGAGGCGTCGGGGCGACGGGGCGTCGGGGGCGACGGGGGCGTCGGGGCGACGGGGCGCGGGGCGTCGGGGCGTCGGGGCGTCGGGGGCGTCGGGGCGTCGGAGGCGTCGGGGGCGTCGGAGGCGTCGGGGCGGCAGGGGCGTCGGGGGCGACGGGGCGTCGGGGCGTCGGGGGCGACGGGGCGTCGGCGGCGACGGGGCGTCGGGGGCGACGGGGCGTCGGGGGCGACGGGGGCGTCGGGGCGTCGGGGGCGTCGCGGGCGACGGGGCGTCGGAGGCGTCGGGGGCGACGGGGCGTCGGGGCGTCGGGGCGACGGGGCGTCGGGGCGACGGGGCGTCGGGGCGCAGGGGCGTCGGGGCGTCGGGGCGTCGAGGGGCGTCGGGGCGACGGGGCGTCGGGGGCGTCGGGGCGTCGGGGGCGTCGGGGCGTCGGGGCGACGGGGTGTCGGGGCGACGGGGGCGTCGGGGCGTCGGGGGCGTCGGGGGCGTCGGGGGCGACGGGGGCGTCGAGGGGCGTCGGGGCGACGGGGCGACGGGGCGACGGGGCGTCGGGGTGTCGGGGCGTCGGGGCGGCGGGGGCGTCGGGGGCGACGGGGTGGCGGGGCGACGGGGGCGTCGGGGCGTCGGGGGCGTCGGGGCGACGGGGGCGTCGGGGTGTCGGGGCGTCGGGGCGTCGGGGCGTCGGGGCGACGGGGTGTCGGGGCGACGGGGCGTCGGGGCGTCGGGGCGTCGGGGCGTCGGGGCGACGGGGTGTCGGGGGCGACGGGGCGTCGGGGCGTCGGGGCGTCGGGGGCGACGGGGCGTCGGGGGCGTCGGGGCGTCGGGGCGACGGGGTGTCGGGGCGTCGGGGGCGACGGGGCGACGGGGGCGACGGGGCGCGGGGCGTCGGGGCGTCAGGGGCGTCGGGGGCGTCAGGGGCGACGGGGTGTCGGGTCGACGGGGCGTCGGGGCGTCGGGGCGTCGGGGCGTCGGGGCGACGGGGCGTCGGGGCGTCGGGGCGTCGGGGGCGACGGGGGTGTCGGGGCGTCGGGGCGTCGGGGCGTCGGGGCGTCGGGGCGACGGGGCGTCGGGGCGTCGGGGCGTCAGGGGCGTCGGGGCGACGGGGCGACGGGGGCGACGGGGCGACGGGGCGACGGGGGCGACGGGGCGTCGGGGCGTCGGGGCGTCGGGGCGACGGGTGTCGGGGCGTCGGGGCGTCGGGGCGTCGGGGCGTCGGGGCGACGGGGCGACGGGGCGTCGGGGCGTCGGGGCGACGGGGCGACGGGGGCGACGGGGCGACAGGGGCGACGGGGCGACGGGGCGACGGGGCGTCGGGGGCGACGGGGCGTCGGGCGTCGGGGGCGTCGGGGCGTCGGGGCGACGGGGTGTCGGGGCGACGGGGGCGTCGGGGCGTCGGGGCGTCGGGGCGACGGGGCGTCGGGGCGTCGGGGGCGTCGGGGCGACGGGGTGTCGGGGCGTCGGGGGCGTCGGGGCGTCGGGGCGTCGGGGCGACGGGGGCGTCGGGGCGTCGGGGCGTCGGGGCGACGGGGCGACGGGGCGACGGGGCGACGGGGCGACGGGGGCGTCGGGGCGTCGGGGGCGTCGGGGCGACGGGGGCGACGGGGCGACGGGGCGACGGGGCGTCGGGGCGTCGGGGCGTCGGGGCGACGGGGGTGTCAGGGCGTCAGGGGCGTCGGGGCGTCGGGGGCGTCGGGGCGACGGGGCGTCGGGGCGTCGGGGCGTCGGGGGCGACGGGGCGACGGGGCGACGGGGCGACGGGGCGTCGGGGGCGTCGGGGCGACGGGGGCGACGGGGCGACGGGGGCGACGGGGGCGTCGGGGGCGACGGGGGCGTCGGGGGCGACGGAAGCGACGGGGGCGTCGGGGGCGACGGGGGACGGGGGGGGGGGGGGGGCCCGGCGGGGTTTCGGAGCGGCGGGGCTGGGGGGGGGAAGGGCGGCGGCGTCGGTGTTGTCAGCAAGTGCTGCGGGTTACGGGGGTGGGCCGGCGGCGCAGTCAGTGAGTGTGGCAGTGATGGTGATGGTGACGGTGACGCTGATGGGGCGGTGGCGGCGACGTTGGAGGGGGTTATGGTGATGGGGTGGATTAGAGGAGTTCGGCAGGCTGCGCCGCCGTTCTCCACCGATGGAGCAGACAGGAGGTCAGAGGGTGCTAGGGATGAGAACAGCCACGAATCCTTTTACCAACAAAGCTCACTACTTATTAATCTAAATGCTTTATACGATAAATGTTTGCGTAAATGTAGCTGTCATTATCCAAAATTACTTGAGGATTATTCCACGTCAAGTGGTCTAATTTTGGGAATGTGCCCCACGCAACCATCTCGGATTTTGATGAAATTTTGTTTATGTTCGGATATGTTGTTGAAAGAACGATTCCATATGTTGTCGAAAGAACGATTGTGAAATTGTAGATTCAAAGGCTCTAATAATAAACTAAACAATGAATGGTTGAATGGTGATTCCGGGCACGTCAACAACGCTGGTAATTAGTCCCGTAAGTGTAGTGCACGTTTCACCTCGGAAGATGGCGGTGATCTTCCCCCGCTGGATGGCGAGATCCGGCGCCGACCTACCGTCGGCTAGTGGGGTTTTCCCCTAACCAGGACTCTCCCACCAACGGGGCACCGCCCCTGTCAGGACCAGCTCTAAGCTCCCGACCGGTCTCCCGGGATGTGTGGTAGTGTAGTGCATGTTAGTGGAAGTGTGTGTGTGTGTGTGTGTGTGTAATGAGACAGGATAGGAAAGAAGAGTAAGGAAAGATCGCGCGCGGTCCGTGGCCCGTTTGTCAGGGTACCTTCATTCGCCTGGTATTGATTGGAGAAACCACGGAAAACTACCGATCAGACCAGCCGGCCGCTAGAATTCTCCTCGAGACAGCATCTGAATTCGACCTAGTTGAAAAGCGAAAGCATTCTTCTGATATATTACACGTATTTTCTGAAGTGACTAAGGAATTTTCATTTTTGATGTGTAGTTCTGAAATACCTAGAAAATTTTAAATACGTTTATAACAAAATCGCATATGGTATATTGCGAGAGAGATTTACATTGAACGTTACAAGGGTTGCCTAACATTGTATTGTCTCGGCTTATTTGCGTTTGATGGCCTCCTTAGCGAATCGCCATCTCCACGTTACCCTGCAGTGAAAGGGGCTACCCCGCTGCTGCAACTCGAAGTCCGATTCGAGACGCTCCCTACTGTTCGACCTTGAGGCAAAGACTTTACATTATGTACGCTCTCAGATTGGACAATTCGGTCTGAGCAAAAACCTACGGCAATTACGAGATGAGATAACATACGCCATTCCTACTGATGGAACGTTTCCTTTCATCAATGCAAACGTATTGAAACGAAAATATTTTCAATGAGTATCATTGGAGAACGCACATGAAAAAATGATGAAAAAGGTCTAGTGAAATTCCGCATCAGTGCACGTAACTGGGACGGGTGGGGCAAGTATTTGTAGAATGGCTACGATGACTGAACTGAGTGAACTTATTAACCTACATATATACGCCAAACAACTGTTAAAACAATTTTTAATATAAAATTTAATAATATTTTTATCGTTGTAATATGTTATTCATTATCTTATACGTAATTCAAGCCCTCTTTCTGTGTCAATAAAACACCCTGTATTAATGTCGTGTGCAGCAAGAAACATGAATACATCCATTTGTGGGATTACCACATAAACTATTATCAAATCGATTTCAGTAATTAAAGAGTGGCTATGGAGTTAATAGGATAATTCGTAAAATAAATGTCATATAAGCACTGTGTTAAATAAAAAAAATCACATATTTAGAAAAACTGTCAATGCAAAGTGAAATTTTTAAATCAATTGATTGACTACCGAAAAATAATACCTGTGTGTTTCAAGCTTTTAATTTGACACGCACACCAGTATCTCGACCGATGGTTTCCATTCCCGCAACCGACATCATATAATACATCGTAATAGGTGTTGCCATTCAGAAGCTGCGAACCCTTTCAGCGACCCAGGAGAAAGAGCGCGCTGAATGCCGCGAATGCAAGAAACGTCCGAAGCCATATTGCCAGCAGATTGCGGCCATGCGTCAACGGCGTGGGCAGCGGGCGAGTGCCGTAAGTCAGACAAACCCGAGAACAAGAACCAGACACCGGCAATGGCGCCCGAGCCACTGGGGACGTGGCGATTGAGGGACGTCATGACTGTGGGGCCGACAAGAGGGGACTGCCGTGACGGTCGGTGATAGTAGGGTGGTGACGGTTGTGGAGGTGGTTGTGGTAGTGGAGATGGTCGTGGAGATGGTCGTGGAGATGGTCGTGGAGATGGTCGTGGAGATGGTCGTGGAGATGGTCGTGGAGATGGTCGTGGAGATGGTCGTGGAGCTGGTCGTGGAGACGGTCGTGGAGAGGTCGTGGAGACGGGCGTGGAGATGGTCGTGGAGATGGTCGTGGAGACGGTCGTGGAGACGGTCGTGGAGACGGTCGTGGAGACGGTCGTGGAGACGGTCGTGGAGACGGTCGTGGAGACGGTCGTGAGACGGTCGTGGAGACGGTCGTGGAGACGGTCGTGGAGACGGTCGTGGAGACGGTCGTGGAGACGGTCGTGGAGACGGTCGGGAGTGGGGGGGGGGTAGTATCGCTGGTGGAATGGCCGGCGTGGGCGGTAGCGGGATAGGCGGTTGCGTGGGTGGCGGCGTGAGCGGCGGGGTTGGCGGTGGTGGCGGCGTGGATGGTGGGGGCGGTGGTGGCGGCGTGGACGGTGGGGGCGGCGTGGGCGGTGGTGGTGACGGCGGTTCGGTGGCGTTTCTTCATGCAGAGGCAGGTTTTTTATCGCACTGGAAATTAAACCCCTTTCACCCGGCTTGCTCAAAGCGCGTCCAGGTGTGTAAGCAGAGCGTGGGGAGCAATAATATATGGCGCTACGTGAAGGACGCTAATGGCAGTAGCGAAAGGCGATAAATAACCTGGTCGGGAGAAATAGGCAAACAGTATTGGACGCATATGCAAGATGTAGTTATTCGAAATAAAATAAAGAAATTAAATGGATTCGTTTTATTCTTTGGTCATTTTTTCTCTCTGTGACTTTTGATATTTAAGGTCACAATTTAATGCACTTTGCATTGTTTCTGACTTTACCAATAAAACAAATGGCAGAACGTGATAGCCTGATTGTGTGTTTATGAGGGGAGATGCACAGTGCCAAGCGGGTTAGGCGGAGCCACGAGGAGAACTGTGACAAAGTAATGGCCCATGTGTCGGAGCTGCGATCTCCATTTTTCGCAATTAATTACCATTATTAAAATCTTGCTTTACTTTCAACAAATTTTCCATGATGAAGTAATGTTTCTTGTAAGTAAAGTGTTCCTTGTTTCAGTAAAATTGTTAGCGAAATGTACCAAGTTTGAAGTACTGTAAAGTAAATCCTACGATGAGATGGTATGACGCTCAAGTGTCAGGGTGATAGAATAACTATGATGTAGATGATGGGCTGCTGGTATGAATATATGCCTGTCTAGTGATGGGAATGTCGAAATGTTTACGAGGAATGTCACTGGGGGCGACACTGATTTGACATCGTGGTGACAGTGTGACGATATTGTAGAGACCCTGTGGTTTCGACATGGCGGTGTTGGGGATGCCCGGGGGAACGGGATGGTGTCATGATGTTCCCAGGTTGGTGATGGGAAGATGACGAAGTGACGATCTGGGGTCGGGGTGGGGGGCGGGAGACAGGGTGCCAAAGAGGTTTGAATGTCGTATCGGCAAGAGGTTACTGTGAAGGTAAGACCCATTGATATTTGGTGAGTGCCGAGGCGGCAGGTAAAACCACGAGGTGGGAGCGCGGGAGAAGGGCTGTGGGGCGAGTTCTCTAGGTAGCTTTCGTGCAAAGATCGACAGCTCCCACATTCCGCAAAGTTGAGTTCGCCGCCGCCGCCGCGTCTTCCGTTACATATTTAAGGCTTCTTAAAGCAATACGAAGGCCTTTAAAACCAGTTTGTCCAGATGGTGCAGCTGGACGGCGAAATGCCCAACGGGAGAACGTGAAAAACAACAGACGACTGGAATTTAATACGTTAGTAAGGATTGCGTGTTGCAGACCCTTTAATTAAAATGCAATGAACTGGACACGAATACACATTTGCATTGTATTACAGCGAAGATTATTTACGTTGGTTATTTTGGGACCGAATATAGGAAAATGATAAATAAGAAGTAAAGGCATTAAACAGCTTCATTTCTGAAAGGCTGTTTAGAGTTTTAAGACAAACAAAATGCAAAGATTAAAATAAAAAAATGTTCTCAGGGTAGCAGAAATAATAAAGCATTTCATTTCTTGCATTCTAATTTTTATTTCTATTAAAGTAATTTCAAAGTTTCTATGAATGAAACTGAATTTATTCTTTAATATCACTTCAACCTACATGAGTCAATAAATTATTTAGTATCTATGTTGAATCTATTGAGAGTAGTCTACTACAGCCTGTTTGTTTTACTGTTGAAATTCAGCCTTGCCTTTCAAGTCAATGCGGAATTTTGAGACAAATTATGCAGAATCGATTTTGCAACTGAGAAAACAAGCTGAGTAGAAACTCAAACTTACCCATTTTTCCAGGAACGATGTCGAATTGGGAAGGCACATCGTGCACAAATACTGGTCGGTTACATAGTTCCTGCAATCAGAAGAAAATAACAGTTACATATAATAGTAAAAAGAACTATGCCATATCGTGACAGAACGATGAGAATAATAATGTAATAATTAAATATGAATAAGTAGATCTTTTCTTCATCAACAGATCACATCCTGACTTTATACTGACACACATCTTGCTTCATCATCGGACCGTCATATTCCACTCAAAAAAATATTGGCATTTGGAGATTCAGACCACCAAATGGTCTCGCCTACTGCTTCCAAACATGAATGTAATAGCAACTAACTAACATTACTAGTGCTCCTACAAGAAAAAAAGAATAACCTAAAGGACTTTGAGCATTCCTTTTCACTTTTTGTTGAGCTGCCGTATAACGAGGCAAAAGAAAATGGGAATTAAACCAAAAAAGGCCAAAATTGAGTTTTCCGGCCCCCAAAAAAGTGGAAGAGGAGGAAGAAAGGAGAAGGGAGGAGGGGGGGGAAAAAGGGGAAAGGAATTCGAGAAGGAGGTAAAAAGAGAAGAGAAAGAGAGGGAGGGGAGGGAAGCAGTAGAAGAGTAAGGAGGGGAGGCGAGGGGGAGGTGCTTGCGAGTCGCCGCGTGGGCTCGTTGACGCAAGCGCTGGAGCAACCGCCGGCCCACGCCAGGCGCAAAGCAGCGACGTGGCAAGGCAAGGCAGGGCGGGGCGGGGCGAGCAGAGAGAGGAAGGTCGCTTCAGGAGGATCTTGCCGCTCAGAGGCCAACGCTCGTAAGGGAAAACACGAGCGCCGAGTACGTGAGGTGGGTGTGGGTGGGAAAGATCGAGATCCTGCCTTCACTTTTAACGGAGCGTGTGTTAAAGTGGTCGAAGGGTCAGTGCGGTTACATGTTACTAGTGAATGATTAATATTATATTCAACGTTAATACTAATACATTTTTAAAATTCCTAAAGGGTTCATGGATGTTGGAACTATCCGTCCATCAATGCTACGTAAACGAAAATGACAATAGAAAAAGCCGGAAGAGTCAAGAGCACAGTGCTACGCAAATGGAACTGCTCGCAACCCAAACGATGTGGAACATCAAAGCAGGTTGGAGGGAAATACAAAGTGTTGGAAGGAACGAAACGCGGTCAAGTGCAGCACGTATTGGATAACGAAAGTGAAAGAAAACCACTGAAGACGTAAGGGCAAGGAGGTGAGATGGAGCTTTAACGGTGTCAGAAGATGCAGTAGCGTAGCCGAACAGAAAGTGAAATTTCTGTCAGGCAAAGAAAGAGTCTGTGTGTACATGAAGTGTGCGCATGTATTTGTTGATTTGAATAAGAATTGGGATAACAAAGGCAAAGAATGAGTATGATCGGAATAGAAATCAAAAGAGAGAGAAACAGCTAACACCCTCATTCATTCCAAGACTTATTACTAGTTGAATAAGGCGTCATCGACACGTAAACCGTTCTTTCATTCTTCATTTCTTTCATCCCTAACTTCGTTCAAATATGTTCTTACAGTATCTGGCATTGGAATTACCAATGAATCGTAGTAGCTGATAATGTTATTCTCCACTTCAAAAAACCCCAACATCTAATGGCCTTGTATGTTACCTCCATACAGGATATGAACTAGTAATATTGCAATTTCAAAATTATAATAGCCGTAAAAAATACTTGGAAGGCATTGACGATGCAAATAGAGTTTAGAACAGCCACATTTATCACGATTTTTGCAAATAAGCACAGTAATGCTAATATAGTCGATTTTTGCTAATATGCACAAAGATCACCTGAAAGCTCTTCTTCTCGGTTGTTCTCTAATCATAATATAAGACATTCTCACTTAGTACCGAAAATTCTGTCGCAAAGTCTTATACACATTTAATTTACATTAATTAATTATTACATTTAATTCTTCCCCGGATTTGGTTAATACTTACATATTTTTCTCCCCTAGTTTTTGAAGAGATTGTAACTCCACAAACTCAGTCTAATTTGTGTTTATTTCCACTCCTGCAATTGCTCTATTCATCGTTTCGTATGCAAATCTTATAAAACATTACAAGCCGACTATTTTGTTTGTTTATGTGATTAAGGTGTTAGTTAGGTTTAATAAGAATAAGTGCTGGGTCACATTCATTTGAAAATAGGTATTTGTGCACTTAAAAACGTAAAAGTGAGAAGTCGAACATTCGTTCTCTAACATTACTCACAGTTTTGTGTTCACCGTATTCACTTGGAATTCTTCAAATTTAATAAGTTCGAGGGCAATAGTGTTCGTAGGTTTTTCCAAATTTATTTAAAAAAAATATGGTAATAAGCCTTATGGATAATTTAAAACGAAATATGCCGCGCGAGTCTCTATTTTGTTCAAATTAACTTGAATTGTTTACTTAAAATTGTCAACAACAGTGTTGCCAAAGCTTGAAAGAAAATGATGGCGTATTGCGTGAAAAATGTCTTTCGGTACTGGAGTTTAATCAACGCTACCTACATAGATCTATTTCGGTGGCGTTGGTTTAATTCCTGGCTCACCAAGATCGCAGCGCCAAAACATGTTTTTGGGCATTTCTTTGAATGTTCTGGCCGAATCGGAAAACAAATTATCAGTTCCCATCAGGAATCTGAGGCGCGTTGAATGGCACCATATGTCTCGATTGGTGCACAGGAAATGGTCTAGCCGTGAGTGATGGAAATCGCACATACGCACATCTGCATACTCGAGTAGTTACTCAAATAATATACAGGGAGTTCAATATAATTAAAATGTTGACAGCACGCTGAATGACAGCAAGTTGTAGACATGCCAGCAAGTTGTTTAAAGATTGAAGGCGCGAGAAAGCACCACAGAGAGCCTACGCGAATAGAAAACGGCGAACTATTCGGTAAATAACATACAAAGTGCCAAACGTACAAAAGCAAGACAGAACGCGCAAAACTGCAGACTAAACAACGTACAGGACATGTGGAAAGTGTGAGAAGCGTTGGCTATGCAATGTCTGAGTATCTCCTTTCCTTATCTGCACTCGTCTGCGTACGTCTTCCACCGCGACGCCCGGGGGCTCCAGCCACTTCGACCGCCCGCCCGCCCACACACCAACTCGGCGGTTGCTCAAAGAGGCGGCCCGCGCCGTGGGGTGAGACTTTCTTGGCCGGCGCCGCCGCCGCCGACAAAGGGGCGGAGGACACGAAACCCACCTTATTGTATTACGCATTACAAGATCTTCTCTGAGAGATCAAGATGCTGTTCATGCAGTGTACATATCCGACCTGCAGGCAGCGGACGTTGAAATGGGTACACAGTGCCGTCAGAGATTGCAGACAGCAAGACGTCTCTTTAAAATGTTTACAAACCTGTCTGAAAGTGTTAGTTTGGCGCCATGGATCAGTATATCCATTTCACCGATGCAATCCAACACTGTAGAATCGCTTAAATGACCCATAAACGGCTTCGATTGCGATGGTGTATGTAGTAGTGAGTCCGTAATGTTTCGTTGACAAAGAGATTCAATGTTCGACACTGGCAGCATTTTCGGTGTTAAATAATAGGACTGAACCTTCCTCATGTAGATCACTGATCAGTAACGTAACAAAATGAGAGCGGACCCGTCCTCAAAACTTTTATTCGGGCCCTTTATATAAAAGTGTATAGCAATCATAAGTAGCGTTCTTTAACATTTTCATCGGCGACGCTCTCATCTGATCGTCGTCATATAAGATGGCAAGCTTCAAACGTAAACAACAATCGAAATCAATTTGTGTGCCGTATTTATTGTGCACAATGGTAAAGTGCTTATAACCTATAGGGGAAAAAGCTGCCATTAATATTTAATTTTATGAAAGATTGTTATCAAACCTAAACGAAAGTAAAAAAAAGTAAAAAAAAAAAAACGTTCTTCTTGGATATGCTGTTTTTAATCTTATGTTGTATGAACTATTCCATAGTATCAGAGAAAGAATCTAGTAATTTATATTTCTTAGAACCGCAAAATCCCTAGCTTAAAAATCCTTTCTTTACCTGGGCTCTCCCGAATCGCGGGCCTTGCCGGTCCAAATGTTACGCCACCGCCACCGATGGGAGGTTGTGGATGCAGCGGCGAGCAGAAAGCACTCCAAGGTATACGTAGTCAGTCGTTGGATATGCGAAATGATAAAAAAAAAATTCCCCCCAAAACGGGCAATGCTGCAAACGCATCACCATCAAGACCCAGCGGAGGCGATGTGACCAGCACTACATTCCCGCACGGATTGGCTCGCACACAAGGCAGTGTGTGTATTCCCTGGTGCATCGCGAGCGGAGTGTAAAAGGCCGCGTGCGGGCGATGGGCGAGGCGTTCACTCAACCCGCGCGTTCGAGGCGTTCCCGCGAGGCGTTCTGCCCGCGCGCGTATATGGCGCCCGCGCCTGCGCACAGCGTCACGCCTCGCACCGCACCCCACCCCACCCCGCCCCTCCCCTCCCCTCCCCGCCCCGCCCCGCCACGCCCCGCCCCCCGCCAAGCCCCGCCCCGCCAAGCCCCGCCCCGCCAAGCCCCGCCCCGCCCCGCCAAGCCCCGCCCCGCCAAGCCCCGCCCCGCCAAGCCCCGCCAAGCGCCGCCCCGCCCCCAAGCCCCGCCCCGCAAGCCCCGCCCGCCAAGTCCGCCCTGCCAAGCCCCGCCCCGCCAAGTTCCGCCCGCCATTTTATGTTGTATCTTTATCATTTTTTAAAATAACAATTTACGTGTAACGTCCACGTTATCTTGCCTTATTAACTGGCCGTTACAACTTTGTATATCCATACAACATCTTTTTTTTATGTTGTATCTTTATCATGTTGTTTATTATATTCTTTGAAGTTCTTCATTTCAGATATCATATGAGATAGATTCTTTCTTTTAAAATAACAATTTATTTCACCTTTCAGAGGTTACATACAATTCATTCAATTTCAACTTTTGATCAACATCGTTTTCGTCTTTCAATCTCTCAACCTTTTTTATATATCAACTCAATACTTTCTGTTACTATCGTAACCTTTAACAATGTTTCCAATATTTGTTTACATATCATGTTAACTTTGGCAAATCCGCCAACGAAGTTGAAACGTTACAAACACCTCCCTCTTTCAAGAATTTTGGTCACCTTGGTGCCAAAATTTAATAATCTTATAATCAAAGTCTAAAATTTAATATACAATAATAACTTTTATTTTATGACAACTAGATTAGTCCGGAAATGAATTTGCGGAACCTTTACTTAAACAATCGGCATTTCCATGTGCCTTTCCATGTCTATGCTGAATCTGAACGTTATATGCTTGAAATATCAAACTCCATCTTAAAATTTTACAATTTGCATTTGTTTTTTCTTTTATATATTTGAGAGTTAACTCTTTCTCCAATTTATGACACAGAAGACTATCTTTATCTGCAACTAGCTTCTGAAGAGATTCCAATTCAGTATTATAAACTTTATTGACAATTCAATTTTTAAAGATTTTCTTTCAAAATTTTTCTTCTTTTAAAAATCACTTTACTCTCAGTATCTAGAAGTTTCGCATCTTTCTCCTCAATTTCTTTCCTGAAAGACTCACGTTCTACATTAATTGATTTCTGAAGATTTTCCAATTCATTTTGCAAATACAATATCTTGCATTTTAAATTTTTTTAAATTTTTTTTTAATTTTTTTTTTTTTTAATTAATGTTTTCTTGTTCTCTATTTCTTCCTCCAAAACCGATACTCTTTCCTTCAATTCAATAATCTGTTCTTCTTCAGATTTGACTTCATCCTTCAAAGATAAACATTCCAAATCAATTGAAGTCTTGCAAACAGATGGTTCAGAATCCTTTTCTTTCACAGCTCTATCTTCGTGAAATTTGGTGAAATGTTTATTCTTGTCATCTATATCATACTTTTGATTTTCTGTTTCCATGGATTCTTCATTCTCTTCAGACTCTTCGTTCGTTTCTATTTCATTATTATTTTGACATTCCTCTCCTTCATTAACGTTTAATACGTTAATTTCATCTCTAAGATCTCTATCCAATTCTTTTATCAATTTTGCAGTTTTATTTCCTAATATATACTCATCTCTGTCTAACTTATCTGAAACTACTACCGCTTTTCCATAAACCTTTCCAAATTGGCCACAAATTTCTACTTCTGCTACAGGCAAACATATGGGATTTTCTGTTAAGGGAGTACATACCCAGACACTTTCTCCAATATAATGTTCTTGTCTAACATTTTTCTTCCTATTAAATCTATAGAAGCACCAGAATCACAAAATTTTCAATTTTTTCCATTTATATAAGCTTCGAACGTATAAGGTGCTAATAAATCTTTACTGGAAGTTTTTAAACAATTAACGTGCTCAGATCCTATATTCTTTTCAACCATTTTTTTATATTTTGGGCAAAATGGTTTTATATGTCCTATACCGTTACAAAAATAACAATGTACTTCTTTCCTTTCTTCGAATCCTTCCTCAATTTCCTGTTTTGTATCAACTTTTTTATTACTTTCCTTTTGAATTTTGGATTTCTCATAGAATTTGGTAGTATCAGCTGATTTATAAATCTTATTTTTTGTTCTAGTAAATATTGATCACAAGTTTTCAATTTAAAATTTTCTCTGGTAATGTCATAATTTTCTAATTCTTCAACTATGTCACGAGGTTTTGTATATTTAGTCCATTTGCTAACTAGATGCTCTTTAACTACAAACGGAACGCATCGTTTTATTTGTTCCGTTATTAGTAATTCCTTTATTTCTCAAATGAGTATACATTTACGCCTTCTAACCAACCATTAAGACTTATTTTTAGCTCATAAGCAATATCTTTCCACGTTTTATCTGGTGTTTTTCTGATCGAAAGGAATCTCTGTCGTAATTTTCTGCGGTTACTTTGTACTTACTCAATAATATTTTCACTATTTCATCATAATCTTTTACTTCCCCTACCATTTCTCTCGTTATATATTCCGCATCATGTCCTGGCAAATGTGTCATTAACAAAGGTCCCCATTGGTCTTTAGAAATGTCATCAGCAGAAGCAAAATTTTCAAATTGTTGAAGGTATAAAGAAATATCATTTTCATTTGATTGAAAATGTTTCATGCACTTGTGAGTTTCAAGGAAATTTTACTTTGTAATCCCTGAGTTAATTGACCTTCATTATTTATATTATTTGTTTCAGAAGTATTTCTCGACATCACCTTACATTTTTCCAACTCAATTTTTGCCAGTTCAATTTCGTGTTTCTCCCTTTGTAATCTATCCTCCCTTTCTCGTTCCTCCCTTTCAATTTCGTGTTTCTCCCTTTGTAATCTATCCTCCCTTTCTCGTTCCTCCCTTTGTAATCTATCCTCTTCCTCCAACCTTACCGTTTCTAAAATCTCTTTTACTATAGTTTCATCATAATCCTCTGTTTCCGATATTTTTTTTATAATATTCTTAACAGTTTCTTTCTCCGAAACCTCGCAGTTCAATTCCCTAGCTAAACTGATTAATTGACTTTTCTTACATTTGTTTAAAAAAGCCATTATCTTTGTTTGACCAGTTCGACAAGGAAACACACTTAAATTAATCTATCTGAATACCCGTTTCACACATCAGCTGTCACTCACGTTTCAATCTGACAGTTTCTAGGCTTCTTCAAAATCTTCAGATATGGTTAAAACATTCCACAGTTCTCCTTCGTATAATTTTCACTCCACGCAGAACCACCACTGCAATTAATACGTCTTGATTACCAACCACAGCAACCACCCACAGTTCAGACTGATGACTCTGATTCTTTGAACACCCTTTCCCGCGAACTACAAATCCAGGCACACCACGTTGTTCCACCACTTCTTCTAACAATTTCCACGTCGTACCACCGCTTCTTCTAACAATTTCCACGTCGTCCCACCGCTGCCACCAATTTTGTAACGTCCACGTTATCTTGCCTTATTAACTGGCCGTTACAACTTTAGTATATCCATACAACATCTTTTTTTATGTTGTATCTTTATCATGTTGTTTATTATATTCTTTGAAGTTCTTCACTTTCAGATATCATATGAGATAGATTCTTTCTTTTAAAATAACAATTTATTTCACCTTTCAGAGGTTACATACAATTCATTCAATTTCAACTTTTGATCAACATCGTTTTCGTCTTTCAATCTCTCAACCTTTTTATATATCAACTCAATACTTTCTGTTACTATCGTAACCTTTAACAATGTTTCCAATATTTGTTTACATATCATGTTAACTTTGGCAAATCCGCCAACGAAGTTGAAACGTTACACCCGCCAAGCCCCGCCCCGCCAATCCCCGCCCCGCCAAGCCCCGCCCCGCCCCGCCAATCCCCGCCCCGCCAAGCCCCGCCCCGCCCCGCCAAGCCCGCCCCGCCAATCCCGCCCGCCAAGCCCCGCCCCGCCCCGCCAAGCCCGCCCTGCCCGCCAGCCCCGCCCGCCAAGCCCGCCCCGCCCCTGCAAGCCCGCCCGAAGCCCGCCCCGCCAAGTCCCGCCCCGCCAAGCCCGCCCGCCAAGTCCGCCCGCCAAGCCCGCCCGCCAAGCCCGCCCGCCAAGCCCGCCCCGCCAATCCCGCCCGCCAAGCCCCGCCCGCCCCGCCAAGCCCCGCCCGCCCCGCCAATCCCGCCCGCCAACCCCGCCCCGCCCCGCATAGCCAATCCCCGCCCGCCATCCCTCCCGCCAATCCCCGCCCGCCCCGCCAAGCCCCGCCATGTCCGCCCGCCCGCCCCGCCCTGCCCACCGCCCGCCCGCCCCGCCCCGCCCCGCCCCGCGCCTGCCGGAGCTTTACGGCGCACCGGTTTCATTCATACACAAATGGGACGAGCCCGGCGCCGGCAGACAGGCGCGTGGGTGCCGCCCAGGATTGGAGGCTGGGGCGTCGTTTCGGAGAACGCGGTTTAAACACATTGCAAGACATTTAACACATTAAGAGCCTTGTTATGCACAAGCATCGAAGGACACCCAGGGAAAATATACCCCCTTTTTTGTTTATTGTTCACAGTTGACAGTGGGGTGTACTGCTTTCATGCCTACGGCTACCGTTGACCTTGGAAATAAACTTTGACTATATAACTATGTATACTCTTCAATTATGTAGTTTGTCTAGTTTGTACTACTTTTATATGAACTGCGATTAAAAGGCTTCTTTAATAAACGCTATTAAATACACTCATTGTCAACAGACGAACTTCCCGAAGTTTTCTGTGCCATTTTTTCAAAATATCTTACCAAATGTCTGACAATAGTTAACTTTGATACTACCACATACTTCATATGTTGCGATTTTAACACTTAAAACACGCTTAATATGGTCCATTATGCATTTGTACACTCGCCACCTGAGTGCCAGCGGTTTCTTCGGCGTTGCCGCCTCTGGAGACTAGCAAGCGATTTAATACACATCTCAACAGAACAGATTATATGGAGTTTTGAAAAATGTATGTCACAGAAAAAGTGGCCTATAATTATTTTGAATATAATCTGTCTTGTCAGATTTTTATTCTCGCCGGCAGCCACGGTAGCCCACAGTATACGCCACTGACAGTTGAAGCACATCGGGCAATGACAACTGACATTTAGGGCGAACTTAGAATGATTGTTTCTAAGTGGAATACGTAGGAGCTCTTTTTATCTCATTTTTTAAGAATGTTCGCTATATCATGTCTTTCCATTTTGAAAAATTTCAAGAATAAACAAAAAATGACAATAAATTCATTTGGCTCGCACAGATAAATTAATGTAGATGGTAGCCACAAATTAATTTTTTTCCTCTGCGACATGAAATGTCCGTTAATATTATTACATCCGAACGCCTCAACTGTAATTTTTAAAATTGTAAATTCATTAAAGTGGTTAGACGGAAGAGCATACCTCAAAGCCTGAGCCTCGCCGCAAATAAAGACAACAATAATAATAATAATAATAATTGTTATTATTGTTATTATTGTTATTATTGTTATTATTGTTATTATTGTTATTATTGTTATTATTGTTATTATTGTTATTATTGTTATTATTGTTATTATTGTTATTATTGTTATTATTGTTATTATTGTTATTATTGTTATTATTGTTATTATTGTATTATTGTTATTATTGTTATTATTGTTATTATTGTTATTATTGTTATTATTGTTATTATTGTTATTATTGTTATTATTGTTATTATTGTTATTATGTTATTATTGTTGTATTATTGTTATTATTGTTATTATTGTTATTATTGTTATTATTGTTATTATTGTTATTATTGTTATTATTGTTATTATTGTTATTATTGTTATTATTGTTATTATTATTATTATTGTTATTATTGTTATTATTGTTATTATTGTTATTATTGTTATTATGTTATTATTGTATTATTGTTGTTATTGTTATTATTGTTATTATTATTATTGTTGTTATTATTATTATTGTTGTTATTATTATTGTTGTTGTTATTATTATTGTTGTTATTATTATTATTATACCACAAAGCACGAATTCACCACGGAAGATTTGAGCTGGCGCCATGGCGTACTTTGTAGATTATACAGTGGACAGTGATTAAATGCGTGTGGTAGGTTTATTGTTTTAAATGTTGCGGGCCAAAGCGCTGGCTACTACAAGTTGAGTTTGTTTATTTAAGTATTCCCTATGTGGTTACCGCACAAACCAAAGAGATGTGGCGTGCATGTTCCAGTGGCAATAAATGACCGCCTCGCCAGGATCTCTGGAGGAGGGAAAGAAAAACAGCATTTTGATGTCGAAGAGCACGTGTCGACACAGCGTCTCTACAAGCAACGGGGTCGTGGGTCGAATCCCTCCATGCAAAAGACGAATTCGTCATTTGTTTTTGAGCAATGTGTGTTTCGAGATTGGCCTCTCCATCTGACCTCAGATCCGAAGAGCCCACAGGTTTTGGTGTCAAGTGCAGAGTGGAATATTCACCGCTTTGGAATGTAAAGGTTAATCGGCTGGAGATATTTCTCGCTATGAAAAACCCTAACTACTTTTTAAAACATTTTAATGCCTTTTTAAATGACGGTGCTTTCTAACATGGGAAGTATTTCCATGGAAGATTCGAAGTTGTAAAGTATTATTCTTATTTCCAAGGAGTAGACATTTTAAAAGGTATTTAACAGGAGAAATCCTGTATTTATGAAATTTATTCAGAAAAATGATATGAAATTGTATGAGATTATTAGAAAAAGTGGAAGGGAAAATTCGAAAAGAATTTCCTCAACCCATTAAGTCTGTTCTTTCCCTCTTAACGTTTTCTAATCTATATAATTCTGATAATGAAGTAAGATTGTGACAAACCCATAGCATTTCAAGATTGAGAAATATCACACAAGATTCATTATTAACTCGAGATCTCTGGAAATATTATACGAAAGTTTTACTTTCATAGTTGAAAAAAATAATATAGGATATTAGATATTTTTTCGCTAAAGGTGGTGGTGATCTTCCCCCACTGGATGGCCAAAACTGGCGACGACCTTCCCGTCGACTTGCGGTTTTTTCCCCAACCAGGCATCTCCCTCCAGTACAACATCGCACCAGCCGGGACAAGCTCTAAGCTCCCGACCAGACTCCCGATATGTGTAGTAGTGTGATGCGTGTACGTGAGTAAGAAAAGATGAGGATAGGATAAAGAATAAGAAGGAAAGATCGCGCGTGGTCCGTGGCCCGTTTGTGAGGGTACTGCTCCGGCATTCGCCTGGTGTTAATCGGAGAAATCATGGAACGGTACCGATGAAAGCAACCAGCCAGTAGAATTACCCTCCAGACAGGCTGAATTCGACGTGGCAGTCTTGCTAGAGTCGAAAATCCTCGTCACCGTCGGAATTGGAACCATAGGATCTCCCGGTCAATGGTACTGTAGTGTCATCGGTTGATGCTCTAAGCCACCTCAGTCCCTTTTGTTCCGATTTTGTCTTAATTATGAAGAGTTCTTAACGACCATAAATTAATATTTGAAAGCAGGTTAACGGGGCTTGGTCAGAAAAATTTTCACTAGTTGTTTGCCAACGTTTCGGAAACTTTTGGTGTTGTCACAATATAAGTAATAATAATGATAATAATAGTAGTAATAATGTGATAATTATCTTACAAGAAAGTAGAAATAACTATCTGTAATTTATATATCACTTCAATGTAGAATTTTTTTGAAAGTAAGAAATAGCGCATTTTCTAATTTTAATTAATTGTAAACTCGCTCCGGAAGCTAGCATGTACCTCACTCAGGCATGATATATATTCTCGTCTCGCCACCCAACATCTTGCTAGTATCAGTCATGCTGTGTGTTGGTGTGGTGAGGGTGATGTTGTGTCCCTCATTGCATGTGAGGTGCCGGAGATGGAGGATGGTGCAGTGAATGGGTTGAGTTGTTCTTGATGTTGCAAGGTATGTAATGTTTATATAATAGATATAAAGGAAATTGTAAATATTTTGTAACTTAGCTAAAAATTGTTTCTCTTACGTGTGTTTTTTTGGTAACATTATTCATGAACAGTGTTGTTTTTTCATTTTCTTTTATATTAGCCTTGAGGATGGAAATAAAAGTTTCCGAAACGTTGGCAAACAACTAGTGACAATTTTTCTGACCAAGCCCCGTTAACCTCTTTCAAATTTTGTCTTACGTTAACCTATGGTCAGTAGCTGCGGAGGGGCGGTGGGAGGCGTGTGGGAGTGGTCGGGGAGCGCCTCCAGACGGAGCGGTCATCGCGTGCGGCCCGCCCCGCCCCCCTCCCCGACTCCCCCGCACCGCGCAGGCGCACGCGCCAGCCATCATGGCGCAACTGCGCGCTCCGGAGAGAGGAGTTCCCAGCCATCCACCAGGGCTGAGGTACAAATCGGCTGAAGTTTCTGGGCGGATAGAAATTATAGTTGTTGACCCGTCAGTGTCGCAAATTGAACCGCTCTTAATTCTGATTGCGCGGTATTGCGTCGTATTATCACGAATCAGAGCTATTGGTCTCTTTTAGAACATAACGAAGCGCAGCTACCTAAACCTTTAAAAGTCACTGAATACATAGCTGTATACTTCAAATGCGCACTTTAGAGAATGAAAATTAAGAGCAATAAATTACAGTTTTAGAACACCAGAAATTAAAGTAGTGAACGTTAAACAACTGTTACTTGCATTAATGCAAGACAACCGTGGTCTCATCCAAAATAAATCCATCAAATGTGAATTTTTTTGTTATACATTAGTGATAGAGCATCTATAATCGGGCATGTTCAATGAATCCCAAAAGATAGAACACGAGAGCGGAAAAATAAAGGAGACCTCACAAATAAACCCAAAATAGATTGAAGGATGCAGGGTTGAGAGATGATGTGGATTTGCTGCATGTTTAAGTACTGGCAAAGGTGTATGGAGATTCAGAAGAGTTGCGTGCTATGAAGTTCAGGAATAACGCGAAGCTCAAGAGCAATTTCGACGCACTTTCAATCCTTAATGGTACGAATTACACACAATGTCATCTCCCATTGATAATCAACGGAATAATTATTGAATAAGAAGACAACATGCAGGGTTTTCGAAACATTGTTCTAACAGTATTAGATCAAACAAAAATACCTACAACGTTTACTCCTAACCGTGTAAGTTCCTACACAAAACATGAGCGTTCATTAAATACTTAATCAACACGAAGGAAAGAACAACTTACCCTATCGTTAATGCATTGGAACACTTGATTCATTGACTCAGCAATAAAATATACATTTTAATCCCACAAATTCTACATAAATTGTTCCTTACATAATTCAACAGGATTTTTTTAAGCAGACAAACCTTCATCGTTGCTGGATAGAAGATAACGTATGGCTTACTGTTGTAATGATGTGATCAAGCAACATCTACGCATAACTATGATTTCCTGGGCAAAACATCATCGCTCCTTAAACAATTATCGAAATCATGATGGAGAGAACAAGCAGCAACGTGGAAGCTAAAGGCATGTCAGTTCTTGGTTCTAATACTAACAATTCATAGTGGTTCCTTTCCCTTGAAAACCGTAGGAAATTATGCACGAAACTTCTTTGCACCTTAAATGAGCAACGAAATGATTCATTATGAACAATATCAACCTGTAGCTTCTCCAAAGGAAAACAAGAAAGGAACCTATGGTTAATTGTTATGAATGATTAAGAATACTTACACATTTTAAATCACAGAGTTCTAACAAAAAGCCATCCCTGCAATCAATAAATCATGTGAAGAACAAAACGACACACATATCAAGCAACTCACTTCAAAGTATAAGATACTACCAGGTCCTTTGTTATACGAGTACGATCAAGCAAAAAGTATCTTCATATTTTCCGACACTAGCCGCACAAATCCCTTCAGCAATGCCATCACCGTTTACGTAAAAACAACGTAAACACACATAATAGACGAGATCAATTTAAAAATCTGAACGAAGAAAAAAATAAAGAGAAAACAATTGATGGATCGTTTCAATTCGATTCAATTTTCATTCAAACAAGCAATACTTAAGCTTCAAACGAAAAAGTTCCTGACCAAAACATCGTCCTTTAACTGAAACGGAAGAAACACTTGAGAGATGACAGAAACGACTACAAATATTTTTTAAAAAAATATCTAAAATAATTTATAAAAATGTAAAGTGTTGTTTTGACTATCTTATGAATTTTAATAACAACATTTTATATAATAATAGTGGTTTTCGAATTCCCGATTTTTTGCATCTTTAATATGAATTGCCATACGATTTCGGCAGATACTCCCAATGAAGCAGCCTCTGACCGCGAGGTCCTAGGATCGAGACCTGACAGTGTCAAGATATTCGACACTAGCTTGTCAGGTAGGCCGCATTTAGTCGCTGTCTGGAGGAGAATTCTAGAGGCCAGCTGCTATGATCGGTAGCTTTCTGCATTTTTTCCGATCCACACCAGGCGAATGCCGGAGCAGTACTCTAATAAACGGGCCACGAACCGCGCACGATCTTTCCTTTCTCTTCCTTGTCCTATCTTCACCCTTAACACACACACACACACACAAATATGCACTACACTCCAACACATGCCGGGAGGACGGTTGGAGGCTTAGAGCTTGTCCTGGCTGGGGTGATGCTCCGCTGGTGGGAGATACCTGGTTGAGGGATACCCCGCTAACCGGCGGTAAGTCGGCGTCAGATGTCGTCATCCAGGGGTGGAGCATCACTGCTATCTCCCGAGGGGAAAACATGCACTACACTTACGGGACTAATGATCTCGTTGGTTGACGTGCCCGGAATCACTAACATTCAACTAACCCATCAAAGGAAGCACTCGTGACGGATAGCAAACATGTGGCGTCCATGCATAGGGCGGTATCCATCCAGAATTGACATTATTATTATTATTATTATTATTATTATTATTATTATTATTATTATTATTATTATTATTATTATTTGCTCGCGAATAGACCTTCTTGGAGCACGCAGGACATGCACTTGCACGGGCTGTGTATCATTTCATCACGTTGCAAGTCTTGCATGTAACTAATTAGGGGGATTAGCATTAGGCTGAATCCGATTTTTATACCCCCAGGGTTGTTAGTCCTGGGGGATGGAAGATGAAATGATGATGATAATGAAGGATAAATGGACGGCACACACAAACACACCCATGCCCGAGGCGGGACCCGAACCCGCGATCCTTCCGTCCGAGATCGCCACGGCACTACTGTCTTAGCGGTCTCGCCTATCGGCACCGGCAAACGTGGCGTGCGGCGTGAAGCGCAAAGGCGTGCGGGCATCGGTTGGCAGCGAGCGGCGGAGTGCAGTCGGTGCACCTGAGCGGCGGCGGCGGCCGAGGCGCAGCCAGAGGGCGGCCTTTGACCTCGCGCCCAAGGACGCAGCGGTCGCGAATCGCCGCTGCTGCCGCTGCACATGGCCAGCCTCCCGGCGGCACACGACCGTTTCTACCGTACTCGTCACCAACACAAATGCACGCGGACCAGATGGGCAAGCAGGCTGAGTCACAGCTCAATAGTTCAGGCAAAACGAACAATACGGGTCATGAAGGTGCAGGGACCTAGCTTATGACTGGGACCGTATTATCTTATCTGATAGACAGTTTTTGAAGCTAGCTAGTTACGATTGTGTACGACAAAGAATTGATCTGTAAAGTCAGTTTCTTTACCGAAAAAAGTTTTTGTCAACATGTGTGGTCAAGCCCAACTTGTCATATTTAGATCTTGCTGCTGGCGGATAAGCAGCTAAATGTCTGTTGCAAAGATCGCGATATCAGATAAACAACAGATGGAGATGAAAATATTATTTGTATTAGAACTATTAAACCACTCGTAATGGGCTTGACGCTTAAACTGTCGATTTATTCAAATCGCAATCAGTTGCAAGCAGCAATCCACTGTAGCATTGATCACTTTTAGAACATTATACTTTTAGACCATTATATACTCCGATCCAAACATAGCTGCTCTTCAAGGTCATGATCTGGAATGATAGGGGGGGCGGTAGGGACATTGTTATTCAATCGTGAGGTCTTATCATAAGGCATCATAAATATTTATATTATAATTTGTATCAATTTTTCACGAATAAGAAGGAAGAAAAATATTTGTAATAATATTATATCTTTCATTTAATGGAGAGCAATATGTATGTGTTGAACTTAATGAAAGGCAAGGTCTGATTAAAAGAAGACGATGAAAACTACACCACAACCACGATCTCGATTGATTATTTGTTGTCAGGTGCGTCGACAACTGTGGTGAACAGTCCCGTGAGTGTAGTGCTTGTTATATCCCACTGGCGACTCCCCTCATGCTGGAGTGAGAGACCCGACCCCGATCTTCAAAAGGACTTGTGAGTTTTCCCTCCGGGAAGCTCCCCCAGAGGGGCACTGCCCCAAGCTTGCGGCTGACATGTGTGTTTGTGTAGTTAATGCACAAAGAGTAAGAACATGTGAATGTGTCTGTTGGAGCAGTGATTGGTTGTTAGTGATTCAAGGCGCGTCAACTACTGACGTCATTAGTCCCGTAAGTGTAACGCATGTTTTTTTTCGTGAGGTGGCGGCGAACTTCCCCCACTGGATGGCGACCAAATTTCGAAGCCTTGTATAACTACGCTGGAGATGCAACCGTGATGCTGACACAGAGTTATCTCAGCCGTGCCTTAAAAATACAATTTCTTCAAGATTCTCTTCGGCAACAGTAGTCGAAAAGGCAACTTCTTAACGAAGATGTGAAAGCAAAATATTTCTTCGCCGCTTATTCTCTCAACAACCACTTCTGATCCAGACACTACTGTACATAAGAGCAAACTATTTAGACACTTAAAATGTAGCAGATCACGATTCGTAGAATCTGAACTTCCGCATTAAAGAGCAAAGTGGACGACGTCGTGGAACAGTGAAGCTAAGTGTTCCTCGTTGCAGGGAGAGGCGTTGAGCAACATGGATCGACGAGATACACAGATTAATTCGACAATAACTTGAAACCCGCGAGAGTGGTCTTCTTCATCTATGATGAATGCATTTTCTGAGAAAAGAAATTCGGAATGCATTATCGTTTTCAAATTATCAATGAAATATGTATTATATTGAAGAGCACACATTAATATGCTACATTATTTTATTGCCGTACAATACTGTATTCATAATGTACAACGTCTGTTACTTTAGATGTTAAGCGCATTACATTTCGGATGACATTACAAAAGGCCGAGTGTGGCACAGTCAGCGGGAAGGGTGTTCTTTTTGCTGTTGCCTCACAGTCATCGCTTTGGCGCATGGAAAGCCCTTCGTAGCACCGAGCTAGTGACCTCCAGGCGGGATTACCAATGTGAGCATGCCTAGGGCGGCCTGCGGTGTAGCAGTCAGACAGATCACTTTCCACCTCTGAGTACGAGGATTCAAATACCGTTTGATGCACATGGTAAAAACATATTCGCGGCAGGCCCTTCGCTTCCCTTATGGTTCTCTCGCCATTAAAATCATATCAGCAACCATCTATCAAAACAATTCACCTCAAGAACGCCCGGAAAATGCTAGTTACAATCGCGACTAATCCCTTCTTGAGGTCAAATGCCATTGCACCTTCTGCCGGGTGGCAGCGTGGACGGCCATGGCGTCAAAGTGCTCCTGCTGGGCGTCGCTTCCTTTTGGGGAGCGCCTGGCCGCGGGCAAGGGGCCGCTCTTCGCCGCAGGAGGGCGTGGCCCGCGGGGCGAGCGCGTTGGCCGGCCGTCGGCGCCCCGCCCCCCGCACGCGCTTCACGACGCGGCAAGGCCGGCGGCGGCAATGGGACGCAAATGGGGCAAAACGATCATGGACTTCATCATCATCATCATCATCATCATATTATTATTATTATTATTATTTTATTAATTATTATTATTTTATTATTAATTATTATTATTTTATTATTTATTATTATTATTATTATTATTATTATTATTATTATTTTATTATTTATTTTATTATTATTATTATTATTTTACATTGTTTTTCTCGGTATTCACCGGATTTTTATTTGACTTTGTGTCGGTTAATAACCAAGACACAGGTCAATTCATGTTTCGTCGCAATTTAGGAATTTTCGAACAATCCTGCATGTGTAATGATCGATTTTTGTTTAATTTTATAGGTATATTTTGGTATTTGAATAATTCCAGATTTTTATGGAAGTTATTTGGTATAACTCCTGTGCACGAAATGACTACTGGAACAATATGAACTTTTGGAAATGCCATAGTGCCTTGACTTCAGTTGCTAGTTCTGTATACTTTGTATATATTTGTATATACTGTGTTCTGTATACTGTTGCTGTTGTTATTATTATTATTATTATTATTATTATTATTATTATTATTATTATTAATTATTTCATAATAAACAAGTGCTGTCTAGTGGGAAAATTCCTAGGCACGAATCTTCATAGTATTTAAATCACAAAGGGTTTCGTTTATAAAGAAGTTCACGCTCTTTACTTAACAAAATTTCGTGATTTCGTTCTGTAAATGAAAGGTGGCCCTACATATGTTGTCACTTTCTGTTATTAACCTGTTTCATTGAATAGACACTAAATTTTAACAATATCTTGAAATTAGTAAATTAAATTTCAGCTTGATAATGACGGCTTATTGACG
Organism: Teleogryllus oceanicus; assembly: GCA_964035755.1. Lineage (NCBI taxonomy): Eukaryota > Metazoa > Arthropoda > Insecta > Orthoptera > Gryllidae > Teleogryllus > Teleogryllus oceanicus. Next base: position 240,697,270 of record CAXIVR010000002.1, on the reverse strand, counting down.
TCATTTGCGTCATTCGCGAGTTATAGTTACAGATCCGAAAGAAGCGAAATTTTTATCACAGAAGAGTATTTTAAATGTAAATAGTGTATGTAAACGTAATGTCCTGCAATTGTCTGACGCATGGGTCCTTTCACGAACACTTTCAGTGATACAAATTTAAGTGATGTGTTATAGACTATTTTATGAAAATACGTTGTAAGAGTATCATTGCATTACTTTAAGTTTTAATTTCTTATTGTAAAATGTTAACAGGGTTTACTTACGTCTATGTTAGTGTCACACCGCAAAGCTGTGAATTAAGGTAAAATACCATTTTACAAAAGGATGGTTTTATTCTAAGAAGAGGCGTTTATTTTGTGTCAAATTTTTAAATGCACTTAATATCGTACGATGCACTAAATCTTTGCCGTAAGTCTTACTTCAAGTATTTTGAACGTAAGATTAAAAAATCTCTTCAAGCTAATATGATGTCAACACATTATGATATCTTCCTCTACACATACCTTCTTAAGAGTTTATTGTAACATTTTCTATCAGTGATGCAAGTAAGAAAGAGTGCATTTCCACAGTCGCTTTCACCCTGCTCTTGCGCGCGCTGTCCCACTGCCCGCCGGGGGCGGTAATTGCGTCTGCGGCGGCCGTGGATGGTGGGCCGCGGCGGTGGGCGAACCGGGGACCGGGCGGCACCGCCCGCCAAGCGGCCTCTGGGAGTGGGCGGTGCGGATTTACTGCACGTCGCGTGCAGGCGGCTGGATCAGCTGCGGAGACACCCGGTGCCTTGCAGCGGGGCCGCGTCCGCTAGGGCTACGAGTGTTTCCAACGACCGCAGTTGACTACGTTGTCATCGCAGTATGTTAACTCGATATCGAAGTAAAATTATTTCAACTGGTACAACTTTGGTAACTCTGATTTCTTCACGTTTCAAATTGTCTTCGTTCTTCCTTCACGTCGGTGAAGTACTTGTAATCGGGCACTCCAACCTCTTTGTGTTTGAATCTGCTTCTTGTCCCTTCGGATAAGAAGTAGGAGTGTTCCACCAAATTATTATTATTATTATTATTATTATTATTATTATTATTATTATTATTATTATTATTCACAACAATGTTTTGAACTGTCTTGTGGAAAGTTCTGGGTATTTGCTAATAACCATTTGGTACAATGGTTCTCTATATGCTGTTAAGTCGGATTCCAGTTTAGTTATTTTGAGGTAGCAGTAAACGATGTATTCATTCATTTCTTCAGTCCATTTCGTTTTCTGCCTTAGCTTGCCAGCAAGAGTGGTCAGTGGCTGAGTTGTTGTTATTATTATTATTATTATTATTATTATTATTAAATTGCTTAGGGGATTAAGAGCCAATTACTGATGAAGATGACCAGAGAATTTGTGTAGAAGACATGGGGAGTAACTAGAAGCGTTGAAATCATAAGCTGGAAAAGTAGTCGAAGTCTCCGAAGAAAACTACGAAGAAAACTAGTGCTGCAAAGCTACCGGTGGCAAACGTCCGTAAAGGGGTGAATAAAGAGTTCATAGGAGAGACAGTAACTGTCAAGATAGTTGAATGTGCAGCCACGGTGACGAATGTGATTACGGAGACACTTGTAACTGAAGACTGGAAATAATTGCGGGTGTTGCAGTACATTCCCGAGCTACTGTAAGGTTTACAAGCTACGGGTCTACATGACATGACTGAGCGTTAAGACTAGCAGGAAATCTTTTCCGGCCATGAAAATGAGAAATAAGAAACAAACAGAAACGTGTTAGTACAAATAGTACCTAGCTAATGTCTGAAAATATAAACTATCATAAATTAATAGTTAGATTAAAAACAATATAATTTTAATTCGTAGAGGAATGAAATCACAGAGAAAATCGCAGAGGAATAAATCCATTTGTTGATTTTCCAATTAGAAAAGTTTTTTTCGCACACCCCAGATTATATGAAGAGAAAAAAATTATTACAGACCTGATATGACAACAGACTGATACATGAATATTACAGAGTGATGGTGTTGGTGGTGGTAGTCGCGACGTTTGAGGTAAGCTTCTTGAGGCATCGGAAAGGCAGCTGAATCCTCGCCGCGGTCCTTCAACTCCGCACGCCCTCGCGTGAGCTTGGTATGCGCCAACCGGTGCTTCCAAGAACGAAAAGTGCGCGGACCTCTGATCATTGTGCGTCCAACGCAGCACATTCTGAGGACTCTCATCCACTTTCAAAACGCTGCAATTGCCACTTTCAAAGGTGGTGCCGCTAATTTCCTTATAATTGGACTAATACTGTTATATGTGGTTTCGCAATGTACTCGTAGTTAAGGGGGAATAGGTCTCTGCCTTTATCAGCAATTATGCAGGTTAATTTCAGCACAAATTTATTTATTTTACCAATTTATATTTTATAAGGGAATTGTTAATGCGAAAGGAAGTAAATAATATACCTCGTGTGTTGGTAGGAGTATAGAAAGTGTAGAGAAAGATACACAGTCCAATATTGATAATAAGTCAGTGGCATTATACATTTAAGAGAAAATAAGACTTACAGAAAAAGGAAAGTATAATAACACATACATGGAGAATAAAGTGAAAGCTTGACTTCAGAAGTCAACTTTAATACCCCAGAAATGCAATTGATAGGACATTATGCGCGTCGAGTATACTTAACACAGTTATACCAATTTATTGTTTTTCTTCGAGCGTTTAGTTTACGTTGTTATCCGAAATTCATTACATTCCCCATCATTTTCTCTAGCTTTGAAAGTGTATCTTCTTGGAAGCGAACACATTTTTCTTAAAGGAAACACAACTTCTACTTTTCAAACATCACTGTCGGTTTCTAAAACTCGCAAGCTTCTAGCGAAAAAAGAACTCGAGCTTCCATTCCAGGCCGAAAACACAACCAGAGAAGTAGACGCGAACAGGTTTTCAAATAGGCTTATGCAAGCTCCGAGGAAAGTCTCCGATACGCAGTGCCGAACTCCTTTCCTCGGTTGAGCGTCTTAACGAATGCAGAGTTGCATAAACGAATCGGTGTGGTATGGCGGCTCGGCGTGACGATTCGGCCGTCGTGGAGTATCAAGGAATTAGTTGTGGCTGCAGCCGAGGCGGGTCGTTAGTCTTGCTCTGTAGTACTCCAATTCGTTACCTAACGCCCGTAACGGGGTTGCGACGGCCTGACGGGGAAACGATTGGAGGGCCGGTCGACCGCGCGTGGGACGCCTCTTCCGGATTGGTCCCTGCTTTGGGTTCAGTTCCACAAGTGTCAGTTCCCGCTGTCACACAGTTGTCAAAGGGAATTGGAGTATTCCGGCGTTTGTAAATTATTTAACCGATTAATAGAAGAAAGAATGGATAACACGTGGTAAATTTCTTCTCCTGTTTCTTGTTCATTTGTGCAACCTCAAAATTTTAGATTGTACTGTAATATGCATATGTAAAAATCGCTGATGGAGGCAGAACTTAATGTTCGAATACGGTGACCTGGTAGCATGTCTCGAGGAAAATGTAGGGAGGAAAGTCAATTGGAGGAAGGTATAGAAAAGTAGAGCAGTCGTCTTGAAAGGTCTTGACAGCCAAGCCCGTGGAAAGGTAACCTTGACAGCAAAACAATTTACCAATCAGTGTCTACGTGATTCATCAGTAATTGGTATTCGACGATCATTTTGTTTCCGGCTTTGTATTAGAGACCGACTTGGTCGTGAAGAAAAAAATGTTGGTTGAGGTAAAAACAGTTTTCCCAGAACATGTCACATAAACAGAGGGAGATTCAGAAACATTTTTTTAATGGCAGTCTGAAAGTTGAGACGAGATGGGGCTGTTTTACATTGTGTATTAATATTGGCGGGACTGTTTATCATTGCATATTAATATTGCCTCAGTCCGCATAGTGTAACAAATCAAATGACGCGTGTAGGTCCTACGCGAGAGCAAATAAAATTTTTTTTAGAAAGATAATTCGATAATATTATAATCTTATCACTGAAGCACAAGTTTTACAGATTAAAATACAAATTTCTTTTAATGTTTGAATTGGATATTATATATCAGTATTAAACTGTTTCATTCGACGAATTTATATTAAGTGAAACTGATGACTGAAACTTATTTCAGCAATAAGCAATTTACAATGCATGTGACTTCGGGATGAAAGACGCTATATTTACTACCTAGAAGCAAAAAAGGCTATCTCATTCTCTGAGGAACATTAGAATACTGCCAAAAACAACAATTGGATTATACTTCAATACTAAAAAAAGTGAAATTATGCAAAAATCTTTTGTTTTACGTTCGAAACGAAGCTTTAATCTAGAAACGTAAATTCTCCCTCCGAGGGCCAGGCGACGCGCGTTCGCCGTCCAAAAAGTCCTCTAATTTTTGCATCCGCGAGTACAAAGCAAGCACGCTGAACATTGCAGGTCGAAGCGAAGGCCATGTGGCGACGCCTGGCGTTCGGCAACCCAAGTGCAACCTTTCGGCGCAACCCGGATCTGCGCGGTGCACCGGCGCTATCTCTGTTCCCTCCAGACCTCCAATCTACTCAAGAGCGCTTAACTGTTGCAGGCAGCGGCCAACTATAAGCAAGGCGCCACGCCCAATGTTTTAATACGTTTTTGGCCAGTTGAAAAGTATTGTGAAGACATTCGGAAACAGCTTGGTTTTAATTTTCAATTTGGTTTTGTATGAATCCACATATAATACATGAACTTTCTATTAGATTCCATTGCCAAATACATTAAACAATATCGATACACAAGTTCATGTGCTAAGTAAAAGCTTTTCCGCTACATAGCTTTTTCTTTAAAATTAGAGACCAATCTGATCAACTAAAAACGGCTTACTATATTTATTTTAATATTATAAAGGAGTTAATTACCATTTTCTCTGAAATTCTAAAAGACAAAATATGCCTGTTACAAGTTTTTTTATTTCTGCTTGTGAGTCAATGACCTCATCTCGATCACGTTTTCGTCCAGTTTCTCTAATCCATTGAAAAAATGCTGATACGTTTTGCTTCTGAACAAAGATGCAACCTCCCTACGAGCACGTTGTGTAACAGCTCTCCCCTTGCTAGTTGTGGTAGGGGTTGGGTCGGCGGTAATTTTGTTAGCAATACTATACAATCGAATTGGTTAGTCGTTTGCGAATCAGTTTTCTATAATTCGAGAGCAAAACTTTCTAGTTTTTAAATGTTGCTACCCTCGCTTAACTTGTATTTTTTAACGATAATTACATTAAAATGATAATAAATGACACATTTATAAATAATCTGAGGGACCACGAACATGTTAATTGCACTAAAGCATAAATAAAGTTATTACAAGTGTACTTCATGAACATTCTCCTTCCCTACTTATTGATATTGCACAATTACCTATTCGGCTTTCACAATATACCATTCAAAAGATTTTAAAATGTATTATTTTCTTTGCATTTGCAGAAGATTGTACAACACGACTTTGTATATTTCAAATGTTGATTATTTCACGTTAATACGAAAGGGAATTATTTCGCTTGGTCAACATGTAAGCAATACGTCGAAAACTTTACAAAATTATTTTCATTTGTCTAAGAAAATGTTGACGATTGATTGTTCATAGACAAAATATATAAAAACTATATATCATAGTTATTCTACTTTCAGATAAACTTGGCTTTTGTGTTATGTGATGTTTCGTAATTTCGCAACTACTACACGACACGCAATCAATTATTTTCGTTTTGCATTGAGTTTCGCTCTGCTCTGAAAACTCGACGAAAAGTACGAACGGGAATGCAACATTGATGCAATGGCACGACGTAGAGCCATTGTTATTCCATTCCAAGACAGACGTCATCTTGTTCGAGAAGTCCTGCTTGTGAAGCCGTAACAACCACAGCTGTCATCTGTTACCCTCATTTCAGACATGTGCGACGTAATTGCCTCATTATGATGAAATGTAGTATAACAGTATTTTTACGACAAATAGGTCGCCAATTTTGGAAACTTAAGAAACTGTATTAACTTTGGTTTATTCTGGAACTTTTTCAAGACCACATAATGATAGTGATCATATTAAAAAAATAGAGTTTGAGAAAGAAACTCTAGTGATTTGTTTAGTGAAGTAACAATATTCTATATTGTTCTAAGGATTCTTACTTAAGTAAAAGCGTGTTGTTACAAAATTAAATTCTTTACATGAAAATGCATGGGCTTGTTTACGACGGTGAATTTAGGGTAGACTACAAATGTATTACAATTTTCGAACTGATAGCTGCTATTCCAGTTTTCCCATGATTTAATACATTTTTGCTACAGTTATTTTAGTAACTAGTGAGAACATAATGTTTTCTAAATTTTAAAGTTTGACAATTTTAAGTAGTAAATACGAGGGACAAATATTTTAAATTTTTATACATTCCTTTGGTACAATTCAAATAATACGAACATGGTTGTTGCCTCAGGAAAGCTTACAAATCTTAAAAGGTTAGAAATCTTCTCAAGAACAAGATTTTCTAACAACGGAACTATGAACATATGCTTACAAGTGCGCAAATAAAATAATTTCTAAAAACACTCATGTCTATTCTTCAACACAGCAACGAAACTATATAAATACGTCTTCTCCGCCCTCTTTATCCTGTAAGAGTCTCCTTGACCAAAGACAACTCGCACGCTGCCCGCTCCGCCCTTTGAAACAACAGTTGAACATTCCTGGCCGTGCGTCTCCGCTCCAAACATGCAACAACCTCGGTGACGAAGCGGTGCAGCATCCAACGGCAAGCACCTCCCCCTTCCCCTCCACCGTCCCGCCGCCAACAACCCGTCGACCTTGCGGACTCCGCGAGCTCCAACACAGGCGGCTGCTGCCGCTGTCGCCGCCGCCGCCGCAGCCTGGTCGACTTTCCAACGCCCGCGCGCCACCGATCTCTACGTTAAACTGGACGGGGCACTTCGAGCCGATTGTACAGGAAAAGCGTGTTTAGAAAACTAAAGTGTTCGAAATGACATAAAAGAAATGTGAGCACATTTTCAGCAGGGAAATTATATATTAAAACCACCAAAAAATCTGTCTTTTATTCAATAATTAATGTTCAAAAAACTGTCTGCCGATCCGGTGGCCGAGATCGCTAAGGCAGTAGTGTCGTAGCGATCTCGGACCGAAGGGTCGCGAGTTTGAGTCCCGTCTCGGGCATGGTTGTATTTGTGTTCGTCTTTTCACCCCATATCATCACCATTTCGTTTAATCTCCACAGTTACCATAACGTTAACACTAATAGTGGTCGCTAATGACCTAGATGTTGATGCGACCTTAAATAAACTTTGTCTACTCAGAATGACTAAAAGTTCCAGAGATGTTGAAATTTGTATAAATGGTTCAGAAGTCAGTAGATTACACTTCAAAGATAGAGAAAGAAGGGATACAAAGAAAACAATAGTACGAACATAGTAATTGAGAAATCATTATGGAAGAAAGATTACCATATCATTTTGTATCTGAAAGTCTCAGCAAAGTATGTCTCAAGGGTGTTTATTTTTAATGTGTACACGAGAAAGAAGATATATAACAGTCGATTACATCAAGGCTTTGATTCTAAAAAGATGTAAAAGATTTGACTTCTTGTTTTGAAAGATTGACGCCTATCAACATGCACCAAGGCTATTCGTAAGGAAATGAACTCGTACAAGAAAATTTGAAAACAAAGTCTGAACAGTGCAAGCAAAACTTTTATTGCATTTTAGGTTATCTCTTCTGTGCACAAGGAAAGTTTTGCATCTCACTAATCTTGATTTTCGTGAAGAATGTAGAGAAGAGTCTATTTTTAATGATAAAAATTCCAGAAAAATAGTTTACAGACAGACATCTTAGAGTAAAACAACCTCTGGCCACAAAGTAAACGACTCCTCTCAGGTGTACTGTCCTGCTACACAATGACAATAATTTAGATGTGCCACGTTTCATATGCACCGATAGTGAAAGTTTTCGTGTACCAGGTCTGTTTTTGAAATCAATCTAAGAAATCAATAAATTGATTCAATGTGTTCGCCCTCAGAAGTCTGGTTTCATATATATCCAAGATCACCTACCCATGTTTTCGTGTTGTGCGCATTTTATACTACTATCATCAATACAATTTTAATTCAGCTTAAAAATGATTATCACCCATTATCAGCATGAGTATGATAAATAAGTATTTTCAGAAGATGTTTTCAGGAGAAATATATATTCATACACTTGATTATACACATGTGTTGCTACGAGGCTGCACGTGTAGAACAGGTTGACCTCGCTCAGTTTCAGGGACAGCAAAAAAGAAAATACATGTGTCGTGAATGGCAAGTTGGAGAACACAAAGTTGTTTCCAGCAAATACTGAATAAACTGTAATGAATATTGTCATCGAAGCTTCACAACGTACGTTATCCCTACAGAGTCATAGATTCAAGAAAACATTTGTGTGGAAACGACAAAAAAGGACTATTGGTAATGTATTCAATTATGATTTTGTGATTTTAATTATAAGTACTGTCAAACGATAAAATTATATGCTCAAGTATACGTCTACAGACTGAGCAGTGAGCATGTTTATCAGATACTATCAATCGGTTCCTAGGAATATAGTTAATGAACTGCACGAGATTCCTATTACAAAATCATTGTATTACAGAAGAATAGGAGGCGATAGACAGCATCATTTTGCCTATACCAGGTATATACCAGCGCACCCAGAACCAGTTGACGGTATAAAAAGAAGCTTTAAAATTTCAATAATATTTTACATTAAAGAAAATGTAATTTATCTTTTCGTAAAAATTACTTCTGCGTCGTAACTGTTCTTAGATACCGTATGTTAATACGGTAGACTTTGTGCTTCATTTAAGCACTATTCTGTGTGGTATTATCGTGATAATGGTTCTACGAAAACGCGATCCACAGCACAAAAAATTGTTTGCCAGCATTGATCCTCTGCTGGGCGAACTCTGAACGAGACCCGACCTTGCTTTGCAAACTGAAGCAGGCGATTCATCATTCTGCGGCCCCAACTGTCAACTGATCTTCGACTTTCGCTTCCCACATAACAAGTTCACTTCCCGCTGCAGGGAATGCCTCCCTGGGCCAACGCCTGTTTCTCTTCCCCCACTGGATGATCCACTTATCTTCCGGCCCCTGGGTCGTTTTTCCGTGAGTGCCGATTTCCCTTCTTTCTGCTTGTCGTAAATATCAATTTACTCCCTACAATTCAGTCTCTGGAGATTTTTAACATTCTGCGTCCGCGAAATTCATATCTCTTTTTCTCTTGCTTTTCCATCTGATTACACTTCTAGTAATTTTAATTAGTTCAATTATATTATCTAATTAATTAATTGTGATACATCATTAATTAACTGGCAGTAGTAGACCAATAATTAATAAGTAGTAGTAATAATTATAAATAATAGTAACTACCCACTAACTTACTACTTCTAACTATAAACTCGTTACCTTCCATCTAATGAATTCTAGTATTACACAATATCACCATTAGTCGTTCTCTAGTCTGACGATATATCCTTAGATGTCCGAGTTTGTTTCATTTTAAAAGTACACCCATTTTGAAATTAGACCACTCTCAAATGGCTTCACTACTTAACCCCTTTTTTATCAGTCACAGAGCTCAATTCCAGATGTATCCTTCCCTATCACGCTTGACCAGGGCTCATGAATATTCAAGGCAGATGGAATGGCTTCTCTATAAAAATCTTAGTTTTATATTCATAAATGTAAATTGCAATTGAATGCGATATCAATGGATGGTTCAAAACAAAAAAAAAAAGCAAAAATTTGAATTTCTTTTTTTTATGGGGAACTCAGGCCATGGGCTCTTCGTCTGACCCCCAAATTTCTTACCCCCTTTTCAACCCGGGGAAAGAAGGTATTACGACAAAACAGGGATTTGAAAGCTCAGAGGCATCTTTTAGGCAGGATCTTTTGGGTTGTTTAACTGGGAGGGGTTTTTTCCCCCCCAAAGGGAAAGGGCGTACGAAGGTTTCCCCCTCTCTCCCCTAATGTGAAAAACTGATTGGGGGGACTTTTCCCTGTTGGGGAGTTATAAATCTCAGGCAATAAATAATTAAACTAATAATCAGTAAAAACAGGCCCCTTTTTAAATTAAAACTTTTTTTTTGAATCATGAAACCTTCACTATTTAATCATAAAATTTCCTTTTGAATCAGTAAATCTGTAAACTTTAACCAGTGGAATTAATACTTTTCCAATTAAATAAACTTTTTTTTTGGATTAAAATTTTCCTTTTGCAATGCAAACCCAAAAATCCTACAGAATCATTTTCCTTTAAAAAAAATTTTAAAAACAAAAAAATTTAATAAATACAAAAATATAATAATTTTTTCTGTATTTAAATTTTTTCCCCAAATATCTCAATAGTAGGTTTTTGGGTTTGTAAAATTTTTTTCCCTATATTAAAAATAAGTAAAAGTTAATTGGGCTGGTTTTGAAAGATTTTAAAAAATGTTTTTTGAACAGCACTGTATAATCCTAAAACAAATACAATGAAATATAATTTTGGGAAATTTTGATCAATATTTTAAACCAAAAAAATTAAAAAATTGAGGTATGCCCCATTTTTTTCTTTGAGAACCCATTTTCTTTCATTTACTTAACATTTATATGAAAAAGTCAATGTTTGTTTATTTCCCTTAATCCTTATCCGGGGGGGTGGAAGGTTTTTTACCTTTCCACAAAAAATTTGGGCTTTTGAAGAATACTGTAAAAAATATTTGGGAAAATTGGAAATTTTTAAAAGGGAGTCTCCCTTTTTAAAATGAGATAGGAAATCAAGTCTTTTTAAAACCCAATAAAAACATAAAACAGAAAAAAATTTGGAATTTTAAAATCCTGAAAAATTTGGGTCATTTAAACACTCTTCATTTTATGTTATTGTAAAAATTTGGTGACAATAAAACAAATTCTAAAAGAAGATGGGAAGAAAATAAAAAAAGGACTCTTAAAATTTTAAAATTTAAATAAATACATTTCAATGGTTTTATAAAAATAAAATAAAAAAAGGACAAAATCTTAAATTTTTTAAGAAAAAATAAAAATAAACTTTTATATTTTTTACAAGTATGGGAAATTTTTTGGGGCAACAACCCTTTCCCTCTTATTAAAATTTTCTTTAAAAAAATCGCATTCCAAACAAAAAAAAATCTAATTTTCTGTTTTTTTTACATATATCTTATGTATACATTATAAAACTTTGTGTATAAAACAAAGCATTTGTATTTTTCTAAATTTCAGATCCCGGTCCCGACAAATGTGACCTGACACCGTGGGGGCCCTGGCCATTTAAAAGACAGAATAAATTGATGATGATGATCAAAAAGCGAAAGTTCTAAGCTTTTAAATTCTTGGGTAAAAATTTTAAATGCCCAAGATGAACTCAAAAACAAATTTCAAGCAAATTTTAAACCAAAATTTGGGTTTTAAAAAAATAAAAAAAAAAGACATCAATTTAAAATCTGTTTCTTTATAAAAATCTTCAAAGTATTTTGGATAAAAAAAATTTAATTTACAACTACAATAGAAAAATCAGGAAAAGTTAAAAAAATCTGCCAAACTGAATGAAACAATTAGAAACTTTTAAAAAGTTTTAAAAAGATAAAACAAATTCTAAGAAAAAGATTTGAAAAAATTCCCAATTTTTTATAATATATTTTGGAAAAATCAAACGCACCAATGGATAAATGATTAACCTTTTTTTGTGGAAGAAAAATTCAAAATTTTCCCCTTTTGAATTGGTACTCGTATGATTTTAAAAAATACAGTAGAATCAGAAGGGAACAATTGGAAAAAAACCCCATAAAAGAAAACGGGCTTTCTAAAACAACGCAAAATGGGGGTAATAAAGCCTTTTTTTTAAAAAATTAGGAAACTCCAAAAAAAAAAACAATTTACCAGTGTGACAATAAAAAAGTTGTGATAATTTTGGAAAATTTGGGTCGGAAAAATTTTGGGACCTCAATTATAAACTTTTAAAAAAATTTAAAATAAAACAAGCACATTAAGAATGGGTGAGCATACTATCTGTCCCTACAATTTTAAATTAAATATAATGCAAAAATTCCAAAGGGGGAAATGTTTTAAAAAAGGGATAGTTCAGAGCCCTGAAATTAGATGACATATTAAAATTTAAACCCAAAAATTAGAAGACATAAAAAAGGGTCAAAGAAATGGAAAACCCAAACAATAAAAAAAAAAATATTCTAAAAGAAATTTATTATAAAAATTGAAAAAAAGAAAAACCCCATTATCAGAAGAATTTTTAAAATATTACTAAAAAATTACAAATCTTATTTTCTTGGAAAACGGATATAAAAAAATAAAATTCGGCAAAATATAAACATAAACATAAAAAAATTTTTAAAATTGTGACTCCCAAAAAAAAAAATCATGAAAGGAAAAAAATTTGGATTAATTCACCTAGGTCAAACAACGACCAAGATGTTTATGATACCATCAGAGGGTTGGAGGGTCGTCCAAAAAACCCCACCTACTGGTCGCCATTTCACAAGATTCTTATATTTTAACATAAAAAATCAAAACCTGATGTTTTTTAAAACTAACTGAGGAAATAACAAAAAAACCGATATCAGATGGGTTAAAAGATCAATATCCCGGGAAAAAATTGAAAATTAAACAATTTTAAATAAAAAAAAAAGTTTTTACCATAGATGCACTGTTAATGAAAGTTAAACCAGACTTTGGGGAATAAAAAAAGATGTATTATAATGAGGCACCCCCAAAGGGTGTTTTTTTGGACAACTATTGGAAAAAAACTGTGGGAAATACAGACAGAACATACAGTGACAAAATCTCAACAAAAAAACTTTCTAGGGTAAACCATAAATAACCCCACATGAAATTAAAAAAAAAAATACAGACGAAGATTTAGAGGAAGGCATAAAATACAATAAAACCTCATAAAACACAAAAATATTTACCACAAGGAAAAAAAATTAAAAAAAGGGGATCTTTTTAAAAGAACATGAAAGTCCAAAATGAAAAAATTAGATGAATTGAAATTGGGCCTCTCGTTTGGAATCTTTAAAAATCTATGGTCTCAGACACAGAACAAAAAAATAAATTTTTATGATATAAAAAACCTCCCAAAGGGAGAAAGGGTTTTTATAATTGAACAATTGGGAAACATTGTTCATTTCCCAGGAGGGGGTTTTACAGAAACCCCAAATGAGTTTTATTTAAAATTTAAAAACTCAAGGATATAATCATTATATACTAAAAAATGAAAAAAAAATTCTTTTAGTATCCCAAAATTTTTTGTAAATATTTTTAAAAAAAATCAAAATTTTATGTGAAGATATTTTTTTTTAAAAAGGGGAGATCTTAAAAAAAAAACACCCAAAAAACAAAATATTTTCTATCCTTTCACCCCTATCAAATATTGCTGGAATTTCTTGAAAGTTTTCTCCCCAATTCCTCCCCGATGCAAAATTGAATCCCAAAAAAACATAGATAGTCAAAAGTTTGAGGTAAAAATGGTTACTTTTTTTCAATTCTAAAAAACATATAACTGGGAAATTGGGGGCTGGGTGGGAACCTCAGGAGTAAATGGCTTTGATGCCCATCCTCCCCCCCCTTTAAACTAGCCTCGCCATGTAAATGGTAAAAAATATTGTTTTTATAAGAAAACAAAACACTGATCAAAATAAATCAGTTTTCAGCAGTCTTTTAAATTAAAAAACCTTTCAAAATTTCACATGTTATAGTCCTCAGTTGCTCCCCCCTTTCTCACACTTCTTAAAACTCCATTCTTGGACTGGTGTCATTAAACAAAATTGGAAAAACCAAAGAAAGAGTTAATAGTTTGCTGGCTCTGCTGTGGTGTAATCGAGAGCATTTTGGACTTTTACAACTTTCATAAACGAAATTATACATTGCGTCAGATATTTCACACTGTATCACCAATCAGTTACACTAAAACTCTTAAGTTACATAAGAAGTTTTTAAGTTAATAACAAAAAAAATACGTGGTATTTACCACGTGTTCATAACCTATATCTTAGTTTGGCTAAATGTTCACTATAAAATAAAACGTCTCACAGTTATCGAGTCTCACAGTTAGACGAGTCACAGAAATGCGAAAAATACTTACCTAACGCAATTAAAACAATCTTCAGACACAGGTCAGTTTTCTCACAGGAAACGTCTATTCCACTCGTGGGATTTTGCTTCACAACGCTTCACAACAGACTGTTGAACAGAGCACTTGGACGATCAGTCGGCGGCGCCACTGACAACCAGTGAATGCTGGCGGGCATTATGAAAAGGTTCACATATTCACTGATTGTCAGCGAAACTACACGTTTCGACTGAAGAAATCAGTGACTTTGCGCTCACTGATTGAATCAGCGACAATTTCACTGATTCAGATTCGAACGGCTTCGATCGGGTTTGAACCCGCAAACTTGGGTATAGCAGTCCGATACGCTAACCGCTACACCATCGCCGCCGATGGCCACCATCGCCGTACACGATGCAGGTGGGAGAGAGACTCGTCCCTACAATTTATCGAACGGAGGCACTAAGAAGGACCCACTGGCTCCTGTCCCTCCGCTACCTATTGCTCTATATTTTGAGAACTTCCTGCACCTCCTGATCTCCTCGTGGCCAGCCGGGCGGCAGGACGGGCCCCGCATTCCGAGCCACCTGCCGGCGCAGGGGACCGCGCGCGTCTTCATCATCAGCACTAACGGTGCACGGCGCGGCGCGGCCCAGCCCGGAGCGCCAGGCGACGAGCGATGGCAAAAAAACATGAATCTTTTTAAAACGTCGATATTTTCCACCGGAAACGTCGATATTTTGCGGCGATAGCGGCGGCGATGGTGTAGCGGTTAGCGTATCGGACTGCTATATCCAGTTTGCGGGTTTAAACCCGATCGAAGCCGTGGATTTTTAAGGGAGAAAAAATCTTTCGTACGCCTTCCTTCGGAGGGGAAGTAAAGCCGGCTGTCCCATGTTAGTACATTTACTGCATGTAAAAGATCCTCAAGCCTAAATGACGCCTCTAAGCTAAATTCAAATCGCCTGTTTCGTCGCCCAAGTACTACCTTCTTTCTCCTATGATTGGTGAAAGGAGTGTAACGAAATTTGCGTGGTTAGATGGAAGAGCAGGCCTCATGGCCTGAGTCTCGCCACGTAAAATAAGGCAAATTCAATTCAATTTTGCTTTCGATGTTTTCTTCGCAACGATATTTTGCTGCAAAATCCTGGATGTTTTTTTTAATTTTAATTATTGTTAAAATAAGGGGTTGAGGCACGTTGTAGAGTAGCAGCAATCCACAGCAATACGTTGTTTTGCGTCATCCTCTTTATCACGCTGCACATTTGCCTGTGCAATCTGAGGGAATTTTAGGTGATTTGACTTCGATGATGCATGAATGGAAGTGACTAAAGGGTAAAGTAGCAAAACACGATGTTATTTAGTACTAATTTTATTCTTTACATTTCATAATACTTTGTATTAACATACTACTGAAATGCTGGTAACCAAACAATAAAATACATCCCTTTTAGTACTATAATTAAAAACGGATGGGATATAGAATGTTTATTAGTCTATAATTTAAAAAATTCAAATTAAAATGTTTTAAACATTGATGATTCGTCGATGTTTTCATCGACATCGAAACCCCTTTAGCGATGTATTGAAACATCGATGTATCGATATTTTGATAAAATTTTCCATCACTTCAGGCGGCACTTTTGCTCGCAGGCGCCTCACACGCCCGCCGCATGGCTTTAAGGAGGTGCGCCGAACGCGTGTCAGGCGGAAAGTCACCTGCGAGACGGACAAGTTGACAGTGTCGTAGTGGAGATCGACTAATGAGGGCTACAGTCACTGTTCTGGGATTAATTGATTGATTTGTGAGTACGGGCGCGCTAACAGCTGTCATTAGTCCCGTAATTGTAGTGTAAGCTGTGATCATGGAAGATGGAGGCTCTCCGGCTGGTAGGCGACATCCGGCGTCGATCTACCCGTCGGCTTCCGGGATTTTCCACCAATCGGGTATCTCCCGCCAGCGGGGCACTGCCTCGGCTGGGACAAACTCTAAGCCTCCGACAGGTCTCCTGACTGAGATGATAGACTAGGGCATGTAATTGTAAGGGGCCCTTATTAATGTCATTAATATTTATTTTCAAACTAAATTTTCAATTTTGAATTTTCGTACTAATTTTTGTAAATGATCAAATTTTACAGCAGGTGAAAAGGAATGTTATATCCCAAAAGACAACAGTTAATAGTCAAACACTAACAGTTATTTAATCAGCAGAGCCAGCTCATCGGATCCCGTTGTTAACGCAATTCAGAGTCGGCGTTGGTGGAAACTGTATTGCAGACTGCAAGCGAGTTCATATTCCCCGAAGGCCTGGGTAGCGCGAGCAGATGAGAGCAGCGAGGAGCGGAGAGGGGTGAAGAATGCAGGCGAGGGATTGGTTGCATTATTAATGCAACAAATCTTTACTTCGAAATTCATAATAATTTTTACAAAAATGCAACCACAGAGCACCATAATTTACTATAAATTTAAACTGATAATATTCGCAAATGTACTCACGGAAGAGGAGTTAATTTCCTTCCCTTGATTCACTCCCAGAATCAATGGCGCAGAGATATTTGCTACCGCCCTCAAAGCAGCCAACAAGCCAAAATGTGTTCGGGCGAAACGGCTGAGGCGTCAGAGTAGACGCAAGCAGAGGTCCTGGAGCAGGTAGAAGTGGCGGCCGAGCGATGCAGGCTCAGATGGGTTATGGAGGGGTTGAGAAGGCTTCAAATCGAAAGTGATATTGTTCACAAATATTCAAAGAAAGGGAAGAAAATCTTCCTGTACTCAATAGTACCGGTTTGTCTGGTGAAATCTGAGGCGGAAGCTAAGGCTACAGATTCGTGAGGATTTGGCGAAGGCCACGGCAGCGCGAGCAGAGGCACTGGAGCAGGTGGAGGCGGCGGCGGAACGGAGTGGGGTGGGGTGGAGCCTTATTAATGGGTGGGAGGAGGGGGAGGGGGCGTGGTGTTTGGGCGCGCGCAGCAAGTAGGCCGACGCGGTGCTGCGCGCTCCAGTTGGAGGCCGCGAGTTTCGTTAGGCGCCCCAGGACCCCCCTCCCCCTCCCCATTGGTCTCGATTTCTATTGCTATACGAAGCACACTGGGCAGCCCCGCCAAGCCACAAGGCGAGCGTAGCAAAGTAAAGTAAAAAGCAAACTCAGTAGTTTGAAGTGAACAAAATACATTTAAAAAATGAAAGATCACTTAATAACAAAATATAATTTTAAATATTTTCTTTACATGTTTTTTCTTTTGTGTGGGAGGTTGTGTAGTCGACCACCTCTAAATCTCAAAGACTATCTTCACATGGAAAGTGATTTATCGTGGCCAAGTTATATAGAGAGTAAACACTCATTAACACGAAGTTCAAGGGACCGAAATAATCGGAGTTCGAGTTATCCGAGTATTGTAAATGTCCGTATTACTGTTATCCCTTGCCGGGATCAAAATTTTGTTCGTGATACGGCGAAATTCGTGGTAATCGAATTCGTGCTATCGAGAGTTTATTGTATAACAATTTTGACAATTATTGTAAAATTCATTCAACCTCAGTTCCGGAATGGTGTGTGGGGGCAACTTCACAAGCCACTTAATTATGTATTGTCATTGAAGTGATTATTGTCCACAAACTTTCGTAAGCCTAAATTCGTTAAAAATGTTAATATTAAAAAAAATGCATGTTTTGACAGTATTCAGTAAACGCTACATGTAGCTTAATAACAGAGGTAAATACGGCACGAAGTAAAGAAAGGTTCCTAAAAATGTTTAAACAAAGCATTTTAAGTGCATTTTCTCCTCCATCCTCTGTGCATTTCGCCCTGAGGAAGTTTCCAGTATGATAGCCGAAACGTTAGCAATTATGCCTGGTGTCTCCCGCCCCGTCAAGAATCTGAAGTGTTTTGAGTGTGAACACTGTTCAATGAACTTGTCTATTCACCTTTGATAATCGTCTTTGGATAGCTCACAAGTCACCTCTTGGTTTTACAAATAGCTTTACGATCAGCTCCACAACCATGAATTAATCTTATTTAATTGAATCTGCACATCTTACGTAACTAGGAATAATGAATCGGCCTCAGAACACAGGGATCAACCCTTTCATGTAATTCAAAGATTGACATGTTTGAAAAATATATAGATAAATTAAGACTGTTTAAAACAATTAAATTCTTGACTCTTTGGAGATAAACTTTATTGTAAATAATAGCATTGGAACTGTTAATTATACTAGTGCAATTTTAGACCGCAGTCAGTTGCAGCACTTGGAATGATAATAGAAACAAAGACGTACACAAAACAAAAATTCATTATAATATGTAAAATGTTGAAAAATGTAAATGAAATACCTTGTATACTCATTTTTTCAAGTTTTCTTTGAAATAATAAATGCTACACGTTTGTATGATTTTAATAAATGCTACTTGTGTGTGTTAATTTAGAAGATCTTTGCTGGGCGCACTGTGTTATGGCGTACTTTCTGAACACTGTGCGCCTTAGCTTTCGATCTGGAGAAAGGCAGTCAGCGGGACCGCTAACCTGAAATATTCGGTTCACGTTTTTAATTTTATGACTGCAATAACGTAAATTTGACATGTCTAACTGAATAAAAGAAATGTTTGTCTGATACTAAAAGTTTTATTGCGCTATTAATGATGGCTGTGCGTCAGGAAGATGAAAGTGCGAGGAAAAGTAATCAAGTAAGAAGAGCGGTGAATGAGTATTATGCTGCCAAACTGGTGGAAAAAAGAAAGTCCGGAGCAAAATATAACGAGAGGGAAATTAATGGAGTCCTGAAAGTTCCCAGACAATGGAGTGGTTGCAGTCTGAGTGTCTGGATTTTGTTCATACTTGTACAACGGATACAGTCAAATATAAATACCAAATCACTATTTTGCCGATTCGCTTAGCCGAAATCGTTAAGGCAGTATTGCCGTGGCGATTTCGGACGGAAGGATCGCGGGTTCGAGTCTCGCCTCGGGCATGGTTGTGTTTGTGTATGTTTCTCTGTTTGTGATTGTCCATTTCATTCTTCACCATCATCATCATTTCACTTCATCCTCCAGGGTTAACAACCTTTGGTGTAAAAACGGATTCAGCATGAAAATGTTACCTCCCCCCGTAAAATTCACATGCACCTACCCTCGATAAATATGACTGAGCCCTGATGGGTTGCATGTCACGTGGCCCGTCATGGCCAACTTGCGACAAAAAAAATCACTATTTTCTGACGGAAAAACATGTAAAACGCTTTAGAGTACCCAATACAAATACAAGGAAGAATTCATACGCTCTTTTCAATTGGTAAAGGAATGCTGCATTATTTTATGAAAACATTTTTATTAATGATCTGGGCTGTCCGGGTGACGCCGCGTCGAAGGCTGAGGTGCTGACGTTTCTACCGACATGTTGGGGGGTATGGCGCAGTACAGCCCTAAAGAGGACGGCGACTTGTCGGTCGAAATGTCGGCACTTCAGCCTTCAACGCGGCGTCACCCGGACAGCCCAGATCATGACTCTGGCCGCGGAAGCCGACGATATCATTTTTATTAATGATTTTTTCAGCGACGTGACTCAGATCATTAGTTCTAAAGTTTTTCCTTAATTACTTCACACAGACACAGACATTCCAAATTTTCATTTACATTTTTCCAACAGGAACAGTACGTTCCAGGAAGCCTCTTTGTAAATACTTCAGAATGCCCTCTGGGATGCTTGGGCGAAGTACCATGAATTGCAAAGTTACAAGTACCGTTCCGCTTGCATCCTCCCAAACTGATAACAACCTTGCTAAATCATGCTTCGACTTTGACATCTGCAAAACGCAAATATCTTTCTTCAATAGGTTAATGATATTTACAAGTTAATATTAATAGCCAAATAAATTTTCCTTAATCTTTCAACAGATAAGTTAACTAGAGTAACTAGTGTAATAGTTACACTAGTTAACTTATACGCACCCTGTAATCTAAAGATGAAGGGAATTTCCAATATATAATTTTACATACCTGTATGCAAAAATCACAAAATTATTTCCTTAATAATGTAAAAGTTAATAAGCATCCAATGACGATCAAGCTTTCGAAGGGCATAGGATTAAATATGCAAATTAACAACATATGCAAATAAACCGAGGGTCGCTATGCAAAGTTAGACAGACACCATCTGGGACCTCGTCTGCTATAAGCAGCGACCTCGTGCACCCACGGCGGCGTCATGTTTGTATAACGTCCGCCCCCCTTCCCCCCCCTCATCACACACGTCGAAGGCTCATGCTAGTAAGCAAGTACCACAGGTGGAACAATGACATTGGTTTTTAAGACGTTCATGGATGTCAACGATGATGAAATAGCTGTTGTATTTCAATGAAATATTATATCAAGTATCCACGTAAAGGGGAGGAATGCTAGGATACAAACATTTAACATATTGAATGGATTGTATTCGATGTAATTGAGTAAGCGATACATTTTTCAACAAATCGTTTCGATACTACGAAATAGAACCAGTCAGGGAGTAATGTAAAAAAGAAGCTGTAAAGTTTCAAATACGAGTAAAAAGGAAAGGGTGTAGTCGAATAAGGGGGTGAAAAGTGCCTCCAAACCAAATCGATAATCGCGCTGCTCATATGAAACAGAATACAAAATAATATAGATTCACAAAAAATCAGTTGCAGAGATACAACGAGAAACGTGTTTTGTATGTTTTATTTTTTTCTCAGCTTCCATTGCATTTATCAGGCCGAAAAAGATGGCAGAGGCGGAGAAATATAAACATTTAAGTCGTAACGAAGTTCGCGATTGGTGACCGTGTCTCCGTCTCCTGACAGCTCGAAACCCGGAAGGGTCACAGTTTCAATCGGAGTATAGCTCTTTTTCACTCACCCATCGCAAGTCGACACATGTAATTCAATTTGTTGTACATTTATTTAAACTGCAATTGGGTATGACCCGGTGGCAGTTAAATAACAATAAGTACAGTAATAATAACAATAATAATAATAATAATAATAATAATAATAATAATAATAATAATAAAGGAGTACAGTACAACCCGAACATGCAATAATCATACTATCACTAATATTAAGTATGATAACAAATATTTCAACTCAGTCATGATATCCAATAACTATATGTCGGTGATGCTAAAATTTAATACAAGCTACATAAGTTTGGCTAAGTTTGTTTGTTTTAATTCATTGATCGCGTTCACTACACTTAACTGCACTGCCGTGCACTACACTACACTACACTACACTGTTTTTGCTTTGAATTACACTGACCAGCACTTCACAGCACTTACTTATTTAATGTCTATTACTGTCATATTGTTCTAACTTATTTCTAAAGCGACGAACGAAGTTATACTTGTACGAAGTAATATAGTATTATGTAAGTTTGAATAGGAAGTACTTGATGCAATTGACTTGTTTGTTCGTCTTGAAGGAACGTGTAGCAGCTGAGCCGCATCATCATCATCATCATCATCATCATCATAATAATAATAATAATAATAATAATAATAATAATAATACGATTGGTGACAGTGTCTCCGTCTCCTGACAGCTCGAAACCCGGAAGGGTCACAGTTTTAATCGGAGTATAGCTCTTTTTCACTCACCCATCGCAAGTCGACACATGTAATCCAATTTGTTGTACATTTATTTAAACTGCAATTGGGTATGACCCGGTGGCAGTTAAATAACAATAAGTACAGTAATAATAAAATAATAATAATAATAATAATAATAATAATAAAGGAACCAAAAAACATACTATCACTAATATTAAGTATGATAACAAATATTTCAACTCAGTCATGATATCCAATAACTATATGTCGGTGATGCTAAAATTTAATACAAGCTACATAAGTTTGGCTAAGTTTGTTTGTTTTAATTCATTGATCGCGTTCACTACACTTAACTGCACTGCCGTGCACTACACTACACTACACTACACTGTTTTTGCTTTGAATTACACTGACCAGCACTTCACAGCACTTACTTATTTAATGTCTATTACTGTCATATTGTTCTAACTTATTTCTAAAGCGACGAACGAAGTTATACTTGTACGAAGTAATATAGTATTATGTAAGTTTGAATAGGAAGTACTTGATGCAATTGACTTGTTTGTTCGTCTTGAAGGAACGTGTAGCAGCTGAGCCGCATCATCATCATCATCATCATCATCATAATAATAATAATAATAATAATAATAATAATAATAATAATAATAATAATAATAATACGATTGGTGACAGTGTCTCCGTCTCCTGACAGCTCGAAACCCGGAAGGGTCACAGTTTTAATCGGAGTATAGCTCTTTTTCACTCACCCATCGCAAGTCGACACATGTAATCCAATTTGTTGTACATTTATTTAAACTGCAATTGGGTATGACCCGGTGGCAGTTAAATAACAATAAGTACAGTAATAATAACAATAATAATAATAATAATAATAATAATAATAATAATAATAATAATAATAAAGGAGTACAGTACAAGCCGAACATGCAATAATCATACTATCACTAATATTAAGTATGATAACAAATATTTCAACTCAGTCATGATATCCAATAACTATATGTCGGTGATGCTAAAATTTAATACAAGCTACATAAGTTTGGCTAAGTTTGTTTGTTTTAATTCATTGATCGCGTTCACTACACTTAACTGCACTGCCGTGCACTACACTACACTACACTACACTGTTTTTGCTTTGAATTACACTGACCAGCACTTCACAGCACTTACTTATTTAATGTCTATTACTGTCATATTGTTCTAACTTATTTCTAAAGCGACGAACGAAGTTATACTTGTACGAAGTAATATAGTATTATGTAAGTTTGAATAGGAAGTACTTGATGCAATTGACTTGTTTGTTCGTCTTGAAGGAACGTGTAGCAGCTGAGCCGCATCATCATCATCATCATCATCATCATCATCATAATAATAATAATAATAATAATAATAATAATAATAATAATAATAATACGATTGGTGACAGTGTCTCCGTCTCCTGACAGCTCGAAACCCGGAAGGGTCACAGTTTTAATCGGAGTATAGCTCTTTTTCA
This sequence comes from Teleogryllus oceanicus, assembly GCA_964035755.1. Lineage (NCBI taxonomy): Eukaryota > Metazoa > Arthropoda > Insecta > Orthoptera > Gryllidae > Teleogryllus > Teleogryllus oceanicus. The sequence goes on along the minus strand of CAXIVR010000002.1, from coordinate 240,674,085 downwards.
CTCATCCATCGCAAGTCGACACATGTAATTCAATTTGTTGTACATTTATTTAAACTGCAATTGGGTATGACCCGGTGGCAGTTAAATAACAATAAGTACAGTAATAATAACAATAATAATAATAATAATAATAATAATAATAATAATAATAATAATAATAAAGGAGTACAGTACAAGCCGAACATGCAATAATCATACTATCACTAATATTAAGTATGATAACAAATATTTCAACTCAGTCATGATATCCAATAACTATATGTCGGTGATGCTAAAATTTAATACAAGCTACATAAGTTTGGCTAAGTTTGTTTGTTTTAATTCATTGATCGCGTTCACTACACTTAACTGCACTGCCGTGCACTACACTACACTACACTACACTGTTTTTGCTTTGAATTACACTGACCAGCACTTCACAGCACTTACTTATTTAATGTCTATTACTGTCATATTGTTCTAACTTATTTACGAATACTTGTACGAAGTAATATAGTATTATGTAAGTTTGAATAGGAAGTACTTGATGCAATTGACTTGTTTGTTCGTCTTGAAGGAACGTGTAGCAGCTGAGCCGCATCATCATCATCATCATCATAATAATAATAATAATAATAATAATAATAATAATAATAATAATAATAATAATAATAATAATAATAATAATAATAATAATACGATTGGTGACAGTGTCTCCCTCTCCTGACAGCTCGTAACCCGGAAGGGTCACAGTTTCAATCGGAGTATAGCTGAAACTCCACTCATCCATCGCAAGTCGACACATGTACTCCAATTTGTTGTACGAAGTTATATAGTTTGAATAGGAAGTACTTGATGCAATTGACTTGTTTGTTCGTCTCGAAGGAACGTGTGGCAGCTGAGCCGCAGCAACTGCACCGCCGCGCGGGGTCGCCCACGGGCGCTGCGTCGGGGCCGTTCACTTTCTTCCGCGGGCGGTGGCCGGCGGGTGGGCGGCCGGTGGGCGGTGGGCGTCTGGGGCGGGCGGGCCCACGCGGCGCGCGAAGGGCGCCTCAGTGGCGTCACTGCCCCCCTCCCCGCCCACGCGGAACAGCGCCACAGTGGTTCACAATGAGCGACAGGAAGAAAGAAGATCACTCTGAGCCATGCTATCTGTAACATTTTTTTAATCCAGCCAACAGCCGGTTGACGGTGAAAGGGGACCAGTGTTTTAAGTTCACCCTAACCGAAGGTTCACTATATCCGAATTCACTATAACCGGAGTCGACTGCATGTCCGGCCTCGTAAACGCTTGGGCGCACTGTCTTTGTCCTCCTCACCTGTCATCTTCCTGTTCCTCTCTCTCCTAATCCTCAATTGCCCGGATCTTTACTCGCTCTCACTGTTGGCTTCTTCTTCGTCTCCTCCTTCACCAGCTTTCCTGCTCCTCGCCCGTCTCCCTCGCCTGCCCTCAATTTTGCCTGCCCGTTTCTTTACCCGTCCTCATCATTGATGACATCTGCACTCTCGTGCGCCCGCCCTTGCTTTCATTGTCGTCACGCCCTTGTCCACCTTGGCCCTTCTTGCCTTCGTAGAATATTAGTAATTTTTTTCTAGGGCTTTTAACCAGCCGGTTACCCTTTAGGTCCCGATGGGACGCATCTTCGACCATACACTAGACCAACACACGTGCGGGCTCCTCTGATCTGGGGTCAGCAGAACGCGAGGCCCTCCGCGACAACACATACATACAAAGACAAGGGACAAACAACCATGCCCAAAGCGGGACTCGAACCCGCGACCCTTCGGACCGAAGCGCTGAGTCGGTACTCGCTCTCAACTACCTCGGCCATCCAGGTCGGCTATCTCAAACATAATGTCATAAAACTCTATGTGCGTATGTGTGTTTGTTCCAGGTCTGGACCGCCTCGAGCAATTTCAATCAATGATTGCAAGAACACATTTTAGAGACGGAAGAAAACTATACTGGGAATTCGCCATTGAAAATGTTAGTTTCCAATGTTTTTGGAAAATAAAATCGGTTTAATGCAACCCGCACATCATTTATGCACTTCGGAATTGGGTTGCAGTTCGGGGGCCAGGGGGACGGTCCCGAGCAGTGAGGGTGAAGCATGAGGGGGAGTAGCGGGACGTGCGGGGTGAGATGGAATGGAATGGAGCGAGGCGGAGCGGGGAGTGGTGGAAATGAAAATAAAGTTACTTAGGGGTTATTTTAAGATACATTTTTTAAATTTTATTTTACGTCAAAAAACAGTTAAAAACTATCTACTTAAATTTTAAAAAAAAAAAGAAAAAAGAAAAGGTCCCATTTCTAGAATTTTTTCCTTCAACCGTACCTAATAGACATTTATGATCAAACAGTATCGTCGGGTTACTTCAACTTCAGAAAACGCGGGACGTTATTAATGTTATGTACAGTCAAATCAATCCGACTGCATTTGCAATATCCTTTGTGCTTTATTGAATAAACAATTCCACAGAATAATGTTGGAACCCTAATTTTTAATTTTGAAGCGTTTCCATACTCTTTAATTCGAAGATTCTCAAAAGCTATTAAATTCTATCGGAACTTCATAAAAAAGTGTGTTGTAAAGGTAATTGAATTATTCGCTCGCCGCTAGTCGCCTTAGCACCGCACGGCCATTTCCATCGTCGTCCTAAAAAAAAAAAAAAAAAAAAAAAAACAACACCCTGGGACTGGAGGGCAGCGGGAACCGAATGGAAAAGTAATTAGTACTACGATGTGTGAACCCCCCCACTAAGCCTCAGTTCCGGCACTCATCGATATTGGAATATCAGAAATAAAAGTTGATGGTTTTCCTTTTCGATATTCATTTAGTCGAAAGGGATAGTACTTAGCTTATTTGCAGGAAACAATATTTAGAATTTTTTATTAGCATTGCTATTTAAAAACTCAATTTACTTAAACTCAATTTACTTATTTCCAAGAGTTGAATCGTTTTTTCTTTTATTTCTTGTGTTTATTGCCTTTGAAACTGTGAATACGACACACAACGTGCACTTGTGAATGATCACAGTCAACTTCCAGAGACAGAAAAAGTTGTAACTATGATGTTTTGCAATAACTAACATAGCTGCAATAACTAACAAAGTTGCAATCACTAACATTTTCTACGATTTAATTCAAAATTAATTTTTTAATAGTGAATAAACAGAATGAAAACGCCTCACATAAAACAGTTTATTTCAGATTATAATATTAGTCACAACTCTATGCGCCACAAAACTTCAGAGAATCCCCATAAACAAAATGTAGAACAACTTCACGCAACATGAAACACAAACTTTCCAATTCTCAAGGACAATTTCAGAGTTCATTCCTAGCATGTTTTATTCATTGAATAACGGTTACAATTTTTCGCTCTGATTCTCAGAATTATCCAATGAACCGAAAGAAAAATAGAATAGCAGTTAGTGTGTTACAAGTGCTCTCTGTCGTTAAATTTATACTTGAGGTAGTAACAAGATATTCTTCTTAAATTTTCAAACTCTGCCAAATTTTTATCTAGTAATAGAGTTACTAGATAGTATCTAATACAGAAAAATGTTTATTTGAAGACGTCATAGCAGTATTTCTTACCTCAAGGCACTTCTAAAAAAATGTAAATTGAATTTCAAATAGAAGTAAAAGATACTTTAGTCAACAATGTTCCATTCTATCTAATTAGAAGATATTTGCCTCCGTTGAACGTCCAATAATACGATAACAAGAGAAAAAAATTGCAATCAATTTTCTCAAATTCCTTCAGCTATCTACACCACCTAATATATAAAAGCGCGAGTGTGTAAGTTTCTGTGTGTCACATTTTTTTTTTTTTTGAAATTTGGTCCGAATACTTTGGGAACAAAAAATAGCGTAGTTGCGCTTCAAAATGTTTCTCCAAAAGTTCAAAATGTGCACCAAGGATTCGGGAGCCTCCGTCCCACAGAAAGTGAGTGAGGGGTGTGAATATTTTCCCTCTAATAGACATTACACGTAGTCGACAGGGAGACTTTCTCAAACGTCGTGCGAGTTTTTCCGAAAAACTTCTTTCCGAGATCACTAGATCTGGTCCTAACTAGTTTAGCCACGTACACATTCGATGGGGCTGCAATATTTGAGGGGGCGGCGATGGACATAAATACCTGTTAATAATAATAGCTCATCAACGCGATTCACTGTCGTTGGTGTTTTTTTTTTAGGCAACCCATTTGACGTTTATGCGTTTCACGCTTTCGCGACCAATGAATAATAGGGGAATTGAATTATGCCTTATGAATAATAGGTGGGTTCACCAAGGAAGCTAAGAATAAAGAAAATAAAAGTAAAAAGGAGAGAAGAAAAATAAAAGAAAAAGAAGAAAAATTTTAATTTCTCAATCGACCCCATGTCTGTGATACGGCGGCCAACTCTCGGACGAGAGTTCGACAAGTCTCGAACAAGTCTCAGAACAAATCTCGAACGCGCACGGCGCAAGACTGTGTATTTTAAACTTGGCGGAGTATTGGGTCGATTGTCTGATTTTGCCGGCCAGCGAACGGTATCCCTCAACCTTGAACCTACGCTCGGGTTTAAACGTAGTGGAACTTCAGGGTCACGACATGGACGGAAAGGGACAGTTATACCATCAGAAGCTTCGTTACGACAAAGTTTTGGTTTCGGAGCCCCTGATTGCATGTCAATGTCCTTCCAGCTTGTGAACTTGAAGTGCCACTATTTTTAAATCGGAGTGTAGTTGAATTCCTACGCCTGGAGGGGGGGTTAAGAGAGGCATGTGGGGAACATGACGTGTTCCTTTCTCCGTGACTAGCAAATTCCGCCAGCTTCATATTTTCTTCGTCACACAGCTACAGAAATTGAGATAATTTTAAGGAAAAGCTATTTTGCCCCGCCGGGAAACGAACCTGAGATCTCTCTACGGGAACCTAGAATGCAACCAATGAGCAACTTTTGGATTGTGGTCTATTGCATTAATTCAATTCAATTAAAAAAGGAAAAGGCCGTACTATTCTGACAAAGTTTTGAGTGAAGATTCCTGAGTGATAATTGTGCAAAAACGTCCTGTGTACATAAGCCCTCAAACGCCTCATTAAACGGGCAATGGCAATTCAAAAAAGGACCCTGTATTTCCGCGCAGTGAACACAGTTCGTGCTCAGCGATTTTTCATGAAAACAAGGGTTCGCTTAACTCTTGATTTTTGTTCCCTAAAACGAAACAACATTGGCCCCCCACTTGGAGTTCAAGAATACCATACATAACTAAATTACGGGAATGGTAAATTTTCGATAAGTGCATTTTCGGACATGTGTTCAGAATTCCTTTTGTGTATTATTTGAAGTCATGGATCACGTCCTAACGTTTGTACAAGAGTAGAATCTCACATATATCTGTTACTGTCGCGGCTGTGAAACACTTTTAAAGAGCGCGCCTAAGAAGCAGCGCTCAGCGGCGGTCAGAGAAGTCAGCAGAGACGGCAGAGCGAGAAGACGCCGCCCAATCCCGGAAAGCGAGCTGGTCGGAGAGCCAGCTACGCAGCAGCGAGTCTCCAGCGCCGCCCGCTTTAAGAGCGAGCGCCGCCAGCCGAGAAGTACGACAGTGATTGGCGATTGAGTTGTGAGGAGAGCGTTAGTGACCGTGCGCCCAGTTGAATTCCGCGAGGAGATTGTACAGTGTGATTTCTGGTTTCGACATAGCTTGTTCTTGGTACATCTCCCGGACTTTTGGTTTCTTGATTTTGATTTGTGACTCGGTACGCTCTTTGGACTTTGGAATTGTAACCTTTGTACTTTCGGCAGTTAATTACAATAAATGTTTGTGTATGTAAAGCGTGCAATTATTCTGAACATAACAGTTACACCATAAATTATGTGCCATAACGCGGATAACATAAAACAATACATCCTCTGTGATGTCTGATTGACGGGTTTGAGTTTCGGGCAGGAATATACCCGTATCAATCGCCTTGAGCTACATTACAGTATTTTTTAGAAAGATGTATTTAATTAATATACTTTATTTACTGGCAAAGCACACGAATCCATCATTAGCTTTTCAATTTTCAGACTAATTTTTTGTCGAAAAGTTTAAAAAAAGTTTCCAATTTTTTCAGGATAGCATAGTTCTTCTATTTCTTTGTCTCAACGGTTAGAGAATGAAACGTAAAACGGAAAGGAAGATTTTACATGTTTTGCTCGAAGATAGAATACTCAGTATAGATATTAGGACAAAAACAAACATCAAAGATAGTTTTTCAAGCTGATCGACCAAAATGGAGATGGGGGAGGTCTCGTCACGAGGCAGAAGCAATCAAGACGGGCTAACTCTACAGCCATCTGGGGCCCGGTATTTGGACGGAGGAATCCAGGCAGACAGCAGTCCAGATTGACAGACAGTCTACGGAAAGCAGCAGGTCCACTTTGGTCTAGACTGGCCCAAGACAGAAGCGGTTTTGGGGCCCCTGGAACGGGAGGTGTGCAGTGTTCCTTATTAACTATATACATATACATAAAATCAGTAAAGTGTTTCCTTGTATATATATATATATATATATATATATATATATATATATATATATATAACATGATTATATACAATATATTTATGGCAATATTGCCCTAAATTTACAATCTTTATTTCCTTAAACATGCAAGAACTAACTCACGAATTGTTTTAACCACGAAATTGGACGCCACCTTCAGCATATTATAAAAAAATCATCTTATATGTTGAACACTAGTATAAGCACCACATTGTATATAGGGATGTTAATATTTTTGAATTCCTTTATTTTTAATACGTAAAAATGTATTGATTATTCTATTGTCAGCCGTTTGTTCCATATCTATATTGCTCTTGAAAAGGCATGTACTAAATGTTTTCTGAGCTGATAATAAATATATAAAATTCAAAAGTCTTAATTCCTGGTATCTACGTAAGATTGATCGTATATAGTCCAAAACTACCTGAAACGAGCCATCTATCTGCATTATTAGACTAGGATCCGCAGTAAGAAATACAATAATAATAATAATAATAATAATAATAATAATAATAATAATAGTAATTTATTTAGCCAAATTCAATAAATCTCAATAAACTTTCAAATTTCCCACCCTTCTTAACTTGTCAAACCAAGACTCGACCTCTCTAACCGAAACATCCCATCTTTAGATCATCCATCAACAAATCTGTCTTAAACAAATGTCTTCTCGCAATATTTCGAGAAACGCATTACTGAATAAATATTCAACTTAACAGTCATTCTTAATTTGTCGGTCACAATAAGAATGCTAATTGTTCAGTAAGCAGAAACAAGAAGATGTTTCTATACACATGTAAGCTGAAATTTGTCAGCTTATTTGCGTTTTTGGATCTTCCTTCTTTCTTCGAAAATAAGGTCTGCAAATTGGTTGTTGCCGATGAGAAAGTGTTGGTGGCTGCAAATGTCAAGTAGAAGAGATTAATTTGCATGGTTCTGCTTACGCATGCGCCGTTCACTGTGGTGGAGGCGGAATTGCTTCGACGGAGCAAGCTAGTCACCCTATGCAACCGTTTCCGTGCGATTGAGTCTCTCCCGAAAGGCTCGTGGACGAAAGTTGATCGGCAACGTCGCACCGGGACCGATGTCATCATATCTCACCCTGCACAGGACCAAATACAGCGTTTACTTACTTAATGCTACGTAGGCATATTGTGTATTCCGAGTTGAGTCACAAGTGAAGTGTTAAATGCTGACTGATTTCTCACTTCATTTCCCTACGCATGATGAGATTCATAATGTTATCAACATATGTTGTGCATATAGTTATGTTGATGGATTAGTAACACACATGGTATAGTCGAGATTTACACCGAATTTGCTACAAGGCTAGTAGTCACTATTGAAATGGAGTGTTACAAACAGGATTTAAGCGAAACTGAAATTTTTGCTAATCAAAGAGACAATTCAAAAAGTACCAAATCAAAGAGAGCAACATCGTCAATAAATATTCGTCGCTTGGTTGTAAAAGAAGTTTCAAAAAGTTGTAAAAGAAGTCAATGATTGTTCGATAAAGTTGGACTAATGTACTCAAGTGGATGTTCATATAGAGTTTCATTATAAGTACATGCTTTACACGACACTTTATTACACAATTATTTTAAAAAAAAGAACATTTTTTAAAAATTATTTGGAATTATTACTATCGTGGCCAAGGCTTTCAATATTTGACACTTCTGCAAATAACCAACTGGATCAAATGGGTACATATCTATTTTCATTAACTACATTCTATCATGAATATGTCTCACGCTGAAACTAGATCGTGTGATTCTGTCAAATCTCGAAATCCGATGACTGTTTCAAATGTTAGAAGAGCAGAAGAAACTTTCACAGTCCACAACAAGAAACATAAAGCGCCACTCATCGTGGGGTCGGGTAAAAATATCTTGTAAATAGTACATTACATACGTCGTATTTGAAGACAAACAACTCTCTTTCTGACATTCGTCACTTTCACTTGTTTCCTTTCTCCCCAACAGATATTCTGAGTTCACCGTTGGTGTCACCAGGCATACGAAATGCCAAATGTGATGACGAACGAATGGCGACGCTTGAGTCATCATAGCAAGTATGCGGGGACAGAATACCTCGTGTTTATGAGGTGCTATGACCAATCACTTTGCACGATACCTGACGACTCAAAATGACAACTGTGGCTTACTTGGAAAAATATATTACTAATGTGAAGTTGAGAGTTGCATGGTGTAATAAGCAGCAGGCACTAGAAATTACTTTTTCACTTCTACGCATTTGGCTTGGGCTTATCATACTCTAAAGGAACCGCATGCATCTTTATGCAGATGCACATGGTGTCCGCTTTTAATAGGTTGTATAGTTTGATTTTGGAGACTTTCATTTGCAGGCGAGAGGGACCTGAACATTTTCTTACATTTCGACCTTATGGATAAGGGCAGGAGATAGGAGAACATGCATTAAATGAATAAAATTCAAAAACTTTCAATCGGAGTATGATTGAATAAGAAGGAACGGGCAGTGAACAGAAAAGCAAACAAAATGCGTTTGAAAACCTGCCGAAATGCTTATACTAATACGAAGTAACCGGTTTAATTTCCTGAATCCAGAGGTGTCAGCCGGAATGAGTTTGCCCATGCACACAATGTCGTAACTGAACTTTGAGGCTATTCGCATTTATGTTGCACAAATGCGAATCCAGTGGAAATGAACTTAGGAACACTGAGCGATCCTTGCGTTTAGAATATGAAAAATGACAGAAAAATTTCTAATGTCACTAGTCAACACTTCTTAGTAATCTCTCTGAAATAGGAAATTTCATAAAGACATTGATGAGCCTAGTGAAGCTCATATTGTCGTTCAGCTAGCTTTATTCTACTTAATGATCTAGTTGGTTGGAAATCGAAACGAACTCTTACCTTTGGTAACATTCTCACAACTTCGACTTCACTCGAATAGGTCTTGATTACAACATGATCCAACTCTCAGAGGAAAAACGGAGGAGAGCAATGAAAGAGGCGTTCTAGAGCATAGGTATCCAACCTACTGCTTTCAACAACGCGGCAAAAACCGAGGAAGGGACCTGTTATTCCGCTTCGGGCACTCATCAGAATTCCATGCGCGACCGCTCAATTCATTTCTTTCTGCGGATGCCTCGACCATTTGAACGGATGTGGGGTAAATTGCAGAGTACACACGGCGATGTTCCTGGAGGAGGGTGGTTAATGGCTGACCTCGGCATATTGGATGTGACGTCATCGGTCACGCCTGTCGCTGAATACCGTTGCTGATTATGATCAAATTTATGCATCTTCATTCATGGACACGCCAGTCTGGTCTACGTACGTTGACAGAGTTATCATGCTTAGGAGCTTTAGAGACGTGCAGTATGGGATGTGCAAATTAAATACGGAAGGTTCGAACAATTTTAGAGATGGACAAATGATGAATACAAATTTTGTTTGGTATTGCAGGAATTCATAGTCTTTCCATGTAAGAAAGTAGTTTATAAAATATATTTGCTTCTTAAAGTCTACATAAACTGCGTTGAACTTATGGTGCATAGTGCCTTAGTTTGAGGCAAATGTTAAATTGAAATTTTCTTCCAAGTAATTCATACTACAGTTATTGGAAATTACTTAGCATTAATACATTAAGAAAGTAATGTGATTTCTAATCGTTTGGATACATCAAAAAGTTAATATAGTTTTTTCACGGTTGACGAAAATGGGATTCGTAATTCTTGTACTTTAATTTCAAACAGGATAGATAGCGTCAACTTTGTCAGTACTGACAGCTCTAATTTCAAGATTTCCAAAGATCTTCGGTGTACTCGGGAATAAAAGGAATGTACACAACATAAATATTTGAAGAAATACTTTCTTGGAAATGTTTTATAAACTCGGAAGTCATATTTTTATACATGTTCCTCAGAGGTACTCTTCTTCTCTCCAAAACAAATGCAGCGAAGAATCGCGACCCAGATGTGTGATGAACGTACCGTTTGAGTAGCTAAGAAGAAAATGGACAGTGTCCATGTCTACACTCATTTATTTGGCAAAGAATAAGTAAAGCTTGTTCAAGGCACGGAGGATTGTGCATTATTTAAAATCGAGCGGTTTCGCGACCTTAAAATGTTAAAGAAATACGTCAATTATATTTGATCATTTAATTTGCTTGGCGCGTAGGTCACTATTCACGTGTACTTCCAATCAAATAATCTTCGAGTCAGTTTCGAATGGTTACTGTTGTCCATTGCCTTGTTAGTCATAAGATTCGTTTGCAATAATTATCAGCGTCAACTCACCAAGTTGCAATCACTTTAGAGATAAGCAAAAAATATCCTCGTTAAACTCATGTAATACCCTTTTTTTACCCCCTTCGTGAAATATTTCTGAGAACGTTTTCATCGTGACACCTGTAACCGTTTCTTTGCAAGCAGCAGAAACTGCTGGATCTCGGAATGAAGCTCAGGAAACATTCGCCTGCGAGCGCGTTCCAAAAGTCGCCGCGTAGTTCCTCGAGCGCCCGGCACGCGGCGGCATTCCTCTCGGGGCTCGCCGTTTCCTGCTCCTTGGCCCGTTTGTTCGCTTGAATTGCTGACGTAAGAATGTCGCACGCCTGCAGGGTACGCCACTTTCCATGAGACGCAAAACGCAGGCCGAAGCCTCGGGATATTTGGCATGCCTCGGAGAAAGCCGCGTGCTTCGGAAAGGGAAAATGGATTCTGAATGGGACGAATTCGAAGAACATGTGTGATTTAAATGTTTCAGGAAAACATTTGTTTTGTGTGTAAGTATTTGTTTTTGTTACAATGGAAAATTCTTTAAATAAATTAATATCGCATAATATAAAAAATATTTTTGTAACTTTGATTAATTGTTTTTCTGCACAAATACTTTTTTATTAATTTCTTCAATGAATAATTCAATACGTTACATTTTAATATACTACAGTAGCAAGAAAAATAACAGTACACTAATTATACGAGATATTCACACACATTCATGTAATATTAAAATTGATAACGCAAGTCGTCAACGTTATATGACCATAATATTTTGACTCAGAAAAAATATTCAAATTAGTTCTTTGCAATTACTTTCGACATTAAACAAGTACATTATTATATTGTATAAATGTAGTTAAATCAATATAAAAGATGGAGAGTTTATATTTTACCATCCTTTGCAAGCAAAGAAAACCGCCTGAATTTCAAGATTTAGCAATCAGCTTTCATTTTTCCTTCGATTGTTAAAATTACGTCGTAAACAAGTTTTCTTGATACACTCATGCTTAGACTCTTGACGAACTGGCATTAATATAAATGGCAAATAATAAATAATACCAGTTATTTAGAATTATACAGCATCAGCGTGGAGCATTCATAAAAGAGAAACAGCATTTTACTTTCAGAGTGAGTAAATAACTACAATCTGAATGGCAAACAACAATCTACATTTCATCACTTTTCATATAAGTATTGAGAATGAAAGATGTGTTTCAGTGATATCCCATTATTACCGCGATCATTATCATAGATCACAGTCAAAGACTGGGACATGAGGCAATTAGAGAACGCGTTGGTCGCCACAGCCGAGCACCGACCTCCGCGCCTTCGCATCGATTCCCACCGATCGACTATTCATTGGCTGCAGCTCCGCCAGCCACCGAGATGCATCTGCCTTTTGTGCGGGAGCGAGTCGTGGCCGCGAGGCGCTTCCTTTTGAATTGACTGCAGGCGCAGCACGCTACTCCGTCCTGGCTTTAACTGCCTCTTCCCCCGTGCAACACATTGCCTCGGCCTTCCTGCGCTGCCTTGGGAACCTTCAGCACCGCGTTTGCATTGGGTTCTACAGACGGCGTCTCGCAGCCTCGCCTTTGATTTCAGCCGCCGCAGGCAATGCGCTCATTTTGCGTTGGCATATCCTCGCAGGACGCAACGCACAGGCGGAATGAATAAAATCGCAGAAATAATTTTACTCACTTCTAAAAGAAATTTTTGGGTGGAAAGAATCACTTGTCTTAATAACACCCTTTCAAAGAAAATCCTGTTTCACTAATTGATGTTTAATAAGGAAAAATAAACAAAAGAGTTATTCGTTGTAATTAGTTATGGGTCGCACAGATCATTTTGAAAAGATCTGACACCAGCTTGATGAAACAAACGCTAAACAGAAAAGTATGGGCAAAGAGTACTCATTGTCGTAACAATTTGAGGCAACACGTATTATCTCGTTTAGAACCAAAAACGTTGCGCAAAACTCTCTAATCCCATGAGACGCTAAATAGTCTCATTGTTCTCTAACTATGATACTATTTATTCGAATAAAGAACATATCCATTGGAGGTCACTAATGCGAGAAGTTAATGATCGATAGGCCATGAGTTGTAGATTCACCTTGAGTAGTGAGTGTGTATTCAATCATCTTCAGTGATTGTAGGCAATTGAATACCTCTCTATCGAATTATTTCCGCTTCCTGTCCACCCCGAACGACCCTGCTGATCCCGTCCTGCTCACATGCAAGGACCTGCGTCGCCGCGGTATTTCACATTTCCGAAGTTCTTTCCTTCGAAAAGTATTTAGCAAATAATAAAAATGAAATGTTAAATTATATGAACAATCCGGCAAAAGAGTAGTTTGGTTTATTCATAAAAATTATTTTCATGAATAATCTGTAATCGCCCTGTTGTTGTAGGATGATTGCAGAATCGCCAGCGTAAATAGCACAGCCTTCATTACTTGTGCCTGCCAGGGCGACTTCTCTGTAAGCGCGCCCCTGATGGCAGTGGTTTCGCTCCGCGGGCGGGGCGGGCGAGGGGTGAAGTACGGGCGGGGCGGGGGCTGGGCGCAGGATCGGGTCGGGGAGTCGGGTCGGGGAGTCGGGTCGGGAAGTCGGGACGGGCAGTCGGGACGGGCAGTCGGGTCGGGCAGTCGGGTCGGGCAGTCGGGTCGGGCAGTCGGGTCGGGCAGTCGGGTCGGGCAGTCGGGTCGGGCAGTCGGGTCGGGCAGTCGGGGCGGGCAGTCGGGGCGGGCAGTAGGGTCGGGCAGTCGGGTCGGGCAGTCGGGTCGGGCAGTCGGGTCGGGCAGTCGGGTCGGGCAGTCGGGTCGGGCAGTCGGGTCGGGCAGTCGGGTCGGGCAGTCGGGTCGGGCAGTCGGGTCGGGCAGTCGGGTCGGGCAGTCGGGTCGGGCAGTCGGGTCGGGGTCGGGGCGGGCGGGCGGGGCGGGCGGGGGGGCGGGCGGGGGGCGGGACGAAGCGAGGCGTGGGCGCGAGGAAGGCCGCCCAGGGAAGGTGCGGGCGACGCTACGCCCTTGGCACGCGACGGGCGGGGACGGGCGGGGGCGGGCGGGGTGGCGGGCGGGGCGGGACGAAGCGAGGCGTGGGCGCGAGGAAGGCCGCCCAGGGAAGGTGCGGGCGACGCTACGCACTTGGCACGCGGAGCCGCTTGGGCCCAGGTGCTGCGGCCCAGGGTGGCGACCGGCGGCGGCGGTGGCGGTGGCGAGGGCGGGGCCGGGGGGGGCGGGGTGTGCGCGCGCCCACAGTCATGACGTCGATCCTTTTGTTGTTTCCGCCGCCGTCGCCTCCTCCCCTAGGAAGCTCCTCCGCACGTGCCCGGAATTTGATTAATTGCTCGCGAACACCTGCGTCCCACACCACATGGCGGCGGGCAAAGATTTGACTATCAAGGAGACCAAGAGGAACACCTGGGTAAAAAATATAGTTGAATGGGGCTTCTTTTCGAATTTCCAATAAGAATAATAATGTAAACAATATTTGTAAAGAGTATTTCATTGCGTTAGCATCAATTTTTTGTAGCCATATAAGAAATTGTAAAGAAGATAATTATAATTAAAGTAATTTATGAAAAAATGATAATAGAACCAAAACATGACAAGAGTCCTCTGTGATTCTAAAGTGGGCGTAAAAAAGAAAGAAGGAAAGAAAGAAAAAAAGAAGAAAGAAAGAATGGAAGTAAGTAATTAAGAAAGGAAGAATGAATGACAAACAAAAGAAAAAAGCAAAAGAAAGAAAGAAAAGTCCCCGAAACATTCATGAAGAAAATTCTCTTAGAAATTCGCCATCATGTGTTGACACTCATGAAGGAGGAGACTCTTACTCCAAAGAATGGTGTTCCTTACACGTGTTCAACTATGTAATACTAAGTTATAACCATATATATGAGATAGTTTTAGTTGACAAAGGTCTTTTGCAAAACAGTACTACCGACTGTAGTGATTCTCCCACATATTGACGTCATTTCATACCCACCTATACAAGGAACTGGAAGTTTACATCTGAACTCAACCACAAAGGCAAAGAGGAACCACAAAGCTAACATAAAATAACATTTTTTTTGTAATACTTAACCTTTTAAAACAGGTTTGTCCAACTTGCAAGGCCTCAAGGCCACAACTACGACCTTTAATTTGGTTGCAGGCCATATTTACATTACTCGAACGATTCACAACTCCTCGTATTGTTGATATCAGCGGTTTGCCTGGGTGCTCTGAAACGAGGAGGGGGGGAGAAACGGAACCATGCGTAATATCAGACCGTACCACGTACAACGTAGGGAAACACACTGGAATGATTTTGAATTTCCGAATTTTATAGAAAAATCCTTAATCTAAGCATTACCAATTTTTACATTAAGGGGGTGTTGTCTCTGACAGGGCCCGTGCACTAGGCGCGCAATTTTCTCGCCCGACATGGACGCAAGGGACTTTCACTTTTGCCTAATAAACTTTCGCGGACCACAATAAACAACACCGCGAGCCGCCAGTCGGGCAATCCTGCTTTAAAATGAACGCGTTTCCAGCAAAGAAGGTATGCGCCCATAAAACAAAAGAGTTATTTGTAGCTCTCTCTCTCGCCTCCACCCCTACGTCACCCTACCATCCTCGCCCAGCCAAGCCAATACCACCTGGGTATTGGCTTAGCCC
The DNA here is from genome assembly GCA_964035755.1 of Teleogryllus oceanicus. Taxonomy (NCBI): domain Eukaryota; kingdom Metazoa; phylum Arthropoda; class Insecta; order Orthoptera; family Gryllidae; genus Teleogryllus; species Teleogryllus oceanicus. Next base: position 240,658,645 of record CAXIVR010000002.1, on the reverse strand, counting down.
AACCCCTACAGGCCTCGCCCAGCCCCGATGGGTAGCGGAGTAAAAAAGCGCTTCATTTGCAAAGACGCCGGCGAGAGTCACCGTCATCTGTAGCAGGCGGGGGGGGGGGGGAAAGGGGAGGCGGAGGCGACAATGCCTGCACTTGATGGCAAGAGGAAGCTGTCCATCTCGGTACACGGTGCTCACAGACCGATCGCCGTTCACGCAAAAACCGCTCGTAAAATCTGAGTTGCGTCCGACCGACAGCAACGACGAGCTTCCAGCGTCGCACAGTGGTTCAGAGCACACAATGGGGCCTGCTTAGTTACAACGCAGAAGTAAATAAAGATTTAAGGTAATGAAGAAAATCTATATTACACTGCGTCTCTGTCTGTCTGTACTTGGCGCGACAGCCCCCGTACGGGACATGACGTACCAGCAGCGTCCCGGCCTCGCGGCTATGGGTTAAGGGGCTATGGGTTAAGGGGCTATGGCTTAAGGGGCTATGGGTTAAGGGGCTATGGGTTAAGGGGCTATGGGTTAAGGGGCTATGGGTTAAGGGGCTATGGGTTAAGGGGGTGCGTATGGTTAGCACGAAGACATCCCCATGCCGTAATCTGGCCTTCTAAACTTGAGAAGTGAGTTTCCTCACGTCACACAGCAACATATACTGGGACATAACAAGGGCAACGCACATTATAATCTTGCCCAACCGGGAATCGAACCTGGGGTTGCGTCATGGAAAGCAAGCACGCTGACCAATGAGATACACCGCGAAGTGTACACTGTTTATAATCACAAAACAATGTTTTCAGCCAAAAAATGAGGTCGAAACAATTAATTATTTATATTTTAAAAATATGTTCCAAAACTAATTAATGAAAACCTATAGAACTTAGTGCTTTCACGAATATTAAACAATGAAAGAAAAACCACGATTTTATTTTTTATTATACCCCAACGCTTGTGCGTTTATAGAGAAACAAAAACGAAACAACAAACTATTTTCTGTTAAACAGTTGCTTAGCAATTGAAGATTCATTTCATAATGATGTGTTCATTGTTCCCTCTTTCATTCATATCTCTTAATACTTTCCTGCAGTTAACATTATTGTAAGTATTGTGCTGAGGTGTTATGAGGAGGAATTTATGGACACAAGGAATTTTACTGAAAATAGTATGCATCAATCTCAAAAAAGGTTTTACTTACGATAGTTGGCTTTTGTATACATTTTTATAGAACATTTTTTCTGAAGAATCCTCAAAATAAGTAATTCTTCAGTTTAAAAATGAGTCCAAATCGCACACAATAGAAATGTAACATTCTAAAGAATGTTGACTCCATGTTTCCTCCATAAGTGCTCAAACGCGGATACAGTTTTCCTTATGAGTTTACTGGTAACAAATACTTCAGAGGATAGCCAAACAGCAGAAACTTTCTAGAGCCTCTTAAAGCTTTTTTCGAGTGCTTTGATAAATCTTTAGCAATAGAAACGTTCCCCGAGTCACTTTTCCCATTCTTAACGACCCTGGAAATTTCTTTAAAACGTTTTGCTCTCTGAAGTGTCTTCCAGTCCAGTAATCACTGCAATACATCTTAAAGAACGGCCTGTAATCCACTTCCACTGTATTTTTTTTATTTATTTATTTATTTTACGTCAAAAAACAGTTAAAAACTGCGTATGACGTCCTATGGGGAAAAGTGAATTGTGTGCACATTTTCAAAATTCTGTGATCCCTACACTAAGTCATATACTACTTAAATTTTGAATTTTTAAAGGGAGAAAAAAAAACAAAAACTCCCATGTAGTAAAATCTATTTTCAAGGATAAATAAGCAATAAATTTTGAATTTTGAAAGGGAGAAAAAAAAACTCCCATGTAATAAAATCTATTTTCAAGGATAAATAAGCAATACATTTTGGCTCTTATTACTTCCTGCCGCGACAACATGGAAACGATAATTTGAATAATTGTATTTCCCACTGAATTCTAGAAGACGTGCACAGAAAATGAAGTTACATTTATGTCCAGAAGCAAAACAAGGGGCCATCTCAGCATTTGCTCAATGGATCAGGGAAACTGGACGAAAAACCTGATCGAGATGGACGAAAAACCTGTACCTTACAAATACACGCATGCCTATACCACAATAATCGATCCGGCAATCACGAATATTGAATCGAACTTGAATCGAACCACGAACGTTCCCAGAAGACGGGAAGCGAACTCATCTCTTTCCGACCTCAGACGATAGCCGCGAAACGAAGCATCCCGCGCAGTCAGCAATTGCCCGCCCGCTCTGATTGCGCCTCTCTTTCTCCACGGTCCTCCGCTGCGGCCGCTCCAAGCGCTGCCCAGTGTAATTGCGGCGCTTCCAGGAACCATCGCCGCCTCAGACGCCTCCACCGCCGCAGTCGCGCGCAACATTCCTGCCTCGGCCAACCGGGCTGCCCACGCCCCACGCCCCCGCTGTCCCTGCCGTCCTCACCGCTCCCACGTGCCTGCCGCCTCCACCGACCCCGCTGTTCTCGTCGCTCCCCCCTCGACGCTCCCAGTCACCGCCACCTCGGCTTCCGATGTCTTTGGTCGTCAGGTATCCGTCCCTTCCATACGTGCCATTTGACTACTGATCATTCCGCACTCTCCACCGTTTCTGCGATAATAATCTTTGTGCTTCTTCGTTTCGGTCACGCTGATAATCAACACCACTTGTGCTATTTACCACCAAGACAAGTCAATACCAATTTTGTCATCACGTCATACACCTATCACATACACTTCTCTCTCTCTCTCTCTCTCTCACACACACACACACACACACACATTCATCCACAAGACGCGAAATCTCCCAAAACTATATATTGAAACTTTAGTTTCATTTGGATTTACATTTTGCATCGTCCGTTGTTGCAAACCCAGTCGTCACATTGAATTCTCTGACAACAATTTCAAACCTTTCTCAAATTTAGCATTAACCAGAATATTTCTACATTTCGCACTTTTCCCATCACCTTTGTCGATTCCATTTGTTCGTGTTTTCATTTTTGCACACTGTAAATTCATCGCTACCTCGTATGAATTCTGTCAATTTTACTGCTTTGATTCCAAAATAACCCATACCCACAGTCTAAGCCGCCTAAAACCGTAAACTTCTACTCCTCCCATTTGCAATCACATGCACATTTACCGCTAGACGCTACCGTCCCCTCCGTTACCTGCTCCTTTCCATTTTTTCTTGTTTATTTCAATCATCAACCTTCAACATCCACATGCACACATCCGATGTTTCCCCCATCCGCAATCCCGCCCCCCTTCCCTCGCCAGCTCCTTCGCCAGCTCCTTCGCCGATCGGAGGCGCGCGTCTGGGCTGCGCCTGCCTTTGCTCGGCGGAGCGTGGCCAACGCACGAGGCCACCTCGTTACGCGGGGCTCCTGGGAACGCGCGCGCCGCCGTCCCCCGCCGTCCCCCGCTACCCCACGCCGCCCCGCGCTGCCTCGCCCGCCCCGCCCCGCGCCACCCCGCCCCGCGCCGCCCCGTGCCACCCCGCCCGCTCCGCCCCACGCCGCCCGCCCGCGCCGCCCCGCCCGCCCCGCCGCCCGCCCCGCGCCGCCCGCGCCCCCCTGCGCCGCCCGCCCCGCCCGCGCCGCCCGCGCCGCCCCGCGCCGCCCGCGCCGCCCGCGCCGCCCGCGCCGCCCGGCCGCCTTGCCGCCGCCGCCCCGCCCCGCCGCCGCTCCGTGCCGCCGCTTGATGGATGGGCCGTGTGCGTGCCCTCGGAGCCTCCGGGGCGCACCTGAATCCGCACCCAGCGCACATACTGCTCTTAGAAACTGAGGAGCAGAAGTTCAATCTCCGATGGATTCCAAGGAGAATTAGGGCTGGACAAACTAAGTTAGCTACGTGGCTACTCGAAGTCACTAGTTCGGATACAGGCCTCACTATGAGGAGACAGACGACAATGCAAGACTCGATATGTCGATTCCAGCGAATTATCCGTTCTCACCTGCGCACAGCTGTACGCAGAGATGGGAGACATGCACCCTGCGAACAAGGTTCTTTTTAGAAACTTGGTAACGTCGTCCAAGCCATGGCAATTCTATATAAAATTCACGCAATGGAGAAAGGGTAGGACTCAGAGGTTTGCATATTTAGAAAATGACACATATAATTCCTAATTCAAAGTGGAATTTTTGGTCGACAGAAATGACATAGGAAATGCATTCCGAGATTCAGATCTTCAGCAAGTTGTACGAAGACATGGACAATCCAGCGCGTATTCTCATTATAGTTTTGAAACAGAGGGTCATAATCTTCATCATCACATGTGAATTTGTAGTGATCTGCCATATGTTTGTTATAACAATTAAAAAAGCGGGTCATTGATTTCCCTTGCAGCTCATTCCGTCATCATGAACTATGCAACTACGGATTTTCTATCTCACAAGTTTAAAATGTAGCAAAATAATTGATGTGCATAAAGTGACCCTGAAACTCTCCTTTATTATGATGTCAGTAAATCTCCTGGTGTAGAAATGCAATCAAGAAACATCTACGTATCATGCTATGAAAACGCCTTATTGTAAACTTACAGAAAGTCGCTAATAACCTTGCAGTTGATGCGACTATAAATAAATTTAAATAAAAAAATCTACGTACATTTTATAATAGTTCATTAAAAATCAGTAATTGCCATCAAAATATTATAAAGATATCTGTCGCATACCCAGGCTATGATGAAACCGAGGTGAAAAACGGGAGATCTGCCAGGCAACACGTCGCAAACTCGTTTCGACCACCACAAATTCCAGCGCATTCCACCGCATGGCCAGGCTATGAAGCCCGTTATTCAGGCAGAGACGGTCTGCAGAGTTTGGAAAACGAAGCCTTGATACCATGAACAAAAATTACGTCCTTCACACTTGTGCAAATCGCGACCGAGTCAATGTTCGGTGATGTCGTAGGCTTTCACGGAGAGAGTCATGAGAATGCTGTACGTTGTCCGAGAGGCGCATCAGTTTTCCAGTCATCCTATAGATTTTCGGCCATTGTGATCAATGAAATACTTTATATGCCGTAATGCTTTATAATGCCGTAATGTTTTTATATAAATCCAATCCAATTTCTGTCTTAAACCTATTTTCTGTGTTTCATGCGGAACGAGTGCAATAAATGCAATGCCTATTTGAAGATTCTATTAAGGTATGCCATTAGTTTGCCAATATAAATTATGACACAATGTAATTCGTTGTCTTATATCTCCCACAATAAAATTCAATGAACAAATTAATCATACAAATGAAGACAATAAAATTCGCCAAGTTGTTTCACTCCTCTCCACTGTTGTATTTACACTCCTAATACCTTGTACCTTGACTTCCTTGTACAGTCAAGATTTTAAGCAAATAGAAACAACTAGAAAGAGACATGTCCTAGAACATATAATAATAATAATAATAATGACTTTATTTATGTGGCGAGACTCGGGCCATCAGGCCCGCTCTTCCGCCTAACCACGTAATACATAAATTTATAGATAAGAATTGAATTAATAGATACATTTAGTAAATAAAAACAAGTAAATAATAATACTTAGTAATAAGTAAATAATACAACTTACAGATGTCATGCCCCTGGGCTCACATACGTGACAAGAATACAACGTCCCAGCATTTGCCTTAAGCGACCGGGAAACCAGGGAAAACAAAGGAAGTGTGCTTGCTCTTCAACATTGAGCAACAAAAAAAATATAATTAAGATAATTTTAAAAACAAAACAAACATAACTGACTCAGGAAAACTCTAAAGGTTTGCCCAAAAATATAAATTCTAAGAGATATTAATTTAGCAATACGTATCAAATGTTGACAAAAATCTAAAATACATTCATGAATCATAAAAGCAATATGAGAAATGCACACAACCACGCCGGACGACGGCTTAGGCCGATTTTAGATTTCAACATCATGTCCCAAAGGGGAAAAGACGATTCAGTCAGAGCCATGACAAAGTTAGATAATAATGAATTAGAAAAATACTGGTAGATAATACAAAAAAACCTTTTAACCCTATAATATACTTAATTTAGACTAATTATACTATTGTTAAGTAAATTAAGAACTAACTTAAGACAACAAAGAAAAGAACAAAACTGTTAAAAGCCTATAAATTTACATTTAACTACAATTTTGAACTCACTTAAGAACTAACTTAAGAAAATACAAGAAATGGAAAAACTGTTAAAAAGCGATATAAAAAATTACATTTACCTTACAATTCTAAACACATTTAGTACACACTTTCACATCATACAATATCAGCTCAGAAAAATAGTATTTAAATGTTTTTTGAATGATCGCACTCTTTTACATTTCCTAACATTTACTGGAAGGTTATTCCACTCTCTAGTCGTCGCTACTAAGTAAGATTTATTGTAAAAGTTAGTGTTGCTTTTTGGAATATTGCATAGCAAAGATTTCTCGAATCTTCTTGTTTTAAGATAAGAAATTTTATGAGAGAGGTAAGTAGATACACCCGTATTTAATATTTTGTAGAAAGACATAAACTATGAAACATGCGTCGGGCTTTCAAGTTTAGTATGTTATTAGCTTTGTAGTATCCCGATATGTGATCATACTTTCTGATATTATATTGAAACCTAACACACGCATTTTGAACTCTTGGAGAGCGTCAGCAGTTGATTTCTTTACATTACCGTACACAATGTCACCGTAATCAAGCAGAGGAAGTAAGAGGGATTTTACTAGTAGTTCTTTGGTTTTGGGTGGAAGGCATTTGTAAGCACATTTGAGTGAGTACATTGAAGCGTACACTTTGCGGCAAGTTTCCCGAACATGAGGTTCCCAATTTAGGAATTTGTCGATGGTCAGACCGAGATTTTTTACTTGTGAGCATAGGGGAACAGCAGTGTTATCCAGTACGATATGAGTAATATTTAGATTTTATGCTTATGGGACCAACAAGAGCCAATTATAATTGATTGAGATTTTAATGGATTTAGCTTAAGGCCGTTTCTCAGTGACCATTCATGTAAAGAGGCTAAATCCTGATTTGTTTTACTTATTAACTGAGCCACTTCAGAAGGTTTCCCACTGACGTAGATCTGTAGGTCATCTGCGTACATATGATGATTGCATCTTGATAGCACTGACGGTATATCATTTACATAGATAAGGAAGAAAAGTGGACCAGTACGGAGCCCTGTGGCACTCCACGTGAAACTGGTTTAGGTGAAATAACTTGAAATCCACGATAAGGTAGAATCAGAAAAACCGAGACATTTACATTTTGCCAGAAGCACGTCATGGTCTACTGAATCGAAGGCCTTGCTAAAATCTAAAAGCGTTAGCGTTGTTATATTGCCTTCATCCAGAGATTGACGAATGTCTTCGATGACTCGTAGCAAAGCCGTTTGCGTACTTCTACCCTCCCTAAAACCAGATTGAAAATTATTGAGAGCATCATTTATGGTGAGATACTTGTTTATTTGTTGACGTACAACTTTTTCGAGGACTTTGGATAATGTTGGTAATATGCTGATAGGTCGATAATCACAAAGATTTAACGAATTTAAACATTTCGGGAGGGGACGAATGTAAGCTTGTTTCCACAATTGGGGAAAATATCCGGTTGTTAAAGAAAAGTTTATTATGTGAGTAAGCGCTGCATTATGTGAGAACATGTTTATTAGATACCGTTAAAACCTAAGCTCTCTTCAGGAAATAAATAATTTTTTTGTGTAAGTCTAATATTCTTTGTTGTTGGTTTGTAGGATGATAAATATTCCACGTTAATTGCACAAGACTGAATCAACTTGAAACAAAAACTATTCTGAACTTCTAAAAAAAAAAAATATACAGTTTTATGATAAGTAAAACTGAGCATTTGACGTCCAGAATATCGCTAGCCAGACAACAATGAATTATGTTTTGAGTGTTTTACCTTAATTAGAAACCGTTCTTGTCAATAAGCGAGAACATTGACAAGTTAAGTACCACAACGCATCCTTATTTTCATTAAAGTCGAACATGCAACTGAAGACAACGGATGTGTCTCCACCGGCAGCCAATTACAGCGGCCGCCCTCCGCCACCCGCCGCGCGTCCGATGCAATAAATAGTGTCTGCAACCGAACACTTGGCGCCGACCGCAGCGGAGCCGCGTGTTGCAGGAACCCGAGGCGGGCGGGGCCTCCGGGTGCAACGCGATCGACGCGACGCGAGCGGCGCCCGTGGCTTTGTGGCCTCCGCACGCAGCGGCGCTCGGGTTCCGCGCGGGTCGGGTTCTGCGCGGACGAGCGCCAAACAGCGTCGCATTCGCACCTCGCGAACCACACTCGCCGCCGCGGAAAACGCAACGCTTCAATTCAGCGGCAAGGAAAATTCCATACGTTCTGCATAAATAGGTTTTATTTTTCAATATTTGTGTTATGTCATGTAATGTGATGAGAAATAATGTTCTACAACTAGAAACCGGGAGCGGTAGCTCAGTGCATGAACTGAGCGCCGTCACTGCAGCGCCTCTGACAGGGAGGTCCTAGGTTCGAGTCCTGACGGCGGCAAGATTTTCGACAATAGCTTTTCAGCTAGGTCGAATTCAATCGCTGGCTGGAGGAGAATTCTAGCGGACTGCTGCTCTGATCGGTAGTTTTCCGTGGTTTATCCGATCAACACCAGGCGAATGCCGGAGCAGGATCCTACCAAACGGGCCACGGACCGCGCGCGATCTTTCCTTCCTCTTCCTTGTCCTATCCTCTCCCCCTTACACACACACACACTAACATGCACTACACTACCAGATATTCCGGAAGACCGGTCGGGAGCTTAGAGCTTGTCCCGGCTGGTGGGAGAGTCCTGGTTGGGGAAACGGGAGAAACCCCACTAGCCGACAGTAGGTCGGCGCCGATCTCGCCATCCAGCGGGGAAAGATCACCGCCATCTCCCGAAAACAACATGCACTACACGAACGGGACTAATGACCAAAGCAGTTGAATCGCGCTCGGAAACACGAGAAAACCAAACCAAACTAACTACAACTAGAATGCAAGAGAGGGAAAATTTATTTAGTATTTATTTACGTCAAAAACAGTTAAAAACTGTGACGTGCAAAGGGGTGGATTCTGGGCTATAGGAAGAAGTGAATAAAACGAAATCGATAACAAAATAACTCAGCGAAAATAGTAGAAAATGAGCACCAGTTTATGAGTAAGTGTCATAAAACTTTTGAGTTGTCTTTTTATTCTTCAACAACACTGTCTTTAACTTTCAATAACGTGCATTATCATCTACGGCAATGATAATCCGCTATCAACACGAAATAATATGCCAAATTGCCCTTGACGAATCGAATTCCATTCATCTCGGAGAACCTTCCGCAAGTCGTCAACATGATGTTCTAGAGCTCTTCTCCCCAGATTGTTGCATTGTTGCTCGAGAGGTTCACATCTGGGCTTCTAGCAGGCTGTTCCGCTGAATGTGGGATTCGTTTTGTTTGTGGCGGTAAGTATAAAGTAAAACGCAACAATTAAAAAAATTCTAAAAATTTCAAATAATTAGAAACAGCTAAAAATACTTGCCTTATAAATTGTTTATTTAAAGGCGTTTTAGCCGAATAAATCTTCTTGCCCACAAGAAGCGAAAATAGGCAAATGTTTGATTGATTAAAACTTCTTTGTTACATGAACTTTTCAATATCCGTTCATCATTTGTAATTTTGCATACCTTGTGAAATGTATTTCTCCTTTTAAAGCGATATTTTATAATCCTTGGAATAATGCATATGACACTACAGGCTATGTAAAATATGTAACTTATTTTAATTACTATACACTTTCGTGACGGCCGCTTTAAAAATAACATTCAAACCGCCATCTGGAATTAACATAACCACACTTTTTCACTGAAATAATTTTGACATAGCGGTAAATACAATTAAATATTTATCAAGTTTTAATCCCTTTAATCTGGATTACGATAATCTCTCAAGTTTTTGCTGAGGTGGTTCCTTGCCTTGTCTCTGGACCTTGAAATGTTTCAAGTTTTTATATCAGATTTATATGTAAATAATTACATTCGTCGTAATTTCTAGTGTAATTGATTAATCAGATAACAACAGCACCGAATTTCGCAATGTAAGAATAACTATCAGACTAATTATTTTCTTCGTTGACTTTTATTCCGACCATTGTTTAAAGACTATTTTTTTAATTATTAAAGAGGTATATTTAAAAAAATTCTAAAATTTAAAGTCTCCTAAAATTTTATTCAGCAATTATTAAATATGTATTAATTCACGTTCAATCTCAGTAGTTAAATCACACTCAATCAAAACGCTGGAAAAAACCTGTTCCTTTCTTCAGGGATGCACCTAGTTTATGCCTGTAAAACTAGTAAACCTCTAAAGCAACTAAATAAATATATGGAGATATACGCACACTTTGACATAAAAATACATTTTAATCAGCTACTCACCAGCAGCAAACAAATTTAATTTGCGTGAACAGAGAAAATCCAAAAAACCGTCCGGACAAGGCAGCCTCATAAGCGCTCGCATTCAGCAGCCAAAAATCGCAGCAACCGGCTCGCCAACGCTCCTCCAGCCCATCAGTTCCTTGGAGGGGCTCGTGCTCGAGCCGTTCTCAGCCTCCAAGTTACGACGCGACTTATATGTTCGTGTGGGGAAACGGGTTCATCGTTTGCCAGCGGACGACGCGGATCCTCCCCACGAGACCATACAACACTGCTCGTGAACACTAACTACCGCGGCAGGACACCGGACTTCTCCAATAGAAGACTCCTGTCTCAGAAAAAGAAGGATGCGGCAACGAGCAAGAATATAGGACATGATCTCGACAGACTATAAGTGAATACCTCTTCCACTTCCAACAGTGTGTAAACTAAATACGAGACATTCATCTCTGGTAGTTGCAACTAATTAAGCTACATTAACATAAGAAATAGCGAACGGGTATTTAAGACTGCTTGCAAGTTGGAATGTTATTTTTCAATTCAGTGACTTATTTTGAAGAAATTTGGTATCGGAAAATACTAAAGTTTGATGTAAAAGCGTACATTTTATACAACGCGTTTCGAAATATTTATCACAATAAAAATAGTGAAATCAAATGAACATTCGCATAGACCTTTCTCAAATGATAAAAGTGGTTATTTCATTAAATGTACACCATTAAAATAAATCAAAATTAAATAAGAAATAACATTCAGCAAATTATTTATATAATTTTCTTTTTAAGACAAAATATTTATTATTACGCAAATTTTAATTTCCACATAAAAGAATAGTGCGAACATACGTAGATTTAATGAAGTTGCTACATTTTGCTTTTGGCATGTGTACTTAAACCCATGAAAGAGTAAACAACAATACATTGATTCTTAAAATGTATTGTACAAATTAATTACATTAACGTATATTGTAAAAAACAATGGGAATCAATTCCAAACATAGTACCTGAAAAATTGAGTTTGTAGTGTTTACAAAATAATTCCAAAAATATATTATGGAAATTCATGTGCATATTTATAATAGTTCACAAGGCGGACAGAAAGAAGCTATTAAAGAAAGGCAGAATTTCCCTAGGCTCGGTGAAAATGCAGAATGAGTCAGCGCGTGGTTGGTTTAAAAGGGAGGCTCTTAGTGGTCGAGTTTTTAGATATTTGGCCCCGAGCTTAATCCCCACTCAACGGGTATTTTCATAAACATCCAAGGAATCAAATTATGAGGAAACATTGCTTAGCTTAATTGGTTGAAATAGGTCACACATTTTTCTTCAGATTTTTAAAACACAGAAATGGTTAAAAATCAATAGTACTGACTACTGCAACGAGTCTATTTTGACGGAAACTTCGGGCGATTTCCAGTAAGAGAATGTGTATTAATTAAATTCTCGAGATGTCGAATTTAGTCCATTATATTTATGCAATTGTACAATAAACACAATTATAACTACAATAAATTATAAATTGACACAAACTGTTTCGGATGTAATAAAATTTTACCAGAGAAAACTATAGTATAACCAACGGTATTAGCATTAGCAATGATGTGAAAGAGACGGAAGAGGAGCAGCGATAGAAGAAAACTATTGATGAGGGAAGAAGAAAGAGGATGTGATGGAATTGAGGAAACAAAAAAATCAAAACAGAAAGAAAAAACCTCTTGTTGCATTCATTCCAGAGAAGGGCAGAGGCAGATGGGACAAAGCCAAAATCGTTGGCCCCCTAGACTACGACCGTCGTCTTGTCGTCGTTGATGTTGACGTCGTTGTCATTGTTGCTGTCGTTGAAGTTGGAGTCGTCGTCGTTGTTGTTTTCATCATAGTCGCCGTCATCATTTTCGTCGTCGACGTCGCCGGCGTTACTTAGTTGTCGTCGTCGTCGACGTCGCCGGCGTTACTTAGTTGTCGTCGTCATCGTCATTGTCGTCGTATTGTCGTCGTCTTGCGTCGCTATCGTGCTGGGGCGGTGGGGCGACCGCCCGCGTGGCCCAGCCGGCGCTTGGAGTAGCGTGGCGGTGCTCCTCGCCGCGCTCCGATTGTGTTTGCACTTTCCCCGCCCGGCCGCGTGGCGCCTCCGGTGAAAGGGGCAACCGCCCCCTCCCCTCCCCGGCCCTTGGAGCGGCGTGGCCGTCTGCCCAAACACTTGTGCCGACGAGGGCACTTCCAGACGCGGAAGCCCACGGCCGCTGACCCCACTTCCTCCGCAGCGCTCTCCCGCGGCTGTTTTGCCACCTGGGTGATCGAGCGGCTTTCGGGCAGCGAATGCGGCACGCGAGCGGGGTCCAAGAGAGTTACGTGTGTTCAATCCCACAATGCTCAGTCGAATTTGACATGTCGGCATCATGTACCTAATATCGATCATCTGGAAATTTTCGTAAAATTTGTAAACATCGTAATAGTGTACGTTCAGATCGCCTGATATACTAGAGCGTAGCTAGATGGCTACATATATTAGAGGCTTATTAATCATTCAAATTAAATTGTTTGAAACTTTGACATTTTATTGACAACATTCTTCGTAAATATTATACCAATACGGTATTTCGTGTAGAATATTTCTAAGCATCGCATTCTCCGCTTGTATTAAATAATAAAATAACTTCTCTGGTGAAACATAATAGCTCATTGCAGTAGTTAAAGTTGTATCTCGCTCTCCAGAATACAAGGTAACCCAATGAAGATGCCAGCAATTAGAAATTTCAGAAGAAGAAACTTTACCACACTATCTTGATATTATTCAACCTAAATAAGAATATGAATAACACTATATAATTTCTCGAACTTTCTGATAAACTGAATCATGCTTTCATCAGGAGGAAAAATGATGTAGAAATCGAACACTTGAACGACCACTATCTTTCAGCATTGTTTATAGATGTGCGAGAAAACGTAAAATACAATCCATAAAAAAGAAGAAATCATCTATCAGTTCAATTCATCAATTTTACGGTGTATTTTTATTGAACAAGTATGAGTACTAAACATTTATGTAGTCAATCTTTCACTAGAGATAAATTATAATACCAACGGGGTCAGCGAGAGTCATTATCCACATTTTTCAGTTTATGAGTTGAGCCGACCTCGATGCTTCCCGAACGATCTTGCTTTTCAGTTCCAAAGGTTTAAAAAAAAAAAAAAGAGAAGATAATTCCTGACTGGTTTTCTTTGCTCTCTATTGATTGACATTCCGCCAAACATTAAAGGAGCTGTATCTGTAAACTTCATTAGTGTGGCTCTCAGTGGCTCCGTAAGTTACGACTACAAAGTTCACCCCACCGACGTTCCTCAGACTCGTAATTTAATCTTATTTATTTATTTTATTTATTTTTATTTATTTTATATCAAAAAAACAGTTAAGAACTGCGTATGACGTGCTATGGGGAAAAGTGAATTGTGTGCACATTTTCAAAATTCTGTGATCCCTACACTAAGTCATATACTACTTAAATTTTGAATTTTTGAAAGGGAGAAGAAAAAAAAACAAACAAAAACTCCCATGTAATAAAATCTATTTTCAACAATTTTTTAAAAAATATATTAATTCCATATAAGTCTACAATAAATAACGTATTCTAAAGAGGAATGCATCATGTTTTATTGGTTGCTTTCTACGAAAGCGCGATGATCAGCCCCAGAATCACAAGTTCCACCCGACAAACAAGTGCTTTCGAATCGTTTTCACCACTCGAACGTAAGAAGGGTTCCGTTCATTACTCTTAACGACGTACAAACGGCCTTTTTCCGCTCAGTCGGCGCGTACACACCTTCCTCGCGAAGCCACCCCTGCGGTGCGTGTCCGCACGTCGCAGACACTTTCTCGCATGCCGTCGGGCGAGAGGGACGCGGCGACTCGAGGCGGCGGAGGCGTCAGCGGAGTGGTCGAAGGAAGGTCGCGCCCAAAAACGGAAGAGCCAGCCAAGTGGTGCGGTGTCATTAGGAAGTTCGGGAAAGGTGCGTGGCCTTTGAAACTTTCTCTTTCGCTTTACCTCTCAGAACATGACAGAAAGTGAAGTGAAAACTGTAAGAAAATCTTCACAAAAAGATTGTCAACAGAAAATGATGAAATATGGCAAACGAAAACGCGATAAAAAATGTTAAAAAAATGTTTTATGAGTGAAAAAATCGTTAATGCTTTGTGTGACATGACTTATTTAAAAATGTGCTGAAGAACTGAAAAGTAAAACCGACGTGCAAGTGTTATGAAGTGCTCTATGTTGCCGAAAAATATTCAGAAATTCACCAAAGAGGTATTTTCCCTTAAAATATATTATAACAATTAATATAAAAAAAAAATAAATCACTGGACTGCTCAATTCATTTAGATGCACGCAAAGAAGTCAGCATTTCCCAAATAATACACATTCTATTTTAATCACTAACTTCTCCTTACAGAAGATAAAGAAGGGTGGTTCAAAGAGAAGATCAATGTTATTATACTTCACACACTCAGTTGTAGTAGTGATGTAATAATTTCTATTCACTCCCTTTGTTTCTTAAAAAGAGTTTTAATCTATTTCATCTATTTCAGAAGTATTACAACCGTTTCCTCTACCTTATGAACATCTTGTGTATTATTTTAGTGTATACTAGAAGTTACAAATAAGCTTTGTCGAAGACCAGGAGGTTCCAGATTTGAATCGCAATGAAACTAAGAAGTAAATAGGCGGAAAATTCCATTGCATGAATAAAAATTAGGTGCCGACTGGTTTACTATGATCAATTCTGAATATCGATTTAGTTCCTTAAACAACAATCACGCCTTCCCCAACTTCCTCACGTTTATCCTGAGAATCGGGCGCAAGGGGTGATCTTTCAATTCCCATTTGGTCCATCTAGCATTGTTTAGAAACACTACGGCAGTGTTGCGCGGATTTGAAGCCGCCTCTCTAAGCGCCATACGAAGGAGTAGATACAGGACAAGACCCAGAGTACCTATTTCGGCGAGGGCAAACACATGACGTGTGTGCCAAACGCGACTGGCCAGGTGTTTTGGGAGATGCTCACGGACGGTCATTAACCGCGGTCCAATAATACGCGCTGTGCTTACTTCGTGCTCGAGTCATTTCTGCTTGTACACTTGCGTGTGATCAACCATTTACCGCTTCAGATCAAACATGAGAATTGGAAAAGGAATAGCTTGGAGAAAAGAAGAGTCCTACTATGAACAGAAAATTTGGATTGCCTGGAAGTGATGACCTGACATTTTTATGCCGTGATCCGGCGATGACTGTACTCCGTGTTTCACTACACGTAGTTTTGTGACACTTCAAAAGAAACCAACTTAGAAATAAAGTTAGTAAAGTCTGATCATGATTGAAAATTATAAAATGCTACCCTTCAACATTGAAGGATTAGCAAAAGGTCACCAATGTCAATAATTCGTTGTTTCTGCATTTAAATATTTAAATATTAAAAATAACTTATTTTTATTAGAGCAACAAATAAGAACGAATGAATGCCTTTTTTAACGTGGCGAGACTAAGGCCATGAGGACTGCTCTTCTGCCAGACCAGCAAATTTCGTTACGCTCCTTCCACTTACTAGAGGAGAAAGAAGATCTTACTTGGGCGACGAAACAGGCAATTTGAATTTGGTTCAGAGGCTTCATTTCGACTTGAGTGTCTTTTACATGCAGTAAATCTACTAACATGGGACAGCCGGCTTTACTTCCTCTCCGACAGTAGGCGTACGAAGGATTTTTTCGCCCTTGGCTTCAATCAGGTTTGAACCCGCGAACTTCGGTATAACAGTCCGATATGCTAACCGTTACACCATCGCCGCCGCTCAAAAATCACAAAATTATGAAGATTTCTATTACACTAGATGTGAGGCTGCACTTGGAGCTAAGAAAACGCGCAATCGCCGGGCTATTGACTAAGGCGCTAGGAGCAGCGCCACAGAGTATTAGACAATAGGCGAAAGGGGGCGCTTTCTCCGGAAGCCGCGATCGCGTTGGAGGAGGTTGTCAGCGCTTGGAGGGCGCTGCGACGCGGCGGCGACGCATCCGCCACGCCACGCCACGCCGCGCCAGGTCGTAAACACCTTCGCTTTTGCCCGGCACGCCCTCGACTGCCCGACCGCAGCGCCTCTCGCGGGCGCCAATGCGCCATACAAACGACAGGATGGGGCGAAAGGAGCGGCTGTTCACGTGGAAGGCTCGGCGGTTTCACTCAAAGGGCCTAGATTTCTCTCGTCCGGTTTTTAGGCATGCCGACTTCAGTACGCTTTACAATTCAGAATTTATAGACGATTAAAGCAGAGATCGCAGATTAACGCAGAACATAAATTGCGTTTTGATTTATGGATAATGGTTTACGTGATGAAAATTCATTAAATACTCGAAATTCCCTGCCAACCATTGTAATTAATGAAAACATTTAACCCAGTTGTTGACAGCAAATTTAAATGAAGTCGTAGACTTCCGCGGCCGGAGTCATGTAACTGATCTTGGCTGTCCGGGTGACGCCGCGTCGAAGGTTGTGTTGCCGACGTTTCGACCATCATTTGGTTCTAAATCGTTCAGTTGGCAAATTTAAATGTTTAATGAATCAGTTTCCATGGAAAGAAATAATTTACATTTCATGTATTAAAGGGATGTCTGTATTGTATTCCTTTAGAAAATGCGATCACTTATTATCAAATAGCTGACAAGAAAATGTCGACAAACTGCATGGAATGGTTCATTGGGCTTGAAGCAGCTCACTGAGTCAGTCATTTGATTTGCTTTAAGTCAGAGCATTTTAAAATAGTAACTTTAATTCCAACTTCGTGTCATTGTTTTTAGTTACTAATCTCGTATATTTTCTCTGTGCGATTTCAATCACCGTTAAAGCAGTAGCTATTTCACAATACTATAGAGAATTATTCTAAATTGCCTTTTGGAAACTAGGGTTATTGTTTCAAGAAGCTAAATAAAGCGCCTTTCACTATTCTCCACACTTTTTTCTGTCAAGAGTGCACACAATGGGATGCTAGTTGACTACCAGACTTCACCGTCAACCACGACGTAAAATACAGGATAATAGCCGCTTTGCCTTCCGGACAACGTGGCGCGTTGTCTCCCATAAGCGATCGCGTTTGAGTCTCCGCGTAGCTCCGCGGTGTCGCGCGGCGAGCGACGGCCCGCGAACAGTTGAATGGCGACAGACCACCCGCCGCGCCACCGTCGGACTAAAGAGATTCCCTGACGGACGGATGCGTTGGCTCTTTGAAGTAACTATTGCCTGCGCTCTCTCCAGAGATCTGGCAATGCGCGCTTTCACGAACGTTTTTACGTCGTTTGCCGAGTTTACACGTTACACGCTACTGGCTGGGTAGCTACTATCTCTTCTATTATCTCATATCTTCACGGTACACGCCTAAGTGACACTGGAGTTCAGACACATCTAACAATTAAATCAACAAGAAATATGGAATATTTAAAAAATTATCACTTTGTTGATGAGCCTTTGTAGATAAATGTAGAAATGCATTTACAGAATAGTATATTTTATAAGTAAACAAAAGCATGACGATATATTACAACTAAGAGGGAATAAGGCACTGTCGTCGACTGGGAACTATGTAACTCCACTCAGGATAAAATAATTCTCCTCGAAAGTGACAATCCCCTACAAAATGTCAATTTTGAGATCTGTCACTTTTCTTGTGCTATACGACTTTTACTATTTATTTGTACACTGCGAGTGGGGCAGGAATGAAGAACTGTGAAGAGCTCTCTGTGAAAAAAACATTTCATTGGCATCGAGTCTAACTCTTGTTCTCGAGCCTTTTTGTTTGAAACAAATGTATGCGCGTACGCGAACTACTTGAAAGACAAAACAATATAAAGAAATTGATCTCTATTCATTTTTTGTTTCTTTGTGGAAAACGTTCGCGAATTCGCGCTTCTCCACGCATCCAATCTCCCGTCACCGAAGTCCTCTATGTACACATCATTGGCATGTATTGATTGACCGATTGACTAGTGTCGAAAATCCTGCCGCCGTCAGGACTCGAACCTAGGACCTCCCGGTCAGGGGCGCTGCAGTGCCATCATTTGTTGTCCTGAGCTGCCTAAAGGCCCATTCACAATGCAAACACAAATATAAGCATGACACATAGAGCTAAACATTAAATAAGTGATAGACTGAAGTATTCACAAAGTCGAACATAAACGTAAGCAAAATAAGAGTTTCTATTGGCTGTGAAACATTGTAGTTAACTATTGGTTGGATGTGAGAACCGATTTCGAGATATCACTGTGTCCATGACAGGGGGTGAGGCCTCTTGCCATGGATTGCAATAGTTCGTTTATCGACTTATTTCGATACTCAATTTTGAGTTAACGTACTGTGATTGGTTCATTTCTTATTTTCGACATAACCATAAACACAGAAGCTTGAAGCTTGCAAGCTTTTAAGTTAACGTCTTGCGTGTTATGGATATGCGAACGTATTGTGAACGCGTCCGCTTATGGACGAAGTCCTCACTTTTATGTTAACGCCATGCTGATGTTTATGTTTGCATTGTGAATGGGGCTTTAGTCTGTTCACTGGCATGGGAGTTTTTGTTTTTTTTCTCCCTTTCAAAATTCAAAATTTAAGTAGTATATGACTTGGTGTAGGGATCACAGAATTTTGAAAATGTGCACACAATTCACTTTTCCTCATAGGACGTCATACGCAGTTTTTAACTGTTTTTTGACGTAAAATAAATAAAAAAATAAAAAATAAAATAAATGGAGCGCTATCTCTTTTTCTCCACTTCTCCGCGTTTAAGCCACGCGCACGCGGCCGCGAGCTTCCTCGGGGGTGCGGCGGCTGGGAGGCGCTGCCGAGGACGTGCCACGCATCTGCGTGGGAGGAGCGGCGGCCAGTGAAAGGGACGTGCCCGGAGTCCGTCGTAAGACGGTTTTGTCCGGAGGATGTTGACATCCGGTTGCGGCATGCAGATGGAGGACAACAGGAAGCCATTCGCGTACACGGGGCGAGCAGGAGGATGCTGCAGTTGTTTTTCGTAAGGGGCTGCTTTGGAAAGGCAATGAGCGGTCTCTTTCAGGTATCGTAAAAGATACGGCTCGTGCTGCGTGATAATGCTGTGGATTTGCTGGCCTACAGCAATAAATGTGTTTTAATAAAATTGGTTTGCTTATTGACCCCTCTCCAATACTCGATACATACTTTAAAAATAAAAGAATTCATAGTACATTTCATACTTTTATGAAATAATAAGTATTAATATGTAGAAAGAATTAGAATTATACTACTTTTTCAAAATTTGGAGTTATAATATTTCTATGCAATTTGTAGACTTGGGCAATGTACAAGTTATACTAGGATTATTTTTTCAATGCGGCATGTAAGATTGTAGAAAATGCTTAAACAAATTGAATGAACGTATGCCAAACCCTTCCTACACATGGAAGTGAGATACTAACTCACTTCCATGTGTTACTTTCAAGACCCAGAAAATAAGTATTTTGTAGGACTAAGACACCTGCATTGCAAACGCTGTCATGGCCTACACTGATTGGAAGCCACACAGACGAATAGAAAGAAGCTAGTATCTAGAATCCGAAGCAAGCAAATGACTTAACTTCATCTCAAGACAAGATTCGAAATATTAAGACCTTCTCTCATACCACTAACGTTCAAATGGAAGAGAGATATTTTCATAATGAAGTTGAATCAATAAAACGTCGATCATGAAAACGTCCATCTTTTCATTTAAACATCCTTCAATAAATGTGATGTGTCCACGAGGAGGCAAGATGAGCTGTCACCGTCGCCCTTTGTACCACCATGGCTCCTTTGTTTCCACGAAATCACTGCAGGTCATAACCACAAGTGGCGCCAACGATATTTCTTTCGATGCATTAGCTACCTTCACTTCAATATGGTTCCCCTAAAACAGTACGGTTCTGAATCGTATTCAGGCGAAATCTCGAAGTGGCGCACCAGTTCGAAGCGGCGCGGCATCGCCGGCAGCTGTGACGTCACGGCTAATCCTGGAGAGCAAGTGCCGAGGACCAGTACGCTGAGCGGCGCTTCAAAGCCATCACACCGCACGGCTTCCCCGGCCGCCGCCCCTCGGCCCCCGGCCCCCGGCCAGCGACCCTAGGCTCCGCCCCCCAGCCTCCGCCCCCCGGCCACCACCCACCGGCCACCACCCCCGGCCACCCCCCCGGCCACCCGCTCCCCCGGCCTCCACCCCGGCCTCCACCCCGGCCACCACCCCGGCCACCACCCACCGGCCACCACCCACCGGCCACCCCCCCGGCCACCCCCCCCGGTTTGGTGCAATAACGTATTCTCAACTCCACACAACGAAGTTCTTTACATAAGAAGAATATAAAAATGTTGCCGTTCCGCAACGCGACACGTGAATACCAAATATTGAATACTGTGGTCTCTTCCTTGGAGCTTTGGGTTTGGATAACGTCTGCTGTGTCGTAAGCAGCGGCTGGGTGCGAGATTTCAGTCGGCATGAGAAGCATGCGAATAGACGAAACATAACGTTTATCAAATATTGACATTTTTCAGTCTTCATCGAAACTGTTTCATTGCTTTTGAATTTTTCTCGTGTTTGGGTATCTAACAAAACCATAGAAACCTCTCCAACAGCCAGAGTCTGCATAATTTTATTTCGATTTCTGCATGCATTTCAAATTAGTATTAAAGAGTTAGATAAAAGACAACGTCCAGCAGTCAGATTGATAAAACAAATTAATTTGAAGCAATTGTTATACGACCAGAATAGATATTAGAACATACTAGAGAATTGTACAATCAGAAATAACAAAAAAGTTAATTGATTTGAAGAAAATACAGAATGTGTAATGAATGCACCTGAGCACTGGCAGATAAAAAGAAAAGAATAAGTTGCAACTAACAGTGAAGACTCCAACAGGAAAAGTTCCCGCCAGTAAAATATCCATCCAATTGAAACTTTGCTTGACACATTACTGCATTCACGGTTGTTGACTAACTTAACGCCTCGGAAGAGTAATGAAATGACATGGAGAATGAGTTATTGACAGCTCTAATGATTCCCGTTACATTTGCCATTTTGTCATGATGTAAATATGAGTGCTGAGCTGTCTTAATAAATATAAGATAATGAAACTAAATATAGAAGCTGCATCTAATACTCGCAAATTTGAAGAGCATCGGAATATAATTTCGCGATATATTTTTTGATAATACTAAACAAATAGTTTACACAAAGGTAAATTGTATGCTAAAATAGTTAACGTTGATTGGACTAAAATGATCTAAATTCATTTATTTAAAAATATTATAATATAATTTGCAAATACCACATTCCTTTTTAAAATTCGTTCAATTGGTTTTTTTTAATTAATTTTTTGTCGCATCATAAACGAGGATACGATTCTGACCTTTTAAATACTTTAATTTTTTACAATACAATTTTACAATTCGTTGAAAATTTCAGTGTGATATCATAAGCAGGTAATGCAAGTTTTATTGCTTAATTTATTAGTCTGCTCCAGTATATTTTTCTTTATTATTTAGTAATAAATTTTTCACATGAGTGCAAATTTCTATTCCCATTTCATCTCGTCTTAGTATAAGAAATTTTAAGAAAATAAGATGACTTAAAATAATGAAAACTCTCTGCGCCGTTATTCTATTTCCTTTGTACTTTTCACTTTTTACAATTAACAAATTCACTACTTAAACAATAATTAAATCGTCGTACATCACAAATACACTTTCGACACGACGATAACTCAAAGCTAAAGGATTGCAAGATTTCAGGGTATGCAAACAATGTCCTGCAAGTGAACTCATTCTATTTATGCATCTTCCATAATTGAGTTCATCAACAATTACCGCAACTACAGTATATACTAAATGTTTTCTCATTATTTCGTTTAGCAATTACGATCATGTTACCTGAAGTTACATCACACCTTTGTCAGAGACACATAACATACAAATCTACCAAACAAAATAGAGGTAATCAGAGAAAAAGAAAGATATAAAAATGCGTAAAGAGACACGGAGAGGCAGAAGAGGGGCTGGGTGAACTCCAAAGACTACCCTCCGGCGCATGTGAGTCGCAAACGATTCGCGCAGCCAGCAAGTGGACGTTGGAGCATCTCCTCACGTGGATTTAATTAGGCAGGAATCTAATTATTATTGTACAAATTTAACTCTGATATCAAGCGGATCTCAATTTAGCAGTACACCATACGCCTCCTCAAATACGATCTTGTTCGTCATCATTACGATGAGCAAATGTTTTGCCTCACTTGATCACACTCTTGTAAGACATTCGAAGAGACCAAAAATAGAAGAAAAGTAGAAAGATTCACATAGAATGGAAAGTGCAAAGCATAATAGGTATCCAAAAAGGAAACGCCCGAGAGTCGTGCAGCTGTGCAGCGAGGCTGAGTCGGCGCCGCGCCGTGAGAGCCAAGTGCAGCGCAGGAATCGTAAAGCTTCGCGCAGCTAAGGGGACTTCGAAGGGAGGCGTGGAGGCTGGAGGAGATCTGAGGCCTAGGCGGGAGTTGAAGGCGAGGGTGGGGGTGAGGTGAGGATGAAGGCGAGAACAAAGGGCGAGGGTGGGAATGAGGGAGAGGATGACGGGAAAGGCGAGAGCGAAACCAAAGGTGAGTACAAAGGCCAGGGCGAGAGCGAAGGTGAAGGGCAGGTGAGAGGGTAAGGGTGGGAGCGGATTGGGGGCCGAAAGCGAGAACGAGGGTGAGAGTGAGGATGGTGGCGAGGGCGAGGGCGCTTGTGGAGGCAAAGATGAGGGTGGGAATGAGGGCGAGGGCATCGTTGGGGCGAGGGCGATGGAGAAAACGAGGGCGTGAGCAAAGAGGAGAGTGTGGGCGAGTGCGAGAATGGGGGTGGAGATGAGGGTGGGGATGAGGGCGAGTGCGAGGGCGAGTGCGAGAATGGGGGTGGAGATGAGGGTGGTGATGAGGGCGAGTGCGAGGGCGAGGTGCGAGGGCGAGGGCGAGGGCGAGGGCGAGGGCGAGAGCGAGTGCGAGTGCGAGTGCGAGTGCGGGCGAGGGCGAGTGCGAGGGCGAGTGCGAGAATGGGGTGGAGATGAGGTGGTGATGAGGGCGAGTGCGAGGGCGAGTGCGAGGGCGAGGGCGAGGCGAGAGCGAGTGCGAGTGCGAGTGCGAGTGCGAGTGCGAGTGCGAGGGCGAGGGCGAGGGCGAGTGCGAGGGCGAGTGCGAGGGCGTGCGAGTGCGAGGGCGAGGGCGAGTGCGAGGGCGAGTGCGAGAATGGGGGTGGAGATGAGGGTGGTGAGTGAGGAGGCGAGTGCGAGGGGGCGAGTGCGAGGGCGGAGGAGCGAGTGCAGTGAGGGCGAGGCGAGTGCGAGTGCGAGGGAAAGGGTGGAGGGTGAGGGGTGGAGGTGAGGGGCGAGTGCGAGGGAGGCGAGTGCGAGGGCGAGGGAGCTGAGTGCGAGGGGCGAGTGCGAGTGCGAGGGGCGAGTGCGAGTGCGAGGGCGAGGCGAGGGCGAGGGCGAGGCGAGGCGAGGGCGAGGTGCGAGGGCGAGGCAGTGCGAGTGCGAGTGCGAGGGCGAGTGCGGGGCGAGGCGAGGGCGAGGCGAGGCGAGGGCGAGGCGAGGGCGAGGCGAGGCGAGTGCGAGGGCGAGGGCTGAGTGCGAGTGCGAGTGCCTTGCGAGTGGCAGTGCGAGTGCGAGTGCGAGGCGAGGCGAGGGCGAGGCGAGGGCGGAGCGAGGGCGAGGGCGAGGGCGAGGCAGGGCGAGTGCAGTGCGAGGCAGTGCGAGGCAGTGCGAGGCGGTGCGAGTGCGGTCGGTCGAGTGCGGTGCGAGTGCGGGGCGAGGGCGAGCCAGGGCGAGAGCCGGCGAGAGCGGGCGAAGCCAGGGCGAGCCAGGGCGAGCCTGGTCAGCCGAGGCGATGGGCGATCGCGGCAGCGGCAGAGGGTCGCGATCTGGCGCGCGAACGCCCCTCTTAACCTTGATTCTCTCCCGCGCTCCAACGCGGCTGCGGCTGCGGCAGGGGCAACGACCGGGAGATCGGTCAGCGCTGGCGCGGGTGGCGCGGTCGCCGCCACCTTGGCCAACACTGAAACCGCGCTGCCGCCGACGGAACCACTGCAACTGCCGCCGACGTCCGCACTTCCTTCGCCTTGAGGGCTCCCGCCCACACCTGTCGACACCCCAACCTCCGACATCGTCACTGCTACCTCAACCATTGCCACCACAGTGATTGCTGAGTGAGCCATTGCAGTCCTCGTGGTATTCGCCATCACTACAGAATTCGTTGTTGCTTACACTTCCTTCCAGTTACATATATCATCACATTGTCGCTTTTTTAACCTCTGCAGCCTTCAGGAACAGTACAACTAGCCACTGCCATTGCCTCCAACTCCATTTCAAACACTGCTTCATTGGATTCCAGACATTGCCGTTCTATTGACACCGTTTTCTCCTTTTCCATACCTACCTCCACCGCTGTCATCGCCATTTCCTGCGTGTTTTGTAACTCCCCGGCCCAATCGCGTCCGAAATCTGCTCCGTCGCCAGCACCTGCGCCCGCACCGCCCCGCCCCCGCCCCGCCGCGCGAAAGGTCCCCAGCCATTGTGGAATGTGGGCGCGCAGACGGCGTCTGTCGCCTCGCTCGCGATCCCATTCTCCCACGAGGGCCGCAGCCGACTTTATGCTCGACGGCAGGGTTGCACGGAACAATGCCGCTTCTAAAGAACCAGCTTTTTATTGCCTCGACTAACTGACTGGACGGTTCTAAATTATGAGTAACAATGTTTTAAGGGGAGGATTTAACGATAGTTGATGACTAGTCCTAGAGCATGAACAGAAATGAAATAAAGCGAGGCAGGACAATACAGGCTCGAGTTTAATAGCTACAATGCAACACGAGGAAAATAAAACAATACATCATTATCCCATTAATTAGCAACATTTAAACAATGAAAATAATAAACTAATTCTAGCACATACTGCAGTCAAAGGAAACCAAATGAGTTTCCCCAGATAGTCACTGATATTGAAACTAGTAATGACAATTAGCGATGCATTTACATGCATAGCTTACATGACGATGTGCTTACATGCACCAGAGAAAGAAATCAAACAAAAGGTCACAAAACTTCTCACCTACAAATGAATAATAGTGCAGAACAAATACAACAATCACATTTGTTTTACCTACGCTTTCGTATTATTTATGATCTAGAACTCTTCGCAAATATATACTGATATATTTGATGTAGCCGTCAACATTACTACATTTCTCCAATATTCTGCATCGCCAGTAACTCTTTTATGTATTTCCTTTCTCTTCCAAATTTCTCTTCAGTACGTTGTACACGACACCCTCGTAATGACTTCAATTTAAAAATAAAGACTGAACGAAAACATTCAATGATGAAAGACACTGTAATGGATATTTTATGGAACACGCATTTGAGAAGGATCGACTAACTCTGTGTACATTCAGATGTATATGGACTATTTCCTTTTAATATGCCACTTCGTTGAAAATTCTAAGCTTCAGTGATTGATACGTTTTACACATTTGTGATATTTAAACAACTTTCAACAACTCTAATTGAGATTTCACTACATGCTAATCAATTATGTAAGAAAAGATTAAAAACTTTACTTTGTTAGATGAATTCCATCTACATAATACTACTCTTTTTAACATCGGATACAAGGCTAAGCAACGGTTTTAGAAGAAGAAAATCACGGTGGAACACATCATTACATGCTCTTATGATTACATTGTCAGTTAATAAAATCAAATAAAGCCTTTAGTATATTTTACTCATAAATCAAATATCGCTTAACGTTTATTTTTACATTGTAACGCTTATAACGTTTATTTTCACATTGTTACTACTAAATTTATTCTACAAACATAGCCCACTTTCGTAATTGACTAGGGTCGTGGCAGTCAATAGATAGACTTGTTCGTGGGAAGCACAAGGACGTGGGTTCCATTCACGATTCGGGACGGTGTTCGCAGACGATCACGAAAGCCAGCTACATTTTTCCTTTTACAACAATGCTGGCACGGCTCCTTAAATCACTCAATGAAATTTATTGACATGCACTCAACTAACCCGTCTTTCTCCTTTCGTTATCGTTTCTTACTTCTCTTTTAATAGAAAACACTATTATTACTTTATCATTAATAAAGCAAATAAAAATTAACATAATATGTCCGTAATATGTAAACGTGATGTGCCGGTAACATTTCTTGTAGGCGGCACTTCACCTTTTGTTTTTGTTGTTGTTTTACTTTTTGTATGAAAATCAAAATTGTATGCGACTGTTGGGGTTGGTTGATAGATCATTAAAACCAGGAAAAAATACATATGGTGTGTATTCTTTTACTTAAGTTTGTGACAGATTTGCTTAATTTACACCGCAACATGTTAAGATAATTATGCAATAAAGCACATGCTCGAAAATAAAATTAGCATGAAATTCGCAGAATATAATGAAAGTAATACTTGTATATTTAACCCCGTGTGTATTTTTAAACAGCTTAAGTAAATAATAAAAATCCACTCACCATTTTATTAGTAGGAATAAAAAATGGAGATTCAAGAAGGGGAACACTATAAACATCAACTCACCTGAAAAAGAGAAAGAAGCATACAGTACATTGAAACACCAAAGCTCAATTATGATTAAATACAAAAGACAACAATCATTGAGACACACCAATACTTTCCGATTTAAATCGTAAAATTAATTGGTGCAAGGTCCCTCCAAAATTTTATTTTAATAATTACTGATGTAGTGCCGTCTCAAGGATCATGAGAGTTAATATTCCTGGGAAAATAGGACACATTACTTTACGTGTTTCAAATATTTTGCTAAAGAAATACATTTTTTGTTATTTTAATACGACAAAATAAATGTTTTGTTTTAACTCCATAATATTTTGAGGTTTGCTGATGAATTTATTCATAGTGTTGACTCGCTGGCATATAAACGCAATTTTTAAGGCACATTTTATCACATGTGAAAACTTACAAAGTAAAACTGATTCAATATAAACTAATGTCGATGCTCCGACGTCTGTTGGAAGTTATTACACGTATATTCAATAAATAACTTTAATAACTGCAAAACCTGGAAAGCTAAGCTCACTTCTGCAATTTGGTCTAATTGTGAAACAAATTAAATCAATAACTTTTATTAAATTATTTTTAAATATTTTGAAACATAAAATATTTTTTCGACTTTTTTGAACTTGGCAGGCAGGTTGTGAATCACGGAAAGGCATCGAATCGCTCGTGTAAACGCAAAAGCGCGGTTTCAAGTCTTCCTTGTTACACTACGACCATTTCATTCCCACACCAGGCAATTTGCGAGGATTGCGGATCTCAGCTGGTAACGCGAGTTCCTCCACAATGACTAGCGGTACCTACACACACTCAAGCACGCTGCCTCCTACGTTGTAATTATCACAGCGCGCTCTTCGTAGGAGAATCTTTGTCGCCAACAATGGGACACTGGCTCAGGGTGCGACCTCCTGCAGTGGGGATGCGGTATCAATGTCGATGTTTTAAACATCGATCTATTAAAGGTGTTTTCGTTACAATGATTTTTTATTCTCGATGTTTTTATGTTTTCGATTTTTCTCCTCCATGTTTTTGTTTTTGATATTTCTCCTCGATGTTTTTATGTTTTCGATTTTTATCCTCAATGTTTTTGTTTTCGATTTTTATTCTCGATGCTTGTATGTTTTCGACTTTTATCCTCGATATTTTTGTTTTCGATTTTTATCTTCAACGTGTTTGTTTTCGAATTTTATTCTCGATGTTTTCATGTTTTCGATTTTAATATTCTCGATGTGTTTATGCTTCCGGTATTTTTTCTTCATAAAAGTTCCAATAATTACTTTTTATACACAGTCACAAATACATTTATTAAAACATAAATAACTTTTTCATTACAATAGTATCTTGAAACAAGAAAAACTCTGGCAACCTTCCAGAGGTCGAGTTATGCCTACATCATCAGGCCTTAAACAATATGTCACCTAAAAAGAAAATTTAATAATTAATATAAATAAAATTTAAAATTAATAAAAATTAAAACAACTTATATTAAGATAAAAAAGTGTTTATTTTATTTATTTATTTATTTATTTATTTTACGTCAGAAAAACAGTTAAAAACTGCGTATGACGTGCTATGGGGAAAAGTGAATTGTGTGCACATTTTCAAAATTCTGTGATCCCTACACTTACTCATATACTACTTAAATTTTGAATTTTTGAAAGGGAGAAAAAAAAACAAAAACTCCCATGCAATAAAATCTATGTTCAAGGATAAACAAGCAATAAATTTTGAATTTTGAAATTTTGAAAGGGAGAAAAAACAAAAAAAAACTCCCATGTAATAAAATCTATTTTCAAGAATAAATAAGCAATAAATTTTGAAAGGAGAAAAAAACAAAAACTCCCATGTAATGAAATCTATTGTCAAAGATAAATAAGCAATAAATTTTGGCTCTTATTACTTCCTGCCGCGACAACATGGAAACGATAATTTGAATAATTGTATTTCCACTGAATTCTAGAAGACGTGACAGAAAATGAAGTTACATTTATGTCCAGAAGCAAAACAAGGGGCCATCTCAGCATTTGCTCAATGGATCAGGAAACTGGACGAAAACCTGATCGAGATGGGGTCATTGACCCGGAAGCTGTAGTACAATAGTTGTTACAGGTTGTTTATACTCATTTATACAGTCCAAATGGTAAATAATGCATTATGTATCATTGTTAAAATTAATGTTACTTTTCTTGTTATGCTCAGTATAGTCTCTAACTGTATAGAAACAGTTATGCAACAGAAACGATTTCACTTGGGATTTAAACTTTTCTATTGAATTTAATCGTTTAATGTCATCTGGCAAAGTGTTGTAAAATAATGTACATGTATTGTATGTGAATTTTTGTAATGAGCTGTTGATACTGTCCCTGATGAATATGATTTCTACGTCGAGTGTTATAGTAATAGACTTCTGCATTTTCTGAAAAATATTCCTGCCCTTGAGCAAGTCATTTTTACAAAACCACTGATTCGTAAATAAAAAGACACGGTAATGGTAGAATTCCTAGATTAATGAAGAGAGGCTTACATGAATCACGTGGGTGGGATTTGGTTATTATTCGTACAATTCTTTTTGTAATCTAAAAGTCTGGGAGCTATAAGATGTATTTCCCCAGAATATTATGCCATATCTCAGGCGGGAATGAACATTCGCGAAGTATACACAACGAGCAGCATGAAGGCTGACTGAATTTGCAAGAATTCTGAACGCGTAGCATAAAGAACTTAATTGTGTGTTCAATTCATTTAAATGGACGTTCCATTTAAGGTTTGACTGAATTGAGAGACCTAAAAATTTTGTTGCCTTAACATCAGTCAATGGTACACTGTTCATTTTCAATGGAGCTCAATTTCTTAATATTATAAAGAATTCACAATAAATTTTTAAAAAATTGGTGAATACATACTTTACAAAGAATTGGTTGAAATATCATGATAAAGTTGACCTTGATAGATGGTATGATGTTGAAAACATTTCTTAAAAATTAGCTCTCACAATTAGAAATGTCGACATAACCCGTTAACATTTTCAAACTAAAAAATGGCATGTAAGTTTCGTGGTCTAAATTAATGCAAATTGAAAAATCGAATTTGAAACGAATACATTTTATGGAATACATACGTGTGATGAATTTAGAATTCAATAAACATAGAAATGTCAATAATTCATGAGAACATGTTGAAATAAAATATATATAAAATTCAAAGAACAAATTATGACTGTTAAAGCAAAACCAAATTGTTTTAGTCTAGAAATTAAGATAAAACCTTTTTAGACGTCTTACTTCTAAATTATATTAATAAATTAGTAATTACGAGAAGGAATAGATACAGAAAAACCATACTCACATGAAAGTTGTGTAATTTTCAAAATTGTAATTTTCTTTGTCTAAATGTTTATATTAATTGACATTGTTTAAGGCCTGATGATGGAGGCACAAATGGACCTCTAAAACGCTGCCACGCTGTTTCTCGTTTCAAGATACTATTGTAATGTAAAAATCATTTATGATTTAATAAATGTATTTGTGACTGTCTATAAAAAGTAATTATTGGAACTTTTATTAAGAAAAAACTTACGAGCAGACAGCCTGTGTTTCATCTTTTCGGTGCTTTATTTGTAAATGAAAAATTTCCATAGCGACAATTTTGTAAAAGATTTAATGTGACTGATGGTACAACTCCTTCATCCAGCAGTCTATCTTTCGCTCGAGATGACCCCGATGCCCTGGTATATATCACGTCTTTCCTCGTGATAACTTCCCACAAAATGCGGTCAACGCATGCAGCGAAATCATAGATCCACTTCTTCCCGCTTCTAATGTGATTCACTTATTTATTTATTATAGGCACCAACGAAAGCACAGAATATCAATACATCGCGCCGTGTATCGACTTTGTGATATAAAACTCAAAAATAATTTGTTTTAGTCTAATTGAAGACGCTAATTTTATTTCTTGCACGTGGATTTTTGCCTCATTGATTGTTTATTTGACGTTTCCGGGCGCGTCAACGGCTGAGGACATAATTCCCGTAAGGATAGTGAATATTTATTCTCGAGTGGTGGCGGTGTTCTTTCCCAGATATACCCGGCGACCTACATGGCTTGCGCGGTTTTCCGCAGCCAGGTATCTCCCAGCAAGATAAGCGTTTCCGACTCGTCTCCCGATATGTGTGGTAGTGTCGTGCACGTAAGTGTATGTGTGTGTGTGTGTGTGTGTGTGTGTGTGTGTGTGTAAAGGTGAGGATAGGACAAGGAAGAGGAAGGACAGATCGCGCGCGGGCCGCGTTCGTGTCCCGTTCGGTAGGGTACTGCTCCGGCATTCGCCTGGCGTTGATCCGAGAAAACACGGAAAAATACCGATCAGAGCAGCCGGCCGCTAGAATTCTCCTCCAGACAGTGACTGAATTCGACCTAGCTGAAAAGCTAGTGTCGAAAATCCTGTCGCCGTGGTGAGTGGGAACCTAGGACCTCCCAATCAGAGGGACTGCAGTGACATCAGTTGATGCTCTGAGCTACCTACGCCTGTTTATAGCCTCGTGCGGTGCCAAATAACAATCAAACAATATTGTGATGATTCTGTAACATGCAGAACAAAAATGGAAAAATGCAATAAAATCTCACGAATATAATTAAAACAATACATATAAGTAAGAAATTATTGCATAATGCTAAAACGTATACAAGTCTACGTCTCGTAATAAAACAGGCTTCATTTCAATGCTTAAATCAAGTCTTAAAGTATACACTTAAATATTACTAATGCTCATGGCGCATTTAATATATTCGTAAAATACTATATCTTAAAAAAGAAAAATATTTTTGAAAAATATTCAACCTTTTAAGCAATATTCCCAATTCATTAAGAGGTAACATGTACCAGGTTTAAAGGGAAGACCCAATAACACCAGTTATTCATAGACTTGATTTCTCCAACGTATCCAGATTTAAATTATTTGTCAGAAATTTTGTGCTATTATTACGGTGGAAGGTGAGCGGACGGAGCCGAACACGTCAGGTCACCCCAAAGAAAAGTACAGCCACGACATTAAGGACAATCCCGACCTGCCAACCCGTGGGCGCTGCCAAGCGGCATTCGGGGCCGGACACCGCCGCTGACCCGGCGACGCAGGTGAGGGCGCGGGCGCGTGCGTGGGCGTGGGCACGCGTGGCAGTGCGTACGACACACTTGCGTCATGCGCCCACGCACCGCCGGCCAAAGGCGGACGTGCGCTTTCGACCTGCGTGATTTCATTCCGGCAACATCGCGTTCTGCTGAGAATGCTTATGAAGGCTTCCGTGAGTGCACAGTTTTCAGTTCTTGCGAGGTGAGCAAATCACAATGCTCTCTCTTCCACTTCTCACTACATTTTATTGATATACTGATATTATTTACACATATGTATTCTAACTCTGAGATTGCTAATCTTTCTCTAATCTCTAAATTGATAAATTTAGCAATTTTGGCTACCCTACATGTCTAAACTGCTTTTATTTTGCGAAAGTAGCATAATAACCAAAATAAGAATCAGTTAACTTCATACAAAATACTAGGAATAATTACAATAATAATTAAGAATATACTTTAATATTATAAAATAATTTTATTTAAGACTGAGTTTTTTAAGATCGAGTTATTAATAAGATTGATTATTTAAGACTGAGTTGCGCGTATATAATCCACTCGCAATAAATAAAAAATCTAAATTGCATATTAGTTTTCGAAGATTGTACAACGATGTATGGTGAACAAGATTTTACAATGCTGTTCAATTTAAAAAAATAGTATATTTCGTTGAATGAAATGTTTACAGCATCAAAACTCTACTGAATCCACTCTACCTGAATATTGTCATTACCTTAATCTCTGGCTCCACCCCAAAACGCTAGTACGATGATAGGGACAATAAAAAATGAGAAAAGATACGGTAGCGTGGGGAAAATATACATTAAGGTGCAAGAAATGTTGGATGACTAGGAAGGGAGTGAAGAA
This sequence comes from Teleogryllus oceanicus, assembly GCA_964035755.1. NCBI lineage: Eukaryota > Metazoa > Arthropoda > Insecta > Orthoptera > Gryllidae > Teleogryllus > Teleogryllus oceanicus. The sequence goes on along the minus strand of CAXIVR010000002.1, from coordinate 240,625,557 downwards.
GCTGATACATAAGTAGAGAGCGTAATGATGCTGAAGGTGCGGGAATTAAAGTACAAAATACATGAGATAAGCAAATGCTGTCGGAAGCTTTAGAAACCATGGCGTCAGAGAAGGAATAAGGCGTTTTCATATCTCTGAAGTAGCGGAGATATTAAAACGGTGTGATATTGCACGTGAGGGAGGTACTACATGACAAGAATGCAATGATAGACTCTGGATATCTTCGTCGTGAACGGAAATAGGCAGGAAATTCAAAAGAATAATCAACGGATTCGAAATTAGCATCCCGTTTCAAAGATAAAAGATTAAAAGGGGAAACCTCGGCTGGCGTGTTTCGCCATGTACTTTGCCGCTTTACCGGCATAACGCCCGGCGCAAAGTGGGGCTGCAAGCTCGGCATGCGACGTCACTCCTCGCCCACGCCGCCGTGCGCGCCACGAACATCCCGCACACCACGCTCCGCAACCACTGCTCCCCCCCCCCCCCCCCCCACGCTCCGCCCCCCCCCGCCTGCCTCGACCCCCGCGGCCTGTGCCGCGCCCCCGCTCCCCGTACTCCGCACCACGCACCCAACGCCTCGCACCCCCGCGCCTCGCACCCCCGCGCCTCGAACCCTCGCGCCTCGTACCCTCGCGCCTCGTACCCTCGCGCCTCGTACCCTCGCGCCTCGTACCCTCGCGCCTCGTACCCTCGCGCCTCGTACCCTCGCGCCTCGACCCTGCGCCTCGACCCTGCGCCTCGACCCCCCGCCTCGTACCCCGGCCTCGTACCCCCACGCCTGCCCCCCACCCCCTGCCCCCCCCCCCCGCCCCCCACGCCTCGTACCCCGGCAACTCGTACCCCGCGCCCCGCCGCCGCTCCCCCCCCAAAGCAAAGCAGCGCAGCGCGTCGCGTCCCGTCGCGCGGCTTCCAGGTCACGCGGTTTGCGCCGAGCGAGCCGTTTGTGGGGCAATAGCGCGCACTCCGCCTAACACACACGCACACCTTCGGCCAAGTACGCCAAGTGCAAGGTTGGAAGACAAAATTCCGCGTTAGGCATGTGTGAACGGGTATGAATAATATTCTCACACTACTACATGTCAACCTCAGCCATCATCCCATCCACAATCGTTCTTCTCTCGTCATCATTCACCTATCATGATCCTCCTACCGTCATACATTCTGTGGAAGGTAATGACAAACCACCACTGTAATAATCTGCCCAGAAAAGAAGAGAGCATGAAGGCCTTAGCCTCGCTAAAAGTAAAATCTCAGTTAGCAACCTCACGTCTATGTGACTGGGAAGCTAGGTTCCTATCAAAAATTTAAAATCGTGTAAATACAAGTAGTGACAATTAACATAGTATTGTTCTGTATGATTATTTGTAAAAAGGATGACATGTTTGGGATAGGCCTGAGCGCCAAGGTTAACTATTTAAAATAAAATATCACCCCACCTCTATCTGCCACTTAGCTCCGACCACAAGGCAATGAGTGCTGCGACTCGCGAACTCATTTCGAAGTAGACCTACTCCCTTCGATACGAGTGAACCATGGATAATGGTGAGAAGAGCGTGAAAAAAGCTCTTAGGCAGTGATGGGGAAACTTACGAGTTTTCATAATGGACATCCTACACACTCTCGGGCGCCCCTGTTATCTGGAAAGTCATATCAGGACCCTTTTCCTGGGACCAGATGATATACTGAAAATGCTTGGAAATGCTCCCCTATACCTCGAACTAGTCGACTTTTACAAGCTGCTGCAGGTGATACAAGCTACCTTCCATTACAAGGTTTTACAAGCTACCTTCCATTGGTGTTACCAGACGCCTAAATACAGTGAAAAATTTGACATGAAATAATTAGAACGGATTTTATATTTCACTTCAGAAAATAAATTTAAAATTCTTCGTTCAATTCTTGAAAGTTAAATTTGAAGAATTCGAAATAATATTTTACGAACTTCAATAACAAATTCTGAATTTGCAAAAATGCTATTTTTTTAATTCAACTGGCAAGGTGCTGGAGAGCATGAAGACACAATAAAGAGATTAAAAACGATAATTCACGAGATCCTTAAGCTGAATATTTTAGGAAACAGACCAATATTATATGAACTTGCAGCGTTGTCATTGCTGCTAAAGAATGTGCATTTTCATCATGATATGGCAAGCTTTGGGCTTCCTCTTTACGCAAAAATAAAAACGACTATATTTGTAAATTATTACGATTTCTTTTTGCAAACTTTCATAACTTATTTAGTGTCATTGCTAAGATTTCCCTGACTTAATTGACACATCTGCTCTGCTCCATCAATTTTATTTGCTTTTTGGCCTAAATACTTTCCGAACGGAGTATTCATTAAAAAGCGACCATTCAGTCCTAGGCAAAGCAAGTGCATGTATATGAAGGAATGCTCTGAGGCATTTTTAAAATCCAGGGCAGCAATTACATCAATCTTCGAAAGTCATAAAATGATCGACTGTAACACTGACGCGGTCAACAACTTCTCCCAACATAGAGAATCCGTTAGGAGTGGATCTTCGACGCCAGTCCCTTGGTGGATGTACCACGTGCCATCTGCAGCCTACATTGATATATTTATCTTATGTGTGGATAAATCTAGTTTTCTAGATACGTCAACTCGTGGCAACGAATTTAGCGTTTTGATGGAAACATGTAGTATTTATATTTTTTTCATGTAACTGTGTTTACGACACGATGTTAAGTAAAACGTAAAAGCAAGTATCACACTTAACACAAAAGTAAATGTGAAAATAAAATTAACAAACCTTTTTGGCAGTTACATTCAAATGTCTTTGCCGGGGCATGCCCACCATCCTTCACTCTCGGGAATCTGTACAGACAGACTCTTGAATTAATGAGTTTTCTACTCTCTAGTAAGTTTCTAAAAGACGTCACGCTTGAAGGAATAGATTCCATCATTGGTGAAAACAAAATATTCCATATTTTTTCAATTCCATCTAAGAAGTCGAGATTGGCGGTGGAAGGTGCCAGTAATTCGAAGTGTTCGATTCCGCGGATGTTCTTTGTAAGTACACTCTTTGACAATCTTTCCCCAACGTTCTCTTTTCTTTAACGATGAAAAAAATCCAAAATTAGTTGAGAAATTATTATGCTTAAACAAATATCTGATGCAAGTTGTTTTTCTTTTTTGTCACATCGTCGGCGCACGTTCCAGAATCTGTATTTTTACAAGAGAACATTTTTGTTGTGATATGAAGAGTTTATTTCGCGGTCAAAGACGGTATTTCAGTGTATAAACAGGATGTCGTTTGAATTACATTTATGGAATTTTTACTCTTAAAAATATATCTTAATATGTGAAAATCATAATTATTTACTCAACTAAAACTAGTGGTTCAACAACAACACATATTTTTCGCATTGTTCCAAACTCTTCCAATTTTATAAAATTCCAAGAGTGCAATGAAAAGAAGACTTGCGTCATTTTTAAGCGCCCTTTGCTCTAACCACGCAAAAAAATTAAAGAAAATATCTGGAGCTTTTCGGAATCATTTTATTTAAATATTCATCTTCAATATTGTACTTTTGCAATGCCATTTTTTTGCATTTATCGAAAATATAGAGAATATAGAGAGTTTTTTACCGTTATTTTATACATAAGGGGATAAAAAGTAAATAAAAAAATCTTACACAGTTTTTGAGTCAATAATTATTTAAAATGAACCATATTTAGCGCACAATTACGCAAAAAGTTATCATATTTTGGAAAATTTGCACATGACGTTATTTCAAGGTCTGTCTTTGAAGAGTAGAGATCATGGAGGAAAGAAGTTTCTATATTCAATATTATATTCGTAGGATAATGGTGAAAACGTTTATAAGCTTTTGCAATTTTCGAAAAATCAGGGATTTCTATGAAACTCAGAACCAAGCCATTTTTTAGAGTTCTTTTCACCATCAGAGAATACATTTCAATTTTTAAAAAATTCTATTTTTAAGAAAATTTGGCATATGTTGTAACTTCATATAAAGGGCCCAACAATCAGAGTTTTCTGACGAAAAATCGCCGATTTTCAGCGCACGACATCAATCGCCTTCTTACGAAGTAAGGCGAGAAAATATAATGAATGAAAATACCTCTTTTGTTGTGCATCGACTATGGTCTTCTGATGTGATAACTCGTTTCTTATGTTGTATTTACCGGGAGCGATACGCTCAGCGTATCAACTGATGCCACTGCAGCGCCTCTGACCGGCAGGTCCAAGGTTCGAGTCCTGACGGCGGCAGGATTTTCGATACTAGCTTTGCAGGTAGGTCGAATTCCGTCGCTGTCTGGAGGAGAATTCTAGCGGCCAGCTGCTCTGATCGGTAGTTTTCGGTGGTTTCTCTGATCAACACCGTTCGAATGCCGGAGTAATACCCTATCAAACGGGCCACGGACCGCGCGCGAACTTTCCTTCCTCTCTTCCTTGTCCTATCCTTTCTCCTCACACACACACACACACACACACACACACACACACACACTAACATGCACTACACTATCACATTGTTCTGGAGACTGGTTAGCAGCTTAGAGCTTGTCCCGGTTGGGGGAGTTCTGGTTAGGGGGAAACCCCGTTAGCCGACGTTAGGTCGGCGCCGGATCTGGCCATCCAGCGGGAGATCACCGCCATATTCCGAGGGAAAACACGCACTACACTTACGGGAATAACGACCTAAGCTGTTGACGCGCTCGGAATCACTAACCAACCAACTAATGTATTTTTATTTCCTAAATTTCATCTAATAAACTGAAGTCGTATTTGTGGTGGTCACTCGGCACCCATTCCCACGCGGCGTTTGCTCTTCACCCTGGGAGCCAAAGCATCCGGTACGGTAATGCGTTGCCGAAACGAAGCGGCCGGGCGCGGCGCGGCTTACGGCACGCGCGCGGCCTTGCACCGCGGAGAGAGTAGCCGACGTAACGCCAGCGACAACGAGCAACCACCGGAAACCGGTCCCGTGCGCCCGCGCCGGAACCGGAACTTTCCCCGTTTGCAGGGGGCGCTTCCGCCTGCGGCCGGGCCTCCGCGCCTCATCTGACCCCGCCTGCAGCCGGAGCAAGGTCTCGGCGTCGCCATGCGCCTCGCGTACCCGGCGGAAGGATCTACATAGTCGCACGGCACTCGCGTTAGAGTCAAACTGTCGATACCATGAAATGTCGATACCGTGAAATATCGATACCATTAAATGCCGATACCATTAAATGTCGATACTATTAAATGTCGATACCATTAAATATCGATACCATTAAATGTCGATAATCTTACTATCATACTAGCCTTATTTCTTTTTATCTTTCGTGAAAGTATTCTGATGCTGATGTAACTAGTGATTACACAATTTTTTTTCATTCTCTACGGCTAGGGAAGTCGATTTGAAATCTTTATCTTCATATTTCTAAAAACCAACTCGACATAACGTATAGGTATTTACAAGTAAATCAAATACCTTCAATAAAGTTTTAGGGAATGGTCATAATCGTATATTGTACTTAAAACCATTGTAATGAATAGCTAACCGCGAGGCCGACAGATCTCTTCGGAACAGATTCGCAGCTTAACCTCTGAAGATGATATGTAATGCAATATGAAGAGGTCTCCGCGTCTGGAGTCGGTAGAATCTTGGCGGCAGGGCGACGCCGTCTCCTAGGCACAGGAGCCACCATTTCGGCTACCATTCTGCGATCAGCCTTGGGGCGAAATACCAATGGCATGATCTCTGCCAAGGACGCGGTGTCTTCCCATCAACCCAGTCGTGTCGACCGTCATACAGCGGCCTTCTTCAGGGCTAAAGCCCAAGTCCAAGTATAACCAAGGTCGCAGAAGGGCGAGCGAAACGTTGGCAACCACACGTAGAAAGCAGCAACTCGATTGCAAACGACCTGGTGTATCTGTAACTAATGGCAAATACACGATATATCGAGGAAACCTCTACGAAGTTCTCTCGAAATTACCGTAATTCAGCGTAACAACGTCTTTCAGGAATCGAGTATTTACTGTATGCTCGGCAAGGATCCGTGCGCTTTGGTCGCAAACTGATCAAATCACGCAATGTTAGACGCTTGGCCCACTCTAAATCGTGTGCACATGCTAGAAGGTTCATTGCAAAGGTTCTTTATAAGATATTCGTAGCCTTTAGCCTACAACGTGAAACGCCGGGACACGTACTATAACGTCGTGTCTTGTTGACCCAACTCACATTTGTTTGTGAACTAGTCAATTTTAACATTCTAGGAAACAATAAAATTCATTTTTTCCCCAAAAATATATCCTTTTCATCATATCAATTAACAATATTTTCTCCAAATAAATGCCCACCACTGCCCTGTCACGCATGCGCATTTCTCGCGGCTTCGGGTCATTTTCACCCGTACGTCGTAGAACAAAGGTTAAGTGATTGTGTTGTTACATCATTGTTTCCTTCAATCTATTAATAGAAAAGATTTGAAAAATATAAAATCAATTTTTGTTCGATGCAGTAGGTGTTTCACTGAAAAAATTGTCCAAATTATTCCTATAGTAAATTCACTACTCAGCCACGAACACGCTCATAAACCAAAGGACTGAGAAAAATTTTACAAAAATAGTGTTAGAAGAATAAAGCAAAAAAATATAACATGACATCAACCCACTAAGACATAACCGCTCGCTAAATGCAGACATAAACAAAATGTAACACATCCGCTTACTTTTTTTTCACGCTTAATGCCAGTCGATGTGTGTGGATAAGCTGATGTTAAAAGTGTCGGGGCAGCTAGTGGAAAAGGCAAGAAAGGAAGCCTCCTTCTGCTGGTGTTAGTTGCACGTATGTTCCTCTCAATATTAAATACCAATTATGAGCTGGACCCGCTGGCGATTTGCGGCCTGATCGGGAGCGACTCCGGTATTTTCCTCGTTAGTTAAACATCCCTTTATTGAATCACGTCGATGATTGAGGCCTCTCGAGGTCGCGTTCTACAAGGCGTAGATATCAAAATCAAAGCACGAAATTTGGACAGACGGATGAATAACAGAGGCATCCTTGTGGGTTTAGGCAACAAATTACGATTTAAAGAGCTTTTCAATTATCCACATGGTACCTTCAAAGTTATTGCACTAAGAAATTGCTAGCATGCTGCAAATAAATAGCTGGCTCCTTACTGTTATCGTATCAATGTCTCATTTTCTCTAACACACGTGAGAATGATAAACGCGAATCTGTCAACGACAGTGTACATGAGATATGTATAAAATTGCGTATATGACACTAACGATATTATAAGCCTTTGCTCGCGTATTTCTGCACTGACGAGGTTGTCTCAGTTTTCGGAATTTACACAAAAGAGTCTTAAATCTGTGCAACGTCTAATTTTAATGTATTTTTTAGCTAAAATACTTTTAAACCCAATTGACGCTTCGCTACGCATTTTTAAGTTATCGTGGTACTGGTATTCATCTTTACAAATTACACAAATAAACTTTCAGTCTGTGAAAAAACTTGTTACGCTTTTTATGTCAAAATTCTTTATTGCCGACCAGTTCGCTAACAATTGAAAGCAAACGTTATTCTAATAATGCAATGTATGGCGCTCGTCCTCTCCCATCCTGCGGCGGATTCTTTCCTCGAGTCCGTGAAAGCATAAGACCCAAATAGTCACTAATTATAATAAAAAGAAACTCAAGTGGTTCCTCCCTGACTGCAGAGTGATGATCTAGCCGAGTCACTGCCAAAAGTGCTCATCAGCTCTCAAGCGTCGGCGTCGCTGCAAGCGACAGACGCATCTCCACGCAGCTGACGCCCTCTGCCGGCAGCGCGACAGCGACCGTCGGCACTGACCGCCCACTGAACTGAACACAGCCCTCTGCGCACGCCTTTTTGCTGGCGGGTGCGCTCGAGTCCAACTGTGTCACTGGAGCGGCTGCGATGCTCCTCTGGCGGCGCTAACGCCTGAGTGCCAATCGGTAAGCCACGACGGCACTACAACACCCTACATAAGACCTCTTTCATTTATTAACTGCGTCGTATAAGAAATAGAAATTATATTTTCACTGCTAACGTCATCATTTCATGCTTTCTTAAAATTTTTTCTTCTTATTTTGTTGGCCGCAAACTGGCCATTAATGGACCACGCGAACATGCAGTTGTGCCCACCGAGGCCTACTCATATTTTTCCTGAGGATATACACGTGACTTTATTGGGGGGAGGAGGTTAGCATTTTTGCTAAGTCCGTTTTTCATACCCCAGGGTTGTTAGCGCTACGGGATGAGGTATGCGAATGATGATGATGATGATGATGATGATGATGATGAAGGATGAAATTGAGAATCACAAACATTCAAAGATGCACACAAGCACAACCATGCCCGATGCGGGACGTGAACCAGTGATCCTTCGTTTCAAGACTGGCACGGCAATAGCGATCTCAGCTACTCGGATCGGCAAACTATTCTTTTTTAGGAGACTTTTTTTCCAGTCAACAGATCCTATCATGCGTTTGAGTGTAAAACGAATCCCCAGGCGCACCAGATTGGTTGTACTGGAAAATAACGACACCGGAAAATGACGAACGTGATACGACTGCGCGTCAGAGCGGAGGTTGCACGGCGGATGTGGATTCGCAGCCGCCTCCAGTCGTCAGAACACGTGCTCAAATGACCCCGCACTTGTGGCAAGATATTAGGGCGTCGCGCATAGCGCCAATGTTCCGACGGCGGGAGCGGCCACGAGGCCGACTTGCGGTCAGCGCAGGCGTCAAGGGGCGTGGCTCGATTCATTATCGAGACAACGGTGCCCCGTGCGGCTCGCCGCTTTTACTCTCTTGCTACGCTTCCGTATGCTGCAGAGGCTACGTCAATCATGTTGTTGGCGTTGTTGCAAATTAAATCAATTCCTAAACGTGTGAAATGTATGGTAAATACGAAGTGAAATGTCCGACACGCCAATACAGATTGATTCCTATACGTGTGGATTCGCTCATATCTTCTGTCTGCCCTGGCGGATCCCGGGCGGACCATGAGCCCCCCCCCCCAAAAAAAAATCTAGAATTTTCGTTTACCTTCCATTATTTGGCAAAATTATTTAAATATTTATGTTCGAATTATGTAATTATTTAAACAATTCTATTTTTACAGTATCATAACTACAGTACGTAAATAATAAACGATATTATAACAAATATGTTTATTATTTAACAAAAATCTACGACCCCCCTCCAAAAAAAAAAAAAAAGAATCGGCTGGATCCGCCCCTGTCAGTGTATATCTATAAAATGGCTCGCATTAAATACACTGTCTGTCTGCTGAACTCTACGAAATGTGTACTATTAAAAACATAGCATTTTCTAAACATATTTCTTTGCTTGACTCTAAAACGCTGATTTTTTAAATTGTGTCAATTTTATTGCGCACAGACAATATTTCATGCGGCTCTACTACAAATAGAAAGCTCCTCTGCACCTGCTGCATTGAGATTAAAGAAAGGAGCCCAGTGGGCGCACCGGCGCGGGAGGAAAACCAAGGAAGTGAGGTTGCGTGAGAAGCAATTGGAATTCAGTTATCTCTTCGCTACCTGCTCGCAGCGAAGCCGCTGCCTACTCTCTCGCTAAAAACAGATCTTATCGCAGCAGAGTGAACACGGAATTAGAACGAGGTTGTCGATTCGTGGTGAAAACAAGACGTGTAACATTCCTTTGGTCAGTGTCAAGAAGCGGTGGGAATGAAGTCAGTCTCTATTTCACCCTCGTGTGAGTCATCGGGAAGAATCGTATTCGTGAAAAAAAGTTACTCTGTTTAGTAATTTTGGACTAGCGATAAGTAACTAGAGCAAACTCGTACCACACATGACAAGAGGGCGAAATATCATTGTTGGATTAAATTAACATTACATAAAGTGAATTATTCGAGCTTTTTGTCACAGAAAAAATATACTTTAAAATAATTTTTCGTTTAGGTAACTAAAAATGCTCATTAATTCCATGAAAAATCGTTGATTACCTCTAAGTTAATAGCACCCGTGCAAAAAAAAATTCCACCGTGCAATTAAAAACTCACACCTACCAATCAGAATTCAGAAAAGGAGACAAATAGTATAATTAGTTTAATTTAAGCTAGCTGACTGGCGGAACAACATAAAATATTTAACGTCAGTAAATTACATGTTTTACATGTAAAACACTTGGTCTTAGGATTACGAATGTATAAAATGTAAACGTCAGTTGTTTTTCCCATTCTAAAAAGGACGCAATAGAAAAACTGTGCCAGATGCGACCAGTTCTTTTTTAATTCACAATTTATATATGCTGTATTCTATCTTATATCTGCCTTTACTTTTCGTGGGAAGTAATGTTTTCATAACTTTGTCAGCTTCTTCGAATATTTTATCCGCAATAAGTTCATTACCTTCCCTATGCAAATATTTCTAGCAAACCCGATGCAACGTCCACTAAATACAGATTTTTCAACGTCATCAAACACATGCCTTGAACTGTAAAGAAATGCTTGAATTTCTCAAAATTTCTATTATTCTTAAATGGAAACGAAAAAATATTGAACGTAACATGTGGATAAAAGGGTACAACTGCAATCGTGTACAAGAAAACTCGCACCTATCGTCGCTCGTATTCTTGAACATACCACTCATGCAATTATTCTCCTCTTTATCCATGCGTTTCGTTAATTACTACTATGAAATAGATTATTAATAATGTATATTATTCACCTATCGTCATTTCTTTTTAATAGTTGCGTTTTGTTCTGGTTGAGATCCGTAGCATTAAAAATTAGTTTATGTAGCTGGGACTTGAGAATAAAGCGATGACCCAGTAAATAAACAGTGTTTTCGTAAAAGGAGTTCGAAAAGCACACACCAAGAGCTAAGAAAGTGGTGAAAAACATGGAAAACCACAAAAGAATCGAGGAGGCTGTGTACGCATTTTATGTCACGTTTGTTCCCTTAACTCACAGCAAATAAGAGGTGATAGTTGCCAGAAAGTAGGTTACCTTCTCTTTGACAAATATCCTTTTGACCACGATTATTATTCTTGTCGAGCTAGGAGCACTGATTAGCAGCAACATCAGTCACGCTCAAGAAACGTCTGAAGCCGCAAGGCGTAAATTGTCTGTAATTGCTACGAACATCACTTAGGCTTTCTCTTGGTCACGGAATTTAAATTTTACAGAAAACAAAATTGCAAAGGACAGAAAGATACCATTAAGCATGCACATAAAGCTAATTTTGTCTACGTAAGTACCAATTCTACGAGAACAATAGGTTTGAGCAATATGTTTGTGGTTCTCCAAAATTATATGGCTTATGCAGGTGTCTTATTAGATATTTTTGTTAATCTGGCAATGTTGAAGAATTTAATTAAGTTCGTGTTTCAGAATATGGGTAACGAAAAATAAACTTTTCATTATTGATGAAACATTATTTTCTGCGCAGTTCTTTCCAGACTTTCTAAATACTGAAGTAAAACTTGCAAAATAGAAAGATTTTATAATCATGAGTTTTGTCACAAAAGAATTATATCCCCTCTCTAGTTCCACTTTCATTGAGTTGCTTAAAAACATTCCCATGATTTCCTCGAAATATATTATGAGTGTCATGTTAATTTTCAATTTCCTTATCAAATATCTTCTCTTCCTAACTTCATGAGTTCTCTTAAGCTTTGTGAATTAACATGTTCGTTTGCGCTCATAGTACTCCTTCAAACTAAGCAAAAAAAAATACTACTATTCAAAACACGGGCGAACATCCTCGGATACATTCATTCACAAATTCACATACTTTTCACGCAGGCGTTTGTACAACTACTCACTAACATGCATACCTTGACCTACATGACGAGTACACACAATTCAAGCAGCGTCAGGCATCCCACACAACGTGCACGTATGTGCCCCGTCGCGTCATCGCATCAACTGATGTCACTGCAGCGCCTCTGACCGGGAGGTCCTAGGTTCAAGTCTCGGCAGCGGCAGACGACTAGCTTGTCAGCTAGGTCGAATTCAGTCACTGTCTGGAGGAGGATTCTAGCGGCCGGCAACTCTGTTCGGTAGTTTTCCGTGGTTTCTCCGATCAACACCAAACGAATGTCGGAGCAGTACCCTAACAAACGGACCCCGCGCGATCTTTCCTTCCTCTTCCTCGTCCTATCCTCACCTCTTACTTACACACACTTACACTCACATGCACTACACTAACACACATGCCGGGAGACCGGTCGGAAGTTTAGATCTTGTCTCGGCTGGGGAGGTCCCCTGGTGGAGGGATATACCTGTTTGAGGAAAATCCCGCTAGCCGAGGTAGGTCGGCGCCGGATCTCACCATCCAGCGGGGGAAGATCACCGCCACCAGCCGAAGAAAAAGCATGCACTACACTACGGAACTAATGACTTTAGCAGATGTGACGCTCGGAATCACAACAATCAATCATTCAACGTGCGCTCATCTATTTCTAGTCCTACGTATGAAGAAGTTGTAACTTGTAGATGTAGACATACTGTCAAGATAACTACCAATAAGTATATTTTAAATAGAATAGTTCAAATCGATGTATAATCACACATGCATAGACGCGTGATCATTGTATACGCTCCATCGTTTTAAGCGTAACTAATGAAAACAACTCAACAAAAACACACAACTTGACACGACAGTTGCTGTAGGCGATTGTCGATAGATTAATACCATAGTCTAGTGCAGACGATTTCAGATGTCACGGTCGCCAGAATGTCCAAATTCCCATGGTGTCTTTCCATTACACCAAGTAAACACCTAAATACTCGCCCTGATGTACACAAATGCTTTAATACTTTCATTTATTACTTACAAATGCTTTAAAAGACCATGCACGCTCAGGCTGACGTGCTTAGAGAGATATTCCTTACATAAATAACACACTAGTATACGTGATTCGAATGTTTTCGGCTCTCTGATTAGACAACACTTTCATTCTCACGCCTACACTGACATTCCATGCGTCAGGTGTGGCACACACTTGCTGAATATGTATATTTTCTTCTCATATTCATACATTCGAAATCACGTTTTCTCAAGCGTATTCTTGGTGACGAACCCAACGGTTAAATATTTTAAAATTATTTCTCTTTTGTTATCGTTAACTCAAACATGAGACTATGTACATTTCACTAAAAAATACGCTTATAGCACATCCATGCGCACATTAAAATTAAAATTTACTACATCGCAATAGCCGGAAATCACATACATTCACGCGCCCTCAGACACACACACACACTCACACACACACACACTCACACACACACACACAACACACACACACACACACACACACACTCACGAATCAACATAAATATAAACTACAAACCATTTCGTTATGCACACAACTTCATCTCTTCTATCCGTTACAGTCACGTATGTGTAGAGTCAACCATGGCAGCAGACATACATTCCAAATCAAATACCAAAAACAAAGTACTCGTTGCACTACTCAGATGTTGCAATTAGCATTTGGTATTGGATACTTCGACGTAGAATTTCACCTAATAAAATGCCTCAAAAAATTTGATTTGGAGGATTTAATTCACATTTCACATGCAAACGGAATTCTACTATTTACGAATTCATGGTAGAACATTAACTCGGTAAAGTTTACAAACCTCATATCCTCAATTGTATTATGTAGATTTATGTTTTATTTATCGTACAGCTTGTGTTTTCTGGGCATCAGCACAATGGCCGTAGTTGGAAATAGAAAGCAGAACACGGCCGACGTCACATCTTCCCGGTAAGGCGTTTGTACTGACAGATGCTATAATCACGACAATGGTAAGTTTAGTAACCAGCATGAAGGCAGAGACGATGGTGAAATGGGAGGCGGGGAAAACGGGAGTACCTCAAAAAATCTACCGTGAAATGGGAAAGAAGTGCAATTTGATCTCTACACCAAGGGTTGTCCCATTAATTTGTAGAATTTTATCAAATATATGGCTATTGAAATTAATCCATATTACAAATTCAAGGGGATTACTTTGTTTCTGGCCTCCTTCTGTTGTCTTATTATCCGCGCACGTTTTCTTGAGCCCTGGCTTCGTAGCGGGAGGAGAGGGGAGGTTCGTTATTTTCACAAAAGGAATTTTATATCAAATTTGTAGTTCGTTTTTCGACGCGAAATAGTGTCTATTATGGGAGCGAACATTTCTGGTTATCAGATTTTGTCCACAATGCTCGTTACGATCGCTTATTCTTAATTCAACTCACGTTGGTAAAGGAGTGGGGGTGTTTATTTTAGGGCTCAAGAAAACGTGCGCGTATGAAGGCGGCTCCACACATTCGTTATTCGGCGAACACCGAGCAACCGAATCCCGAGTCGTGTGGATGAGTTGCTTGCTATTTCCCGAGTGACGAACATTCGGGGTTCGTCCTACCCACCGCGTGTCGGTCTTTTGGACACATCAAAGGGAGCGAACATTGCCCGAACACGTCAGCTGCTCGGGATTGGACGAGCCCCAGCTCGCTGCTCGGCGGATGCCGAATGTGAGGAGCCGTCTTTATACCCACCGCGTGTCGGTCTTTTGGACACATCAAAGGGAGCGAACATTCGCCGAACACGTCAGCTGCTCGACATTGGGCGAGCACTAGCTCGCTGCTCGGCGGATGCCGAATGTGTGGAGCCGTCTTTATACCCACCGCGTGTCGGTCTTTGGACACATCAAAGGGAGCGAACATTCGCCGAACACGTCAGCTGCTCGGGATTGGACGAGCCCCAGCTCGCTGCTCGGCGGATGCCGAATGTGTGGAGCCGTCTTTATACCCACCGCGTGTCGGTCTTTTGGACACATCAAAGGGAGCGAACATTCGCCGAACACGTCAGCTGCTAGGTATTGGGCGAGCACTCGCTCGCTGCTCGGCGAATGCCGAATGTGTGGAGCCGTCTTTATACCCACCGCATGTCGGCCTTTTGGACACATCAAAGGGAGCGAACATTCGCCGAACACGTCAGCTGCTAGGTATTGGGCGAGCACTCGCTCGCTGCTCGGCGAATGCCGAATGTGTGGAGCCGTCTTTATACCCACCGCATGTCGGCCTTTTGGACACATCAAAGGGAGCGAACATTCGCTGAACACGTCAGCTGCTCGGTATTGGGCGAGCACTAGCTCGCTGCTCGGCGGATGCCGAATGTGTGGAGCCGTCTTTATACCCACCGCATGTCGGTCTTTTGGACACATCAAAGGGAGCGAACATTCGCCGAACACGTCAGCTGCTAGGTATTAGGCGAACACTAGCTCGCTGCTCGGCGAATGCCGAATGTGTGGAGCCGTCTTTATACCCACCGCATGTCGGTCTTTTGGACACATCAAAGGGAGCGAACATTCGCCGAACACGTCAGCTGCTAGGTATTGGGCGAGCACTCGCTCGCTGCTCGGCGAATGCCGAATGTGTGGAGCCGTCTTTATACCCACCGCATGTCGGTCTTTTGGATACATCAAAGGGAGCGAACATTCGCCGAACACGTCAGCTGCTCGGTATTAGGCGAACACTAGCTCGCTGCTCGGCGGATGCCGAATGGAACATCAAAGGGAGCGAACATTCGCCGAACACGTCAGCTGCTAGGTATTAGGCGAACACTAGCTCGCTGCTCGGCGAATGCCGAATGTGTGGAGCCGTCTTTATACCCACCGCATGTCGGCCTTTTGGACACATCAAAGGGAGCGAACATTGGCCGAACACGTCAGCTGCTCGGTATTAGGCGAACACTAGCTCGCTGCTCGGCGGATGCCGAATGTGTGGAGCCGTCTTTATACACCGCGGCTGTGAGCGGGCGTCGACCGCCCCTGGGCCGGTCAAGGTTGTCGTATCCGGGTCACTGGGCAGCGCGGCGTGGACACCGGGCGGGCGGCAGGGCAGCCGACGCGGCGTTTTATGTAGCGAGCGCGCGTCTTCCAAGCGGCTCGCGGGTCGTGGAGTGGGAGGGGAGGGGAGGGGAGGGGGAGGGGGGGGGGAGGGGGGGGGGGGGGGGGGGAAGGAGCATCAGCTGGCGCCGGAGAGAGCGCGGCGGCGGGACGAGGCGAGGCCAGCCCTGTGCCCGATCGGACGAGAAAGCGGCGGAGGCGGCGCCCCGCCCATCGCCCGCCCGCCCGCCCGCGGGCGACAACGCCTCCGCGGCCGCAGCAGCAACGGTTGGCTTGACGGTCGCCTGACAGCGGGGATGCCCGAGCGGGCTTGCACGACGGTTTCAGCTTGCTAATTTTTTTCTTCCCTGCAGGGGGACTGCGTCCTATATTTAAGATAACCGTCTACCATTATGAATAGACCTGTTTCAGATGGATTGAGGTGGATGCGTGTAAATGTTTCGACCAATTTCTATCGTGATTGCCTTCACGCACAGAACATTGACAGATAAAATAGTACTTTCAAATGCACAGTACGTTGTTAGCCCCCTGTTTTTATTTTTACTTGCATTAAATCATGAATTCTTGTATTGTGACTAGTATTATAGTACTTGAGTACTATACGCACTTGAGTACGCAAAGTACTTGAGACGTACATTGCTAGTACTAATAATGTTATTTTTTTGTTTCAGTCAGTGACCCCGCGTAATATATATGCTAGAACAAAACAAATTAATTTGTAAAGTATAAAAACGTATTTTAAGGCATACCTTCTGTATATTTATATCCTAAAAAGCAACTTTTCCAACATATTCTTAGACTTTCTTTAGTTAGATCTGCCTTCGACAATGCAAACAAATTTTTTATCTATTACCCATTAAAACGAGAAGGCAATAGTTTTCTATAATGAATGTAAACGTAATAAACGTCAATTTCTCCATGGGACTGCATATTGCTCTACTATTCTAGTTCAAGTGTCAATAATAAAATTAAAGTCAAATCGCCTTTAACGCCAGAGCGTGAGAAAGTTGACTCATTTTTCCCGTTAAGTATCGAAACTCCACTTTTTTTCAGAAAGGCATTCCACTGATATTAAAGTCTCGGGAAATGCACACACCGGACTCCAAGCATTCTCGACGCTCCAGATGTTTGTCCAGTGCTTATCGCCCGAAAGAGCCGCGGCGTTTTCCCAAATAGGAGGCCCCACTTCCTGAGGATCCTCCGCGCCGCCCACGGAACGAGTGACTTGTCGGTGCCGCGCCGCCGAGGGAACGCGGTCGCCTGACCTGGAGGTCGCGCTGTATTGTCGTCCTGCCCAGAGCCACCCACATTCGACGTGAGAAAGAGAGGGGTGATGGAGTGTTCGGGGCTCCACAGGACCAAGAGAGAGCGACAAGGCGGAAGTAGACAGTGGAAGTGAGATGATATTTCTAGTGGTGACAGAGGCCACTGAAGTGATGGACTGCGGTATACTCTGATTTAAACATAGCTGCACTTCAAGGTTACGAGCTGCAAAATGTAGGGAACACTGTTATCCAATCGGGAGCTTCGTTTGGACTTTATTTTTTGGTATTGGAGCTCCCGATTGGATAGCAATGTCTCCCTCTCCTTTCAGCTCGTGACCTTCAAGTGCAGCTATTTTTAAATCAGAGTTTAGTGATTGTATTACGGGAGATGAAGTCTTGGCTGAATGAGGTACACACGGTCCAAACAATGGAATTAAAAAGGATTTGTGAAGGCGCAGAATACACATAATTTGGGGAGATTGCAGGATTAGGTAAGTAGGACAAAAGTATCTAAAAGTTCTAGAATTCAAAAGTCAGAACAGCGAAAAAAAGAATAGAAGATAAACAGATGGGATGATTTGAGGATCAGAGGCACTACGTACGGCAGTAGGAACACTCCTCAAAGAGCACGGAAAACAATGAAGGGTAAATTGGTGGAATCACTCTATAAACACGGCTGCCGTAGAAGGTTAATCGATTATTAAGAGGGGAGCATAATAAGATGGCGAAGGTATCAGAGGAAATATTAAAAATAAGACAATTAAAAAATACACCCAAGAGGTTCAATCAGCAATACCATGGACATTATTCTTCAATAATACAGCATACTTTTTAACTATTGTCATACCAAAAAAATTTTCCCCAAACGGGCGCCGCCTAAAACAAGAAGGGGAACCACATTTCTGGGCCATTTTGGGTTTCTTTTCCCTTTAACTTCTTTCTTTACTTTGATACAATTTAGTAGGAAATGCTAATAAACAAAAATTACTACAAAATACCATAAGGATAAGTTTATTTATTTATTTATTTATTTATTTACGTCAAAACAGTTAAACACTGTGTATGACGTGCTTTGGGGAGAAGTGAATATTGTGCACGTTTTCAAAATTCTGTGATCCCAACACTAAGCCATATACTATTTGAATTTTGGAAAAAGAAAAAACACGCTCCGATGTAATAAAATCTATTTCCAAGAATAAATAAGCAATCAATTTTGGGCTCTTATCCAGCATGTCCTCGTCAAGGAATAATACTTCCTGACGCGACAGCATGAAAACGATAATTTGAATAATTATATTTCCCACTGAATTCTAGAAGACCTGCACAGATAATGAAGTTACATTTATGTTCAGAAGCAAAACAAGGGGTCATCTCAGCATTTCCTCAATGGATCAGGGAAACTGGACGATAAAAGGATAATGAAACTATAACTTATTTTAACAATACAATTATAAAATACATTGATTTTTATGTTGAACATTCTACAGAGTTTCCTGATGGTTGGGAAGCCTCTTTCAAAAATGTATCAATTCCACAAATAGTCATCTTAAAAAAAGGGGGAAAGCAAGAATTGATAATTTTTACAGAAATAAAGTGTTTTATTACGTAAGGCTACGGATTCTCTTTCGAAATTTTGAAGTGGGGGCACAACCTTTCTGCCCCCTACACCTGTGTACAAGCTTGGCAATCTTACAGTGAAGCAAATTAACAGATATATTACATTTTCAGAATAAAAACCTTTTCTGATTCGTTATTTATTGCAGGAATGACGTGCACGGTGGGGCGGAACGTCGGTAAGGGTGGTAAAATGGTGGGGCGGGGATATGGAAGCCAGGAGCAGTTGGGGAAACGGACGGCGAGGGAATGAGTAACAGGGAGTGTGGTAGTGTGGAGGTACAACAACGGGGGGCGCGAGGGAATCAGATTGATTGATTTGTTTGATTTTTTCGTGTTTCCGGGCGAGTCAACTGCTTTAGTCATTAGTCCCGTTAGTATAGTGCATGTTTTTTTCTCGAGAGAAGGCAGTGAACTTCCCCCGCTGGATGGCGAGATCCGGCGCCGACCTACCGTCGGCTAGAGGGGTTTCCCTCAACCAGGACTCTCCCACCAGCGGGACAAGTTCTAAGCTCCCGACCGGTCTCCCGGAATGTGTGGTAGTGTAGTGCATGTTAGTGTAAGTGTGTGTGTAAGGGGAGAGGACAGGACAAGGAAGAGGAAGGACAGATCGCGCGTGGTCCGTGGCCCGTTTGGAAGGGTACTGCTCCGCCATTCGCCTGGTGTTGATCGGAGAAACCATGGAAAACTACCGATCAGAGCATCCAGCCGCCAGAATTCTCCTCCAGGCAGCGACTGAATTCGACCTACCTGAAAAGCTATTGTCGAAAATCCTGCCGCCGTGGGGAGTGGGAACCTAGGACCTCCCGGTCAGAGGCGCTGCAGTGACATCAGTTGATGCACTGAGTTACCGCTCCCGGTGGGTGCGAGGGGATCAGCAGAGCATTGAAATTGCGAGTCTCCATTGGGGCGGAGCGAAGGCGACCGTGTCGGCATGGCAGGTCGCGGGGTCAACGCCGCCGATGCGTCGCTTTCCCGCGGCGCGGCGCGACGGTCGCTTGGCGTCATCGCGGTCAAGGCGAGGCCCGCCCCCGCACGGGAGCCAAGCCACGGCGCTCGCACCGCACGGGCGCGCGGCGGGCCGGTTCAGCGACCCAAGCGCCCGCCCGCCCGCAAACTGCGGGCTTCGACGAAGGCTCTCCGCTGCCCGGGGGACGTCGCGTCGAGGGCAGTGATGGCGTCGTTTCGATTGATTGATTAGGAATTTCGGGTGCGTCAACTGCTAAGGTCACTAGTCCTGTAAGAGTGGCGCATACTTTTCTTCGGAAGGAAGCGGTGATATTCCCCCTGTGGATGGTGAGATCCGGTGCCAACCTATCGTCGGCTAGCGGGGTTTTTCTCCAACCAGGCACCGGGAGCGGTAGCTCAATGCATCAACTGGTGTCACAGCAGCGTCTATGATCGGGAGGTCCTAGGTTCGAGTCCCGTCAGCGGCAGGATTTTCGACACTAGCTTTTCAGCTAGGTCAAATTCAGTCGCTGTCTGGAGGAGAATTCTAGCGGCCGGCTGCTCTGGTCAGTAGTTTTCCGCGGTTTTTCCGATCAACTCCAGGCGAATGCCGGAGCAGTATCCTAACAAACGGGCCACGGACCGGGCGCGATCTTTCCTTACCTTCCTTGTCCTATCCTCTCCCCTTACACACACACACACACACACACACACACACACACACTAACATGCACAACACTACCACATATTCCGGGAGACCGGTCGGGAGCTTGTCCCGGCTGGGGCGGTGCCCCGCTGGTGGGAGATTCCTGGTTAGGGGGAAACTCCTCTAGCCGATGGTAGGTCGGCGCCGGATCTCGCTATCCAGCGGGGGCATATCACCGGCATCTCCCGAGAAAAAAACATGCACTACACTAACGGGACGAATTACCAAAGCTGTTGACGCGCCCAGAAACACGAAAAAATGAATCAATCAATCAATCAATCCAACCAGGCATCTTCCACCAGCAAGGCACCGCCTCAGCCGCGGAATCTCTAAGCTCCCAGTGTGGTGCATGTAAGTGTGAGTGGTGAGGATAGGTCAAAGAAGAGGAAGGCTTGCGGTTCGTGGCCCATTTCTTAGGGTACTGTTCCGGCATTAGCCTGGTATTGATCGGAGAAACCACAGAAAACTACCAATCAGAGCAGCCGGTCGCTAGAATTCTCCTCCAGACAGCTAATGAATTCGACCTAGTTATGTAGCTAGTGTCGAAAATGCTATCAACTCGAACCCTAGGACCTCCCAGTCATAGGCACAGCAGTGACATCAGTTTATGACCTGAGCCACCTCTCCCGGTTGTCGTTTCGACCATTCTCTCGTGGTCTTCTTCAGGGCTTGAGTACAAGAAGTGAAGTGCAAGTGAAGAAGAGCACAGAATGATTTATGATGGGTCTAAACGTCGGCTCGACTGCCCTCGACGCCGCGTGCTCCGAGAGCCTGCACATGACTGGCCACGGAAACCTATCACTGCACGGCTTATGTTCGGCAAGACGTATTTATGGAAAAGTCGGCGTCAAGAATGCTGACAGGAATATGCTTCCACGAATTCCAATTCTAGCTCTCTATAGGCTTCGATTCTATTATTTTTGAAAACGTTACTCATTGCACGAGCCTCCAACGGAGAACATTTGGTCAATTTGGATAATCTCTACATATTTGGTAAGTACTATTTGAGACAAAATTATTTTACTAATTTTTCCACGAACATATTTTTAACCCCACAATTTGGAACTAAATAATGAAGAATTTTTAGGAATAATTTTCACCTTATGTATCATAATATAACGACAATAAACTATACAACGCATAGGTTTTAAAGGAGTTGATAAAACTGACTGATGTTTTTGCATCTGATAGTGAGATACAAACACCAACACCCCAAATGTGTGACGATGAAAGATATTGTTCGATGTCCGAAACTTGCATGAAGTAGGTCTGCGGATCACCATAAATCTGATGAAGTATTCAAAGCGTTACACGTACAGAAAATCTTCGAATATACCGGATGATTACAATTTATTTCACTTTAAAAACTACAAGCCAAAATTATTGTATGGATATTTGCTTCCATCTACTGGCAAAGCAAACATAGCAACGCACGCAATACGAAATATGAGACATTTTCATGAAGGTGGAGTTGATTTCACAGGCGATTATCACTAACGCCTCCGGAATGCCGGGCGCGCCTCCGTGCGGGCGCTTCGGTGGAAGACGTGGGCGAGGCGGCGGACAAACAGCGCTGGAAAGCAGGGAGGGCGCGGCGCGGGCGCGGAGGGCACAGCCACGGGCCTCGGCAGGTGCTTCACACGCGAGGCTAGTCCCCACCTCATTCAGAGGCGCCGCAGACCCATCACATGGATCTCTTCACCTACACAACTACAATACTAGCTGACGAATATATAAACGAATAAACGAAAATATTTAAATCAAAATATTTAAACCAAAATATTCAAACCAAAATATTTAAACGAAAATATATAAACGAAAAATTAAACAAAATTTTAAACGAAAATATTTAAACCAAAATATTTAAACAAAATATTTAAACAAAATATTTAAACAAAATATTTAAACAAAAATTTTTATTAAACAAAATATTTAAACGAAAATATATAAACGAAAATACTAAACTGAAAAATATTATAAACGAAAATATTTAAACCAAAATATTTAAACGAAAATATTTAAACGAAAATATTTAAAAAAAATATTTAAACAAAAAATTTAAAAAAAAATATGTAATGATATAAACAAGTTAACTGAAATATTGCATTAAAACTGTTTGCAGTATAAATTAAATATAAATTTATTTTATGGCACTTTATATTTTCTCTATTGAAATATACCTATTGCATCTCTAAATGTTCACTTATTTTATGATTTAAAGTTTTTTTTTTATTTTGTATATTTACAAAAACGTAGATTGTAAATTTAACAAAAGAAGAATATTGTTGAAAACACGCCACATAAAAATACTATGTATAAATGAACAGATAATAAACTATAAACTCAGTAGTGTTAACCATCACAACTGGTTATCGATTATTAGTAATTCCAAGAAACAACAATGCACATTATTTTTGTAGAACAAGCTGGGAATAATAATAATAATAATAATAATAATAATAGTAATAATAATAATTATTATTATTATTACTATTAATTATTATTATTACTACTACTACTATTATTTACGAATTTCAGCCATTCTGTTAGTGTATTGATTCAGTGGTGAGGTGTAGTTGACATTTACATAATTGGAACGCCTTCAATCATTCCAATCATTCTGTTAGTGCACAGCGGAGAGCTAATCGCAACTTAAGAGTTAGGCGTTCTTTGACACATTGTCTCAATACCTCAATAAAAATTAATCTCATCATCTCTAATGACATATTTCTAAAGTAGGGTTTTCCGTTCAGAAACATTGTTCGATTATGTACAACAATTTTCGCATTTAGAAACATTTCTTAATTAATAATTAATATGAAAAATGTGAATTCAATACACTGGTTAGAGGACTTTTCTGAGTTGAAAGACGATCAGTAATTTTGTTAGCGAAATAAATACATTGATATCCAAATTTAATATATTCATAACACTGAAAATATATTTGAAACAACTGATGTGTAAAATTGTAGATTTTTAAAGTTGCTCATGTAGATTTTCTAACCTATAATGCTTTAATTATTCAAAACAGTCGTAAGTACCAATAATTTGAAGAAAGAAAAGCAATGAAGATACATCTTTATTGAACTATGATCATATTGTTTTTAGTACTGTTTCATTGACGAACCTTACACAACTCGACGGTTACAAAGCTAAGGGTGTCAGTGGGCCGTAATATCAGAATAGAGGAATCAGTTGCTTCCCTTTTACCGCTTCTCCATATATGCACAGGATTACATGTATCCCTGTTGTGAAACCATAGCCCAAAATATTACACACGCATCAGTTGTCAGTTTTAACACTTTCAGGCGCCGTTCAAACTTGGCGAGCACAATGCTGCGCTTCCCTCCGGCTACGCGATGTCCTACATCTAAAATCAACACGGCGCACACAAATTTGCCACTCAACGATCCCTATCTGCGCGCCCAGCCATTAATTCCAGCGAAAAGCGGATTCGTCAGCAGTGCTGTGGAAAGTTGTGGGCTGGTCCACCGCCATCTCTTCTGCCACCGCCGCCGCCGCCACCACAAGAAGAACTTTCGAGGAGACTCCATGAGTGCCACTGACCCACTGATCACAAGCCCGCCCACCCACTCGCCGCCCCGTCGCCCCACACCCCGTCTACCAGTTCGCCCAACCCCCCCCAACCCCCAACCAGTTCGCTCGCCCAACAGCTCGCTCGTCTACCAGTTCGCTCGTCTACCAGTTCGCTCGTCTACCAGTTCGCTCGTCTACCAGTTCGCTCGTCTACCAGTTCGCTCGTCTACCAGTTCGCTCGTCTACCAGTTCGCTCGTCTACCAGTTCGCTCGTCTACCAGTTCGCTCTCCCATCAGCTTGCTCTCCCACCAGCCCGCGTGCCTACCAGCTCGCGCGAGATTAATGCAAGCACTTCCCCTCAATGCCATATACCACGCCGGAGAGAACTCCAGCGAGTGGTTAAAGGAGTAGCTCCCCTTCTGCTGAGCATTTGAAAGTTTCGTTTTCTCAATTACTTCTGCAGCACAAAACGATCGTGCGATACATTTTCACCTGAATTCATGCAGCGTTTCCTCTTTTATTCCAGTACACTTCAACCATTAAGACTAACGTGAATTTCTATTCGATGTGACATGTCACGAGGGAGAGAACGTGCTGCGAATGATTTACAGAACTTGCTCCTATTAGGATGATACTTTTGAAAGTTCTCCATTAATTGCTTCTTCTACACAAAACAGAAAGCGGTTGCATTTAACCTGGTTCATAACTTTTCCTGTTTCATTCCAGTATATTTTAGTGGCGTATGCAACATGTATTTCTAAGAGGCATAAAATATCACACAGGAGATAACATGCTGGGGGGACATTATCCGCTGTCCTTCTGGATACTCTCTATGAAAGATCGATTCCTTGTTAGTTTACTTCCTCTGCACAAAAAGCCTAGGTGTAGGTGATTTATGCCTGACTTCATTCAATGCTTTGCTAATTCAGTTCATTTCAAAATTTAAGGAAAATGTGTCTTTATTGTGACAAAATATAGCATGCGGAAGTGAACACTACAAACTGATTAGAGCACGTAGTCTTGATATGCACACTTTCTTTGAAAGTTGTTCATGAAAGTTGTTCATTCTTTCTCGTGCCCAACACTGTCTAAAGGTGGTTTCGGCATATTTTATTTAAACTTTTACTGTTGTATTGCACTGAATTTTCAACCACGTTTTGAATCATGTATTTTCATCACAAATATAAATCAATATATCACCATCTCGGATACGAAGGAAACTCACCGCGAAGTTAATTACTCTGTTGTTCTACTTCAAGAAGCTATGCCTAAAACCCTGGTGCAATATTTTTTGTTGTTTTTTAAATTATGATGGACTTTAAATTGTGATATGACAACTTTCTTATGTAAGTTTTCACGTGGTACGATGATTGTCAACTATTGATGTTTATTGTAATGTTGAATTGCCATTCGCAACATACACTTGCCTAACTTTTAGTTAAATGTTAATACTGCAAAGTTACACATTACCTGTATGAATTGAGACAACTTACGCATATTATATCTTTTTAATCACGACATCAATAAAACGGTTCTTCCTTTTTTAAAAAATCTTGCTCAATAACATCATGTTTTATACACGTTCTGGATATTTATCGTGCTTCTCTGGGTTTGCTCACATTAATGTATGAATTCTGTGCATCATCGAAGTCACAAAATCTTTTTTCTGACACCCAAACATCCGTTTCATCCTTTCGTGTTCCGTTCATCGTCATTTCACCCCCCACCGTTTCCCTCTTGCGTTTCTTCACCTATATTGAGACAATGTATCAAAATGTTATCTTAATTTATAATAGCGTCACATGGTATTTCAAGTCAACCAATCACGGATTTCAATATATTAACTTATTGGCTTCCCAATTTCCGTCTTGTTTCTGCTCATGACTTTCATGTTTCTGTCAAGATCGTGTTTTATAGAAACGGCGCATGTGCTGACCGACAAGCAAGACGCGTAGCGGCGCGTGCAAGCCACTGAACGCTAAACCACCCGGAGAGGACAAATTAACATGCGATCAAAAGTTACACTAAAGTGTTAGTTTGTTACAATGGATATTATTTTGCGTAGAACTGTCCATAAGTCATCAGAAAAGTCTGAAAAAAGATAAAATACTTCCCTCAGATCTTAATCTTGCAAACTAATAACCAAACTTGTTTTTGAATTCTGCATTCTTCAAATAGTTATTTAATCTTACTAGGAATTTCTTGAGTACACGCTTTTTCTAAAAAATTGTAAGTAGTTCTGTGTGTAAATCACGAAATGTTTTCTGAAATTTGACCCGTGTTGCGTACATTTTCATAATTTCTCCAATCGGTCTTCTATTCTTCTCTTCCTCCAAGAACTATAGTGTCAAAGAACGCTAACTTCAAAAACTGAACTTAGGACAAGAGATGAAATACGAAAATCAATCGACAATAAAAAATAAGAAATAAATATCGAAATCAATGTTCAGCTATTGTTTTTCGTTACTGGATCCAGGACCAAGTCAGTTTTTCAACTGGAGAGAATATCCTCTGTTTATAAGAATTTGTTCATCATTCAAAATAACGATTTTTGGAGAAGCGTTGTCCGACAGTAAACCATGGAGAGTATTATTTAATTGTCACTTTGTTGAATGCACTTACAATCGGAGAATATATTCCGAAGACGTACTAACTATCCAAACTGTGACCATGTTACTTAGTAACAATGTATTTTAATAATTAAATTAGTTCAAAGAATTGGTCGCCCCGACCGGAATTCGAACCCGGGCCTTCTAGTACACGCCCATCTCCTCTAACCACTAAGCTACCGAGAGTTAGAGCAGCTGGGCGTAAACCAAAATGCCCGGGTTCGAATCCCGGTCGGGGCGACCAATTCTTTGAACTAATTTAATTATCGGGAGTATTATTGTTGCTGATCCAAACTGTTCCCAAACTCTAATGTTCTACCTTCTCATTTCAATCAGAACTCAAATTCTCCATACGCTGAGGAAGCGACGCCGCCCGCGCCGTGCCAATGGGAACGCCCATTGAGGCTACCGGAAGCCTAGCGCCTGCGCCGCCTCGCCCCCGTCCAAGAGAAAGTCCCCGGAAGCCCCCCAGCGGAGACGGTAATCCTTTGTTTCAGCCGTTAAACGCTCGCGTTACGTTCTGGAATTACGCCGTCGGCAGCTAAATTACGTTATAAAGGTTGTTACAGCGACTGGGTCTCGGGGCAACAGGTAGCAGATGCGCGGTATCATTCATGATGTTCAGAAACGGCGAAATGAATATTTGAACGGATGGCAAAGTTACTAATTGAAAAATACAAGATATCAGTAGATAATAAATGAGCTTTCACGACCAAACGACCATTGCAGATCATTATTTTCTTATTACAAACTATGTTACGTACTGATAGCATTTATTCTTAATTAGTTTAGATGACCTCTTTTATTTCTTCTTAATATATTTTTGTTGTATTTGAATTTTCATATATTTTTGTTGTAATTGTATTTGAAATACGTATTTTAAATACATTTTGTACTTGAAAAACTCTATTTTTCAGTTTTTTGGGCATGAATTTTAGAGATGTATTTAAATACTTAAAGAAGGTGTATTTAAAAAATAAATATTTAAAATACTTCAAATACAGAGAAAGAAGAGAGTTTAGAACAAGCATAGTTTCTTTTTGTTTGATTCAACTAGTGAAAGCACCTCATCGAAACAAAAATAAATGCCCTTTCAGCTGTTGAATTAGTGTTCTCGTCATTTTTAAATGATAAATCTAAATCATTAAAAATTGCTGGACAATTATCCGGCAATAAAAAAAAACGATTTTCGTTATAATACTAAATTATGTTCATCCACGTCAGTTGAACGTTTTTTTTTCTTTGTAGGTTTTATACATTCACCAACTAGAGGTTTATTGTCTTATGATTTGTTTCAAAAATTAGTTGTTTTAAAAGGAAATTCCATTTCTTTGTGTTACACATATTTTTGACATTTTATATTTGAAAATGTTTATACATATTGTTTCAATACATTACAATAGTTATTGTTCAGAAATGTATAAGACAGTCAATTATTAATTTACTGAAATTGAAAATTAAATTATATTGTTGCAATAAACATATACAATACAAAATTGTTATATATTTATAGTATTTTGAGTATTTGAAGTATTTTAAATAGGGAGGAGGAATATTTATAACTACATCTTGAAAGCTAACATCCTGTACTATTGGCTAAGGAGGAATTAAAAAATACATATTTTAGTGCACCAACATTTGAGAAATTTTCAGTTGCAGAAAAATGTTTTTCATATGTTTTTCATCATCGTATCTTTCACCAACTCTTCAATATTTGTCAGAACAATTTATAACTCCTAGGAATGCACAACTGCAACTCACTCCAGCACTGTGTCGCCTTTCGGAGACTAATTAATTCGTTTTCACGCGAGAGCAGTGGCACATATCTCAAACAGCAAGTGGCTCTTGGAAACGCTCAAAGAATGCGTGGCGTAGATATCATCACCGACGTAAATACACATAATTTAATGCACTCCACTTCTTTAGTGTTATATGTGTAACAGCAGCTTTCTATGAACGCCTATTTCATCCGAACGAAAGTCGGCGAAACATTAATGGTCGCCTAAGATTAATACATCGCTGTCACACCGTTTATGACTCATTGATTGCAGATAGCTTCGAAGTTGCTCCAAACCAGTTCGAGACGTCCACAGCTTCAGTTAAGATTTTCAGTTAAGGTTTCAAGAGCTCCTGTTAAGATGTTTAAGCTACAACTCTTCCACGCGTGGGTAATGCAATTTTGGAAGAAACAGAATTAACGCGGACTGATGGATTATGTACTTTTAAGTATTTTAATCCAATTTCTTTAACAATATTAAACATTGCCGTGATTTCACGCTGTCTGTTTTACATTTCTTCCCTCCATTAGACGAGATCCAAATACCATTCATTATGCATTGGCGTGGAAATGAAATTTTCGATGGTATAAATTCACTAATACAAAAACGGATAAAATCTACTGACAATGTACTAAACATATTTTTCAAGTCAAATTCCATCACATTTGCCGCATTATTTCTGACATTGTGAAATAGTGAATAATAGTAATAATAATGTAACAATAGTAAAATATAAACATAAAAACAGTAATATAATGATAGTTACCACAATGAATTTTTCGGGTACACCAATCTTTACATGGATACGAGAGTAAGAAAAGAATAACCTGTTAAAGTAATAAGTTGTGGAGTTCTTCTGCACAACAGAAAAGAATGCCGGAAATTACGAGAAAAGAAAACAAGTCAACGTTAACAAACGGGTTTAAACTTAAAAATGCACCAATGCTTTGATCGCTTCGTTGAGAACGCTCTCCGGGTCGAAACGTTTGCGGGCAGGCGTTGGTGGTGCGGAGGCCTTGAGGCGCGGGTGGGCGTGGCGGGAGCGTGTCGCCGCGCGTGGCGACAGCCGCCTGGCGGCCGCAGGCGGAACGAGGCGCTGCGCTTCCTCGGGCCAACGGGACCGCCACTTTCGCGCGCCGCCGACGCCGCGTGCCACACTGCGCGACTGCGCGGCCGCGCAGCGGGCGACGCAGCTACCGATTCGGCTCCAAGACAGTCGACTCCGGTTATAGCGAACTAACGTGTTTGGTTCACTATATCCGATGGTCGCTATATCCGATGGTGTCGAAATTAAATGGAATTTCTTCACAACAATTGATTTATTAATATACAGAAAAAGCCATTAACAGCACGAACTGAAAAGTTCAATATCTTTATTTGTACGCAAAGAAATCAATTATTTTCACTTGTTTGCTTCGTACATTTTTCATTAGATCTTTCTACAGAGTTCATGCTCTCTCCTAATTTTATTTTGAGCTTTGTCCTCTGTCTCTAAGTATTCGTATTGCACTCTTGGCACCTTCCAATGCCTTTTGCACTGTTGGACCACCAACTGACTCTCCGAAGGCCCTTTCAATCGCCCAGTAACATACGAGATCCATTTAATTTCCAGCATTTACTTCCTACGTTCACTACAGCCAAGGTTCAGGTTCACTATAACCGAATCTTCTTTTGCTTACTTGTAATGTAAGTGAAAGGGGACCAGTGACTTAAGTTCCTTATAACCGAAGGTTCACTATATCCGAGTTCACTATAACCGGGGTTGACTGCATGTCCGGCCTCGTAAACGCTTGGACGCACTTGCCTGTCTTTGTCTTCCTCACCCGTCATCTTCCTGTTCCTCTCTCTCATAATCCTCAATTGCCCGGATCTTTACTCGCTCTCACTGTTGCCTTCTCCCCCCCCCCCCCTTCCTTCCCCCTCCCCCACCCGTCGCCCCTTCCTTCGTCTCCTCCTTCACCAGCTTTCCCCACCCGTCTCCCTCGTCTGCCCTCAATTTCGCTTGCCCGTTTCCTTACCCGTCCTCATCATTGCTGACATCTGCACTCACCCTCTCGCGCGCCCGCCCGTGCTTTCATTGTCGTCACGCCCTTGTCCACCTTGGCCCTTCTTGCCTTCGTAGAATATTAGTAATTTAATTAGTTTATTAGCATTAGAGTTAATTTTCGACTGTGCATGACGTACTACAACTAACTGATAAATAAGTTGAAATGTGAATACAGATGGAAATAAGCGCTTTTGCAAAGAATTCATTTTATTCACCAAGCGAATGCAGAGTTTTGACAACGCTGCGCTTACAACAGATCTTCTGTATAATTTGCTGCAAATGCTGTATATCGG
Organism: Teleogryllus oceanicus; assembly: GCA_964035755.1. Classification (NCBI taxonomy): domain Eukaryota; kingdom Metazoa; phylum Arthropoda; class Insecta; order Orthoptera; family Gryllidae; genus Teleogryllus; species Teleogryllus oceanicus. Next base: position 240,594,874 of record CAXIVR010000002.1, on the reverse strand, counting down.
TCAAATCTATTCCTGTTTGTTTCTTTTGCTAAATTAGGAAATGATTGCTGCTCCTGACTATCAAAATGAATGCAGATATGCATCATAGGCCCTTTTTTATTTGGACGTTTTCAAACAATAGCTGAGGATTCAGTAGTTCAGAAAATGCAATGCTTCAATATTACATAGCTGTTTCCAATAACGCAAGAAATTATGTGCTGTCGTAGCATCACTAGTTTTTTATAATAACAATTATGCTTGGAAAATAATCTATTATATACATAATTAACCATAAGTATAGTGTAAAAACATGATATTAAGCAGAAAGAGATAAATGGCATTAATTCGACTTCAAATCATTGAATAATAAAAATTTCGAAGGTGATTTTGTCAATCATTTTCGCCAATGCCCCTTTTGCCATATACCTGTTATATTCTCCTTGTTTCATTGAGTTTATTGAACTAAGTAGCATCCGAAAAAACCGCGACAAACTGCACCTGTGTTTAAGCCATACATTTTTTCAGTACGGGTGGATATACAGAAAGTTCTCATTGAGAGACCTTTGATAAGATCTCCTATATGCAATAGTTTTATTGTGGTGTTTCAATCTGCACCAAGATCCAATTACCTATCTCGTCTGAAAAGTAGGTCTCGAAACGTCCTCTAGGTGCACAAAGTTTCAATTGCAAAGCAATATGCTAACCCACACGATTCCCATCAACAAAGCATCGAAAAGAGGAATCAGCTTCAGGATCTAACACTAGGAGAAGTAATGCATCCTCACTCTCATCACGGAACGACTTTCGTTCCACAGTTGCGTGGGAACGACCTTCTTGCCCTGACCGAGGAAACTTAATTAACACCCTGGCGTGCGTTTGCGGAAACAAACACTGCGATATGAATTGCTTCATTAGCTTGTCCGTGTGTCAAGCTCGTGTCGTATGCTTGGAAATGAGAAAGTTCGAGCAGTAGCTGGGTCAGATTCCATTAACATAAATATAATCTAGAAGCCGTCCTTACAGCCGGGAATATTGAGATGGTCGTGAGCAATTATCTCGGTTATAAGACTCCTGGTTCTGGTAAGTTAATCTGGTAAGTCTTCAGTTTGCTTGCGGGTTGTGACATGGCGCGAATCTTCACCATGTGCCATTTTTTAATCCTCTTCCTTGCCTTATTAGAATAATTACGCTTTCCCCTAATAAGACAAAGTATAGGGTTCTGCGCCAACGAGATCACTCGGCGATAACAACAAACAATAATAATAATAATAATAATAATAATAATAATAATAATAATAATAATAATAGCATGAGTAATAACAAAACACGAGAAACTGGCCGAGAAAGATCTGTAGGCTAACTTGGCAGTCCAGGTGGGTGAAGGTTCCCTTCTGTCAATAAGGAATAGGAGAAATGTGGAAATAAGTAATGTTGGGAGTCCAGGAAACTCACGGAGAAGGAAGGAATCCGAGTTGGGAGGTTGGATAAAGACCGAAAGTATACAGCGACCTAATAAATATTTTTTTAAAAATATTGTAATAGGACCTATAGCAAATTCTGGGAGTAAATACCATTATTTCTTCAAATAATTCTTCTTTAAATATTAAAAAAGTCATAAAGAATGTATTTAAGCGAAATCATTTCACTTGCAGTGCGGAGAGACATGTTCTCTGCACACGCTATTGCATTTACTAATTCTTAGTTGACATTGTGGGTTGACAATATTCCTGTAAAATATAAGTAGTAATAACTTAGTTGCTTATTCGTTCATTGATATCTCCTAGAACTTTGAATAGATTAATACGAAATAAAATTCTCGTTAGTACTATAGACAATTTATTGATGTGGTGTCAAGGAAAGGGATGCTTTGAGTAATTTGAGATCATCTTAAATATTGTTAACAATTTTTCATCTAAATTTATTTTTCCGTAGAGAAAACATGACATCTCGCGAATCCTTCGTGAGTCTCGCCTGACGCTCCAAGGAAACGACAACTAGTGCGTAGTGAGCGATGGAGCATTTCCTTCGCATGACGCTTCGGAAGAAAGCTGCAACAATGGATCTCCCAGTCCCGTCCGAACGCACGGATAGTATCTCATTAGGACGCATCGGAATGTGGCTGTTCGCGCGCAAGTTCCAACGGCTTCTGTCTGGTGGATGTGTGTCAGATTCCCTCAATTTCTTCCATAAAACGGATCGCCATCGGCATAAAAAGGCAGGCGGACGGTACAAGGTCGCTTTCTCCAGCGGACTCGCCGCCTGGCCGAGGATAATTGCCGCCCACTCCTCCCCTGCCGCCGCCGCCGCCGCCGCCGCCGCCGCCGCCGCCGCGCCCGCGGCACCGCCTAGGAAGCGCCTTTAATGAATCGACGTTTTTTGCTGAGGTGTGGGGCGCGGTTCGGCCCTCGACCAAGCAGCTCTGCATTGTGCCGGCTACAAGCAAGGCCACTCTTGTACGGAGAGAAGCTGAACGCTTTTTTCAACAATGTGTTTATTTGTTTGTTTTTTTATTTATTTATTTACCAGGTAAAAAGCCCACAGAGGACATACTTTGAGGAAAATAATGGAACAAAGCACAATTTACTAGAATGAAGTAATACTTATTTTGGTAGGAAATGGAGTGGTGTTTACAACATTGGTAACATCATATACATAGATACAAGACGATGCTTTTATTTTTTATTTATTGTTGAATTAATTTATCTATTCTATTTACTCTATTTTATTTCACATGAGAAAAATCTTTAATGTCATTCCAAATAAACTTTCTCATTTTACCTTATTTAGCAATTATCTTACTTTGTACATTTGTTATTTAATGCATTCTTCAAAATTATGTTTATAATTTCGCCTTTTATATTCGCAGATTTATATTGTGCATCAATTATATTTTTCACTAAAATTCATAAACAATATTCTATAATAGACAAACTTTTAATTGTAATTTATGTTGTTATTTTTGTAGCACTGAAGATGCCCGCAATGCGACCCAAAAAGCGTTCTGCCAAAATAAATACCTACGACTAAACAATGCTTCACATCTATTTCTATAATATAGTTATTTTATAGAACCTCTAACAAAATAAAAAAGTTACAATAAAAAATAAGAACGTACGTGTTAAAGTTCCGAAAATTGTTAATTCCTTAAAAGAAAGTAAATGTCGGGCTGTAGAACGAAAGGGCCGAATTCAGATTAACCCAATCCTTAAAGTTGCAAACAAGCTCTCTACCATCCGAGGAGGTAGACTGGGAGTTTCATAAACGGTACGCGCAATGTTCTTTATATATTGATAATTTTTAACTATTTATTTAACGTTGAAAACTAAAATGTATGAGTCACGTCTGATTGGGAGAAAAATGATTGTGTGTTGAAGACTTTTCTGGATTGCAACTTAAATTTAAAACTATTGATTAAGATAAGGTATTGATTAGAAAAGATGATACACAAAACTTGGAAACACAACGAGTGTTCAATTCTTCTTGATTTTTCATAGTTTTTCTGAGGAAATGCTTGTAACAAGATGACATTTGGTATTCCAGTTATTTTTAATCAATTGCAACTGTTGTCTGCTTATATTAGATGATTTCTGGTGACAAAACAAAAGTTCTTTTTAATATCTTGATTTGAATTGGTCCTGAATTATTTATTTATTGCTTTCTTGATAACGCTGACAGCTACATCGTTCAAAATAACGTAGATGCTTGGACTCTCCTAATAAATGACAGTAATTATTAAACATTTCTATATACATATTCTTTAATACGTACCTATTTGATTCTTTGTGTGTCAACATTATTACAAAAAAGTGAAAACTTTCAGTAATTCCTCTAAAAACGTAAGAACATTTGAGCACTTGGACGTTAAGGAGATTAAAGGATAATTGAACTGTTGATACCTACTGTGAGTATATGACGAATAGGTATATATAATTCCAGATAATAGTAACACGAATTAATAATACTTTACAAGTTTCCTTACGCTTTATATCTCGAATCACTCGTTTTCGCAAGTTCAAGGTCCGTAAAAAGTTGGTAAGCATAATACTACATTTCCGCTTGATGCTGCTGAGCGTCAGGTTTTGACAACCCGCTGTAGAGGAAAATCTCACTAAATGTTGCGTGTGGGTCTGGAGAAACGCGAGTGGTGGAGCCGGTACCTGAGCAGTTCATTACTTCTCGACCCTTCCTGTTGGCAGTGTCCACTTCCCGCACTGCGGCGCTTTCTTTCGCGAAATGCTTCCTTGGCCGACTTTGCCATCTAAGAAGCAACTCGGTTTATAAAAAAAATCAGATTTAAAGATCTGCATTTAATCATCGAATTTGGATATTTGTACTTCCAGCAATCGGCGCACAAAAATGACCGTGGAAAGTTTGCGCAAAATATGAATTAAATTGCCCTAAACATTGAAATGAAAATGTAGACCTTTAACAAAACATGGGAAAGATACAGGGATATGCACAAACACTACTGTTCTCAGAGGAAAAAATGTTCTTAGTAATGTAAACAGTATGACTACGTCGGTTGCACATGCCAGATCGGGACAGCGCGCGGTGCTGATTCACAAGGGACATACGCCAGGCCAATGCCGGAGCAGTACCCTACCAAACGGGCTACGGACCGCGCGCGATCTTTCCTTCCTCTTCCTTGTCCTATCCTCTCCCTTAACACACACACTTACACTAACATGCACTACACTACCACATATTCCGGGAGACCGGTCGGGAGCTTAGAGCTTGTCCCGGCTGGGGCGGTGCCCCGCTGGTGGGAGAGTCCTGGTTAGGGGGAATCCCCACTAACCGACGGTAGGTCGGCGCCGGATCTTTCCATCCAGCGGGGAAAGATCACCGCGCATATCCCGAGAAAACATGCACTATACTAACGGGATTAATGACCAAAGCAGCTGACGCGCCCGGAAACACAAAAAAATCAATCAATCACAAGGGACATTCTCGTGCGCCGGACTGTGGCGACCATGTGATTGGAGTCAGAGCTTTCGACCGAATATCGAGTAATAGCGATCTGGGATATTGCTAGGACTGTAATCGGTTTCTAGGCATGCTGTTATCTTAAATTCCGCGAATCTGCGACATACAACCAACTTAATTTATCTTCCAAAGGAAAGCGTACGAAGGATACCTCACCCACAAAATCCACGACTTCCATCGAGATTGCATCAGTCGACTAACATATCTTTCAACACACCAGTCTTGATTAATTCACTGATTATTTTGTATTTCTGAGTGCGTCTACTGCTATGGTCATTAGTCCCGTGTACTTTTCTGAATACTTTTCGACCTTTCGTTACACTTTTCAATAATATGTGTCGTAATGCCATCCAATATCACTCTCAAGGAAGACGATTGTAATAATTATATATTTCAACAAAACTGGCAAATGAAGTATAATTCAAATAATTTACATTAAACATGACAAACATGAAATTGTTTCCTTTTCAGCATCTACTTTCTCATCGCTGTTCAGCGCAGTGTACGATTTCATTTCTCCCCTACACATTTAAGAAGTAATTTTTCTCAATAAAATTCTGATTGAAACAAGAGACAAATAACTTAACATCTTTTACCCTATGGATTTATCACATTTAAACAGCCAAAAATTGATTTTCTTATACTCAACAGTACGGGTCAGATGGAACACAAACGGACATGTGTCTAGAACTCACGCTGTACAGTGTCTGAAAATGTACTGGAGCAATGAAAACTAGTGATTTCATGATTATCTTATAAGGGCCATGACTGATACGTACAAATAACAGGGTCTAACAGCAAGAATAGCGTTACCTAGCTCTCAATGAAGAGTACATTAAGACTTCAGTCTTTGTAGGCTGTGTAGTTCCAAAAAGTAAACATATTTTGTGCAGAGAAATGGTCTACAACACTTAATATGTATCATGTTTCATATCCATCATTAAAAACTACATTTTGTGTAGAAAACACATGAGTTTGGTAAAAACAGATGATTTCACACAGTTCAATGTATTTAAAAGTGTCAGGCCGGAAGATTAAAACAATTAGCTTTCTTTCTACAACACTCGATTGCAGCTGTTGTCATTACTTAGTACGACATTTCTCCCTTTTAAAGCTTTTTTTCTCTTTAATGTTTCTTGTTGAGCATACGTTCTCTTAGCATTACTTTCTTTATTTACGGTCGAACCCATATCTTAACACTCATCATGTGCAAGCAATAGTAGAAAATCTCGCTTCTCGAGCAAACAGAGGTGTCCAAAGGCAAAAAAAAAATACTGAAATAACATAGTACAGAATTTACAATACATTACAACACTTCTTTACAAACCAAAAATATCAAAATCGCCATAACGTTACACGTGAATATCAAAAACATTTAACAGCGGGCGGCCTCTTCCTTTGAGGCTTGCTGTCGCATGTCAGCTGTATCGTAAGCAGTGACGCTCCGTATGCAAGAATTGAATCGGTTCGCAGTTTGAGAAGAGGCGAAATAAAGCAATCAAATATTTGCATTTTCAGGCAAAATTGTAATTGTTTTTTTATTATTATTTTTACCGAGTTTCTGGGCATTTAACAAAACCCTAGACACCACTCACATTGCTGGAGACTGCATTCCTTTCAATTTATGAGTGTATTGGAAATTAGTTATATAGATGGGTATTCATAGCTTTCATGTGATCGTTTGTCTTTTCGAAGAGGTCAGTTACGCAATTAGACTAGAACACCTGACAAGGATCATTCAATTTTTGTCACTGTAAGATGTCAAGAGATTCACCAAGCAATTTGAAAAAGCGAGTATGCGAGTTTTACACAAAGACTCGAATTGGGCAGCAGTCCCATAGAAGAACCATAAGAAAAACCAGCTGATGACTTAAAAATGCTCTTGAGCCTCTCAGAAGAGATAAAGATACCGTTGGAATTTTGAGCCTCCGAGAAATGCTGCTTTCTAGGCAAAGTTGCCAAAGCTCCGGCCGTCATTCTGCTTCCTTCTTCAGATCTAATGGCATTAATTAACCTAATTATGAGTCACAGTATGACTGCCGCAATGCGGGCAACACTGCATAGGTCGCGGGGTCTTCTCGACTGCCAAGGCTCCACCGACTTCTCCATCTTCAAAAGCTGCCGTGGCAGCGCGAGCACCGGTTTTTCGTGAGAATCCGGCTGCCCGGGAGGGGGCTCATTACCCCCGCTGACGGCAGCGCGTCGGCGCGGAGTGAAGTACGAGGAATAACGCGCTGACCCGAGCTCTCCCATGTTCCTAAAACGTCGATGACGGGGAGCCTGACCCTTCGCAAGGAGCTCGGGGTGAGGCGATGAGGGTCAGCACGAGATTGCTAGAATTGCGGAGTTTTTGAGGAGTGGCTGTGCTACTTCCAGGTGCCTTGCATTCAAACTTGCATTTAATCGATTTTTTCGTACACTGTTCCATTTTTTCAGCACCATACGTTTGCATTATCAAATGCCACAGGCGAAAATACACGTAACAACTAACCTGACATCACATTGCAATTCAATCAATTGCTAATTACTATGTTAAAAATTCGAAAGCAATAGCTTTAGTCTAACTATTTATAATTTCTGAATAACTCATTTAATCACATTATCCAAAATGGGTAGAAAAACTTGTAAGAAGGAACAACATTGAACATACTCAGGATTTTAACCGGATGAACTCGTCTTCATTCAATACGAGGGGGCTCAGGTGAAGTACATTACGGAGATGAGCAAAGGCCGGGATGATATCTGATAAATATGCACCAAATTGCTGGTGGGCAGTTTCTAAAGTTACTGAGACACCAGGTGTGTAGCTTCGTGTTTCACTGTGCCAGTCGTAAACTTCTGTTTACACGATATCACCTAAACTAACCCAACCTCACAATACATCTTTGTTGACGCTTCGCTACGCATTTCCGAGCTAGTGACGAAGCTACGACCTTCAGCCTTCGTGATTTCCATTAAACTTGAAGTCTGAGAAACGCACTATTTCCAATGCATTTTTATGCCAAAATGTTTCTTTACACACAACTCACATTCGCCCAAATACTTTACATTAGTCAGCGCCCTGTGTCTAATACCAACATTAGTTGAAGTTCCAACTGATCCACTTTTAGTTTTACATGCAGGTTATTCACACCGTCTGTTTAATTTGTGAATTAATGGGCCACATTTCAGACTTCAGCCGGAACATATATTACATTACTAGGCTTAATAATTTTAGATATTACAGCACAAATTTCATTCAGGTCAAAATGTTAACCAAAACATGTCGTTAAAGCAATGGAAGCAATTGGCCATGTCAGACCAATATACCTAATTCAAGAAGGGACGTATTTACAGACTTGTTTTAAAACGATCGAATCTTGAATGTAGTCACATTGTAGAACCGTTTGTCATAATTCGATATTTCATCTAAATTAAGAATTATAAATCTTTAATTTATTTTAGGAGACAAGGTATGTTAAGATGTTGGCAGCAAGACTCAGATGGTTCCTTAAGCAAAATTCTAAATACTTTGCGATGGAATTTAATGGATGGAATATAAGATGAAAATATATTCAATTTGACTACTATCACTTTTCTATCGAAAGTATTTTTTCACTTCCCAAGATGCCACCCAACAACTGTGAGCTTGGCTATCAACGCAGTTCGGCTGCTTTCCGTTTATAGGCATGGTTAAATCATTGTCATTATATATGCACCTCACCAGCTATCTACTTCATTTACAAAGGAGAGTGGTGTTGACAGCCATCAGTAATAAACGTTTTCACTTCTGCCATCTCTCGAAGTCCAAAACGTTGTTTGACGGCTAACGTAACTTGTACTTAAGGTCAACACCGCCTTCGCCATCCTCTAATCAAGTTACGACCGACAATGACGGATAATGGCAGCCCCCAATCACCCGGAAGTGGCCGTCCCTGCACGAGAAGCAGCGCGAGCACCACACTGCAGGTGACTACGCCGAGGGGGGGAGAAGTGGTGGAGCCAGGGGCAGCGTATGCGCTTGGGTTTGCGGAGGCGGCAGCGGTGGCCGTGATAGTGGCAGTGGGGGCGGGGGCGGGGCGGGGGCGGGGCGGGGGCGGGGCGGGGGCGGGGCGGGGGGGCGGGGCGGGGGCGGGGGCGGGGCGGGGGCGGGGGCGGGGGGGGGGCGGGGCGGATTAAGCGAAGACGAAGGCGGAGGCAGTGGTCGTGGAGGTTGCATAGGCGATGGTGGAGGTGGCGGCAGTTGATGTAGTGGCAAAGGCGGTGGATTTCGCCTCGCCGATTGATCTACACGTGCAGTCACACTTCGAAGTCTCCAGGCCCGGAGAGCTTCAGGGCAGACCAGGGTTTTGAGTACATCCCGCCATACCGTTGGGAAGCGGAAAAGCCGAACCAAGAGGTCGGTGGCCGCGGCGCGGCGGAGTTAAGGCGAACTAAAGACGGGCAGCGCGACGGGCAGCGCGACGGTCAGCGCGACGGGCAGCGCGACGGGCAGCGCGACGGGCAGCGCGACGGGCAGCGCGACGGGCAGCGCGACGGGCAGCGCGACGGGCAGCGCGAGGGCAGCGCGACGGGCAGCGCGGAGAGGTGGAGACGGAGAGGGGAGGGGAGGGCGGCGGGGCCGCATGTCGATAGCGCCCGGTGCCATGCGGCGCGATGCGCGGGGCGTCGCGGGTCACGGGTACAGTTAGCACGCGGTGACCCGGCGGCGACGGCCGCCGCACCTGCCCCTCGTGCCTTGCAAACAAACGCCCACCGCCCACCGGGGCGCGCCGCCGGCCCCGCGCGCAGGAATTCGCCCTCCGGCGCCGCCCCGCCCCTGGCCTCATGCCCCTCCCTTCAGGATACATAGGGCAGCAACGACCTCCAGGAATTTTTGGTTCTCTATATTGAATGGTCTAGAAAAACGCTGGTCTAGGTGCCTTTCGCGAGCGTCCTGAATGTGATTTTCAGTCTGCTTTAACAGGACCGGATTTACATACAAGTAAAATAAACAGGTGGTTAGGAACACTCATCGATGGCGTAACGGAAAAAAGTGCATAAAATATTTTTTAGTGTCATAAAATATGTCTATTTGTAAAATAATTGAAGGCTTCAGTAGAACATGGGGCTATCCCACCTTGACCTAGTTATGAGATATTGAGTGTTTACTAGAACTTTCGCAACATAACTCAGCACACTTTTAAACACAGTTCACTTGCACATACTAATAATTCAGTTACACAAAAAAGTGGGATATCTCCTTGTTTTACTGAGCCCTTCAATAATTAATCAACTAGAGTACTGGACTAAAAATAAGAATGGCCGTTAAGGAAAGGGCAATGGGCAAAAATGATTTGGTTACGACTAAGTCCACGAAAAGTTAGTCGACTTTAATATAATAAGTATAATAACCTGCAAATTCTTCGCTTTCAAAACATCGACAATTCGATGACATCGACCAATTTTCTGCAGTCAAGAATAGGAAAAACAATGTGAGTGAAGCTAACGAAACTAGTCACGTATTTGCAGGCAACTCTTAATAATATTTGTATTCCCTTCTGTTTTTCGCGTCATTTCTCAATAAACTGCTCTTCTTGTACCACTGCTTTTTTCTGTATCTAAAGGAGTAAACATCTTTAATTCCAATAATCATCTTCATGACATTATTCCCCTAACAAAAAATAAATATCAATCATACGCATATTACATAGTTTGTCATTGCAACTCCAGCCGTAATCGGTTACCTTACCCCGTTAGTAATGATATCCTGAACAAACGATCCGAGCGCCTCTCGCGTCCCAGTTACAACAGCATCGAAGAGCACAAGAAAGGAGTAAACAAGTGTTATTACGCCGCTTTCCGCGAGCTGGAGGAGCGGCCGACCTCCTTCCGCCCACGCACGCGCCGCCCTGCTCCTCCGCCGCTCCACGCCGCGCCACGCCACGCCGCACCGCTCCACGCCACGCCACACCGCTCCACGCCTAGGAAACGTCACGTAACGCCACGCCACGCCACGCCACGCCACGCCACGCCACGACGCGCCACGCCACGCCACGCCACGCCACGCCACGACGCGCCACGCCACGCCACGCCACGCCACGCCACGCCACGACGCGCCACGCCACGCCACGCCACGACGCGCCACGCCACGCCACGCCACGCCACGCCACGACGCGCCACGCCCACGCCACGCCACGCCACGCCACGCCACGCCCACGCCACGACGCGCCACGCCACGCCACGCGCACGCCACGCCACGACGCCACGCCACGCCACGCCACGCCGCCACGCCACGCCAGCCACGCCACGCCACGACGCCACGCCACGCCGCGCCACGCCACGCCACGCCACGCCACGCCACGACGCCGCCACGCCACGACGCCGCCACGCCACGACGCGCACGCCGCCACGCCACGCCACGCCGCCACGCCGCAGCCCACGCGCCACGCCGGGTCACGCCCACCTGCGAGGTAGCGCCACGCGCCACTCGCGAGCCATCCCTCCTCCCTGCACTCGGTGGAAATGAGTGCGGAAAAGTAATAGCACAAAGTTACTTGTACAGAAGGGTTGATTGATTGATTGTTAGTGATCCGGGTTCGTCAACTACTATGGTCATTAGTCCGTACGTGTAGTGCCTGTTTTTGCCGGGAGGTGATCTTCCTCCGCTAGTTGGCCAGATCCGGCGCCGACCTACTGTCGGCTAACGGGGTTTTCTCTCAACCAGGTATCTCCCACCAGCGGGGCACTGCCCCGGTCGGGACAAGTTCTAAGTCCCCGATCAGTCTTCCGGCATCTGTGGTAGTGTAACTAGCATGTGTGGGTTGTGGTTGTATGAAAACTCAAATCATTGTCATTCACTCTATCAATGTTGCGGGGAATACCAACGTACTGTTTTATGTCTACGTATTATTGCACGAATATGCGTATTTCATTTTTAACTTGTTCTTACCTCGTCTGAAGCATGCCCATAACTTTTTGTAGTAATATCACCGGAGTGACAATGTGGAAATTAATATAGGATTTCGTTTTAAATACTAAATATGTTCATATCTTTTAAAGCTTGCGTGATAGAAACGTTTTATAATGATTTTCGAAATCAGCGTGATCGTTTCCTTTAAAATCATCTACTTTCATCCTGGAGGTATGAAACATTTTTTTTTGTTCCCTAGTGTAATGAACACAAATGTGTCGACATTTTTATTTACGTTATGCACTTTTTGAAGATGTGGTTACGTGAAATGCTTGTTTCAAAGAAACGCGCGTTTTTGCCGGCTTATACGATATAACGTGGTCGTCTGTGTTATCGCTGCTCCGCCTCAGAGTAGTGAGCTCGAATTACACGAAATGTTTCTGAATTGATAATTTCGCTTTGTGGTTGTGATTGCATATAATCATCTAAACGAGCATTCGCCATTTCGTAATGGATCAGTTATAGGAAAAACAAGAAAGTGGTAAGAAGAAAATGAAAAGTGATGAACGAGGTGAAGAGAAACGACAGGGACAAAGGAGGAGGAAGCGTAGAAGAAAAGGAAGTGTAGAAGAAAAGGAAGACGAAAAATGAGGAAGAAGACGAAAAATGAGGAAGAAGACGAAAAATGAGGAAGAAGACGAAAAATGAGGAAGAAGAAGAAAATGAGGAAGAAGAGAAAAATGAGGAAGAAGAAGAAAAGAGGAAGAAGAAGAAAAAGAAGAAGAAGACGAAAAAGGAGGAAGAAGACGAAAATGAGGAAGAAGAAGAAAAATGAGGAAGAAGAAGAAAAATGAGGAAGAAGAAGAAGCAAAATGATGAAGAAAAATGAGGAAGAAGAAAAATGAGGAAGAAGAAGAAAAATGAGGAAGAAGAAGAAAAGGAAGAAGAGAACAAGAGGAAACAGTAGAACTAATAAGAGGGACTGGAGAGGTAGAATGCGAAAGAGGACAATACAAAATAGAGGAGAAGAAGAAAAGGGAAACTTTGCGTCTGTTCTCTAGTCCTTTCCGCCCACTGCGCGTCCGCCGCTGCCTGAGCCGCGGGCGTCGATGCTCGCGCAGTTGGCGCGGCCTGGAGGTCACCGAGAGGCGGCATGCGATTTGGGATTCCCCGCTCGCAATCGATCCTGGGAAACAGTGGAACGTGCGCAGCCAGTGCTCCACTTTACTACGCAATAATGAAATACGATCGCGAAAGCAACTCACAACAACCTTCTCCCTTCGCCGATGCAGGTATCTCAGGCAGCGTTGATCTCCTTCCGAGAATCCTACACGCAAGTAATGCGACCAGTATCATAGCAATGGTTTATCTAACCCCAAGGAATAGAGCGCATTTATGATGTTCAGTAAGATGTTTGGCTCTAGAAAGCTTTCTAAGCCATCAGAGATACATAAATATCTACTGCTTCAAAGGAAAATTGAAGTTTGACCGTTCAGATTCTTGGGATGTCTCCACTGGCTAAAGACGTCTCTTTACCAAAATTTAAAACTATTGTGAAGTGAAATCATTTAAAGAGAGCTATTTTAACACAATTGGAATAATAAGTACATCTTAGATAAACACATAAATAATATAGATCAAAATTTAGTTGTTCAAGTCCTAATGAGATTGCAACCATTTTTCGCAAGAAGTGGAAGACCGTCAAATTTAAGGAGCAATGTATTTGAAGTAAATCAAAAATATCTCGATTTACGCATTTAGAGAAATACAGAGTTAGCATTGAGCCGTACAGGGCTGGGGGAGTTCCTTTGAACTCTCTCACATGAATATGGGACATTTACATTCCTTCTAAAAAAGAAAGTTATTTTTATTCTGATTAGCTGATAATAAAAAGACATTTATCAATGAATCTTGCTACAATAATTTATGATAAAAAATTTCTGGTACAGTCTAAGGAAATGAATAAAATTGCTGTAAAAGAAAAATATTTAGATATGTCTTGCTGTAGGGCAAATGGTTGTGTGAATGAACTCATTTCCCAGCATTTAAACGATGAACGGTTGTTAAACACCTCGTTTACATACTGCAAATTGCATATAGATGCAAAACTCATTTAAAAACATGTCTTTACGTGAGTATAATCGCTAGTAATTTGCATTAAAGACTTGAGGTTCTTATATGCCATGATTTATCATCTGTTATCACGCTGTTATCGATCAGCTGTTACGACGCGCCACGCCACGCCACGACGCGCCACGCCACGCCACGCCACGCCACGCCACGCCACGACGCGCCACGCCACGCCACGACGCGCCACGCCACGCCACGCCACGCCACGCGCGCCCCACCGCGAGGTAGCGTCCACGCGTCCACTCAGTTTAGGCGAAGCCATCCACGCCCCTCCTCCTGCACTCGGTGGAAATGAGTGCGGAAAAGTAATAGCACAAAGTTACTTGTACAAGAAGGGGTTGATTGATTGATTGTTAGTGATCCCGGGTTCGTCAACTACTATGGTCATTAGTCCCGTACGTGTAGTGCCTGTTTTTGCGCGGGAGGTGATCTTCCTCCGCTAGTTGGCCAGATCCGGCGCCGACCTACTGTCGGCTAACGGGGTTTTCTCTCAACCAGGTATCTCCCACCAGCGGGGCACTGCCCCGGTCGGGACAAGTTCTAAGTCCCCGATCAGTCTTCCGGCATCTGTGGTAGTGTAACTAGCATGTGTGGGTTGTGGTTGTATGAAAACTCAAATCATTGTCATTCACTCTATCAATGTTGCGGGGAATACCAACGTACTGTTTTATGTCTACGTATTATTGCACGAATATGCGTATTTCATTTTTAACTTGTTCTTACCTCGTCTGAAGCATGCCCATAACTTTTTGTAGTAATATCACCGGAGTGACAATGTGGAAATTAATATAGGATTTCGTTTTAAATACTAAATATGTTCATATCTTTTAAAGCTTGCGTGATAGAAACGTTTTATAATGATTTTCGAAATCAGCGTGATCGTTTCCTTTAAAATCATCTACTTTCATCCTGGAGGTATGAAACATTTTTTTTTGTTCCCTAGTGTAATGAACACAAATGTGTCGACATTTTTATTTACGTTATGCACTTTTTGAAGATGTGGTTACGTGAAATGCTTGTTTCAAAGAAACGCGCGTTTTTGCCGGCTTATACGATATAACGTGGTCGTCTGTGTTATCGCTGCTCCGCCTCAGAGTAGTGAGCTCGAATTACACGAAATGTTTCTGAATTGATAATTTCGCTTTGTGGTTGTGATTGCATATAATCATCTAAACGAGCATTCGCCATTTCGTAATGGATCAGTTATAGGAAAAACAAGAAAAGGAAAGAGGAAAAAAAGAGGAAGAAGACGAAAAATGAGGAAGGGGAAGACGAAAAATGAGGAAGAAGACGAAAAATGAGGAAGAAGACGAAAAATGAGGAAGAAGACGAAAAAGAGGAAGAAGAAGAAAATGAGGAAGAAGAAGAAAAAAAGAAAAAAGGGAAGGAAGAAGAAGAAAAATGAGGAAGAAGAAGAAAAGGAAGAAGAGAACAAGAGGAAACAGTAGAACTAATAAGAGGGACTGGAGAGGTAGAATGCGAAAGAGGACAATACAAAATAGAGGAGAAGAAGAAAAGGGAAACTTTGCGTCTGTTCTCTAGTCCTTTCCGCCCACTGCGCGTCCGCCGCTGCCTGAGCCGCGGGCGTCGATGCTCGCGCAGTTGGCGCGGCCTGGAGGTCACCGAGAGGCGGCATGCGATTTGGGATTCCCCGCTCGCAATCGATCCTGGGAAACAGTGGAACGTGCGCAGCCAGTGCTCCACTTTACTACGCAATAATGAAATACGATCGCGAAAGCAACTCACAACAACCTTCTCCCTTCGCCGATGCAGGTATCTCAGGCAGCGTTGATCTCCTTCCGAGAATCCTACACGCAAGTAATGCGACCAGTATCATAGCAATGGTTTATCTAACCCCAAGGAATAGAGCGCATTTATGATGTTCAGTAAGATGTTTGGCTCTAGAAAGCTTTCTAAGCCATCAGAGATACATAAATATCTACTGCTTCAAAGGAAAATTGAAGTTTGACCGTTCAGATTCTTGGGATGTCTCCACTGGCTAAAGACGTCTCTTTACCAAAATTTAAAACTATTGTGAAGTGAAATCATTTAAAGAGAGCTATTTTAACACAATTGGAATAATAAGTACATCTTAGATAAACACATAAATAATATAGATCAAAATTTAGTTGTTCAAGTCCTAATGAGATTGCAACCATTTTTCGCAAGAAGTGGAAGACCGTCAAATTTAAGGAGCAATGTATTTGAAGTAAATCAAAAATATCTCGATTTACGCATTTAGAGAAATACAGAGTTAGCATTGAGCCGTACAGGGCTGGGGGAGTTCCTTTGAACTCTCTCACATGAATATGGGACATTTACATTCCTTCTAAAAAAGAAAGTTATTTTTATTCTGATTAGCTGATAATAAAAAGACATTTATCAATGAATCTTGCTACAATAATTTATGATAAAAACATTTCTGGTACAGTCTAAGGAAATGAATAAAATTGCTGTAAAAGAAAAATATTTAGATATGTCTTGCTGTAGGGCAAATGGTTGTGTGAATGAACTCATTTCCCAGCATTTAAACGATGAACGGTTGTTAAACACCTCGTTTACATACTGCAAATTGCATATAGATGCAAAACTCATTTAAAAACATGTCTTTACGTGAGTATAATCGCTAGTAATTTGCATTAAAGACTTGAGGTTCTTATATGCCATGATTTACAGTATTTAAAGATAAAGAAAACATTTTTAACTTTATATTCAGACATTCTAAGCCTGATCGCTACCAAAACAATGCTGTCAACAGAAAATACATTCAAATTAAGAATGAACTTCGATATTCAATTGACAACCATGGTCAACCATGAAATTGGAGGACAAAACAGGAGTAAAAAGGCAAAATTCGAGAAGAATGCAGAACGTGACAGGTGACAAAGGCAAAAGGAAAAGAAGAAAAAAAGGTGGAGAAAAAAAGGAAAGAGGAAAAAACATAGAGAGAAAACGCATAACTATAAAAAGAAAAAAAAGAAAAGAAGAGTTGGGTTTGACCTCGAGGAGGAGCAGAAAAAAGCGATAGTGTAGAAATTGAAAGCAGTAATACTACATGACAGGAAAGACGACACCCCGCCCAAAGAAAGTTCCAAAAGAGCAGCACAAAGTGCAAAACAAGGCGAGAATTGCGTCCCGCGTGGTGGGCGGTCGCGAGCGAGCTGCGCCCTTCATTCGCACCACCGATTCCGCCATTTTATGTCCAGTTGTCAGGAGAGTATCGCCGTATGTTGAGTCCCACCAATCTACCCCACATCAATATTTATATAATCAAAAATACCCATATTTCCTTTCATTGTTGCCTGGTGGGCTATCGGGTGTGGGGAAATTAAACGGCGGCGGTGTTGCTACTCTGTATAGAGGAGTTACTCTGAGAACGGGCTTCTTTGACAGGTAGGAAAGCAAATGAAGGTCATGCAGAGCGGTGACATTGCAAGAGATAGTGATGAAGGCATTTGCAAATGAACTAACTGTAAACGAACGCACGGACAAAATGCGTGCATGAACGTGACATACAGTTACATTTCCAGCAGTGGGCAAGCAGCAGCTGTGAAAGATATTTCTTCTTATGTCAATCTTTCTATACCTAGGGACGGGCCAACTTCTGTCAGGCTCTGATGCGTCGGGCGTTTAAGAAGGGGGTGCGTTGGGTGGCCTGTGGGCGCTTGCGCAGCCGCTGTTGATTGATTCGTGATGCCGGGCGCGCCAACTGCTGAGGTTGAGAATTAGTCCCGTAGTTCGCGGGAGGTGGCGGTGCTCTTCCCTCTCTGAAAGGCACCTCCCACCAGCGGGGCAGTGTGAGGTAACTCCCACCAGCGGGCAGCGCCCCAGCCGGGACAAGAACTAAGCCCCGACCGGTCTCCCGCATGTATAGTGTAGTGCACGTTAGTGTGAGTGCGTGAAAGTAAGGGGTGAGGATAGGACAAGGAAGAGGAAGGAAAGATCGCGCGCGGTCCATTGCCCGTTTGTTACGGTACTGCTCGTGCATTCGCCTGGGAACCACGGAAACCACGGAGAACTGTCGTTCAGAGCAGCCAGCCCATAGAATTTCCATTCCAGCCAACGACCGAATTCGGCCTAGCTTCTTAGCTAATGATGCAAACGGAGCCGCTGAGCAACGCGAGGGTGAATAGGAGGGGAGGGGGCACGGGGCCTCCAACGTAATTGGACCAGCGCCGCGCGGGCGGGCGCAAGGTCGCCGTGCGGAGACAAAGCCTCGGGCGGGGCGGGGCGGGGCGGGGCGGGCGGGGCGGGGCGGGGCGGGGCGGGGCGGGGCGGGGGGGGCGGGGCGCGGCGGGGCGGGGCGCAACGAGTAGGCGCAGCTGCCTGCAATGCGCCCCTCCGCGAACCCCGCAGGGCTTCGAACACCTGCCCATGACACAGCCGCGCCTGCCACTGCCAGAACGGGCGTTCTAGGCTGCGGAGAATGGAATGGCCTCACCTGCCTTTAAACACCACCAAAGCCCCACACTTGCGGAATCTGAATTTAAAAACCTTTAAGTCTGCTCTTCACATATATGCATCTGGAGGGCAATTTAAGGAACTGGTATGCTCTAAAACGTTCATGAGAATGAAATAGTAAAACTCATATGTTGGATGTTTTTAAATTTCATGATAATTGCGATTTTTGTAAATTCATGATAATTGCCGCATCAGCTGGTAATAATAAAACAAAAGCCCTTAAAACTAGTATTTTTCAGACTTTTAAAGATTACTTTCAATTAATAATTAATTTTCCTTCTCTTCTGAAAAAAATATTTTTTGAACTTCCGTGTTCTCTCTAACTTACGTACCGGGAGCGGTAGCTCAGTATCATCAATTGATGTCACTGCAGTGCCTCTGACCGGGAGGTCCTAGGTTCCCACTCTCCACGGCGGCAAGGATTTTCGACACTAGCTTCATTCGCTGTCGGGAGGAGAATTCTAGCGGCCGGCTGCTCTGATCGGTAGTTTTCCGTGGTTTCTCCGATCAACACCAGGCGAATGCCGGAGCAGTACCCTACGAAACGGGCCACGGACCGCGCGCGATCTGTCCTTCCTTTTCCTTGTCCTCTCCTCTCCACTTACACACACACACACACACACACACACACACACACACACACTTACACTAACATGGGCTAGTGGGAAACCCCACTAGCCGACGGTAGGTCGGCGCCGGATCTCGCCATCCAGCGGGGGAAGATCACCGCTATCTCCCGAGAACCAACATGCACTACACTTACGGGATTAATGACTGAAGCAGTTGACACGCCCGAAAACACAAAAAAAAAACCAAAAATTTAACTTTCGTGTTCTTTCTGTATGGTGGGCTGGTGATGAAACCAAAACTAAGTTCATGAAGCCTGTATCGGGACCTACAATAACGAAACGTGTGTAACAGAAGAGCGCTATTTAATAAAATCGTATCTCTAAAACAAAATCAATCAAATCAATCAATACAGAAAAACATAGGAGTACAGCGGTGGTTCACATCGGAAGCATGAGCTGAGTCACTACACAGCTCAGCCATGCTGAAACTGTCCAGATTTAAAAACAAATTCAACGGATATTTTGAACTATTTCCGGTATTTTAAACAGTTTTCCATTCGCCAGCTATGCGAGGAAGAACAGCGCCCTACGACCGCATGTTCTGCCCGGAACTCCTCACGCTCTGCACTCCAGTGGGAGACAGGAAATTATTCCTTGCACTTACGATCTCATTATCCGACTGCACGAAGTTTATGTCTTTCGCCCTAATTATTCTTGAAATGAGTTTCTTCGTTCCCATAATCTCCGAACTGATCAAAGGATTATGAGTTTTTAAGAATTTGACCATATACTTTCAACGTGGGAAAGATATTGGCAGTAAGAAATTACTTAGGAATCACAATGAATAACAGTAACGATGCCGGATTTTTAAACCGGTTTTTCTTTTGGTTAAAATGACGAGAGGAGTGTTATAAAGAACCCATTTACGCACTTGGTCTGTAATAAAAACAAAACTTCGTAGCGTAGCAACGCATTTAAGTTTTTTAAAACAGTGATTACGGATTGTCCGCGGATCTCTGGAGGTCCCCAAGTACATGATGTTGGCTTGCAAAATATCACATTCTTTGTATGTTCAATTTCTAATTATAGAGGTCAAAAATCCATGAACTTATATCAAAGAAGCAGGAACACATGTCACATTAAAAGATATAATATTCAAATGAACGTATTATTGCAAAATAATTATTTCTTAATAATGCAATAAATGTTAAAACTTTTGTTACAATTATACAATATTTAAAGCTTTCATAATGATGTAATAAGCGTGTGCGATTTTCTTACATTAAATACTTGTAGATACATTTCAGATTTTTAAAATCAACGTTCTTTCATTAGATTTTTTAAGAAAAAGTGCGTCGCCGCCACGCGTTAGAAGTGAAGCATTAGCGATACAGTATGATGAAGTTTGCAAGGTAAATAATTGTTTACGTGTCTATTTCCACGACGCGCCCTTGAAGGCTGTGAAATTTATCGCAATTATAATAACAGAAAAAATACGAAATAAAATCCAAGTTGGTGATGTTCCAGGATATCGGCAGTCGATGCGGGAACTGTACTTGGGTTTCTGTAACCAGGCTGATGACCACTGATCAGCTGTTACGATTTCATGCAACGGGAGCTTAAACGCCACCACAGTGACGTCATCGTGATGACATTTTAGCTCTCGATTGGATGACACCGTAACAGCTGATGAAGTGTCATCGACCAGGTTAGAAAACCCCAAACAGCTCATGGAAGTATACTATTTAATTTATAGGCTCCTCTGGGACGTCCGAGTGGGGATATTGTCCAATGTAAAGGTCTAACCAAGCCAAACACGAAAGTTTAGGAACTTATTTCCCTGGCAATTTATAATTTAATTAGAAATCAAACGTTGCACTTTACATGACGCACGTGTGAGTTAACGTGTCGATTTACTCTACAGCGAAGAAATTTCAAAATGTATATTAATTGTTCCTAGGAATTAAAATTAAACATTTAGGAATCAATGGGCATAGACAGAATGGAAAACATGCGAATGCCAAAACAGATTCTGAAATACAAGCCAAGAGGAAAAAGGAGCATAGGCAGACCGAAGGGAAGATGGACGGACCAATAATGAGACGCAACGGAACGAAAGTTCTAATGCTTGAAGAAGAAGAAGAAGAAGAAGAAGAAGAAGAAGAAGAAGAAGAAGAAGAGAAGAAGAAGGAATCAATGGGATTCAGAAAGTTTGGAGGCCTCCCCGTTTTAAAGCAAATTTTTATTTTAGATTGTTAAGCGAACGATAATTTTCTTTAAACAAAATCTCCTTTAGCCAAGTGGCCTTTTCCGGGCACTCCTATTCATTAGCCCGCGCCCGCGCCGGAAGCCGTCGGCTGGTCGGCGGAGGAAGTTTCCAGCGCCGCGGGCGCGTGCGCGGTGTTCGAACGGCGTTGTCCGCCTCGTCGCGTCGGCAGCGGGACGAACCGGTTGGGGAATGGGGACACCGCCGCTGCCCGGCTCTACTTTCTGATGCGTCGCCGCCGCCGCCTCTGCCGACCACGTGCTCTCCGGGGGCTCACGGTGGCACTAGGCCTCGGCAACTGCAACTCGGATGAGGGCTGTTTTTATGAATAAGAGTCAAGGTGCCCATTGGGATGTTAATAGGAAGGGGAGGGGGCTTGGTTTTTCACAGAACAAATTAATTCCGTGGTGGTAGCCGATATCTTGTGGTAATCCATTATAGGTATGGGGATAATCAAACAACAACAGTAAAAATAAATAATATATATTAATTTTATGCCCAAAAGTACCTTTCGGGAACAATATTTTCCAATCCTCAGTGGGTCTCTAATAAAAAGTAAAAATTGAGTGAATAACATAAGGAGGGACAGTGGTATAAAGAATAAAATAGACAAAAATGAAATGAATAATACAATGATAATTTTTTGAAAAAAATAATAAACTAACAGTGAAATAACTTACTGCCCAAGCAACGTGGGTAACACCTAAACATTTAAAATAAAATCGGATAAGATCCAGTGATGAACCACTCAATTTTTCCTTTTTGTTCGAGACCCACTGAGGATGGGAAAATATTGTTCCCGAAAGGTATTCTTGGGCATAAAATAAATATGTATTATTTATTTTTACTATTGTGGTTTGATTATTCTCATACCTATGAAACAAATTAACCGTATTGAAACAGATGTTAATTATTTACGCGAGTAACCATTAGCATTACAACAAAATGAATCCTTAAATTTTCTAATTAATGTGATGTATGTGACTGCATATCATGCACCAGAATTTGACAATCAGGTGTACGAGGGAACTATAGGAGAGATCGTCTCAAAAAATGCTAGATTGACTCGCCGATCGCGATCGACTTGTTACCTAGGTCTACTATACAGAGATTGTACCGCTTTTAATGAAACTGCTTGGCTTGTGCTGGCAACATAACTACTGGTTATACTCATATACTCAATTAATTAATGCGCTCGTTTGAAGTTGGCATACCCGTAAATGGCTCTGACACTACCTCTTCCTGATCATCCGACATGAAGTTTCTCGATCTCTCGAACTGGTCCCTTCCACGAGAAGCTTATTGATACATACGGCGCAGTATTCAATATCGAAAGAAACAAAGTAACGCTTCTTTCATATTAAGGAAAATTATTGCTGATATGGCATGGAATTTTATTGGTATAGGATTTAAAATATAGCAAGAACACGCTCTTACAAGATTTTTCAGATTAGTTTTAAGAATTTTAAACATAATTGCCGTTCTCCATATTTTCAAATGTTTAATATAAACATTAAATTATTTTAAAACGTTTCATACATTACGTTAAAATTTAAAGAAAAAAGTACAGGTAATTTCCGTCCCCTTTCTGACGAATCGCCATCGTCGCCACTCCTCAGTTTCGTCCTCGTCGTCGTCTAAGATGTGCCCTCGATGAACATCACGACATTCGCGTCATACTTCCATGCTATTGACACTGGATTGTATTGATGTGCGATTTAAAATATAGGAAGAGAGTACACGTTTTCAAAAAGATTCGTCAAAGTATGTTTCTTGAATTTTAAGCATCTTCAGCATATTTTCAATTTTTAATATGCATTGATTCATTTTTAAAACATTTCATACGCTGCGTTACAATTACTTTTTAAAAATATTTTATAGCGGTAATGAATTTTCTTTCAATACCAATTCTGAAATCTGAAGGTCGATACATCGATATTTTCGACCCGCACTCTAATACCGCTAGGAACCCTAATCACCGCTATCGAACGCGAGAGGGTCGATGTTTCATATATGAGAAGAATCGGAACATTCTAGTCACGCGCATCGCCATCGCTGGCCAAGCGAGTTGGACGAACGCCGGCGAGGTAGGTGGATACGCCCTTTGGCGACACCCTGCCAAGTGAAATGACGCCCCGCTCCGTGGTGCACCCGGAAGTAAACGGCCACGTTGCCGTCCCTTCAGCGTGAGCATGGAGGACGGAGAAAAAGACACAGAAATAAAATGATTTCAACTCACGGAAATTTGGATGAAAAATAGGCAGAAAATTCGGTCCAGAGTAAAATTTAAAAAGAAACGAGACAGTTTGAATGGATCATTAAAAAGTCGTTTGCGTTCAGAGGCAGAGAGGGGGCTCCCATAACTGTGACCAAAGCGAAAGAGGAGAGGAGATAAATGTTCTCATTACGCCTCTGGACGCATTTTGTATCTTCAAGTCTATTTCTAACTTGTACCTGTCTTTGACATAAAACGACCTAAAACAATTTCTGCAAGTTGCGTATTGAAGATATTTTGTAACTTAGAATAATTTGTTCAGATATAGGTAAATATACATTTCAATTGCATTTTCAGAAACGTTTCACTTTGTGTTTACAAGGAATAGTGATTGTCTTGTTGCAGAATTTGTAAACTTCACTCATCTCATCCGTTTTGGAGTATAAGAACGTCATGAAACTTTCTTTTGTTTTCTTTTTTCGATTTTCCGTACAGTGAATATGAAGTACACTTCGGTTGTAACTTTTCTACAATTTCTCCTTTTGTGCGATGTTATCGTAAGGGTTCAGCGAGTTGTTTATGAAAGTAATATTAAAATTAATTTATTAAGTTGTATTAAAATTAATGTAGCTAAATATGTAAAGGTTCAAACTTTGGGAGCATTATTAAATTCAAATAATTTCGAGCAGATAATTAGTACTAGCTGGATTATTAATACAAATATTGTTATGCTTTATTTTCAAACTGTTTATTAATTGAAATATTAAATCTGAAAGATATGTATAAATTCATTATTACCATATATTCAATTAAAAATTACTTTACGTTAAAAAATGTCCTTCCCCCTAAATATTTTCTGAAGTCTTCATTTATCGACGGAATAGTTGGCCCTAAATGGTCAACTCACATTATCAAGATAATCAAAAAATTAAAAATGAGTAAGAACAACCGTTTTCAGGTAACACAATATTTTCTACGTTAATAAAATATCTTTGAATTTTAAATGGATTAATTACGTTCATTTCAATATTTTTTCCCACTTCAATATGACATTTTTTGCAACGATAAATTTGTATTGATACAATATTGAGAATTAAGACAACGATATTTTTTGAACTGCGAGCAGGAAATTGATTTTCATCAACAGATACTTCAACATATTGACTGTGAATTTACGAAATACCTTTGCCCGACCAGTACGACTAGAGGAACCAGGGCGGCGATTTTGGATGTTGCGTAATCACAGGTGAAACGCGCAGGAGGCTGGCTCGCGCCGCTCGAGATGTGCGCTCGATGAGCGGCTCGGTGAAATCGAAGCCGGCCGAGGATTTAGGCGCCGCCAATTTGCCTGCTCTCCTTCCCGCCCGCGGAGAAAAGGCAGCGGTTGCCACTGCAGCCGCACGCGAGCTTCCAGTCTTGTCGCTCGTGAGAAAGAGTCGACGAGGTAAACACGCTACGCTACTGTGGCGAGACGCTGCAGAAGGCTTCCGCAGCACTGCGTGGCGGGAGAGAGAACGCTTTTTTCTTATTCCGCTTGATGAATAACAAATTTACTGTGTTAGATACAGAATTGACAGTTTCACTTGAGAGCACAAGTATCTCGAGCAATAATCTTCGTAAAAAAAAAGCCTGTTATATTTTTAATCAACGTGGAAAACAAAAGACCAGCTGTCCAGCTGTTCTTATTATTCGTGACCTCTTCACCCGTGAACTAAACCATGTTATACTCAGATTTCATTTCCACTATTCGATTTCCACTAAGTAAACAAAAGAGATATATTTTCAATACAATATGGATATCACACCAACTTGCTCAAACGTTTCACATTGTTTTGATGAGAATGTCGCTGAGACGTAAACAAATTGACCCTTAGCGATATATGCGTCCAAAAATATAATGTTAATTGGATTTACTCGTTTAATACTGCGCTCAAATGCCGTGACACTCGAGGTATCATAACCAATGCAATGTTACTATCTCAAACAAGAAAATTACCAAACCGTTCAGTCTGCATAGAGGAATAAATATACCTACTTTCTAACGTCCATCCATCTATCCATACATACATACATACATACAATTTACCATCAAAAGAAACAAAACCTACTTCTCGCGATATCTAGGAGTATCACTAATAAAGGAACGTCAAAATGGTCAGAAGACAGTCGTACGCTCTCATAAATGCAATCAAACATTATCCAAATAACACGTAATATAATACGTAACAATAACAAGTATTTCACTCAGCAAACGTATGAAGCTAAGACTGATCATAAACTGGAGGAAGTGACTCATTTAAATTCGGTTAACGAAATTAAATTATTTAGATGTTATCACTTTCATTACAATGGAAAAAATAAGACAATTATTACGCTCAAATGTAAGATCAGGACTTGACGAGAAATTTCTGGCTCAAAGAACCTATTCCTTCTTTCATTTCTCAAAACGTTTTCACGCAATACGTATATCACTGTATCATCTATGCTTTCTTGCAAACATACGCATGAGATTTATATAGTTCCTTGTTTTCCCTGAAAGCTTAATTCTCACTTTATGATCAGATTACACGAAGCCTTCTGTACTACCGAAAAGGAATACGTATGAGTAATTTGAGTTTTCCACGTCGAAAATATCAGCCAAATTATCTTCAAGAACTTAATTTAGGAGAAGTGAGCTCTTCAAACAACTAAAGGGTTCATTTAATAAAACTTGATAGCATTTTCGGTTGAGGTGTACCTTATTTGAAGATAAAATTAACTTATTCGAGAAATATTTTTCTAAATTTATCCCTACTTCGTCACATATTTTTGCAATTTACTCGTACAATCCGTGATGACTAAGGTCCGTGCA
Organism: Teleogryllus oceanicus; assembly: GCA_964035755.1. Classification (NCBI taxonomy): domain Eukaryota; kingdom Metazoa; phylum Arthropoda; class Insecta; order Orthoptera; family Gryllidae; genus Teleogryllus; species Teleogryllus oceanicus. The sequence goes on along the minus strand of CAXIVR010000002.1, from coordinate 240,568,546 downwards.
TTTAATTTCACGCAACCATTAGAGTATTATAGACTCAATGAAAAGATGATTATCCATAAAAAATAATACAAATCCGGTACATTGGATACTGCTTACGCGAATTTATATATATATATATATATATATATATATATATATATATATATATATACACACACACACACACACACACACCATTCTACTATTCTAGTAAAACGCAATGCAAGCAAATACAATAATAAGTATGCACAAAACGCTTAAATAGACGTTTCAGCCATTTGGATATGTAAGAGGTTGTTGTTTGTTCTTTATGATATCCGACAACTTCTAGAAGCTCTGTTGCTTTGATGCTTTCCTTTGCTTTCGCCATTTTCAACAGGTGCTTCTGTTGCGCACCAGAGAACAAATATCCCACAGAGAAAGGCCTGTTTGTCTCCGCCTTCTTCGCTGTCTGTGGGAAGGAAGCCTCCGCCCGCACTGTATTTCCCGGACGTTGAGAATCACTTCACACAAAGCCTAACGAATGCCGGACCATTATACGTCCCGTTCCCTACCCCCTTCTTTTCTTCCTGGGGCTTTTTCCTGCTTCAGAAGACGCCAATTTCGGCTATCCGCGCCGGGTATCCATTACGACCCTCATGGGGACACATTAACTTTACACTAGACAATGACACACTAGCGGGCCCATCGGTCTGTGGTATGACGTCTCACGAGGTCTTCCGCGACAACATACGCACATGAAAGACAAGAGTCAAAGAACCATGTCCATGCCCACGGCGGGTCTCGCACCCAAAATCCTTCAGGCCGATGAACTCTACTGTCCACATCAACAATAACCCAATATTACAAATGGAAAGTGTAAAATAGTTAGGGATACATCTAGACAAACGTTTAACATGAAAAAATCACATTTTAGCCAAGAAAAAGCACCTACAACTTCAAGTAAGAAAACTATACTGGATACTATGATACCACTCAAAACTATCACTGGAAAATAAACTATTGCTTTAAAAATCCATAATAATTCAAATATGGACCTACGGCATCCAAATCTGGGGCACATCAAGCAAGCGTAATCTATCATCCAGAGATTTCAGTCCAAGACCTTAAGAATGATCGCAGCAGCGCCTTGGTTCATCACAAACGCAGCATTACACAAAGACTTAAAAATGCCCACTGTCTTAGAAAGAATAGAATCAATCAGCTCAAACTATCTCCAGCGTCTTCAAAACCATCCAAATCACTTAGCCCTCAACCTCCTTGACAATAGTGCAGATATCCATTGTCTAACCAGAACCTCACCCATACAACTCCCATACAGATACTCAAGAAGTAACTGAAACATTATCACCACCAAATTATCAATTCCAATTGCTGTCAACCTAAAATAATAATTATTGCTTTTTGTTATAGTACAAAGAAGAAGATGAAGAGTACCGATGGGATACCTTCACTACTAATCATTGTCATAATAATTCTACAATAGACATCACATTTACTTATTATTTTGTAAAAAATAGATTGTAAATTTATCTTAAAATAAAAAAAAACAGACCTATGAGCTGAGTCGGCACACGCTCTAGCCACCTGGGCCATCCAGGCCGTTCCCTACATCCTGTACAAGCACTTATGTATTTATGTATTTATTTATTTATTTATTTTACGTCAAAAAACAGTTAAAAACTGCGTATGACGTCCTATGGTGAAAAGTGAATTGTGTGCACATTTTCAAAATTCTGTGATCCCTACACTAAGTCATATACTACTTAAATTTTGAAAGAAAAAAGTTCCTATGTAATAAAATTATTTTTAAGGATAAAAAGGCAATACATTTTGGCTCTTATCCATGTTGTCCTTCGGAATAATACTTCCTGCTGCGACAACATGGAAACGATAATTTGAATAATTGTATTTCCCACTGAATTCTAGAAGACGTGCACAGACAATGAAGTTACATTTATGTCCAGAAGCAAAACAAGGGGCCATCTCAGCACGAAACAAAAAGAGTACTAACAAACTTGCTACCTTGGTTCAGTGGTGGCAGCGGAGATTTTGTGGTACTCCATGATAAACTATCTGGGGTCAATGAGATTATTCAATGTATACCCTATTATTTATAGGTCAACTAGAACTATTGTGGTAGATACCTCATTGACCCCAGATAGTTTGCTATCTTGGATATATTTGTTGTCCACCACAAATTATAAACATAATGGAGCTTCTCCCTATTGCACCCGACAAGTGTTTTCTAGAGGGAGCGACAAACACGTTTGCACGGACAAGGCGGTCAAATAGCTCCGCTTGTACAGGATGTTCAAGAAGTCCTGGAAAATTTGAGGCCTAATCTTATTTTATTTCGAGTACACAAGCGATATAATAATGTGTTAAGAAGAAACTCTAAGCATTACGTTGATTTTTTCTAATTTCCTTAGAAAGCTTGATAATGACATTTCACTTTTATCAATTTTTAGAACGAATAACCTTGATGTCTGTAGTGAAACTCAACATTATAAACCTGTAGAGCGAAGCGTTAACTCCGAAGGTTCTAACCTTAACCATCTTTGTGCAAAAAATTAAAACGCCTGAGTAATAGTATTAAAACTGAACATATCTAAATGTTATGTGTCATTATTATATGAAGTCGTAGGTCGACTTATTACCGGAGACTAAATAATGAGCATACATGACGGAGTATTACACAAACTTCTCTACTGAATTCTCTCTTAACTGAATTTAACGAAACGAAAAGCGAAATCTAATTAAAAAGCATTTGTAAGAGACGTTCGTACGAAGCTCGTTTTTGTAGTTGCCTTAGCCAAGGATCTAAACCTCTCCTGGGAAGGAGATTTTTCGGGTCTATTAAAATGCATTGCTTCACTGAAGTGACGCCATCTTACCTTGGGCCTCTTCCAGACGAACTGGAAGGGCGGCGTCTGGTGGTAGAAGACGGACGACTGCGTGGCGGGGAACTCGGGGTCCTCCCACAGCTCGCCCCGCTTCAGGCACGAGCGCTTGATGAGCTCGTAGTCGGTCATCGCGCCCGCCTGCAACAAGCGCCCATTCGCTATGCTTAATATTATCATTATATTATTATAACATTATTATAATATTATAATATTATCATATTATTATATTATTATCATCATATTATATTTTTGATTGATTCATTTTTTCGTGTTTCCGAGCGCGTTAACTGCTTTGGTCATTAGTCCCGTTAGTGTAGTGCATGTTTTCCCGGGAGATGGCGGTGATCTTCACCCGCTGGATGGTGAGATCCGGCGCCGACCTACCGTCGGCTAGTGGGGTTTCCCCCTAACCAGGACTCCCCCACCAGCGGGGCACCGCCCCAGGCGGGACAAGCTCTAAACGGTCTCCTGGAATATGTGGTAGTGTAGTGCATGTTAGTGTAAGTGTGTGTTTAAGGGGAGAGGATAGGACAAGGAAGAGGAAGGACAGATCGCGTGCGGTCCGTGGCCCGTTTGGTAGGGTACTGTTCCGGCATTCGCCTGGTGTTGATCGGAGAAACCACGGAAAACTACCGATCAGAACAGCCGGCTAGAATTCTCCTCCAGACAGCGACTGAATTCGACCTTGCTGAAAAGCTAGAGTCGAGAATCCTGCCGCCGTCAGGACTCGAACCTAGGACCTCCCGGTCAGAAGCGCTGCAGTGACATCAGTTGATGCACTGAGCTACCGCTACCGGTATATTATTATATTATTTTAATATTATTATTATATTATTATCATATATATTATTATCATATATATTATTATTATTATTATTATTATTATTATTATTATTATTATTATTATTTACGTATCTACTTATTTATCGCCAAAACAAATAAAAGCTGTATTACGTACGGGAGAGAAAAATAATCTGCGCACGTTTTTCTTGAGAGCTTTCCATTTTTTTAATACAGTACATAGTTATGAATAAAAGGTACCAACAATCATGGTTGGCATCATTAGAAAAAAAATGCTCCCGGGTGTATAACCGAGTGTATAAAACGTATTTGCACTGGCAAAAGAAATGCAGATTAGAGTTTATAGCTTTGCTAAGAAAATAGCAATTCGCACCCTATATTATATTACTAGCAAAAGAAGAGTTCAAAAGAATAGTGCGCATAGTGAAGCTAGATGTATGTCAAGAAGCAAAATGAGAGGCCATTTCAATATTGCATCAATGAGTTAACAGCAACTGAAGAAAAGCACTGGTCGAGACGGGGTATTAGATGGCATAGAGTCTGTTCCATATCTTGCAAGATAGTTCGGCAGTTAGTGAATGGCCTTGTTTGTAATTATTTGCATGTCCGAAAATAACAATTTAATTCGCCGTCAGTTAACCTGTGATGTGAAATTGAATGAAAATATATAATAAGAAATAAATGCCAACCTACATGCCTTACGCGCCTGCCGCTAGACTTGTCGGTTCGCAAATACCGTAGGCATTGTTTTCACCTTGTGATTGCGATGCGGAAGGGAAAGGCAAAACCTAACATTGTCCACACCCCGTGAACTTCAATGTTTCGATAGGGGTATGACAAAAGAGCAAGCAGGACGTGAATGAATAACTGAGAAGGAGAAGGAGAAGAAGAAGAAGAAGAAGAAGAAGAAGAAGGAGGAGGAGGAGGAGGAGGAGGAGGAGGAGGAGGAGAAGAAGAAGAAGAAGAAGAAGGAGGAGGAGGAGGAGGAGGGGAGAAGGAGGAGAAAGAGAAGTAGAGAAGAGGAATGAGATGAGAAAGAAACAGAGGAAAGTAGCATAATGTAAAAGGAAAATAAGAAAAATGAAAAGAAGTAAAAGAAGGCTGACTGCATGTTTGTCTTCATCCGCAACACACCCTTCAATCTCTGCAAAGTTCCATATTCTGTAAGTATCTACGTAGTCTTTTACTTAGTTTGAACTTTTACTTAGTTTACTTCTTTTGAATACTAACTAACCTAGAATTTAACTAAGTGTACCTCAAATATAAAAATTACAAAATGAAATTATGATTTTTGCTTTCGCAAAATTTTCTTTCAATTCTTACAATCCACTTTCTAAATAACTTCTTTTAAATAACTTAGAGCTTTAAAAACATGACTTCGTGCTAAAATTCAATGAAGAGCATAGTATATAATGCAAATTACAAAGAATGATTTGCAGTTAGTTGGTGAATCGCGAAATCGCGTAACCGAAGGGCAGAATGCAACCAATCGTATTGAGAGGAAGGTCAGTCACGGAGCCTACAAACCGCGCCGCGTGTTTGGACGTTGCTATGCTCCGCAGATTCCCTGGAACGACGCACTCCAGCCCAAAAATCCAATGAGTAAAAGACTCGGAATAAAATAAAAAAATGAAAAGAAAGGAATACACAAACACTAATTAATATTTAGTTTGGTCGTCACGTCAGTTTGGCTATTCGACTGGGCCAAATTGAATCAATGTAGCTTCTGTTCAACCCTTGAATACCTAAAATGAAAGATATGTACAACAAATGCTGTTTATTTGTAAATATGTTTCATATTTGCTCAAAAATACTTTCGAGAAGTTATCATATCTTATTCTAGATAAATAGACAGAGTATTTGCAATAATTTTCAATCTCTCTAACGAAATGCAAAACGCGAAGTAATCACACGTAAACAGCTGTAACAGTGAGAGGTTATGAAAAACAAAACCTTGAAAACAATGCTTAAGTCCTTCCATTAAAATTTAACCACGTCAATTCCACTATAATTTTTTGAGAGATACAAAAGTGTCCTACGTTTCACATCTTTCCACTCTATTCGTAAACTTTCTCTATTGTCGAATCTTCGCCACACCCTTCTTCGCGTGTCGATTCATGCACACGCGTTATCTCAAATTCCGGTTATTCTTATTCTCATTTACTCATATTTACACATTTACGTTTCACAAACAATCTCTCTCAAAATTCGCATTTTGTCGGTTCCGTCGCACTTCAATTTGCTTATGTTCGTGAATACAATGTCGCTGAAGATGTGTTTCTTTTTACTTTACAGTGCACAAACTTCCAACCGATTCAAAGCAAGAATCAACTACGTGAATGAATATCCATGGACTGACTGCTTAGAGTGTGTATGTCAAATAGTACCGGCATGAGCTTCTTGCCTGTTTCTGCGAGCACGAGCAACTACCTCTGACTTCGAATGCCCTTGGCTGTCAGGGTGACGCCGCGGCCACGGCTATGATGGCGACGTTTAGATCATTTTGCCATGGTCTCCCTCAGGCCTAGTCTGCCAAAGGTCTCCCTGAGATGGTCGATTGATTTCGACAAGATGATCGAAACGTCGGCGACATCTCCCGGAGCATCCGCAAGACTGGCAGAAGCCTACGACTTCCTCTGACTCCGCTCTCATTACCTCTTGAAATTTTTGTTTTAGTAAAGGAAATGGGAATTAATATCAAGTTTGGAGCTTTGAGTGCCAATCCCTCTGAATCCTCGCCTCGACTTTTAATGAAAAACGGATATCGGAATTTCGTGAACCTGGGGGGATCTAATCCTTACTTTCTAACGTTACACCAATACTCTGATTAAAAACTAATGTACTCGTATTTCAGGCACCTAGTTTTCACAATCTTACGTCTCACCACCAATCCATCCTTTCAAATCCTCGCGTCGGCTTTCGCGATCGAGTGTTGATTTACGGTCCTCCCTGAATTCCGGTCACCTATGAAAATGTTTCTATTTTTCTTACGTTTAACAAATATTCCATTTCAAATTTGAATTTTACACACCGATTCCCCAAACCTGCGAATCCCCGATCTGGGGTTTCCCGATCCCCATTATTTTACGTTTCTCAAAATTCCACCATTTGAAACGCAGCTTCTCCTTCCCTATCTCTCTTCGATCTTCGCGCTCGAGTGTCAGATTCACTCACATTTCGAATTCTGTGCACCTGGGAATCTGATTCTGACGGGAGTCCGAAGCCTTCGGGATTTATAATCTGCCTAGTGCAGTGTCATTCAGCAAGTTGCTGCAACTTCTACTAAGCTACTACTGCTAGTAATAATAATGATAATAATAATTTCAGGTCAAAAATCGGAAAGTAAAGAAAGTAAAGTAAGAACTTTATGCACCGATTCCCGAAATCTAGGCCTCTACACAGGGGAGTGACGTTACTTTAGCACCTCCTTCAGTTTTTGAACGGTTGAAGTTATTGCAATGCAGTTTTCACGGAAGTGCACGAAGAATGGGGCTAATTGCTACATGTATTTCTTTCCGTTTTATCACTTGTATGTTAAGAAATATTGAAGTAACTTTGTTTTTCAAATGGAACTACACATATCTTTTGAGTCTATTATGACGAGCGTAAATGGACAAAACCAATGATATACATATTGTCATATGTTAGACAAGCACTTTTTTGTCTCTCATGCTTAAAGGATATTTTGAACGGATAACACTCAGCAGGTCACGCAACCCCCCCTGCTATCGCGCGCTCAGGCTAGAAAAGCTAATCACACACACATGAAAGAAAAAGCTTATTTAACATATAACTATATATATATATATATATATATATATATATATATATATATACATATATCACTGGATTCGTCTTCTTCTCCACTTCTCTCGTCAGAGACTAAAAAATATGTATAGTTTCAATTGAAAAAAACACGTTACTTCAATATGTCGTAAAATACGAGTCATAAATAGAGGTGATTACATGCTTCAATTAGCTGTATTCCATCTTGCGCTGCCGTGAAAATTGCATTGCAATAACTTCAACCTTTCAAAAACTGCAAGAAGTGCTAAAGTTACGTGACTCATCTCGTATATCGGTCCTGCATTATCTTAAGTTCTACTGTCAATCTATACTCATCAATAGGGAGTTTGTTCACCCTCGAACGTTTAAGCACTATCGATCTTCTGCACATGCACATTTCAAGTTTCGCATCACTTCAGTGCATCTACGCATTAGCAGAGGATCGATAGTGCTGTCCGCTGTGGTGTACTCGAACTATCTATTCTATTTCCCGGATCAAGGAAGGAGGGGGGGCTCTTTTCGCATGGCATCCGTCTTCAGCCTATAAGCTTCAGACACCCGCTCGCGTCACAATATTAGCGTGAATTTGAAACGCAGCCAGATACCAAAATTATCACCTCGTTACAATACATTGAAACAGATTTACGAATGCTTTCTTTTAAATATTGCATATTGTACACCTTCATAGCGTTATTTCTGGTTGATTACCGTTGAAAATTTGTCATGTCGCACCGCTTTCAAAATGTTTCTCAACACTACTACTCTTCATGCAACATGGCAGCCAGCGCCTGGACTGGCTTTTCAAACGAAGTCACGTGGTTCGTGACGCAACCTGGTGGTGCGCAGAAAGAGCAAAAATCGGTGCGCCAGAGGAACTCATCCATGGCCCCGATCCCTCCGTTCGACCTTGGTGCTCGAGAGTCGATTCGCACGCATTGCGTATTCCGGGCAGCGCGGCGCGGCGTCCCGGAAGCGCGTGGCGAGGAGGGGGAGGGGATGTAGCCCCGTTCATTGGCGCGGCATATTCCTCTTTGCGGCTGCTGGTTCTTATCTTCTTACGATTAACAAGAACTCCATATCAAATCGGACTTCAGCACAGATTCCTAAAATCTGGACTCTTGGAGTGTTCTGTTCTTGATTACGTTGCGTTTCATAATTTTACAACAATTTCAACAAGTGTTGAAATTTTTGGAGAAACTTTAAAAGGTTTTTCTATTTGAACGGCTTCTCCCTTCCCACTCCTCTCGTCGGGTCTTCGTGCTGCAGAGTTATATCAATTATTTCGAATGGACTTCATATGTTACTAATATTCTCAAAATCCAAGCACAAAATCCAAAATGCTACCACTTCCTCAGTGGCGCAACAATGATTTTTCTCAATTCAGAATTTAAAATGTATTTTTATTTGTTGATTTATTGATATTTCAGATGTGATAATGAATGACTTTCGTTAGTATAGAAATTAAATGAAACCTGTATTTGTGAATACATGTCATGGGATGATCGGATTCTGAGGAGAGGGAACTCAGGTTGCATCCCCCCTTCCGTTGGGTGCGCAAAAAACCAAACCTTTTAAAGTCGGGTATCCAATCGAGCGTTTCTAAGCTGACGTCTGTCCGATACCTCGGAAAGGTAAACGCCCAACTGCATCCTACAGTCAGTTTTTCATCATCCCCGTTTTCAGCTAATCTCCTTTCACTTTCACAAGACATACCCCTTCTGCATCCCGTTTCGTCCATTGGGTGTTTCGGAACGAGTAAAATTGTTATAAAGTTTCCACTCATAAGCACGCCCATATTTATTCACTACCTATGGGGAGTTGGACTATGCCTTTTTGGGGATGTAGGCAAACGAATTAGGACAATTGATTCATTGACTGATTTTTTTCGTGTTTCCGGGCGCGTCAACTGCTTTGGTCATTAGTCCCGTTAGTGTAGTGCATGTTTCTTCCCCGGGAGTTGGCGGTAATCTTCCCCCGCTGGATGGCGAGATCCGGCGCCGACCTACCGTCGGCTAGTGGGGTTTCCCCTAACCAGGACTCTCCCACCAGCGGGGCACCGCCCCAACCGGGACAAGCTCTAAGCCCCCGACCGATCTCCCGGAATATGTGGTAGTGTAGTGCATGTTAGTGTAAGTGTGTCTGTGTAAGGGAAGAGGATAGGACAAGGAAGAGGAAGGACAGATCGCGCGCGCGGTCCGTGGCCCGTTTGTAAGGGTACTGCTCCGACATTCGCCTGGTGTTGATCGGAGAAACCACGGAAAACTACCGATCAGAGCAGCCGGCCGCTAGAATTCTCCTCCAGACAGCGACTGAATTCGACCTAGCTGGAAAGCTAGTGTCGAAAATCCAGCTGCCGTGGGGAGTGGGAACCTAGGACCTCCCGGTCAGAGGCGCTGCAGTGGCATCAGTTGATTCACTGAGCTACCGCTCCCGGTGAATTCGGAAACCCTGACCACCGGATGCCCCATCCTTGGCGGTGGAGCGTCGATTCGCGCTCATTGGCGTCGTATTCCGGGCGGCGCGGCGCCGGAAGCGCGGGGCGGGCGGAGGGAGCAGATTTCGCGTGGCGGCATTTCGTCCCGTTGGCGCGGGCGCGCGCGGCGGCGGCGGAGGCTAACTGTACCGCGGTTGCGCACGCCGCCATCGCGCAGGCGCAGTAGGACGCACGGCGCCCGCCCGCTGCCAGCCGGGTCAGCGCGGCCCGCGCATACGGACAGCACCCCAAGATGCCGCGGCGCGCGGGAGGGAAGAGCAAGCCCATGCAGAGACGGATCCTGTCGACCATCTGTGTGTGGGGCATCATTGATATTTAAAAAAAAAATAAACATCTTCGTTATCATCACCGAATTAGTCCAGTCGATTTCATGTCACGATGGTCGTGAAATCCCTTCCTCCTCCTAAATCCTAGGTACGTCCTAAGAAGCACAATTGAAAATGGAAAATGGTGTACACTTGTAGGAGAAAGAGTATTTGGGATGATCACTTTCGAACTACCTGGTGTTGGATTAATGTCAATTATTGCATATGTATTAATAATACATTTTGAACTATTGTTTACGTGGGGGGACAGAACCGGCCTATGGGCGGGGAGAAAGATCGACTGTCGGAGACGAAATTTAAATCTACACCTTAGTTCCATATGATTATTACTTTCAGAATATTTTTTTCACACATTTTTGACAACACTCTCATTAAAATATTTTCCAAAACTTTCAAAATTGCAAGAATATTATTCCCTCGTTTGAGTATCCTCGGACAATTCAATTACTTCTTTGACAGGAAACTACTAGGGTCCCAATGGCGTAAGGTGTAATGTAAGTAGTAGCAGAGTAACTACTACTTCCTTTTCCATTTACTATCTTTTGATTGAGAGAGATAAGGCGCTGAATTGTGCTCTGAACCACCCCTGTTCTCCTGTATGACTCGCCTAAGTAAATAAATGGAAAATTAGTGAAACAAGTAAATAAATATTCATATTTCGGCAGTATCGTGTGTGTACAATCCAAATTAGGAAGACAGAGAAAACGAACTTAATAACTACAATACGTGTTACAATTAAGAAGCACTTCGGCAGAGGCATAGGCCCGGAAACAAAACGAACCCCACAATATATCTGCTAAACCTAGAATCGTGTGTGGCACTGAAACATGAGTAATGAAAGAGACAGACAAGCAAAAACTACAGGCGGCACATGTGAAATTTCTAAGACACCTCATGGGAGCCGCAAGAAGAGGCAGACTGAAAAATAAAGACATCAGAAAGAAATTGAAAAACAAATGTTTAGTAGAAGAGATAGAACAGTATCAAAGGAGATGGAATGATCATTTCCAGAGAATGAACAACAATAGATTGCCAACATTAATCTGGAAGTACAAACCAAGAGGGATCAGAGATAGATGCAGACCACTAAAGAGATGTCAATGGCAGAAACACTTGCAAGACTGACAACACAGGCGCACACACACACACAGACACACTCACACACAGGCACACTCACACACAGACACACTCACACACAGGCACACACACAAACAAGCACACACACAAACAAGCACACACACAAACAAGCACACACACAAATTGTCAGACCGAAAGACTTGACACATATTTCTGGATGTACTAGAACGCGCTGAATCCGAATCTAAAGTCAGAATTGCGACATCACCCTCAATTTTTTCGAAAAAAAAATTGTATTTTTTGTTTTCGTTGGTTCCAAAGACTTGACACATGTTTCTCTATGTACGTCGTTGCGCTGAATTCTAAACTGAAGCCTCTCGACATACATAGAGAAACATGTGTCAAGTCTTTGGATCTGACAACAACCAACGAAAACAAAAAATCACGATGGTTTTTTGTACTGTATACTACTGTTTTTGGTATATACTCTTATTTACTATTATGTGACTATTTATTACTGTATACTTAGTATATAAGCAAATTATTACTATGTATTTCAAGAAGTATGTAAAAGTCCTGATGATCATTGGAGTTCGGAATGCAGAAAACTGACACTATAACTCTTTCTGCCAAATACTTTTTCCAGTATAACAACGGCATTTCTATCGCAGAAAAAACAACAACATTGAATTGAATGAATTTTAAATAACATAGAAAATATTCTGTAATTGAATATAATTATATCCAAATCTATAGCGGTGACGGTACTCTTAAGAAGCCGAAACTACCTTCATACTAATGAAATAAGATTCTTTATTTCTTTAAGAATTTTAACGTAACATTTTCTTCATCCAATAGAGCTTGTTCGTTATATTATGGTAAGATTTAAGATTTGCATTATAGACTAAAATGTTAGATTCAAATTATGAAACACTTTTTTCGTCAATGTACTGCACAAACACATCTTACCCTTCATATCACTTTTCCTCTCCGAGTTTAATTCCTGCAAAGTTACTGTGTCAGCGAACCGTCCTTCGTCAATCATTTTTTTTTTTCGATTTGCCAGACGTGGAGTCCGCACTACAGCGAGAATTTTAAAGATATTGACATTTCGACCGGAGGTTTGACAGGTTTATGCAGTGCTTCTAATTTCATGAATATTCTATGTTTACATTGGCCAACAATGTGTTGAAATGTTCTGAATAGACAGTGCAACTATTAAGAAAATGTATAATCTACATTTTACATGGTAGAAAAGTTTCGCTACATCCATTAGATGCTACAGGTAATAGAACAAACTGTTATATAAGAAACTGAGCAACAACATCCATCCATGAGCGATTGATTGTAGCATTTTTATGATTCCACGTCTTAAATTCTAGAATATTTTTGAAAGAAATCTTTGTTTACGTATGTTTTCTTATACTAGTGTCTTTCATCCAAAATTCAGAAATCATTCTTTAAAATAATAGCTAGAAAGTTTATAGCAATACCATTAAACAATGTGTTTAACTAAAAATTATTTTTAAAAACCGTCTTAACTCTTGCAGTCCGTCCAAAATACGTGCGACCATCGCAAAATTTCAGAGAATAGAATTAGTGTTTCCTACATATTCAATTAACAACTAAGAAACTCTATATTATTTCCAACATTTTATCAAGTGAGGCACAGTGGAAAAACGAACGAAATTGCCGCTGTCTCTGCAGCGAGTCAGACACGGAGACCCTAAGGTTCCAGCACCGACGGTGGCGATTTTCGATACTACCTAGATAGCCAGGTGGAATACAGCCCTTGTCTGGAGGAGAATTCTAGCCGCCGGCTGCTCTGCTCGGTAATTTTCCGTGGTTTCTCCGATCAACACTAGGCGAATGCCGGAGCAGAACCCTAACAAACGGGCCACGGACTGAGCGCAATTTTTCTTTCCTCCCTGTCCTATCTTTTCCACCCCTCTCCCTCTCCCTCTCTCTCTCTCTCTCTCTCTCTCTCTCTCCTCACACACACACACACACACACATGTGTACTTAATGCACTACACTTCTACATGTGTCGGAAGACCAGTCGGGAACCTAGAGCTTGTCCCGGCTAGGGTGGTACCCCTGGTGGCAGATGCCTGGGGAGAGAATTCCCTGAAAGCTAGCTTGTAGGTCGACGCCCGATCTCACCATCCAGCTGGGAAGGACTCAACGCCACCTCCCGGGATAACATTCACTACTCTAACGGGACTAATGGCCACAGCAGTACATCAATCTACAAAGAAAAATACTCTCCCGTTATACTAAGCACATGTTCACGTTTATTTAATTCTCGTTTGGATATGATCACGATAATCATTTCTTGGCAAGTTTCTTTCTGCGACGAACTTCCGTTATTCTCTGTGACACAAAATCCTGGATCAATGAATTATTTGTAATAATTGATAAGTACAGAACGATAATGATTGCAAGCAACAAATTAGCGTTAACACATTTTTCTTCTAGCTTTGTGTGGAAATTATTCCCAATAATATTATATTATCTCGATTGTTGTCACTAAAATGTCAATTTGTAACTGTATGATATTTCAGAGAACGTAAATGTTTAAATGAATAAATTACACTAAAATCTAGAAAGTTCGAAATAAGAATTAGGTTTTCGTGCTTCACAATAAAGTAATCTGAGCATTTTATTTTGACTGCCGAGAAGAAAAATGCAAGTAAAGTATACATGGCGTTCCGCGATTTCACATCTAGTACTTGTAGAAAGTTACAGATCATCTTGTTTGCAATAGAGTGCTGAAGAACTATTGAAAACTAATTTTGTGTTTTTAAATAATCCTGTAAATTGAAAATTTGATATCGCAATGTAAACGCACTGTAAATGAATGTAAATGCCAAATACAACCAAATCAACATTACGATATCAAACAAATATCTCAAATTTTGACGAACCTTATAAGAAATTTTGTAAAAATTAAATTGGGAAAGTATTTTTCAATATTGATACATAATGCTCAAATTTAACATAAATTGTTGGTTGCAATGGCGCAGCTAGGTGGCGGCTGGGGGCGGCCCGTCTCGGGTGACAACTGTAGGGATGACACCATCTGACATTTTAAATTTTAAATTATATTTGAAAGCGTTGATTAAACATTGGATTTGTCAATGTTCATGATAACTTTATGATTCAGTTATTTAATGTAAGATTTTTCTTCGAGTTGTGAAGACAAAAAGTGCAGGATCTTTAATTGAAATAGAAGTCGTTATTAATTGTATTAATATTAAATTTCCTCAGTGATAAACATTTCCCTGCAATCTGTATTTTAAATTATAAATGTTTATGTTGAATTGGCCGGTAGGGGGTTGACAACTTTTCTATTGCCCTAGGTGTCATTAATTCCAACTAGGACAATGATTCGTTGCAAATTATTGTATTAATTATTCCAACCGGATAGTTCTAGAATCTCTTTCGAACATTTATAGCTCTCTTTGAGTTGTTCTTTAATAATGATAAGAGCTAAATCTTAAAGAAGGTAACAGAGTTGAGATGAAGCGATGGAAAGAAATGGGGCCTCAGTCGAACGGAGTGTTAATAGCTAGGAGTGACAAACGTTGTAGTACACAATCGCGTATCTAGACTGCGCATGCGGCAGCAGAGTTTGCGTTCGCGGCATCTATGATTCTCCTAAATTCTCTTCCACCGAGTTCGTGGACGACAGTTTACAACTATCAACGATTCAGAAGTAATTTCGAAATAGAAAAACATATTTTAATGCTGGCAAAGGAATGTATGTACCACGTGTTAATGCAATTCGACATTTTTTCTTGGGATTTAAAATCTGATCACATCTTAAAATTTATTAAATTTCACGACAGTCAAATCACATCCATAGTAGCAACCTTGGGCTAGAAATTCAATTCAGTATTTTATAAACTAATGTGACAATGTGAAGTAAAATAAATTAGTGTTTTAAGCAACATGTTTGTGCTGTAAAAGACAGCAATAGATTTTGCTGCTCGGTTTTATTTTAACCATATTATTAAAATAATTATGAATTATTCCTTTACTAATCAAATATCTCTCTTCATAATCACGTTACTTTAAATGTCATTGCTAGCATACAGCCAATATCTAAAACATATTCTCGGAGACTCTTAGTAGCGGAAAGAACTTACTATGACATTGTTTAACTTTACTTACCGTGTTAACAAAAGAAATATAATATAATATGAAAATGTCACTATGTTCGAACCGCTGGACACGTGTAGAACAGCAGTAGTTACGGCAACACACTACATGTGCTGTCAAACAATTAAAATGACCGACACAAACGCCACTAGGAAACTTCGTATCACATCACTGAAAACATCACTGTAACACACGTTCACTGTCGCGTTTGCTATGATAGCACTTCGTAATAACCGCGTGGTCTTCAACTAACAACCGAGCGACGCGAAATACCTCCGTCGACTGACTGGAACACAGCGCCGGAGTTCTCACCTGCGTCCTCCCCGCCTCTGGAAATCTGCTAGCAACCTGAACTCTCTCGGCCGGCAGGTGAAAATGATTCGAGACTGCTACGGACATCTACCGGCCACGCTTACAACTACATTGTGAAGTATAATTCACTCTAGCCGCTGTGAGGGAGTTTTCCGTGGTTTCTCCGATCAAAACGTCTGTCTGTCTGTCCGTCCGTCTGCGAACAACGCTAGCGGTTAAACCGCGCAGCCGATTTTCTCCAAAATTGATATTCCCCAATAAATCTGGCTGATGTCACGGCTCCTGAAATTTGAAACCGACAATTAAGTTTTCGGGGGTGCGTTACATGAAAATCCTAGGACTTTTTCAAAAAATTGGTTTCATCAATTTTGATGAAATTTTGTTGCATAGTATGAATGACGTTTAAGAGAGTGGTGCAGGTCTCATTTTCGTTGAAAACTGATTTTTCGGAAATTGCAAAATTTCAATTTTTTTCGGAATCTTCCTTCAACTAAAATATTCAAGATAGAGATTTTTCCGTTTAATGAAATCTGTTCCTTAAAGATAGATTTTGAAACAAGGTCATGGACAATTTTTCGTGAATGTTAGTACTTTTCGCGTAATTTTGCGGCAATGAGTAGGAGGGAGACATCATAATAATTACAATGATAATAACTATAACTCATCAACAGCATTGACTGTTATGTAATTCTAGCAGTTTCTTCAATTTAGAAAAAATTCTACGCATGGTTTAGGCGCTATGTTTGATCACATACACCAGACAGGCGGACGGACGTTTTGCTTTCACTTGATTTTTCGGTATCAAGGACCCATAAAACAGGGATTCTGATTACATCACATGTTAGAGGATTTTCCCCCTTAATTTAGCAACTGGATTTAACCACATTTTCGTAATCAAAGCCCGGTAAAGAATTTTTTTCTGCCGAAAACCCGCTGTTTTTTCGTGCAGCATTGCATAACTTTCTCTATATTACTCCGTATATACGTACGTGTACGATAAAGTAAAAGGAGCAGCAGTTGTTATGTATAGTAAACGATTCTTTTATAAGAAATAATTACACCTTTATTTGTCCAATTCTGCACTTGGGAGGATTTCTGAAAATAGTTTTCAATAATATGAAACATGTTTACTGACTATCCTCCTGATTGATTTAATGAAACTATCAAAAGAGGGCTAATTAACTTGTAAAGCTATTATTACACTGCATTTCTGAGGAATCCTGTCATAAAACTAGATACCTCATACACCAGCTCACATGTTGTAGAACAAGAACTGGGTACCTGTGCCAATTCTTTGAACCCATAATCAAACACTGGATGTGGAGTAAGGAATTTAGTATGTTTTTTATTTTTAATATAAGAACTCTCAAAGCATTGGCATGTTTGTTTAACTCGAGATTGAACCGTAAACCTGGCCTTCTCTTAAAGATAAAAAGGAGGATGCATGATTTTGAAACTTTTCCCTTTCTTAATGTCACTGGTTATTACTCAACAATTATTCTTATGTGTGTGTGTGTCTAAAATTCAGGGATAAACTGCATTAAGGAAGAAATGTCTGGTTTTACTACGGGAGGTGTGGGTCATGTTGAAAATTCAATTTGAACTTTAAAATTTTCAAAATTTCATAAGAGTCAATGAAAATTGGAACTATGCCATTTTTGTAAATGCATTTTCTTCTATTACAAATTAAAGAGAATTGCAACCATTTATCAGACAATTTTGAAAATGCCAACGGGGCTTCACGCAGACCTTTAAAAATTGAAATATCATAATGATTTCTCGAATTGCGAAACTATATCGTACTCTCAACACACATATTTACAATGCAAGCTTTTAACATCTTTAAAAAGCCCGCGTTTTCGTTGCACCCGTGTTATATCTTTGATCTGACGTTCAAGTGGTGATTTTCCTGCTCTCTAGCGTCACTTCTCAACAACACAATTCGGACATTGAACCAAACAGAACTCTCTATTTGTAACGCTAAAAGAAAACGATCGTAATATCCTCCCGAAATCTTTGCACAGTAAATTTTGATACCTTTTTATCGGCCAGTTGGTTACAACACCGCTCTTTCACTCTACGTCCGAAAAAATTTTACTCTATATTTTACCAACACGAGTAAGCTAAAATTTACACGTGTAATCATGCATTTAAATCTAGCTCACATTGATATGCACACGGTGATATAAAATCATTACTTCCTGACTACAACTTTATGGTGGGTAATAGGGAAAAAAAACTATGTAATCATAAACATAACCTGAATCCCAATTTTTTTTAAAAACACATGCCAAATCATGGGAAAATCAAAAGGCAATAGAATACATTATGTGGCATATACATGTTTTCATAACACATATTGCTGTGAATTTATTGTACATAAATGTTCATTCAATATTAAATAATATTTCAAATCTAGAAAAGACATACAGAGAATAATTATATTTACAATCTCTCTGAAATTATTTTCTTATGATCATCAGAGTTTTTATGATCTATCACAGTATTAGAATCTGATGTCTGATTAAGTTGTACAGCAAAGGAAGACAAATCCCTTTTCATGGCATATGCATCTTCACCATCAGCATAGTATTTTGGTTCAATTTCAGAAATAGTGAATTTCAAAGTAGTAGTGTACAAGTTCAGTGCAGCTCTGTTACTTTTTCTGACATGCAGTGACACATATTTAGCATTAAAACACTCGACCATAGCTCGAGAAGCCTGATCCATTAATTTCTGAGCTAATCCCAATCTTCTATGAGAACGTTTCACAGCTAGCGATGTTATATGGCCATGGGGATTATCTTCACTATCTTCTTCCATTTTTGCCAGAACATAACCAACAATTTGACCTTTTTCATCCTCTGCAACATAACTAAGCTGAGGCCATGACAAACCATGATAAAAATAATATTTCATTTGATAATTCTCAGGCAAGCAAAGCAAATTGCAATGCTGCATGTTCATCAGATCATCAGGCTTTGCACATCTGATATTCATGGTGTCTGCGCAAGTTTTGAAATTACAGAATAGAACTCTTTTGTAACAAGTAAATAAAATATTTTTCCCAACAGTAAAACAGTCCTGTGTTAAAAATATTGGACAATATCACCCAAACGAGTGGAAGGAATGTTTATAAAATCAGAAATAAAGCGCACTTTTTCAGTCACGGCGAGTCTTCTTCATGCGTGAGCGACCATTCTTCAAATCATTCACAGAAGCGGATTCTGACATAGCTCCAAGCAGCTCTCTCACAAACCTAAATCTAGAAAGAAACAGCTTCCATACAAGGTACCACCCTGCAACAAAGAAAATAGGTCTTACTGTTTGCTAATAACTAAGCTACGACAGGTGCCTCAATGCATGAGCGTAAAGATTTCAATGGCACATTCTCACCTAAAAACACTAGACCCAAGACTAACAACACCGATGTTATTATGGAAATTACAGCCAGGAGCAATTCCATCATACTTGATGCACTACCAGTTACATACAAACTAAGGCACTCAAAATTGAGTACATATGCAAAAATTCATTACAAAAATTGTTTAAGCTACATGCATCCACAACGTACTTAAAAAATTGCCATTCATCGAATTCGTTGTCATGCTAACTTCGCCATTTTGCACTTATGAGTAGGCCACAACATGAGCAAATTATTTATATTAAATACATCGATATAGTACCTTCGATAAGATAGTGTTTTCGATACGATATTATCAGATCAGCTCAAGTGATTATGGTTTTCAGGGCACAAATTCACTGATACCGGAACGAACCTTATTCTTCGTCGGCACACACAGCACGAGAGCATGAGCTCGTACACGAGGGGAAACAATTTCGAAGCGCAGAGAAAGCTGTACATTGCCCGTCTAGGAATAAACAGCACAACGCGGATCGTTCGAACTCAACCAAACCGCACCGCCTTGGACGCAGATAATTATAATTTAATCGTTTGTAGGCTTGTATTAGCAAGTACTCTGTTTTGTAAGGTACAATAAAGTAGGTCAGTACTTTTTCAACATTTTTAATATCTATTTTCATGGAACAGGTTTTTAACAATGTTATGTGCACTAACTTAAATGTTTTATGCCAAAATAAACTTGATAACTATTCTTATTTTCATGCACCTGGTTCAACATTTTACTTTTGATACAGAAGTAATAAAAACTGTAAACACATCCCTGTTTACATTCCTGTAGCAGTGCTTACTGCATCCTTTGTTTTAAAAAATATATATTTTCCTTAGTGCATCTCTACATATTCACATTGGGTAAAATCTGCTAAAGCTACTTCAATATTTCAAACCTTTTAGAAATACTTGTACCAAGAACTAAGCAAAATATTCAATAAAGTATTGACCAAATAAAAGTCTGAAAATATTTGTACATGGTAAATTACAATTTGAAATGAAATTATGTAGAATATAACAGGTTTAGTTAATATGCAAGATAGCCCTAAATGGATTTCCATTACACAACTGACGCCCAACAGTATTCACAAAAGCATTTCAATTTGCATCACTGAGGAGCTATCAAATTCTACATTCATGAAAACAAACTAGGGTATTGAAGGGCGATAAAATTCTTAAGTTTTCCTACAACGTACATTCAGCAGATAATGATCAATACATAATACAAGAATAGCCCCATTAGCATTAGTACTCAATTTCCTATATTATAAATAATTTTGAAAACCCATTGGACGTAATGGGCAAATTTGAATTTTACTGAAGCACCTCTATTGCTGTATCAAAAATACAGACAATTTCAACTGTCCATCACAAATGAAAATCAGTATCAATCAATTTGTACATCTACATTAAAATTATGTTTTAAAATGATACATGCAATGAACTTTGGCACCATTTGTCATGTTCTCATGCACAATTCAATTTCCAAACCTTTTAACTTGAGATGTTTGTACTATGATTTCTTGATAAGCTCTTTGTAGTTTTAGAAATGACAAAAAGCAGCTACAAAAAGCCCCAGAAGGCTAAGATATTAATGAATAAGTACCTTTACACTAAGATTTAATAGATTACTCAGCAAATCGTTGACTTGCAACCCGCAGATTCTCAAGAGAAGAATTCCTACAAACTCCCTATGCTATACCAATATCACAGCATGTATAAATAACTTTTAATAACATGACTTCTAAAACATTCTTATATTGATGTACTAAAAGACAAAGATGTCAAATTATAACCAAAATACAGGTGTAACGATGAACTTTAAAAACCAAAAGGAAAAAGACACAAATACAGGTACACAATAATCCACTACAAAAAAAACAACAACAAAAAACAGAAAAACTCAGCTCAAAATAAGGGTAGGAAAGTCATCCGTCTTTTCTTGCATCATTCATAAAATAAAATACATGAAATGCAATTTACAACAACAAAAATCCATGATTGTGTTAGGAAAATTGTTTCTATATAAAATCGATATTTTAAGGTCAGAAAGTAAAATTTATGAGTAACAGATATTCAGGTTTTATGAAATAATACAATTTCAAGTTAAAATGCATTTTAATATGTGTCTTTGATTATGCAAGAAAATTGGCAAAGAAACTTATTAAATTTCATGAAACTGTACATTACCAAAGAAAAATGAATCGTATGATACATTTCCTATGAGAGTAAATGTACAATGATTATTATCGAACTGGTATATATCAATGACTCATTACAATATTTAACAGAGCTTCAGATTCCAAAAGTCTTTGGAAAGCCCTCAAAACACTTACTGTGTAGCAAATTATTTACACTTTTTTTAAATTTGGGTTTTACATTGACTATTGTACATAATGTCATTTTGACATTTAAAACTGCACTTAATTAAGAAAAATATATGTACTTTAAATGATCACTAATTATGTAATATTCTTATATCTATTTATAAAATATGAAACTTACACTAATCATATCTTAAAGAAATAAATAATTGAAGTTCTTTACATAACTTTCTTTATGCAGTATCAATTAAGCAACTACTCCTTTTTAACAACTACACACTTTGTTTCTTCATTCCATCTTGCTCTTTTCAGCAAGCTCTTTAAACCTTGATGCTTATTGTACCCAACAAAGAAAATATTTTACTATTTGAATAATTTGAAGATAACTTACACGAGCCAATTATGTTCAATGTGTGTTTTTTTTTAAAAACCAAATTTCTACTCCCAACTTACTTGAACACAATGTTGATATGTGAAATCAAAATGTAAAATTTGATGTTCTTTCACAAATACAGAACATCATTTATTTGAGAAATGCACAAGTTCTTTGAAAACTTTATAATAGAAACATTTAAAAACTGTTCCAATTAAAAGAAATATTATGCTATAAAACAGCTTTAGAAATTCCAAAACAAGTTTATTGCCATTCTTTCTGAAAGGATATTCAAAAATAATATACTATTTAAATTTTAAAATTGACCATGTTTTACTTCTTCATCTAACTAGAACGTGAACTCCATTGTTGAAATTGCAAGAAACTACATGTGAGAAACACTTATTTTGATAAGAAAAGCATTCATTGTAAAGGAAATTTTATTGTAGAGAATGACATCACTGAATTAATTACCATTATGGATTTTTCATTACAGAATTCCATGAAAAAGAGTGAGAAATATTAGAGGAGACAATTTAAAACAATGTACTACATGATCCTTCAAAACTAAAAAAAATATCTACATGCAAGTACAATTACAGATTTATAGAATGCTCATAAAAATGAATATTTACAAATACTGCCATTCATGGAATCCACTTATAACATAAATCCAATTAGCTAAATATTCATTTTGTGAATGCCAGTGCAATGCTGGAAAATGACAGAAAATTAATCTGAAAAATTGATGGCATATTGAATAATGCCAATGATAAAACAGATTAACATATTACATACATTTTGTACAACAATAATTAAAATAAGTAAAGACACAATGCCAAGAAACAAATTTACATACTGAAGTTTCTGACACGTGTTGCTTTAAAACACGTCATTAAAAATATCACCACACAAGAAGTTCAAGCATCAAGTTGTACATATATCAAATGTTAAATAAGGAATGCACACTAACTGACTTGTGTTGTTTTATCAAATTATTCACCATTATTTATACACGTGTTACATCGTCGATGATGCAAAACACTTCTCTAGAAACAAAGAACTACACTGTGTATCCCAATCACTTCAGCCTCTATTTCATACAAAATACAATCACTTAATATCCGGCTGCATGCTTTACAATCTCAAGCCTCAACTCGCTGCTTTTGCAGTCCTACATCTTCGTCATCCAAGAACTTCTTGAAACTTGCTTGGCATTCAGCACTAATCCAATGCTGTACAAGGAGATGGGTTTCAGATTCAAGAGCAGCATCTAGCTTAGTGCGCAAGCTGTGCCTCAGCAATGCTTTGGTGGCTTCCATGGACTGCAAAAAAATAAAAAATTGCTATGAATATTAAATTTGATACACATCTCTTTGATTAAATAAAAATATTCACAGATGACTTAAATGATTGTATCAAACTATCAATGGAGGACAAATGGAATCATCAAGTCTTTGAAGAAAATATATTTTCACTGCTCTGAACTATAATTGACTAGATCTATCATGACTCCTCCTCCTCCTCATCATGCCATGTAAGTGCCTGACATTTTGAACAGATTATGAAGTCACCAGATCATCAACATAGGTGGCTGAATACATATTTAAAACACTAGAAGATCAAACTTTAAATTGGGTCCCTGTGACGTTTCTTTTTTGGAAACATTTTTTCAGCAATCCACTATGCATTAAAGCGTGACAGATTGCAATGCAATGGAACTGCCACAGCAGGTGGGTGGGGTGGAGTAGGTAGAGTGGAACATGGGTAAACAGGGAGAGTGAGAATAGCAGGGGATAGTGGAGTGGGGCAGCAAAGCATACAACCGGACAGGATATTAAAAGAAAATTACCCTAATTTTTCAATATAGACAAACTTCATTCCTTTTCCTGTTCCATTATGGTTTTGATAAATAAATACTTGGGCAATGCTAGCTACTTTTTAATTGTTGTTCATTGTTTTGTTTCATTTCTCAATGGAATATTTGCCTTCAACCAAGTTAATTATTTAATAATAATTAAATCATGAACAATTATTTAATGATAATTTATATTTAAAAACTTTAATCATCCAATAAAATGACAGTTTTTCTGTTCTCTGTTTACCTGCTCGATCTACACATTCTGATACATTGATAAACAGTGTGGAAAAAGCTTAATTCCTAAATGAAAAAGAAAAACAGATTATTTATTTAAATAATAATTTCATTCATAAAGTATTTTCCTCCTAAATGATACTAAATTCAACAGTTATAAATCTATCCAATGGAACTGGGAATTACAACTAGAGATATATATTGTATTATTTAAAACAATTTCTAGCAGTTCTTTTAATTACAGACAACTCAAAATTACTACAAAACTTCATGTGTATTTAAAAGTTCAATTTTAATTTCAAGAAATGAAAGTTGTAAGTTTAGTGATTGTGAATATTTTCCCCTCAAATTTTGACATGTCCTCCCTCATAAACAGTCTACAGCAATATCAATAAATAAAGAAAAGTATTTTCAATTCAGTTCAATGATATTTCAGACAAATATCACAAATAATGAAATGAAGCCCATGATTAAAAAATAAAAAAAAAAGATACATCATAAAAATTATGATACAACTATTTAAAGAACTCTGGGATTATACTATTGAGTTTTTGTGGTTTGAAGTTGGTGCCCTTGACGAGTCAAAATACTGCTTGCAGTTAAAAATAGCACAAGGTCAGTGACTGGAACACTACACACTTGCTTAGCATGTCACGTTTACTGTTTGTTATTTCCTATATATTATTTATTTCGTTTCAATGTGCAACATCAAAATTTGATCATATACACAAATCTTTAGAAGACTTGGATATTATTTATCCCAAAAATGTGAGTGTGGCTAGATTCATGTGATGTTCAGTTAAATATTTTGCTTGTAAAAAATTTGAAGATATATTAATATTTTGACTACTGTACGTATTACATTGCTCAATTGTGCATTATAATAAAATAAATATTTGAATAGAAATATTTGGAATAAATTGCAGAACTACAAAATGCATAACTCGCGCAAGTTCAACCTTAATCATTAAAAACACTCCACTAGAAATTCAAATCAATAACAAGTTAAAATTTTTAATGCAAATAAAAGTTAATATGACACCACAATGGGAATGTGCAGTATAAAAAATGTTTAATAAAATATTCCAAAATATTGCTTAAATATGAATACAACATTGACGGCGATGTAAAGAGAACAATAACAACAACAACAACAATAATAATAATAATAATAATAATAATAATAATGAAACAAATCTGGCACAGGTTTTAAGAACAAATTGGTATATAAACTAACAAATCTTTCTTTCAGGTTTACAATGAAAGAGGATTGCGAGAATGTCAACCAAATGCAGCTTGCAGTATTCTACATCGACGTTTCTGGTTTAAGTTACGAGTGGAACGTATATGTCAATGCCCTGCATTTCAGGAATGCCCAACTCGTTGGAGTTATGACGGATTAGACAATTTTACCATGATGATAAACAATCGTGCTCAAATGAAGGTATTTTTAGTAAAATATATTAACATAGCAGATTTTGTAAGAGATTATAAACAAAAAAAAAAAGGATAGTGCACACATTTTAAATATTTTGTTCAATTGATTGATTGATGCTTCTGGGCATGTCAACTGGCGTTGTTGTAAGTCCCACTATGTATTGTCGTTGTTATATCCTGGTAAGTGGAGGTGTTTCTCCACCACTAAAATGTAAGATCTGGTGCCGACCTACACGTTGGTTTGCAGGATTTCTCTCTCCATCAACCAATCCAGGACATGCTCTAAGCCCCCTTGACTCGTCTTTTAAGAGCAATTGTGTAGTAATTTTAAGTGAGAAAAGGGAGAGGTAGAGAGAAAGAGGAAGATCTCATGTGGTCTGTCGTCTATTTCTTAGGGTACTATTTTCACATTTGCCTTGTATTGATTGGAGAAACCACAGATGTCTACTGATTAGAGCAGGTGATCTCTAGAATCCTCCTCCAGACTGCATCTGAATTAGACGTAGATATAGCTGGTGTTGAAAAATTCGCCACTGTCTGGACGTGAGAGCTAGGAAACCCCGGTTAGAGTCACTGCAGTGGCAAAAATTATTACCCTGCATTGACTCACCTTATTCAAAGAATCTATTCCTTGAAAGTGCAAATACTCTGTAAATTGAAAAGTAAATTGGCATTTGTTAACAGTTTTGTGATCCTGTGAATGAACACCCAGAATGCAAATCATCAGAAGAAGCGCTAATCATCACCTCAAATACAACAGTGAATCCTGATAAATATAACAAAAGTCAAAGTGTAGAAGTGACTCACCAACAGGCAACTATTAACTGCAAATGTCAATTTCCAAGCTATTGGAGACTACACAATGTCACACAAGTGAATAAAAATGTTTCAACCAGTATCTATATGTGTGATGAGGTAAAACTCTGAAGATTTAAATAATTCTGTTTGATAACTACTAAGTAATCATAAAGTATCAGGTGATCAGTTTAAAATGTAACCTACAGCAGGGAGAGTGAATTGCACAGGCAACCATGTTTGAGCGGGTTAGCAGTTTCAAGCAGGTAAACTGCCAGGAAGTACGCTTAATCCCTTCTCCCCTATTACCACTCAGAGGAGGAGAGCAGGTGACCATTGTGGCCATGTGGTCAAAGAGAAAGGCACGCTTGTCTGACGTCGAAAGAATATTGTATTAACATGAACAGTGATTTCTTCCTTAATTGTTTAAAAGTGAAATAAGCTTGCCATTAATATATATATATATTCAGGTAAATTTAATAATAAACTTTTCTTGTTATAGTTTCATAACAAATATGTTCCAGAAATGTACACGTTTTACTCTTTTCCATTAAAAAAAAAAAAATTAATAAATTATAAATTTCAGATTCGCAGGACAAATGTTCGTTGTTTGTTGTTGTTGTTGTTGTTGTTGTTGTTGTTGTTGTTGTTGTTGTTGTTGCCATCATCGTTGTTTATCATTATTATTTTTGCAATAACATCACTTTAAAAATAAAAATTCTCGAAAGAGCGGATTAGAAGTCAGTTCATAATAATCACTGATTAAATTATCAGGGAAAGATAGTCATGATATATCACAGCATTGCTCTTCATCCCATTTATCTCCACCTTAAGAAAAAATATTTTAGAAATTTCTCGCAAATGAAAATAAGAAAGATAGTTAGATTGGTAAAGAAGAACTGGAAGAATTGGTGTCAGAAGCAAGCGAACCTCACAGAAAATGCCTTCCATTTGCTAACAAACAAGCATTAACTCACTTGAGAACATTTGCTATAACCCGATGTAAAGTTTTATCGTCAATCATGCAAATTGCTTCCTTGGCGTTTCTTTGCAGCTCTTTCAGATTAGCAGGCTTGCTTATTAGCATAAACTTTACTTTTGAGGCATCCTAAAGATAAAAACCCAGTGGGGAGAAATCAGGCGAAAGAGGGGGCCACAAACACCATGAAATTATTCTGTTCCAAAACAACTCTTCCAGAAATTGCATTGTCGACTTGGCAATATGTGATGTCACGTGACCCTGCGAAAACCAAAAATTTCTCTCATCCTTTTCAATATGGGATACATTTTTCAATATATTCTGATATGTACTGTTTAATTGTTCAACCATTGTTGAACCATGAACTGTTCAGTCCATTACGGTTTCTTTGAAAAACAACCAATTTATCTGCGTTGGTAAACGGCACACTGTATTCCAATCTTTTTTAATGCAATGATCTCTCTACTGTTTCCTATGGTCTCATCACTAAAAAACACGTTATCAAGTGCCTTAAGACCTTCCCTAACAATTTGCCGTAAACAAATTACAGTAATTCATATGAACAGCCTGATTAGGGAATCTTAAGCTTTTGAGATGTCCACTGTTTGAATGCGTGCATTTTCAATTTGTTTTGTCGCACAGTGCACACTTCCATACGAAAGAATACACTGTTGCTGAAGCTTCCTTAATGTTTTCACAAAATTTGAAAGAACATCCCTAACTTCCTCTAGTTTTCGCTGCGTAAGCACTGTATTTCGGCGATTGCATTTCCGATCAAACATGCCCTGTGACGTGTGATAGCACTTCACTAACCGAAATGTGGTACTGTTGTTCGTAATCGACTCGGATGAAAATTTTACTCTGAAAGCTGCCTGCATTCTTTGGAAGATTGCATTAGGAAATACTCCTCCATCACAAATCTGCGTTGCTCTAAGCTGAGGTGCATCGTATGTTAACTTCCAAAAAAGTGAATGAAGGGTCAGCTGGTTTTGCTTTGAGCAGGTATGACCCAGACCACAGGAAGAGGGTGGTCAGTGAAAGGACTGTTGCAGAAATGCAGTCGAAGGAGCTGTTCCAGAAGCAGTGTAGCAATTCTTTCACTTTTCTCTCAGGATCTCGAACAGCAGGCTTGCGTTTCAAATTGATCACCTGGTAGCTCAATTGCATTGAATAAGATGCTTATGGGATTCACTTGATTACATTGATAAGTTGATGTACATATTTTTTATGTTCTTGATGGAAGCAATGTATACATGTCATTGAATTTATTTTCAGTACAAGAAGTGCAGAGCTAATGAATTCTGCGGTCACATCCGAGCAGATTATTTTTCATCTTACTATCAATGTTCTTGCCCCATTGGATATCTGTGTCTCTTTGAAGATTTAGAGAACAGAAAGTTATTAAATGTAACAGAAGTACTGTTTGAAGGATTGGCTTACAGAGGAGCATGTAAATTCAACAGAGCAAAACCAATGTTAGGAAGAACTTCAAAGACCTAAATGTAAACAATAATGAATCTTCCAGTAAATGTGTTGGAAAATATTTGAATACAACACAAACATAAAGGTAGCAGTTGGTATTTAATGACTGAAATATCTAGAATTATTACAGATTTTTTTTAAAGATCGCCATATATTTGTGACAATATTATAATCCCCATTAATAACACGGTTTGTTGAATGTTATGAAAAACACCCAAGTAATATGGAAGAAAAGAAATGGATATTTTATGTATATGGTCTAAAAACAAGAAAGAAAAGCTGGATAAAATTACTGACAGTCCATTGCCCTGAAGAAATAGAGCAACCAGGATTTTTTAAACAGGGTGGGTTATGGTTGTGCATGTTATAATAGTAGTGTCCAACTAACTTTATATTTTACCCTACAAAATTTGTCAATGTGGCCAATTTAAACATAATTGTAATTAATTAATTGAAAACTATTTATAACATATGCAATAGTGATACTGAATGGTTTTCATTTCTATTAAAAATGTCCAGATTTTAAGAGAAAGTTCTTGAAATTGCTACAGTCGAAGAAGTTAATATCGAAGTCAAAAATAAAAAAAGAATCATGAATTATAAAACTATGTTATTTACTTTTAATTTTTATACGAAATTGATGAAAGTGCACCACTACTCTTTAGAATTTCGTTTTATTTGAACATCTCTGTCAACTATAGGGTATTGTAGTACTTTATATACATTATAATAACAGCAATATATTAATAATAAAAATAAGAGTAAATAATAAAACAATCATGAATCAGAAAATTTTATCCAGAAAGTTGAGGTGATGCATGCTTCATTAATTGGCAATGCCAACAAAATGGAATATTATTAGAGTTTCAAAATAGTCAAAAAATAAAATTCTCAATGTGGCTAAGAAATTCCATGACTGCATGTAATGATGAAATTTTGAATTTTTCCATACTATTTTTTACTACTATGAAGTTCGGTTAAGAAATCTTGTACTTAGGTTAACAGCTTGTATTTTTAATTACATAAAAAATTTGGTAAAATTAATCACAATTGAATATTCTAGTGAATGAACTAGAATGGTAAAAGTACTATGAAAGAATCAGGATTTGATTATTTGAGCAAAAAAAGCGTTTATAAATTTATTCTGAACCTGTCAGTTTATAAAACAAACTTTTAGTGACAGATTAACTTTTTTAGCTCACCACTACAGCAAATCATGGGTTACATGTTGCAAAAAGAATTATATTATTATTTTTAATAGTTTATGATTTATGATGTTTGACATACATGAAAAACTTCTGAATTCAGGAAAATGCATCTGAAGTTCACTTACTAAGCGCTTGACAGTTGACACTTTCTTCGAAAAAAAATATTTTCACAAAAACTAATAAAAGCCGCAAGAAACAGTTTGATGCACTTACAAGCGAATAATATGAGCATACGACCCTAGAAAAATTGAAAAACACGAAATTTCATGATTTTGCATCATATTCAGGTAGACCACTACCTTAAGCAACCCTGTACGTTTGCCAGGAAAAGCAATGCACAAGAAGAAAATGGTGCTACAGAATGGTACAGCACAGCCTTTCTTATGCCAATTAATTTCCTACTCTCTTGAAACAGTTTGCCCTCTGCTCTTTCCATCTGCTATCTATCAGTGCCTAAAAAAAGCTACCAAGACCTCTCGCATTGCCCTGGGACATTACCGAAGAAAAGCATTTTCATCAGCTCATCTCAGTCCTGACATACAGCATTCCTTGGCACCATTCTGGTGCTTGTACCACTGTTTTGGGTGTAGGTATCCAGTTCCTCATTTACACACACAATTGCCCACTTGGCCAAGATATTATGGAGGTTTAGGGCATAGAAGAAATATATAAAAGGAATTGGAATGACAACCCATGCCACAAACACAACATTAAACACCAGTTTTTTGCTGGTATGGAATTTTGGAAGAAAACTTTTGAGTTTTCAATAAACTTTATAAGAGATCATTTGAAGCAGCTACTTGTACTTAAAAAACCAATCAATTTTAAAAACACGTCTAATGTAAATATTACTAACATGAGACATATTAAAAAATACATTTGAGGAATTTGTGAAAAATCAGAATACAATATCAATATGGCATTGATGTCACATTATTTTATGCATTTAGGTCCATTCATACAAGAAGGGAAAAGAAAATATTTAGAGCCAGTTTTTGAGTAAATCTCATGTTTAAAATTCCTGATATCTCACTCAAAACTACACAAAAATACTAATATTATCAAAAAATATACGTTAATTTAAAAAAAATTTGTTTGAAGAAATAATCTCAACCTGTCTACAGCACAACTGCATCAAGAATGGGTGCAATTGCCTACAAGCAGTGCGTGCCGATAGGAGATGATCATGAAACATCCTTATTATGTTCACTTGCAGCACTCGTGTTTGGTGTGTTAGGTGAGAGATTTGATGCGTAGTCGATTGTGTATTTGATCACATAATATTTGCGTTTCGAGAAATCGAGAAAGTATTTGTGTTTCAGTAATATGAATTTAAAAAATTAGCATTTAAAATATGATAATTCTTGAAAATTACTTGTTTTAGGCAGTTTTAAGCAAAAACATTACAATAGGCATCAACCGCCTTTCAGGAGATTTTAGGCACTATTAGATGCTTACAGTAGATCTATTTTTTCAAGATTCGTAAACTTCTGCAATTATTTTCCGCAACACCCTAAAGGCACTAAATAGGAATTTGTCGTAAAATCCAATGTCTAGTAATCATCAACCTTACTTATGTTCTTAACTTTTCACAACTCTAGTAGAAATGTCAACTTATTGACATTACAAAAACATGCAACTATTTGCTTGGGTGGTTCATGGAAGAAGCTCCCCCAAACCAGATAATTCTGTCTTGTCATCATTGCCATTTGAAGCTTGGCAAAGATTTATAAGCTTTGTCACAAATATAAAAATGTGATCTTGCAAAATCTTGCTTATATAATGCAAGTTTAGTAAATATATTTAAAAAAGGTCAACTGGTCCTGAAGCAAATTCTCAAAATAGGACGGCAAATTGTTTATACTTAATGTTTTCTTATCTAAAAAAGGCAACAATACAGAATAAATGCCACAAAAATAAAAATTCAATACCTACTTTGAAATATTTGGCATTTGTCCAATGTACAGGAATTTTTATACAAAAATTTTCTCAAAATGCTTAAATCAGGGTTAGTCTACTACTATTTTACCACTATTTGTAGTTTTGTTGAAATTAATTCTAATCTTCTTGGAATATAGCTCATAACAGTAATAAATCAGAATATTTCAATATTTTGTGTTAAAGCACAAAATATTGGAAAGTTAAGAAAATACTGTTCTTACCTGAGCTGACTGAGTAGCCATACTGCGTATAACAGGAATGAGTTCTTCTTGAAAACGATCTGGCCACAATATACGGGTAACTAATCCAAAATGGAGTGCTTCACTGGCTGTCAGTTTACGGCAACCAAATAGAAGTTCACTTGTCTGTGAATAATAATAATAATAATAATAATAATAATAATAATAATAATAATAATAATAATAATAATAATAATATAACAATAATAACAGCATTATTTGCACAAAAATAAAACTTTTGGATAAATGCAGTTAAAGCCCAAATAAATTGCAATTTTTTAAATTTAATGACGGAAGGTAGTTGGAACTTGTTCTTATTTTTCCTGCAAGGAACTTAATTTTTCAGTTTTCAATTTACTTTTCAGGCAACTTCAGACAGCTTTCAGTTAATTTTTTCAAACAACAAAACTTACCACAGCATTCCCAAACATATGAGGAAGTGTGAGAATAGCAGCTCCTTCAGGAACTTGACCCAATTTTGCATAAGGAGTGTAAAATGTAGCTTTGTCACTAGCAAAAACCATGTCAAAAAAAGGCAACATGGTTACGCCTAATCCCACAGCTGCTCCATGAACTCCAGCAACAATTGGTTTGTTGAATAGAGCTAAACTTTTCATAAACTCCCTGGAGAAAAAAGAAATTCATTTAAAATGACTGACATTATAATCATTAATATATGAGAATTACTAGAGGATTTTCTTGATGCAATATACTTCATTATTAAAAATAATTCTAAATCAAGGAATTTCTAATTTTTCATGTTCCAGAATACTGAGAATTTTGAATGAGGTAGTGATACGGCAATTCTCTGGGTCACTTCAACAATTTTTTTTTAGCAGCACGAAGAGAACAAAAAACTTCATACTTTTCCACAGCTGGATGCAGAAATGACTGTCCTGAAGAAACGGAAGTTTTGTGTAAAATGCTCACTGATTTATTTTACATTAAAGCTAAGTAATTAAATAACATAGATATCAACAAAGTCATTCGGAGGGGGGAGGGGGGAGGGGGGAGGGGGAAGGTGGTTGTATCGTTGATTGGTGATTCCGGGTGCGTCAACAGCTGAGGTCATTAATCCTCTAACTATAGTGCACGATTTTCTTTTCGAGAGGTGGCGTTGATCTTCCCCCGCTGGATGGTAAGATCCAGGGCCGACCTGTTGACTGGCGGGGTTTTCCCCAAGCAGCTATCTCCCACCAGCGAAGCACCGCCCCAGCCGGGACAAGCTCTAAGCTCCCAACTGGTCTCCCGGAATATGTGGTAGTGTCGTGTATGTAAGAGTGTGTGTGTAAGGGGTGAGGATAGGGCAAGAAAGAGGAAGAAAAGAACGCACGCGGCCCGTTTGATAGCATACTGAACTGGCATTCACCTGGTGTTGATTGGAGAAACTATGGAAATCTACCGATCACTGCAACCGGCCGCTAGAATAAATGCGACCTATGAAGATAGCTCCCAAGACACCGTCTAACAATGAAATTCTTGGAATAACTTCACACACTGCTACGTAGCAACATTGTATGGCTATGCCCATATGGTAGTCATATCAAATTATCGTAATAACAGATAGTACAAAATTGTCGTATTCAATTTATCTTTCATAATCGTATTTATAAGAGAGTAGACCTAAATGGGCTAATTTCAATTAAGGTTTGCAAATTGGTTGAAAGAAATCAAAACATTGGGAATACAAATTTCATAAGGAAAATTCGAATTAATATTGGGATTTTCAATAGTAAATTACAACTAAAATAACATATTTCATATCCATTTGATCCAATCCTGTTCTCCGAGAATTTTTCTCGTGGCCCATAGTTTGTGGACACTTGTATATTTCATTAATTTCAAGCAGAAATTACACGAAAACGTCTAGTTTTTCAAAAAAATTGTACAATACCTTTTTTAATGTGCTGATTTTTTTAATTTTAAAAATCCGTAACTTCAATTTTGTACTTTTCAGATGGTAAGACTGCAATTTTCGAAAACACTCAGAATTCAATGAATGCGCCATTCTTTTAAGAGTTTCTTATTTTATCCATGAAAAAAACTCTTGGAGCTCTTTTTGATTAAATGTTGTTTATAAATTGCATTAATTTCATGCACAAATTACGCAAACTATATTCTATGTTTTATTTTTATTTGCGTAATTTATGTAGTTTGTGTTAACGAAAAACGTAGTTTTTACTTATTTTTTCAAAACCCAGTACATGACCTTTTCTAAAGAGTTGGTTTTTTAGAACAGATTTTTAAGTCAAACTCTCTATCTTTAATTTCATAATTTTTATAAAATATGCTAAAATTCTGCAATTTTCGAAAATTCAGAGTTCGCAAGATACGAGAATATCACGATGTTTTTGCCGTCATTTGATAGAGACAAGGAGAAAATGTGAAGAAAAAAACCGGTGCCATTTATGACAAAAAAAAATTGTTTAAAAAAATAGAAATTGCATATCTTAATTGCATAAGTACTAAAATTTTCGAAAAAGTGTACATTACCTTATTTCAAAATTTGCCTTTGAAGAACAGATTTTATTAAGGAAAATATATATCTTCAACATTTTAATTGTAGAAAGACGGCGAAGAACACTGAATTGCAATTTTCGAAAAGTGAGGGAATCAAACTAGTGAGGCTATAACAGCAGTACTTTCTCGCGATATTGTTATTGGCTACAGAGCCGACAGACGGGCGGGCGGACAGACAGACGAAACGCGGACGGCCGCCCGGCAGGCAGGACAGACGGCCAAACGGCCGGCCGGACAGACAGACAGACGGCCAAACGGCCGGCCGGACAGACAGACAGACGGCCAAACGGCCGGCCGGCACAGACAGACAGACGGCCAAACGGCCGGCCGGACAGACAGACAGACGGCCAAACGGCCGGCCGGACAGACAGACAGACGGCCAAACGGCCGGCCGGACAGACAGACAGACGGCCAAACGGCCGGCCGGCCGGACAGACAGACAGACGGCCAAACGGCCGGCCGGACAGACAGACAGACGGCAAACGGCCGGCCGGCCGACAGACAGACAGACGGGCAAACGGCCGGCGCGGACAGACAGACGGGCAACGGCCGGCCGGACAGACAGACAGACAGACGGGCAAACGGCCGGCCGGACAGACAGACAGACAGACGGGCAAACGGCCGGCCGGACAGACAGACAGACGGGCAAACGGCCGGCCGGACAGACAGACAGACGGGCAAACGGCCGGCCGGACAGACAGACAGACGGGCAAACGGCCGGCCGGACAGACAGACGGCGGGCAAACGGCCGGCCGGACAGACAGACAGACGGGCAAACGGCCGGCCGGACAGACAGACAGACGGGCAAACGGCCGGCCGGACAGACAGACAGACGGGCAAACGGCCGGCCGGACAGACAGACGGGCAAACGGCCGGCCGGACAGACAGACGGGCAAACGGCCGGCCGGACAGACAGACGGCAAACGGCCGGCCGGACAGACAGACGGCAAACGGCCGGCCGGACAGACAGACGGCCAAACGGCCGGCCGGACAGACAGACGGCCAGCCGGACAGACAGACGGCCGGCCGGCCGGCCAGACAGACAGCCGGCCGGCCGGCCAGACAGACAGCCGGCCGGCCAGACACACAGACGGCCAAACGGCCGGCCGGCCAGACACACAGACGGCCAAACGGCCGGCCGGCCAGACACACAGACGGCCAAACGGCCGGCCGGACAGACACACAGACGGCCAAACGGCCGGCCGGACAGACACACAGACGGCCAAACGGCCGGCCGGACAGACACACAGACGGCCAAACGGCCGGCCGGACAGACACACAGACGGCCAAACGGCCGGCCGGACAACAGACGGCCGGCCGGACGACACAGACGGGCAAACGGCCGGACGGACGACAGACGGGCAAACGGCCGGAGGAACCAAACGGACGGACAGGTGGCAAAACTGCCGGACGGACGTGTGCTACGCATGCGGGTTCAGTCTCGCTTGGGTCGGAAAATGTAGCGTGGGTAACAGATCGGGCCGTGTTCGTATTCCACGGATTAGAGCAATCAGTATGTACAACTGCATTGAGAGCGTAGAGAACAAAATGAATGTGTTGCCGAATCGTTAAGAGAAATTCGCTCGAGCACGTCGGCGTCGCCTATTTATAGCTGAAGCAATAATATGCGGTTGTTCCAGGAAAAGTCAAAGCTAAGCAGCTTATCGGAAATTCTGCCGTCCACGCCAGCTGTGGACACTCGCCTATCAGCGAAGGGACGATGAAGTTTCCCCTCGTAAAGTCAATGACGTTTTCCCATTTCAATATGATTTTGCTCTGTGACTTATTGCATATATTTTCTACGGATATGGAATTGTTCACATTGCTAAAAGATAAACGGGTGGCTTACCATTAAAGCAAGCATTTTTCAAAGTGGTGATCTCATTAGTGTTTCCTCCTAATTAACACATTGAGTATCTGAAAGCTTATTGATTGCTACTTATTTACTATTTTTAGCTACTTATTATTTACTAAACTTAGCTGCTGATTTAACCGTCCAATGCAGAACATGTCTGCAACGGCCACAGTTATTTTCATTATTTCTCGAGGACTATTGCGTAATGTGTCTGTTTTTCCTGAACTTTCCGCTTAGTTCTTACACACCCGTATTACAGATTCAAGAATGTTAAACGTACAAACGTTATGCGTATAGGCTGAGAATCAGAAATTCTATTCAATAATATTTTACAACCCGCGGTGTGCAAAGTGGTTTTCCACATCGGCTGGTAGAATAAATAAATAATTTAAAAAACGTTAGAGGCTCAGTTTTTCGTGTACCGACAGCGTAGGTAGATTTGAATGATAATGCTATAATTGTACGTGAAAGCGAGTCTGGCCATGTTCCTATTACCTTGCAATACAACACTGTAACTCGATTAGACAAAGTTCGCTTTAGAAACAAAAATTGGACAGTGAAATATGTTACAATTAGAAGACTAATTCCGTCATGGAATATTATTCATCCAAAACCAAAACCTGCCCGACGAACGACGACAAATTCTATAAGGGCCACATTTTTAATTTCGATGAATAAATGAAATATAAAAAGGACCACGAGGTTCGTCCGGTTTACTCGAATTGATAACTTGGCAAGATATTACTGTGGATCAAATTTATGCATTTTTCGGCACAAAATTGAACGTACAAATTGGAGAAGAAAAAGCCTGTAATGTCTCTGCTAGGAATCTGTTTAGAGATGTATGTTCCAAACTACACTACCTAGACAGTAAACCGATTGGAAAATATCATAACGACTACAGATATCACTGACGACCCGAGAAAAAGAAATCTGGATCACAATTGACATGACTGCTAAAGAGAATTCGTCTCCCCTCTCGCTATTCTATTTCCTTTGAAAGCATCACGTTACTGGTCAACTATTCGAAAACGTGAGTGTGTTATCACTCAGCGACGTTTCGGTCGAAGCACAACTGCACTTAAGAGCGTGCATGTGGTTACGCTTCACTAGCAGCAGTAGAGATCCAAGTGATGGGGGCAGGTCATTTAGAATTTGTTTTTTTTTTTTTTTGCCACACATCTGCGACGAGTGTCAAGAGTTTCAGCGTCCCTTCTGAACGAAGAAGTACGTCCCCCTTACTCGGGTATCATAGAGCGATAAGCTATGTGACCACCTGCCGTAGTCCTCAGAAGCAACAACCCCGTCGCGATCGTAGTTTCTGACGTCATTTTTCTCCCTTGTGTGGCTTGTTATCAGAGATGCTTGCGAGGAGAGTACAACGATTCATTTAGAAGATGTTTGGTTTGGTTTCTTCGTGTTTCCGGGCGCGTCAACTGCTTTGGTCATTAGTCCCGTTACTGTGTAATGCTTTTTCTCGGGAGATGGCGGTGATCTTCCCCCGCTGGATGGCGAGATGCGGCGCCGACCTACCGTCGGCTAGTGGGGCTTTCCCCTAGCCAGGACTCTCCCATCAGCGGGGCACCACACCAGCCAGAACAAGCTCTAAGCTCCCGACCAGTCTCCCGGAATATGTGGTAGTGTAGTGCATGTCAGTAAGTATGTGTGTAAGGGGGAGAGGATAGGAAAAGAAAGAGGAAGGAAAGATCGCGCGCGGTCCGTGGCCCGTTTGGTAGGGTACTGCTCCGCCCGGCATTCGCCTGGCGTTGGTCAGAGAAACCACGGAAAAATATCGATCAGAGCAGTCGGCCGCTAGAATTCACCTCCAGACAGCGACTGAATTCGACCTAGCTGAAAAGCTAGTGTCGAAAATCCTGCCGCCGTCAGGACTCGAACCTAGGACCTCCCGGTCACCATTTAGAAGAGATCCAGCGCAAATGCCATATGAGAATTTCTCCTTTGAGAATACGCGGTCCGTGCATTCACGGGTAATTACGAGTTAGGGATCCAACACTGCTCTCTCCGCCAGCGTATATGCTGCGTACAGTAATGCGCTAGAGCGCCGAGAGCTCTGGACGTACATTTCCGAATCATTGAATGCCGGCATCAAATGATATGTGAAATGGGGTAAACCGCTCCATTTGCATTGGTCTTTTCCATACTTTGGTCCATTGAATTTCCCTTATGTTTTGCAACTTAGAAACAATTCATTGTTTGAATGTAATAAAAACTCCCGTTAGAGTCCGCATCTGTGCTACCCAGTCATTGAATTACCGTGTGCAAAGTAGCTGAATAACCACGCAATATTCGTGGTAATGATTTCGCGATTGATTATACGCATGCAGTAACTACTTCCTGAGGAATTTCATCAAATTATAATAATCATAGTTCAGAAAAAGTAAATCGCTTGTTTCTTTATTATATTTTAAAGTTATTCAGTGGTGTCCAGAGAAGGCAAATCTCTTTCTGAGGAATAGTGAAAAAAATAAATAGGCAACATGCATATTGGTTTGCTTTTACGTTACTTTTTATGCCATTGGTTGTTTACTTGGATTCCACTTACAAACAAATCGCAAGATACACATTTTTTTAGACATTTTGCACTGTTATCGTGAGAAGCTAGGTTCGTGACCTTATCACTCAGTTTCAACTGGAAAAGAGGTTGATAGAAAACATACCCACTTTCCATAAGATAATATACTGAAAAAAGTAAATGGTACATATTTTCAGCACTTCTTTGGAGACTAGTATTCATCTTCACTGTTTATTGATTGGAAAGTGTTTCTTTGCAGTACACGTTCGACAAAATAGACTTTGCCTCATAAGAAGTCAAGAGCTCACAGCCATTTGAACTACTGGGAATACCCGGCAACCCGAGCTTTCCTCCTTTTAGTGAAATGCATAATTTTGATACTGTAATGAATAGTAAACGTTTTGATTGTGACAACTCTTCGCTCTACCGGAAAGTAGACTGAATATATTGGCTTCCCACGTAAATAGAGCAACAGTACTTGGTATGTTTTGTACATATTCCATCCACATTTCCTCCTTCCTTGCCTGAACATTTCTGAAAAAGTGTACAGCATAAAAACTAGAGGTGCTTAACCAGCAGGTACTTTCTCGCCTCAGTAAGTTACGTAAAATTATAATAATGCAATTTCTATGTTAACATATCACTGCCATCAGTTATGAAACTCATTACTACTCGCAGCGCATTGGGCGCAAACACTTAAGTTAATCCAAAATTCCGTTCCACTCATGGTGTAAGAATACTTACACCACGGATAATACGACAATTTTCAGCAGAACCCCCCAAACGTAATTCAGACGGGCTATGACACGCCTACCCTGCGCTCGCCGAGCGCAACCTCCGAGATGACGTCACGCGTAGAGAAGGCGTGGCAAGTGCATGCGCACTGCTTCACCATTATACTAACGCCATGGTTCCATTCACCCAGAAACGTCGCCCCAGAAGTTCACCCGATAATTTTAAAGTGCAGAGTCGAGGCGCTCTAAGTGTATTACAACCCGGTAAGTCCAAAAAGATTCTAGCAAAGAAGTGCGGGAAATTAGAAATTGCAATTTGGAAAATTTGCTGAAACTACGCTTAACTTTTCAGAATTTAAAAAGAATCGCGCATGACTTTCTTGAATTTTTAGAAACGATTTCATTTAACAAAAAAATCTCTCATCAATATTGTACTTTTGCGATGTTAGTTTATTTTTGCAATTTTCGAAAATACAATTCGCCGAAAATGGGAACAGCACCACTTTCTTTATCGTTTATTTGCTACATAAAAGGGAAAAAAATTGAAGAAAAACTTTAGCGCTGTATTTTAGAAAGTATTTCTTAAAATGGATTATGTTTCACACATTAACTATTTAAAAAATGTAGATCAACTTATTTCAAGATTTGTTTTAGATGAAAAGATTTCATTTAAAAAAATTCCTAACTTCACTATTGTACTTGTAGGAAGATACCGAAAAAAATTGAACTTTCGAGTTCAAAGAAAATGGGAGTCATGGGGGAAAATGTGAGTCCAAAATGTCAACATTTTTTTAAACGTCTTTTGCTCTATTCGAGAGAAAAAAATGAGTCTTATTGAGAAAATTTTTAAAATGTTGACACAAATCAAAGTAACCGTTTTAAATTGAAGGTGCCACGACATCAGTCAGATTGATCGGGGAATATTAGTAATTTGGGTGAAAATCTTGCTTGTGATTTAATCGCTAGTGTTCTTCACAGACATTTTGCGGTAATCCAATTATTTGGAATTGCAATAGATCGCACAAGGCAGGCGCCAATCAGCCAGAAGAACGAACGGGCGCCAGGCTTTCGTGAGGCTGCCTACTTTAGGCAGTAAGGCAAGGGTTTCTAGAAGGTCGGTCCAAACTGCTCAAAACTAGTGGAAGAATTCTGAGCAAAAGGCCTATATATATATATATATATATATATATATATATATATATATATATATATAGAGAGAGAGAGAGAGAGAAGAGAGAGCAAACTTTTTCATGATGTCTCTGAAGTACACGAGGAAAACTTAAGTCTTCCAGAAGGAAGAGCTTAATCACCAATCAATGCATCCGGAACAGTTCTCATACGCCACACATGAATGAGGATCGAACGGGAGCTATAAACTCGCGCGAAAGCTTATGAGCAGCAAATGAAATCGAAAGGCGAAATGAAGGGGGGGACGTAGGAGCAAAGGAGAGAGGTTCCGTAATAACGGAGCGACGGAGGAGCGAGAGAACCAACACTCGAGTGTTCGCGTCATTAAAACAACAACTAATTGACGATTGTCAAGCGGTCGTACGCACCAGGGTCCACTATCCTAAATTTGCGCCGATCATCAACCTCGTACGAGTAAAGCTTTCGTACTAATTTGGGAAGATGGTCATTCGAATTTCGACGCCAAGCCATCGCCACAGAGATTAATAGTCTGGGGACATGGTGCCTTACTTAACTCTTAGCCAGCCGACACACTTCTCCTACCCGGGGTGACCTGAAAAGTTTTTGTAAACGCCCCGTGTCAGCTGGAGGCTTCCCACGCCACGGGCGATGCATAAACCCAATTCAAGTGGTCACAACTCCGAATGATAGTGTGTGAAAGATAGGATGTTTAGCCGAGCAACTCGATATTAAATGACAGTTGCATACCTGCACTCATTGTCAGAGTAAATTTATTTATCAACTTAGAAGATGTAGAAGAACAGGGCAGTAAAATCAATATCATTGTAAAACCTGTGTAAATTATGTATTTGCGTAAATGTGTGTCTGAATGATCTAATACTAATACAGTCGATTCCGTTGATAGTGATTTTCTGAGGACTAATATTTTCGGTTCACTAATCCGATGTCAATATTAAATATAATTTCTTCACAACGATTTCATTATAACACAGAGATACAGCAAAATACTGTAACAGCACGAACTGAAAATTGCAACATCTTTATTTGTCCTTAAAAAATCAATTGTTTGCTTCGTACAATTTCCATTAGTAGTTTCTCTGGACCCTTCTTAAGAGTTCGCGCTGTCTCCATACGTGATTGTGCATCGTCCACTGTCTCTTACAGAACGTGGCCA
The DNA here is from genome assembly GCA_964035755.1 of Teleogryllus oceanicus. NCBI lineage: Eukaryota > Metazoa > Arthropoda > Insecta > Orthoptera > Gryllidae > Teleogryllus > Teleogryllus oceanicus. Next base: position 240,526,451 of record CAXIVR010000002.1, on the reverse strand, counting down.
AATTATTAGGGTCAGTACTTACACTTGTGTAATTTCTAGTTTAAATGTTTTTTTAGTGAGGAATTTGATTTCGATAAGATTTGTAGAATTACTGTTATCATTACTATTGTTTTTACGAAGTGACAACCCTCTATACCTGCGTTATTTAAGAAATAAATGATGTTACTTCTCATTCGGTTGAAGTTTGTTGAAAACTGCTGCTGTAATGAGGACATTTATTAAATTTTTGAGTTTTGTGCAAGTTTTCCCTTTCCAAAATAATCAAAACGTAAGTATTGTTCCTTACTGCTTTTTACTCCATATTATGAGAGAGAGAGAGAGAAAAAAAAAAGAGAGAGAGAGTAGAGAGGCGAACCTAGATATTTAGATTCCGTAGGCACTGGGCTAACATTTCAGAAGCCGGAGTCGAAGTACTGTTAAAATGGCTTTAGTACATTTCAAGATAAAAAAACAACAACAAAGTTTACAACTAAAATCCAATGTGTCATTTTTTAAAAGGGTAATTTGCTATATTTGAGTGTCAAAAATTAAAGAATTGAAGCTCTTTTCAGAAAATTTCAAAAACGTCGCTGGGACCTCATAAAGAACTCTCCAAAATTAAAATAGGTTTCAAATTTAATGGGCTGTGACCTCAGACAGATCATTCGAGGAATATAAAATTTGACGAAAATGGTCCTGAACGGTTTACACGCTAGCTTTTTTAAATATATTTTTAATATTTTTACGGATGTTTTGGTCGAAAACCAATTTTTCGGTATCAAGGATCCCCGCAATGCAGATGTTTGTTACATAAATATTAGATTATTTTTCGGTATCAAGGATCCCCGCAATGCAGATGTTTGTTACATAAATATTAGATGCAGTCTCTCGCCAGTCGCAGAGCCGAGCGGACGTGTTTTACTAAGCGCTCTACCTGCTGCAGGATGGTGTCGACGGAGCAGTGGCGCGCGGCTATCGGCCGCTGGGTGAGGGGCTACCTGCCGCGCGGTGGCGGTGCCCGGGGGACAGCGCAGGGGCTGGGGCTCCTTGCGAGCGTGTTGGGCGCGGCGGTGATGGCGGTGCTATTGGCGATCGGTGGGGTGGAGCTGAATCCCGGCCCCTTACTATACGTCGATATCATCGAGACTATCAATAGGAACCATAAGGAACTTATTGATAGAATCGATGTATGCAGGACCAGGTTACGTCGGCAGAGACTTCAGTGCAGTCGCTGCAGACGTCAACGAGCGGCTGGTTCGCGGTGGATTACCTTGAGAACCAGTCGCGACGTAACAATATCATTGTTACTGGCATCCCAGAGAAGCGGAACGAGTCTTGGGCGGACTCGGAGAGGTGTATCCGGATCTTGCGAGCAGCTGGGAGTCAGGTTGGAGCTCCAGGATATCGAGCGCGCGACCGACCGGGCGGCGGCGCGAGGACAGCCACGTAGATTGTGGCCAAGCTGGCCTCTTTCAGGAAGCGGGAGGAGCTGTGCGTGCAGCCCGAGCATCTCCCGGAATGGCAGGGTGCGCGTCCGTGAGGACTTCAGCTGGGCAGTGCGGCAAACGCGTAAGGCGTTAATTCCGCATTTGCAGGAGGCGAAAGCGAGCGGAAAGCAGGCGTCGATTCGTTTCGACAAGCTTGTCGTGTCAGGGCGCAGCTACGTGTTGGCTGAGCTGGCGGCCGTCCGCGGCGTGGGAGGGGCGGGCGACGGGTCCCGTGAACTCGGCGAGGGGCAGAACCCCAGTAGGGCGGAAACCCTTCCGGGCAAGCGGGCGCCTTTCGCGCCGCCCCGCCCGCGCCATCGGCCGTGGCCGCGGCCGCGCTGCGGCTGCGCCTCGTGCTGGGGCGGCGCGGACGACCTCTGACCCCGCGGCATCGCGGCGGAGGCGGTCTCGTTCGCGTTCGCGTCGGCGGTCGCGTTCACGTTCCCGCCGGAGCCCACGGCACTCGGCGAGTCCCGGACGCTTTGCGGCTGACAGCCTGGAGCGAGGACCTCTTACGAGGCGTGCGCTGCGGCAAACGTGCAGCAGCAGGAAGCTCGCGGTGAGTCGGGACCCGCAGGTCGCCAAAAGGCAGGAATAGGCTTTAAGAATAGGATGTTGGAAGATCAAAGGTCTAGGCTCTAAGCTCGAAATCAAGACTTCCATGGGTACATAAACACATTTGATATTGTCGGTCTGTAGAAACTTGGTGGAAGGAGGTGAGACTTTAAATGTGTCTGGCTTTACAGCCATATGCAAAACTAAAAACGTAGAGGAAAGGGTAGGTACCGGAGTGTTCGTGCATATTTCAGGATAGGTTAGTGCAATTTATTTATGAAATTACAACAAACTCCGACAATTTTCTTTGTATTAGACTAGTAATGCAAAATACAGACCTCGCAATTGTATTTATATACCGTCACCCACAGGGCTCGCGTTATTATTCTCCAGAAGCTTTGGTGAAATCAATAATTTCTTAGACTCGTTGAAGCAAAGGTATCCGAATACTGATTTACTAGTCTTAGGTGACATGAATGCTAGAATTGGTCATGAGCAGGAAGTATTTTCGGAGTTCGATCGGCAGAAGCGAGACTAATTCTAGAAAAGCAAAGACTCAGTCATCAATAATGAGGGTCAGGAATTGTTAGAATTATGCGAGAGATTTAATCTCGAAATCTTAAATGGCAACTATGGACAGGATACTGAAGGGGAAACTAACTTTTATTAGTGGGAATGAGGTAGTGTAATAGATTATGCTCTGTTGTCTCATGAAAGAATAACAATTTATTAGATTTTGAATCGAGATACGGGCAGAATCTGACCATTTGCCTGTGTGCGTTCATTTAGCAGTAAATGCTACTGAACTGCCGCAGGCAGTGGCACAGGCGAGCAACAAACTTACAATAGCAAGACGACGTTTATATGGAAAGAGGAAAAGCGACAGGAATTTGCAGAGGCTATTCTTAACTCGGTAGGGTGGGCACGAGAGGAGCGGTCACCGGAAAGGCAAGCAAAGAATTTAGAAAGGAGACTCTTTCGCGCAGGGAGGGCATGCGAATGTGGGGAGGAGGAAGGGTACTGACCAAGGATGGTTTAGCGAGGAGGTCGGGTGAGCAGGCGTGAAGCAATAGTAGCCTTAAGAATGTTCAGAAACAGTGGAACTGCGGAAGCGAGAAATAGTTACTTGTTACTACGAGGCAATACGAGGCTACAATTAAATCGAAGAAATCTTGGCAGGAGAGTGAGACAGCAAGAATAGAGGCAATTTTAAGAAACAATCATAATAAATCAATTTGGGACGTTATAAGATCTGCGTAATAAAGAAATGTAAGTAATGCAATTTCATCAGACGCGTGGAGCAGTACTTTCACGGGCGCTCGAAATAGCGAATATTGAAACAGGATATATATTATCACGGACCGGGATGTCCCTGAATTAGACGAACCGATAACCTGGAATGAAGTGAATAGGGCTATGCTAGCCATGAATAATAAGAAGGCAGGCGGCGGACGGCATTCCGACACAATTTATTTCGGAATTGTGGCACATAGACCCAGAGAGTATTCTAAATTTATTTAATGCAATAGTTGATTCTGGATCGTATCCAGAAACGTGGAGTACAGCGATCCTCCAACCAGTCTTTAAGAATAAAGGTAATCGAATTGCCCACAAAATTATCGCGGAATTAGTCTTTACCAGCGCTGAGCAAGCTATTTTGTAAAATACTCAACGGGCGACTGAGTGAATGGGCGGAAAAGCACAGTAAAATATCAGAATTGCAAGCAGGCTTTAGGAGGCTTCGCGACTACCGACAATATCTTGTGTTAGATAATTCTAGTAAAGCAGGCGCTTGCGCTAAACGGGGCCACTTATATTGCAGTTTTGTAGATTTCGGAAATGGCTTTCACTCTAAAAATAGGAAAGCTTTATGGAAAAAACTTAATGAGCTAGGCGTCTAACGTAAAGTTTAAAAGGTGTTGCAGAGAATATACGAAGACGTAAATTTTCTGTGTCAGGTGCGGTGAGGGAAGAACAACGCGAAAAATAAAATCGACAGTAGGAGTAAGACAGGGCTGTCTCTCTCACCGCTATTGTTTATCTTGTTTATAAACGATTTATTGACGTGGTTACAGGATGCGGATACATCTGCGCGGAAATTGAGGGCCTGAACATTCCCGGACTACTATATGCTGATGATTTAGTTTTATGTTCGAGACTATTGACGGCTTACAAAAAGTTTAAATATCCTAGAAACGTATAGTGAAACATGGGGATTAAAAGTAAATATTCAAAACCAAAGTAGTTGTCTTCAGAATGGATTTATCTGGGGTAACAAGGAGAAATGGTTTTACGCTCAGGAGGAGATTGACCGGGTAAAAACATTTACATATCTTGGGCAAAATTTTCCATGAATGGTGGATGGAGTAATCACAGTTGGCGCGCAGTAAAGGAAGAATTGCGCTCAAAGAAATCGTTTGCGCAGTGCGCAGGGTTCCGGAATTGCCTTTAAAGGTGTGCGAGACGATGTTTAAATCGCTAGTTCTCCCAGCAATGAATTATGGCAGAAATTTGGGGAGTGGATAGGATAGATCGACTAGAAAGCGTCGAAACAGATTATTTCAAATTAATTCTCGGAGTCTCTAGATTCGCAGCAAATGCCGGAGTCCTAAGAGAGGTCGGTAGTGTAGGAATGTGGAAAGATTTTAAATGAAACCCATTAAACTTTGGATTAAATTAGCAGGTGAACAGACTGACTCACTTATAAATAGATGTTTTCGGGTGCAGTTACAGGGAAGCAACCAACGCTACTGGTCGTATAAAATTAAACTGCTACTGGAACGTTCAGGTCTGGGAGACGTTTCTCCGGAAATGGTGGAGATAGGGAACACGACATAGAACGGTTAATTTCGGATAGACTTGCGGATATTAAAAGGCAAGAGATCCTGGCAGCAACGGCCGAAAAACGTTCGCTAGTTGCGAAATTCACGCGAGTCCGTTATGGGGTGCGAACGTTACGTAAACACACTGCAAAAAGGACGCAAGAGGGGATACGCTTGGTTCAGGGTCGGGGGTGGATGCAACGTAGATTAAAGGACTCGAATGGTAATGGCATCTGTGTGCTTTGCGGTGATAGGAAGACTGGATCCATATCCTTTTAATTTGCAGTGACCGAAACTTGGAGGAAAATGGATGGGAATGGGAAATTACTACTTCCAACATAGGAACGTAACGCTCGCCCAAAACATTCTAGGGGATAAAAGAGCTAACTTCATGAAAGAATTAGGAAAATTTCTCGGAAAGGTTCGGGCCACTAGAGAAACGGAAATTAAGGAGTGGGAAAACAGCAGTGGTTAGTACGAGCAGAGCCTAGACTGGAGAGAAATATGTAATAAATCAATAAACTAACAATAATTAAGTTAGTCAGTAGTTATGTTAGGTTAGTAAACAGTACAAAAAAAAAAATAAAAATAAAAAAAAAAATAAAAAAAATAAAATAAAATAAAAGTTATAAATTGTAGTCAATTGTTAAGTATAAGTAGATAAATAAGACAAAAAAATATATATATATATATATATATATATATATATATATATATATATATATATTAACTTAAAATAATTAAAATAAGTTAAATAATTAAAATTAAATTAATTTAAAACAAGTTAAATAAATTAAAATAAGTTATATAAATTAAAATTAAATTAATTAAAATAAGTTAAATAAATTAAAAATAAATTAAATTAAAATAAAATAAAAGGAAACGGCTAAAATAAAGCACATTAGGGGCGAAGGAAGTGGAATCGAAATGTTAGGGCAGAGGCGTTGGTGCGGACGATTTCTGTGGTGCTGTTTGTTTTCAGGTGCGGTGGAGGCCAACACTGAAGGAGAATGCTGACGCCTGCGCAAATAAATAAATAGTCTAAAACCGGATAGAGTAGCATGTACTCGGCTTCTGACGGCGGTTTTTCCCTTCAGGGGTTTCCCTCAGCCGTACCTTATGGTCTCGTTTCCGCGGCTTTGAGGCGATGGAGACCATGGGTAGAATGAGGATTGTAATGGCTTAAAGGCCTTCGGCCTAGCCACATTGGATCAAGTTTCTAATTTGTCTGTAATAATTACCTATTAAATAAATAAAAAATAAATAAATTAAATAAATAAAATAAATATTAGATAAACTAATTTACTACATACGAGCATGAAACAATCCATGGTTTTTCGGCGAAAAACCCTCTAGCCGCAGCATTAAAATACTAAAAGTTATGCGATTATAAATGAGAAAGTAATGTGCATTAGTTCGTTAACCCCAAAAGACGTTACGGCAATCGACGCAACCCGCAATGCAGCGATGCGGGGCACTTGCCGGTCGCGCCGCGCCGCGGTGTGGGGTGGAGGTGTGCGAAAAGCGGGCGGAGCCGGGAGGGGAGGGGATGGCGAACGGAGCGGTCCCGAAGCGGGCGCGATAGTAGGTATCCGGACGATGTCGGGGAACCAGCTAGTTCAAGGAAATCTAGGTAAAATAATTTACTCCAAACCGCCAAGGGAAGACTTGGTTTTAAGCATAGTTTGAAGCTCTGAGAATGAATGGAGCAATTCATTTCCAACAAACAAATGAAAATGTGTAACAATCTCCCCTTCTCAAATTGTTTGAAAAGTAAAAAAAGAATATGATTTGGGATTCTGTTAGAGCAGGTTGGTTATTCGCATACAAAATGTACCTTCTTGGCTGTCTGGGAGACGCTGCGGTACTAGGCAGGGATGCCAACGTTGAGGTTGTTGCAAAGCGAACTGTTGAAGATCGCAATATGAAGGCCGAATCGAAACGTTGGCATCTGTGTCTAAGTCGTGGCGTCTCCCGGACTGCTAAGTAAATACTGACTCCGCAGCGGACGTCTACGCATCCACATATAAAACGTCTTCTGGGTCATTACTACTTGACTGGATTATTTTGTAAAAATCTAAAGCTGCCATTTTTCAACACATCATAAATGTCATTTCATAAACTATTAAATGCGATGGCCATTTGTAATTGAGATACTAAAAAACACTGCCACGAACGTTTCTTTTTTTTTCTTCTTTTTTTGGAAAAGCTTAATTTATAATTTGTTTAGAATTTTATTGTTCTTAAATTCCATGTTTGGTCTTGGTTGGTCTATAAATAATTTTATGAGAGTTTTGATTAAAAATATGAATAAATGGTAATTCTTAACATTAGACACATGTGAAATCACCTGAGAATACAATGTGGCACAACTTGTGGTAAATTTGCAATCAATTATTGGTTTACGGAGAAATGCTTTGTCGTGAGCCTTAAGCAGTTTCCTCCGACCAACTGGATATAAATTTAAATTTTTCATTCATGGTTCACATATTTTAATGAACATTATGTTGTTCAGGGGGTTCTTAAATTAATTATTCCTTAAAATGAAAAGGTTCAGAGATAAATCGATCGATGCCAACTCAGGAACACAAATATAGTGGACAGGTCCATAATCAGGAATCTGCAGCCCGCTTACATGCAACGGTCCAGAAGGGACGTGCCCTAACAGCTAAACAGTTATTTCTTAACAGTTAACGTTTCTTAACTGTTACGCGAATTAACAATTATTTTGTTTATCCTGTATTGGCTATTGTCCGGTGAAATTCATAGTATTACAATCCATTGGGCCAAACCTGAACTACATTTACTACAAACTTTCTCTCAACAATTTCATACAAGCAGATTCACTGCAGCTAATCAATTTTGATTAGCACATATTCAAATTATAGATTCATTAATAAATAATTTTTTATTACACACCATCTGCCACAATATTTTCATATTTTACGGTATATACTACAATAAGAAATTTGTTCTTTAAGATTCAAAACCCATTGATCTTTTATTAGGAGTAGATATTTTCTTTGACATTCTCCTGCCCAGGCGATAGTCAGATCTGATGGCAATTTTCCTGTTCTTCAGAAACTAAATGAGGTACATAGTTGCGGGAAAAGTCTCATATCTACAGATTTTACAGTTCCTTGCGACTTCGTTCGAACTTCATTGAGAACTACCTGATCAAATCAAAATGTTTTGGGAATTGAAGTTTCTCCACTTACGCCAGTCTTAGATGAAGTTGAATCTCATTTTCCCTCCACTCGCTACAGAGATTCAACGAGCAGGTATGTTGTTAGACTGCCCACCTATTCTAAATTAGATTTATACGGTGATTCAAGGGCCAAGTCATTGCGTCCATAGCGCTTGAAAAAGTCTTCTGACCTGTCTTAAATGACTCTATCATGAATTTTATTAATGAATATACTGAATTAGGCATATGCGGTCTGTACCTGTTCTTAATAATTCTATTAATTATTACATACCTCCACCCCATTGTAAAAATCCAGAGTGAAACCACACCCAGGAAAGTTGTATTCGATGGGTCAGCAAAACCACTACAGGTATTCTCTTAATAATGCGCTTTTGAATGGTAGCAAAATTATGGACGGCTTATTCGACCTGTTGCTTAAGTTCAGTTGGCGTTGTTGATCTCAAAATGTTCCGTCAGGTAAATTTACATAAATCTGATTGGAACTTGCAACGTCTTGGGGAGAGAAGCGCCCTCTGATCCAATACAAGATTTTGTTTAACCACGGTCACATACGGTCTCAAACTTTTCTTCCTGTTCATGCATTGCATCAACTTGCCACTGACGAACAATCGAGCTTCCTTAGGCTGTCAGGTCTTAAGAAATAATTATGTCGATGACCTTTGCATTCATGTTCAAATCCTCACATTGCAAGAGAAACTATCTCAACTCAATGCACTCTTGTCCAAGGGTGGTTTCATTTGATCTTGTGATGAGCATGGTATTCACGCTGTAAGATTACTCTGCAAAATCGAAGGCAGTACCCAACAGCATAAACAAGAGTGACGCTGCACTCTCAATTCCTCGTTTGGAGCTGTGAGCTGCTGACTTAACTCGTAAATAAGGTAATCAAAATTCTTTCACGCGAATACACAACTAATAATGCCACTTTGTGTACTCACTCCAAAACTGTTTTGCATTGGCTCCCATGACCACCTCTTAAGGGTGATGCTTTTGCACGTAATCGTACCCAATACATCAGGGAGCTACTGATGGCTTCACCTGGAGGAATATGCAATCACCGCTTAACCCAGCTGATTTGCTTTCACGCTGTGTCAAACCAAGATTTAGAAAACTTGAACATTTCGTGGTTCGGCCCAGACTTCCTAACTCGCGAATTACATTCTTTGTCAAGTGACAGGGTTTTAAGTCACAAACCCTTCGGTACTAGTCTGCAACCCTTCTGACCCGCACCTTAATGAAAGGAGCTGCTCCCATTATGGGGGGACCTTTCAACAACAACAGTCATGGCTCGTGTTCTCAATCATCACCCCACTTAAATCTACTAAGACTAAATGCAATGAAGCCTCTGGGTGCACTTGCGAGGCACCCATCAACGTTCATGAACTTAATTGCGTTGAAATAGCATGTGTAAGGACTGTCCAACAAATCGCTTTTCTCCCTGTTTTAAGGGCACCCCAAACAATTTAGATTGCTCTGCAAGTAGCGGCCTTCACTCCCTCAATCCCTTTATTGACAAGAATGGTTACCACGTGGGGCGGTAGAATTTCTGAAGCCAATCTACCGTTTGACACGCTTCCACACTCATTTTGCTCGCGCACATCACTTCACCAGCGCCCTAATTTTTGACGCTTACATGAAGCTAATGTTCAAATTCTCACTGTGCATCTGCGACAAATTTACTGGATTCTTTCTATTGCAGAGCCATCAATCCGTCCTTGATAAGGTATAACATGTTTCCGACACGCCCTGTTCAGCACAACAGCTTATGGCTGACCTGTCCCATGCGCGTCACCCCAAATGCCGCATTTTGAACTGTGGGGTGGATTACATTGGGCATTTCTGGTTAAGGTTCGGTGTGTGTGTGGTAAAGCACGCACTGAAGTTTATTTAGCCTTATTCGTGTGTATGGTCACCAAGGCCGTTCACATTGAAATTGATTCGTCTCTGACCACGGAAGCATTGATAATGGCACTAAAACGCTTTGTTTCTCGCCGAGGCATCCCTGCCACAAATGTGTGAGCAAGCGCTAAATGCACTTCATCAACTCTTCCTCTACTAGCCTTCAGATGCCAATTTTGACTTTTGTACTGATTCCCGCGTCAACTGGCAGTTTACACAGTCCAGAGCGCATAAGGGAGGAATATGGGAATATGGCTACAAAATGTTAAAACGACATCTAATCAAAGAACTACGCGAACAACACTCTTACGAGGAACAATGGTAGCTCATATAGAAGCCCTTCTAAATTCTAGACCTCTGATTCGCCTCAGTGATGACGTCTCAGATTTTAATTATCTCGCACCAGGTCATTTTTTGATAGGGAGGCCACTTAAGGCATTGCCTGACCCCAATTTTTTCCAACCTCTCTGCGCTCCCACTGAGACCAAACAACATGCTCTTTCTTACATATAGAAAAGTTGGAGCAAGAAATATTTACAATCCTTGCAGCAACGTACTAAGTGAGGGTGGACACTCCTGTCTTATTAACAGATGAAAATCTCCCACCTCTTGAATGGAGAATGAGCATCTCCACTCAGCTGTTTCCCGCGCGGGATGGTCGCGTACGGACAGTACAAATCAAGACTAGGGCGGGCTCTGTCTAAGACATGTTAATCGTCTTGTCCCCTCCCCATTGATTGGTTTGGTTCGATTTTTTCGTGTTTCCGGGCGCGTCAACCTCTTTGATCATTAGTCCCGTTAGTGTAGTGCATGTTTTTTTCTCGAGGGATGGCGGTGGTCTTCCCCGCTGGATGGCGAGATCCGGCGCTGACTTACCGTCGGCTAGTTGGGTTTCCCCCTAACCAGGACTCTCCCACCAGCGGGGCACCGCCCCAGCCGGGACAAGCTTTAAGCTCCCGACCGGTCTCCTGGAATATGATAGTGTAGTGCATGTTAGTGTAAGTGTGTGTGTGTGTGTATAAGGGGAGAGGATAGGACAAGGAAGAGGAAGAACAGATCGCGCGTGGTCCGTGGCCCGTTGGTAGGTACTGCCGGCATTCGCCTTGTGTTGATCGGAGAAACCACGGAAAACTACCGATCAGAGCAGCGGCGCAGAATTCTCCTCCAAGCAGCGACTGAATTCGACCTAGCTGAAAAGATAGTGTCGAAAAGCCTGCCGCCGTGGGAAGTGGGAACCTAGAACCTCCCGGTCAGAGGCGCTGCAGTGGCATCAGTTGATGCACTGAGCTACCGCTCCCGGTCCCTCCCCATTGAGGACCCATAAACTTTACTTATTGTATGTTTTGTATATAAATTAGTTATTAGGGTGTACTTCACCCTCTCTCTTTAGTGTTGTGATATTCGAATTGTATTTCGTGTTAGTGTCGCTGCCTGTATTTCCCCAACAGTATATTTACTTGTATCATGCTACTTTACATTGTACACTTGTATGTATATATATATATATATATATATATATATATATATATATATTAGTTATATATATTAGTTATTAGGATATACTTTGCTCATCATCAGTGTTGTCTTCTATTTATTGCATTTTGTGTTTGCATTATTGTCTGCATTTGCTTATCATTTAATTTGTTTGTACCATGTCACTTCTCGAATTGAAATATCGTCTTTATTTCATATGACTTATTTGCATTTGTATTTATAGTAAGCTGCCTATTATTGCCAGTGTAAATTAATTTAGTTTGTTTCATTCCATTTCTTAACATTGGAAGGTTTAATTTGTGACTTCTTTACTAGATTGTGTTAGGTAGCTTGATTACATTATGCGCCAAATCATTTTCATTCTGCATTCATTACTTTTTTCTACGACCACAACGCTTCGCGTCGGCCTTGCTCTATATTTCTTCTTTAATTCTGCTTTAATTAATGCTCTTTAATTCTGCCTTGCTATATAATTCTACTTTAATTCTGCTTTACTTTCTATATAATTCTTTCTTAACATGAGGCTCCGCCTTAACATTAATCGTCTCTTGCGCATACAAATCGGATAAACATCCCGTGACTCCGGCTATTTACTTTTGCCATTACTAAGGTTCATTTACTAAAATTGCTTATTTTGCCCTTAGCTAAAATCGGTGATTTTGCACTAGCTAAAATTGATGATCTTTCTGACAGTTAATGCAGCTGATTTTTCTAAGAATTAATGCAGTAAAATCCTCATTAATTCACCTAACTGCAACCTCTGGCTGTCTTAATTTGTCGAATTAGAATAAAAAACATTTTGAAAAATTCTATACTTCTGTACGTCCGCAGGGCGGTTAGGAGCCCAATCTTTGCAATTCACAGTGCTTGTAATGTAACCGTGGATGTAAGAAAATGAAAACTTAACGGTACTGGATCTTTATTTTTCTATCTCAACTAATCAGTACGGAGGATAAAGGAATATATTGTAGAAGGAAACCAATATTGAACACTATACTTTGTTACGTGACACTTCCGGGTATTCTTTTAATGTAATACATGTTTCGTAGATGTAAACGTGTGATTAGTTTGATTGCAACCTTTCAATTTTACTTTTCGACCCGCAATAACTGATTGAACGTCTTTCCGGCCTCATTATGTGACTGTGCAGAAGGGAATACCAAATCTTGCAGTGTGATTTTTCCGCATGTTGCAACACCGACGAGTTCGTAATGCGTATTGGTGAGGCATCTAATAAATGTAATTGGCACTTTTAGCAACCAGGTGTAATGACGTCTCACAATAGGCATTAACGCCAATGCCGTTCTTCATTAACACAGGCGGAACGCGCTGTTCCTATAAATATATCGCATTGCTATAATGAAAATTCCTCACAATAGAGCTATTCAATATTGTGTCCTGAATACAAATAAAGCAAATATTTTCAGTGAAAACAAACGTAGTTAATTCATGAACGACAGCTACCTTTTTTATACTCAACAGGTACAATTTTGGGAAGCTGAGAGTACACTTCATCAACGCAACATTCATAATGCCCACATTACAGCACTATTGGTTGTAATTCTACACCTTTACATGAACGAGTTACAAGTCATCCATAGGCAATATAGGAGATAAGAATGCAATCGATATGTTTAGTTCTCTTCACAAGTAAACATACTGGAAACCGAACAAGTACTCATGTATTAAAATTCGGAATGTTTCGCGTGACGCATCCGCCAGGCATTTCCATTTTAAGAGCGTTTATTTGCGCAATGCAAAATCATAATCATAAATTTTAAACATTACACAGTTGCCTGGCCCATCCATCCTTGGGAACAATAGTACATTAAGTTAATAGGGATAGATTCAAGAATCTCATGTTGACAGTAACTTCTCTTGTTCTCAAGGTCAGGTGGATAATATTTTATGAAGGTAGGTTTATATATACGATAAATTAGTTCCTTGCAAATAGGAAATAATGATCTAATAGCAGAAATATTGCCGACACAAAAGTCTTCTTCCAGTAAAACTCCATCGAAATCGCCTAAGGCGATCCAAAGATTAGCCAGGGACAGACAAAAACTCGGGACAGACAAAAACTGTAATGGCAATTGAATGTGTATATTTCGGAAACGAAATTATAAAGACATTTTGACATCATAGTCGTGTACTTCGATTTAATTAGCAAACGTGTAGATTAATAATGCCAGCTCTTAACGGTGTGCTTGTTAGTGATTCCGGGAACATCAAATACCAAGGTCGTTAGTCCCGTAAGTGTAGTGTAGGCTTTTCATCGGTAGGTGGCAGTGAATGGCGAGATTCGGCGCCGACTTACCGTTGGCTAGCGGGGTTTCCCCAACCAGGTATCTCCCATCAGCGGGACACCGCCCCAGCCGGGATAAGCTCTAAATTCGCGACCGGTCTCCCGGAATATGCGGTAGTGTCGTGCATGTTAGTGTAAGTGTGTATGTAACGGGTGAGGATAGGACAAGGAAGAGGAAGGACAGATCGCGCGCGGTCCGTGGCCCGTTTGGTAGGGTACTGCTCTGGCATTCGCCTGGTGTTGATCGGAGAAACCACGGAAAACTACCGATCAGAGCAGCCGGCCGCTAGAATTCTCCTCCAGACAGCGACTGAATTCAACCTAGCTGACAAGCTAGTGTCGACAATATGGTCACTGTCGCGACTCGATCCTGGGACATCTCACTCAAAGGCACTGCAGAGACATCAGTCAATGCACTGAGCCACCTCTCCCTATAACAATGGTGTACTTTTCATTAATTTTCCTAGGCATAATGCCCTGAAAAACTGAGTTTGAAAGTATTTTTGTACTCCAAACCCAGGGGAATTGGTGCCCTCAAGCGTCTTGTACGCTTCCATTGCTCCATGTAGCGAGATGTAAGTATCGCATACGTTACTGATGGACTAGTTTTACATCGGTTATTACTAGGGAATGGATTTCCATGTAATTACATGTTTTTACAGGAACTAGATACCTGCATTCAATTATATTTTACATATTTTTATATATTTTGGTTTAATTACATATGTTTACATATTTTACTTATTAAGGCATATTTTTTACATATTTCGCTATACATTTAATATCTTCATATGTCAAAACGGAACATTCCAGATGCCGTTTGCAACCCGATTACTGTGTTCTTGAATATTCGTTGTGGATTTATCTTTCTTACAAATCAAATGTAATGCTTTTATTACCACCATATCTCCGCCATGATTTATCAAACTTACCTCCCCCCCCCCGATTACTGTGTTCTTGCCAGTCAAGGATGAGCGGATTTTTATGAACGAAATTATTTCCAACCACGTGCTTGCTCATGTTTCAAATAGCAAATTCGTTACTAGATCGAAAACTAACAAATATTTTTACGGAAAATTGTCGCGTTGCTCAATTTGGAGGGTGGGTATATACAATTACCCCCTCCCTCCCCGCGGGATCCATCGCTACACGGTACTACTATTCGCTTGTACACAGGCTCCTCTTAAACATTGTAATATATACTATGAACGTATTTTATATTTCAAATAAAATTCTTATATGTGGCGAAGTCTAGTGTACAATTACTTCAGTACAGCTAGAACCTACTTTTACATGTTCAGAACTGATCTGTGACGTTCTGTGGTCAGAAAATACAGTAGAAAACCACTTTAAACACAATAATAAAGTTTTATTTACATATTTTCTATTTTTCCTTACATGTTTTCGAAAAACAAAGTACATATATATGTACATATCTTGCATTTTTTATTACAATAAATTCCGTTCCCTAGTTATTATCAATGAGCCCTGATTGTACCACCCCGGAATATTAATTTCCTATAAAATTAGGTGTAACTCTAACACAAAATGTGAAAAGATACTGAAGGCCACAATAAATGTTTACACGTCTGAGGTCTGGTGGGAACCTTTATAAATCCACCTAAAAAATATATACGAATGCCGAAGATCATATCCACAAACAAGTTAGTACGTATGCGGTGGGAATGTGTAGCTACAACACAAGACTTGTCAGAGAATGAGGATTTGCGCCGATAGCAGAGCGGCCAACTCCACAAGACCTGCTTCTGTATATTTGCAGAAGGACTTATTTTTATTGTGCCATGTCATAAAAGATGTAAGTGACCATAAAGCAGTTTTGTCGTCTAGACTTAGAACTATTAACCTCGTCATTCCAGTGAGGCACCCCAACAAAGCGAAAGTAGAGGTTCCAACATCTACTGGGACCAGAACAATGAGATTCTTAGGAGGAGAATGGACGTAAAAACATTCTTGAAAATGCAGTGCAGGCATTTGTGCCATGTAAATCGTTGTGAAGAAAATCGGACCCCGAGTATTATAATGGGAAGATTAGACGTACGAAAAGAAAAAAGGGAGAGGCGTTTGGTAACAAACCCCATCAATTAACAACGTTCCAGACCATTAAGAACGTAATTAAATATTCCGAAACGTTGGCAAACTGAAATGTTTTAATATTTTGAATTTAATTCGGACAAAACCCCATAATTCGAAGTTTCTTGAATATAATGACCGTGAATCTTTCTACAATGGATGACTCTAGTTAATTTCTTTAGGATCTATCCGACGAAATTGACATAGTGTCGAAGGGTTGATGGATAGTAATAATTAATTTACCTAAAGCTTCTGATTTTGAAAATTCAAAACTTAACATCTATTTATTTATTTTACGTCCAAAAGTTAAAACTGCGTATGACGTGCTATGGGGAAAAGTGAATTGTGTGACATTTTCAAAATTCTGTGATCCCTACACTAAGTCATATACTACTTAAATTTTGAATTTTGAAGGAAAAAAACAAAACTCCCATGTAGTAAAATCAATTTTCAAAAATAAATAAGCAATAAATTTGGGCTCTTATTACTTCCTCGCATGACAACATGGAAACGAAAATTTGAATAATTGTATTTCCCACTGAATTCTAGAAGACGTACAGAAAATGAAGTTACATTTATGTCCAGAAGCAAAACAAGGGGCCATCTCAGCATAAACTGGACGAAAAACCTGATCGAGATGGGTCATCAACTTGGCTTTGTTGAGTTCAGTACAATGCCTCTATTCTTTCGAAAAGTTTCAAGGAAGAGAGAAGAAAGAAAAAAAAAAAAAAAAGGAGAGAGAGAGAGACAGAGAGAGAGAAAAAAAAAGATTTACACAAACTGGGATTCGAATAAATGTAAATTCCAAGCCATGAGGTTTACCGCGACGCTACATAATCGGGTGATAGTTTCTGATGATACCATGAATTCCAGAAAGATAAGTAATCCATCTAATCATTTACCATTTGGGGTACTTTACATGAAGCTCATTGAGGGTTTTGGAAATTTTCTCATTACGCCGCTTAAGTTTTTTCCTAAAATTTCTTGTTCCAATAACTTAAATATGATGAATAGGGGGCGGATTTTAATGATTTTTTCTTTTACTTTAGAACAATGCCTTTTAAAAAAAAAATTAATTTTATGTTTTTTTTTTTTTTTTTTCGTAGATAATTTTTCAATCTTTTTCCGGCCTTTTTAATGCATTTTTCGCTTTTAATCGATTTTCATATTTTAATGGTAATTGCTTCAAATAATATTTCCGAGATGCAACAAATGTTTTCTACAGAATTTCTGTGTTGACTATTCGATTTCTTCGCTCAGAAATTGAAAGTCCACCGTTGTATGTAATCTATGGTTCCTGTGACGCCATTGTCGTGCGCCAATGGCTGATTTCGGAGTCACAAAGATTTCCTGGTAAAGAACAGTCCAATTCAAGATCGCAAGCTGAGTGCACTTGAACGAATAGAAGAAGCCTCGATTACATCTGTAACGTATTCAGCTCCAGTTGTTCATCCGAACTGGTTTTGATAACATTTTTACGTATTTTTAATTGGTTTTAGGTCTTCAAAATCCACCCTCTAGTGATGATGTCCAGTTCAATTTTCAATAAAATCTCTGAATGTTCGAAAATCGCAAAAGTTTTTAATATTTGCGACGCCATCCTACATCATTTTTTCTTAATGAAATATAGTATTCGAAATTAGATTCCTCAAAAATAGGCAGAATGTTTCGAAAAATATGAATTTTTTTGGGACTGTTAAAAGGGACGGAATTAGGAGAGAGAGAGAGAGAGAGAGAGAGAGAGAGAGAGAGTGTCATCTATTTTTGACTTTAGGCCTAATAAAATAAGTTTAAAGACGCTAAAAAGTAACGATGTTTTGAGAGTGTGCGATAAGACATGGAATATGATATATAACAAATTAGCTCCTCTCCTTTCGAATCTGTCGTTCATCCTTAGGAATTAGGATGTTTAGAAAATTCAAGAAATTTTAATTTTAGCTATGTATTCAAGATAGTCTACCGCGCAAGAAAATACTCTCCGCAATACGCAATGAAGAAATGTAATGGTCAGTTCTTAAAAATCCCTAAACCATTTTTGTAACCATTGCATTTCAATGAAGATGAGAAATTCAGCCGCTCAAAAGCAGAAGAATCTTCAATGATGGAAAAATTCGAGATTATTGGTGTACGAAAATCATATCTTAAGGCAATTATGTGCAATACTTGGGTCATGATTATGGATGCTGTATTATAGAAGAAACGTAAGAGGGCCGATGAAGCAACTATTCGTTTAAAGGGCCGATGAAAGAAAAAGGTTGAGGATCCCTACGCACACCGCGCACATACGGCGACACACGCGCGCACACGCGCACACACACCGCACACACACCTCGTACGACAGACATTACGTTCATTGGTGAATCGAGTGAAAATAGAAGCCTTCCACCCTGACAACGCTTTGCACTCGCACAGGCGAGCAGGTTGCTGCGGAAAGGAGGATGGCGCGAAAGCATTGGTCGCAATGGCGGCGCTGCTCCGCGGAGGAAAAGCGGGTTTGCGCGGGAGAAAAGGATCTCAGCCAACTTCGTTACGTCCGGCAAATCAAGCACAGTAAAAAGATACATGCGCGTACGGTATACGTAAGTTTTCCCCGACAGTTTCAGCGTCTTATTTTCAAACTTAACTTGAAGTCTGAAAGTTCTTTCCATCTTAACAATATTCCGAAAACGCCTTTTATTTGCACTGGTTTTCATCGTTTCGTGTTCTCGGCTTGTAGTCCAGTCAAATGGTAGAAAATAAGAGAAATTTGTATAGTTTTGATATTCGGTTCCTCTATGTTTTGGGGTCGCTAAACACGAATATTAGGTTCCAAAAAACAGAAAATACGTTTTGAAGCAAAAATGAATCGCGCTTTTTCTCAGTTCTTTTAAATAACTCAAAATCTATCTATTTTTGTAATAAATGGTCCTATATGAAATAAAATAATATTCAATTACCTATGTTCAATTTCATTAATATTAACGGTTTAGCCAACTAACGGTTTACGTCACAGCACCCCAATTAACGGTTTAGCCCAGAGCACAGGAAATGTGTGACAAGAGCGGAAACAAAAAATGGAATTGTCCCACTTTATCTCAATGTAACGGAAATACTATCAATTTTCCGTAAATATTAACCCGACATGATATGAAAGAGGATAAAATTGTCTACATTTTGTGGGCAAAAGCTTTTCATCTAGGATCAATGTTATATGGCAACTTTTTACACTGACAGACCGAATTTCCGCTTACTTATAAGCATATCGTAGTAAGATTTTAATCAAAATGTTCTGTAGGTGTACGTTAATAAGGGAGTCCTAATGTTCAGGGTGTTTTAAAAATCCGCCGTGCCACATCCTGAATAAAACGAAGAAACTTTTTTGCTACGTGACTGTATGCCTTGCCCGAACGTATACTATTTCACGTTTTATGATTCATCGCGGATGAACTATTACAAAATAAAAACCGCAGGGAAAAACATCTACAATTTCACAGAGAAAAGCACGTACGAACGTTTTTAAAGATGACTAATTGTTTCTCTCCAATTTCAAAAGGAATTGTGACGTTAATAATCGTGTTCAAACGATTGTGTTCCTGAAATACTTTCTCTGCGTTTCTCGTATTACCAATACACTTTTGTCGTGTTTTTAACATCTGCCGTCATTGTTTAAAGGTAGGATGTTTGCGTATTTCTCTGAGATGGGACGCTCCGGCGATCGACGAGCTTTATACTGCGGTTTTTACAGAGCTGTCTCTCAAGGCCTGTACCCGCAGTGGCATTATGGCCCGGTTTTTCGCGTCTTTCTCGGTTGTGCCGCTAGAGTAGCTTCATCTGCAGCACTGCTTGATACGGTCACGAGCATACACCAGCGACCGACCGATAAAGACGCGAAAAACCATGCCACCATGGGGACGGACCTTGAGAGGCAGTTTTGTTAAAACCTCAATATTATGAAAGGTTTTTTTTTTTTAAAGAAGAAACTGAAGTAACACTAATTTTGCAGTTATTCAAAATATGGGGGGCAGTTACACATGTTCTTGTACGAAGAACCAGATGGTATAATTTCAACTATTATTTTATCGCAATAATTTATTTTCATGTCGTTCACTTTGACAGAACTATGAGCCACAAATTACACACATCTGAATATTCTAAGAAAATAGTTCATACCGTATATCAAATCTTAATTTAAGGAGACTGATTTATTTATTTATTTATTTATTTTACGTCAAAAAACAGTTAAAAACTGCGTATGACGTGCTATGGGGAAAAGTGAATTGTGTGCACATTTTCAAAATTCTGTGATCCTACACTAAGTCATATACTACTTAAATTTTGAATTTTGAAAGGGAGAAAAAAAAAAAAAAACCCCATAATAAAACTATTTATAAAAATCTATTTTCAAAAATAAATAAGCAATAAATTTTGAATTTTGAAAGGGAGAAAAAAAAACAAAAACTCCCATGTAGTAAAATCTATTTTCAAAAATAAATAAGCAATAAATTTTGAATTTTGAAAGGGAGAAAAAAAAACAAAAAAACTCCCATGTAATAAAATCTATTTTCAAGGATAAATAAGCAATAAATTTTGGCTCTTATTACTTCCTGCCGCGACAACATGGAAACGATAATTTGAATAATTGTATTTCCCACTGAATTCTAGAAGACATGCACAGGAAATGAAGTTACATTTATGTCCAGAAGCAAAACAAGGGGCCATCTCAGCATTTGCTCAATGGATCAGGGAAACTGGACGAAAAACCTGATCGAGATGGGATTCTTGTTTGAGCAGCTGCAAACATTGTGTGATATATTTTGTTCAACAAAACGAGAAAATGATCTAACAATACAGTTTTGTCTGATTTCGTAATGGCCTTGGATTTATTCTTCAACGCGTTTTTTACTTTTCGCAGCATTTCGTACAATACAAACTGTAGATGAAGTTCTAAAATCCCCATCATAGCTGCCGCCGGAAGATCCTGGTCGAGCTAGTTCTTTAAACACAGTAGAAATATCCAATAGGAATACTTCTAACTACTGATTTTCAAAATCACGATACTGTTGACAAACCTAAAACCATTACATCTAAAGTATCGGCGCATACAAATGAAAAAGAAAATTTGGAGCCACATAAAAAAAATTGAACTCTTTGTGTCAAGTATACGATTTCTAATATTACCGTAATTTTTACACCCGGAGCAACACAAACTTATTAAATTTAGAAAAGAAGAACATATTACGCATAATTCAGTTTGGAAACATCCACAGACTACATTTTTATCCAAAACAATTTTATCCGTGTATGAAAACCCTAAAAGACGACTTCATATTATATACATAAAATACTTAAGAAAGTACAGAAAGAAAGTAATTAAAATACTTATTTGCATCAGAATATTTTCTCTTCGCGACGCATTAGAGAAAATAAGAATTGTCTTCCACAGCAGCCGGGAACGAAGTGCAGTAAATCGATTGAGGATCGACCAAGTGATGTTCACGAGTAAATAATCAAACATTTCTTTTCAGAATCGCGTGCTCCGTGCGTGCGTCATAACTCGAGGTCATGCAAACTCGCGGCGCATTCGCAGACGCCACGAGCATCGAGCGCGGTGGGAGGGAAGGGAAAATGGCAATCACCGCCTTCTGATGAACGCCACCGATTCGGGAGAGGAAACAATTTACTAGCGTGCCCGTGCGAGAACTCTCGCTTGTTAACCCCACCCTCATTCCTATTTTTTCATTTCCATATGAAGTCTCTAATATATATTTTTCTTCAAGATCCTCTTATCCTCCGTTACTTGTTCTCTATGTCTCCATGTTGATTGATTTTTTCGTGTTTCCGGGCGCGTCACCTGCTTTGATCATTAGTCCCGTTAGTGTAGTGCATGTTTTTTCTCGGGAGATGGCGGTGATCTTCCCCCGCTGGATGGCGAGATCCGGCGCCGACCTACCGTCGGCTAGTGGGTTTTCCCCCTAACCAGGACTCTCCCACCAGCGGGCACCGCCCCAACCGGGTCAAGCTCTAAGCTCCCGACCGGTCTCCCGGAATATGTGGTAGTCTAGTCCATGTTAGTGTAAGTGTGTGTGTGTGTAAGAGGAGAGGATAGGACAAGGAAGAGGAAGGACAGATCGCGCGCGTTCCGTGGCCCGTTCGGTAGGGTTCTGCTCCGGCATTCGCCTGGTGTTGATCGGAGAAACCACGGAAAACTACCGATCAGAGTAGCCGGCCGCTAGAATTCTCCTCCAGACAGCGACTGAATTCGAGCTAGCTGAAAAGCTAGTGTCGAAAATCCTGCCGCCGTGGGGTGTGGGAACCTAGGATCTCCCGGTCAGAGGCGCTGCAGTGACATCAGTTGATGCACTGACCTACCTCTACCGGTATATGTCTCCTTGTAATTGATAACAATGCACACCCTTGTCATTACAAACTATTCTTATTTAACGTTATTACTAAGCAGAAAGGTACACCCGTGTAATTCATTCGCGTAGAACATCAAGCTAATGGTTCAATTTCACATTGTTGCAACTCTGTGTAGCAATTTCACAGAGTTGCTACAGGTTCTGAACAGGTGGGGTAGAATTGAGAAGTGTCGAAACAGCAAAAACGAAATAGAATGTTCAAGATATCCTACAGATTACGATGAGAGGAACGTTTCTTTGAGCCCTGTGGCCACAAAAACTTAGTTTTTAAGGCCCTAAAACGCTTCGTTTAGGAGTTATTTAACGATATAGATCCAAAACAAATACGATCGAGTTTTGCGGGTTGCATTCGACATGGATATTTAGATGTGTTTTTATAAACAAATCCTTCATATTTCCAAAGATAAAGTGCAATTTGTCACGTCTCCGGGGAACTCTCTTTCTTTCAAGACCTTGTTTAAAAAAATTGGTAGCGAGGGAGAGCCGCAAAAGGTATGGACTACTGGAGCCGCAGAAAGTAATACTATTGAAATAATATAGGAGACGACTATACAAGACGTTAAAGATGTACATTATGTGACAGGAAGGTTTTATCTTCTTGAGGAATCTTACTTCAATAGATAAGATATCTTTATTGTCGTGTAATATTTCATTTTATTTCTATTTTTACTAAAATAGCAAAGAAAAAATGTTTCAAGGTTTCGCCAGGATGAATATTGTAGTTTGCTGACCGTCTCCAGAAGCGCGTACGTTACTTCCCGGATATCTCAGAAACATAGTTAATAATTTTTATGACCCGTAGTTGATAAGCAGGTACTGCAACAGCATATTAGTGGCCATTAAGAATCGTCGTTAAGGTTGCGAATAAAATATTTCACGTTAGGTCAGGAATGAGGGACCATTGTTTTGATCATCGACTAATTGATGTATCCGGCCGCGTCAACTGCTAAGGTCATTAGTCCCATTAGCATAGTGCATGTGTTATTGCGGGAGGTGGCGGTGAACTTGCCCTCTCAGTATGGCGCGATCCGGCGACGATTTACATCTCGGCTTACGAGTTTTTCCCCACCCGGTATCTCCGAAGCGTGGGTCACCGCCCCAGTCTGAACAAGCTCTTAAGCTCCCGACTGGCCTTCCGACTTATGTGGTTGTGTAGTGCATATACGTATGTGTAAGTAAGGGGTGAGGATAGGACAAGGATGTGGAAGGCAAGATCGCGCGCGGTCGTTGGCCCATTTGTGAGGACACAGCTCCGACATTCGCCTGATGTTGATCCACGAAATCAGAGAAAACTACCGGTCAGAGCAGACGGAGGCTAGAATTCTCCACACAGCGGCTGAGTTCATCCTAGCTGTGTAGCTAGGGTCCAAAATTCTGCCACCGTCCGGACTCGAACCAAGTCAGAGGCACAGCAGTGACATCAGTTACCTTTTTTTATTATCACATGCTTACGTTCGGGCGACCGATCTTCTTTCCACTTGAAATTGCACAACCTGGCAGTGGGCAGGCCCCTCAGCGTGGTCAAGACTCTTCATGGGTTGGTTGGTTGGTTTTTTCGTGTTTCCCGGCGCGTCAACTGCTTCGGTCATTAGTCCCGTTAGTGTAGTGCATGTTTTTTTCTCGGGAGATGGTGGTGGTCTTCCCCCGCTGGATGGCGAGATCCGGCGCCGTACTATCGTCGGCTAGTGGGGTTTCCCCCTAACCAGGACTCTCCCACCAGCGGGGCACCGCCCCAGCCGGGACAATAAGCTTCCGACCGGTCTCCCGGAATATGTAGTAGTGTAGTGCATGTTAGTGTAAGTGTGTGTAAGAGGAGAGGACAAGGAAGAGGAAGGAAAGATCGCGCGCGGTCTGTGGCCCGTTTGGTAGGGTACTGCTCCGGCATTCGCCTGGTGTTGATCGGAGAAACCACGGAAAACTACCGATCACGGCAGCCGGCCGCTAGAATTCTCCTCCAGACAGCAACTGAATTCGACCTAGCTGAGAAGTCAGTGTCGAAAATCCTGTTGCTGTCAGGACTCGAACCTAGGACCTCCCGGTCAGAGGCGCTGCAGTGACTCGCCATGGACCTCCCCCATTCTTCGGGAGAGAATTACAGAGGTGCTTTGACGCATTATGTATGATCATAAAGAATGAATGAAGAGGGTGCAAGACTGATTATGAGTGGGTTGATTCAGATCCAATACGAGGTGTAATGCTCCAAGTCACTGCGCCACAGAGGCAGGCAATGAAACCTCCTACCGCAGCTTTATCACACTGTACCCCTCCAACTAGCCAATAACTAGAAGCCCACTGACGTGCACAATACCAAATGACACGCTGATAATACCATACTTTTTCGAATTTTAATTTAAGACGTCAATAAATTAGAATTGTAGGTAAAATGTCATCAATGTCTCGCTGACTGCGTAAGTCTAGAAAAAAGGGTCTCACTGCAAGAGACAGGTTGAACCTTTTCCCATTAAATCTCCCAAAAGATGCTTTTCGATGGATGGAAGAGATTTCCTATCCAATTTCTGCTTTTTCTCTCGAGACTTCCAAAGCATTTGTCAAACTAAAAAAAAAAATTAGCATGATTATTCCGTTTGTGTCAATTAATAGTAAAAATTTCAGGCGTCTGTTCATTCTCAACATGAACTCCTTCGGCGAATGAAACCGAACATTCCCCGTCCCGGACAATGAATATTGCAAATCCTTTATTAGGTTGTCAAACTCGGACAAATGTTGGCAGAAAATCTACAGAGCCTGACCTCACTATAACGTACTCCCCGGCGTTAAATTTCTGGATATCGCAAGTGAGGGAAGGCGACCTTTATGTAACATCCGCAATTAACTCCATAATTGTGAGCTCTTATGCTGGCAGTGACTGTCGCTCTCACTGCATCCACAGTATGCACCCAACTGAATTTTCTGTCAGCAGCAGCGCTAGCTGCTCTTATCTTTGAACGCATTATTTTCGGCAACAGATTACCCACTACATTCTGTAAATAAAGTTTCTAAAGGAAATAATGATATAAAAAAACATTGAATTTACTCCAAGTCATATCTAGTTGCTAGTTCAATTCTTGTTTGAAACCCCATCTCGATCAGGTTTTTCGTTTCTCTGATCCATTGAGCAAATGCTGAGATGGCCCCTAGTGTTGCTTCTGGACATAAATGTAATTCTTCATTATCTGTACACGTCTTCTATAATTCAGTGGAGAATATAGTCATTCAAATTATCGTTTCCATGTTGTCGCGGCAGGAAGTATTATTCCTTGACGAAGGACATCATGGATAAGAGTCAAAAATGTATTGCTTATTTATCCATGAAAATAGATTTTATTACAGGGGAGCAGGTTTTTTTTTAATAATTCAAAATTCAAGTAGTATATGACTTTGTGTAGGGATCATAGAATTTAAAAAATGTGCACAGAATTCACTTCTCCCCATAGCACATCATACAGTTTTAAATGTTTTTGACGCAAAGTAAATAAATGTTTTCAACACAATCTATTACTCACTATCTTCAGGAAAATCATTTCTCCTCTCGGATCGAGAGACTAGATCTGCACCTTTCAATTACGGAATTTACAATCGTAGTAAAAATATGCTGTTGCGCAATATATTGAATGTTTATCACAAGAGAGATTTCTTCTGAAACTCCACTCCCATACTTTCAAGTAACATCGTCAGATTCATCTCAGAACTTCCCAAGCACAGTTACAGAAATTCAACAAGCCGAACCCATTGAATAATACTCATGGCGTTTGATTTCAGGCCAAGTAGGTCATTAGTCCCGTAAATGTAGTCCACGTTATATTCCGGTATGATGGTGTTTTCTTCTCCCGTTGAAAGGAGATCCGGCGCCGACCTACACGACCAGGCTGGAGGGTTTTCCCTTCGTGTATCTCCTCCAGAAGCACACCACCCCAGCCGGAACAGGCTGTAAACTCCCGACTTGTGTAGAAGTACAGTGCATGGAAGAGCCAGTCTTGTGTTTGGATTAACGGACCGGAGAGAATGAGGAAGAAGAAATAATGATCGCGCGTGCCACATGGACGGTTTGTTCGGGTATCCCTCCGGTATTCGCTTGGTGTCGATCGGAGAATCTGCGGAAAACTAACAATCAAGATTTCCCACAGCACGATTGAATTCGACCCAGCTATGTAACGTGACGAAAATCCACCACCATCGGCAGTAGTTCGAAGCGAATACCTTTGTTAACATCCTTGCAAAAAAATGCTCATTTTTTTCTGTATTCAAAATTCAATTAGCATTTGTTAGGAATGTGATCACAGAATTTTGAAAACGTGTACTGAATTCACTTCTCCCCATAGCACGTCACGCACAGTTTTTAACCGTTTTTGAATAAATAAATACAGCCGAACCCAAGGACCTCCTGTCAACGATGGTGCCGCTGCGCCTGTGCTATTGCTTCGATTGACCAAAATGACACTTCAATGTGAATGCTAAGAGCAATATGTTGCGAAAATCATCTAGAGAGAATCGCTCCAAAAATACGCACTGATCAATACCTAAATGTCGAATTTTGGATTATCCAAATTATTTCTCTACATTCAAATTATGTACACGTAATATGGCAAATGCACATTTTCCAACAGCGTTTACAAGAAAAACAGAAACAAGAATTATGGAAAGTGAAATACGCAAATAACTGGATAGAGAGAAACTATGAGAATGTATGCTTCAGAATGGCATATATTTTCTTGGGCAGGCGAGTCTATTGCGTGGTAAAGTATATTTGCAGTTTTTATTGTAGGATGAACTAAAAATAAAATCATCTAATTCTCTTCCGCATCATCCCTCCCTCACATTCCCTTACAACAGCAAAACTGTCTGAATGTCAAACTTCCGTTTGTAACTTCGTAATCATGTTCACCAATTTTAAGACAAGTTCATAACATTTGTGACATGTAATACAATATTTATTGAATTTTGATAAATATAATCAAACCTGAGAACTGGCTCAGGGCATCAACTGATGTCATTGCAGTGCTCTGACCGGGAGGTTCTAGGTTGGAGTCCCCTCGGTGGCAGGATTTTTCGACAATAGCTACATAGCTAGGTCGGGTTCTGTCGATGTCTGGAGGGGAATTCTAGCAGCCGGGTGCTCTGATCATTAGTTTTCGGTGGTTTCTCCGATCAATACCACGCGAATGCCGGAGAAATATCCAAACACATGGGCCACGGACCGTGCGCGATCTTTCCTTCCCATTCCTTGTCATATCGTAACCTTATCACCTTTACTTATATGTACACTTTCCTGGACTACACTGCAACACATGCCGGGAGACCTGTGGGGAGCTTAAAGCTTGTCCCGACTGTGGCAGTGCCCAGCTGATGGAAGACACCTGGTGGGAAAAACACGTTATCCGACGGTAGGTCGGCGCCGGATCTCACCATCCCGCGAGCGAAAATCGTAGCCACCTCTCGAGAGCAAAAAAATGCTCTGAACTTTTAGGAATAACGACCTTAGCAGTTGACACGCCCGGATTCACTAATAAATGAAATATAATCAACAGTAAAATTATATCAAATGTGAATCGTGAGTGCCAACCTTGATCTGTCTACCTTGTTTCATAAGTCATGAGGGGGTTTCACCTTCACCACATTGAAGCAACTATGTAATGCCAACACTGTTTGAACTTTCAGGCTCTTCAATATCAAATATTGATGACCAAGGTGGGCATCAACAGGTTTGATTGACATTTCGATGTTGCTGGCTTATTGCTGACATGCTGGCTTATTGCTTAATGTTTAAAAACACAAAGATTGGATAAAATGGAGTTCAGAGAACACAATTATTTTAAAATAAATATGCAGGGATGTTGTGTGTGTGTGTGTGTGTGTGAGGTGTGTGTGTGTGTGTGTGTGTGTGTGTGAGGTGTGTGTGTGTGTGTGTGTGTGTGGTGTGTGTGTGTGTGTGTGTGGTGTGTGTGTGTGTGTGTGTGGGTGTGTGTGTGTGTGTGAGTGTGTGTGTGTGTGTGTGAGGTGTGTGTGTGTGTGAGTGTGTGTGTGTGTGTGAGGTGTGTGTGTGTGTGTGAGGTGTGTGTGTGTGTGAGGTGTGTGTGTGTGGGTGTGTGTGTGTGTGTGTGAGTGTGTGTGTGTGTGTGTGAGGTGTGTGTGTGTGTGTGAGGTGTGTGTGTGTGTGAGGTGTGTGTGTGTGAGTGTGTGTGTGTGTGTGTGAAAGAGAGAGAGAAAGGTGTGTGTGTTTCATGAGAGTAGGAGGAAATCTTCAAAAAAACCTGGATAACCTGAACTACCCAGCATCTGAGATTTTTCCTAATTACATCGAACCTCCCTCCTTCTCTATCCTACCCATGAAACTGCATTGCATGGTGGGGAGTGGAATATTGTGTGTGACAGAAAGAAAGAGGGGGATAGCGTGTTCTTTTAAATACATATGAAACACCAAAGCTGTAAAACTGGAAGTAGTTTACTGTAAATTTGTACTGTAATGTAAGCTCTTTACACCAATATATATTTAAATACTTCATTACATGGCACAGGAACAACAATAATTATAATAATTATAACAATAACAAAAACATACATTACATGTATCATCATACATTCATCTATACATCATCATCATACACCACACCATCTAGACAATAGTCACAGGTTGACTTTGGTTAGGCAGAGATAAAACAGCAGTAACACACTTCTTTTATATGGATGATCTTAAATTGTATGCTAGGAATAAAGCAATTCTCTCTCAAATGTTGTCTGTGGTAAATGAATTCAGCAGTGACATCTGCACGAGAGTTGGTTTTCTCAAGGTGCAAGCCAACACAAAAGAGGGGCAGAGTGGAAACAATCAGAGAATATTCAAATTCACATTCAATACCTCGAGGTAGGCAAAACCTACAAATAGTTAGCCATTGAAGAATATGAAATCTTGAATGACAAAATGAAAAAAGAATACTAAACAAGAGTATGCCAGCTAAGAGAGCTCAATTCTAACACAAAGTTTATAATAATAACTAAACATAAACTTGGGCCTTGGCTTCACCTGCTTTCAAAGGGAGTGACAGAATCCAGAGGTGTAGGAATAATGTCAAATACTGACATGAGGTTTTCAATTAATTATTCTCAAATTATCTGGCTGCTAACGATTCTGTTCAAAGGCAAAGACGCAAGGTCAAGTGCAATCTTGTGAAGTGTCAAACATTTCACATTTCAATGGATCTGTACCCAAAATTCAAATTGTAACAAAATTATAAGTATTTATTCGTGAAAACTGAGAAACAAGTATCCAAATCTTCAACTGATTTTTAAGTACCTAGCACATCTCACAGAACCTTAAACATCATCATTAATACATTAAAAAGATGGACTGGAAAATTATATTTTTATTACATTTATTCACTCTTTATAATGCAAAACTCAAACAAGAAATTATACTGAAGTAAAATTCTGAGTCATTCACATTCATTTGAGAAAACTGTATCAAGCCAACTACAAATGAAAATAGTATAAAATTATCATGTAGACAAAAAATTTTAAAATACAAAAGTTTTTTCAACTTTCCTAATCTTCACTAGTGTAACTTATGTCCATTCAATCATAAAAATAGTAGTGAGAATCTTTACTTACTTTAAAGCTTGTGCGAGCTCTTGAGCAGCAGACTTTCTTCGTTCTGCATTGGTATGTAACAATCCATAAAAGTCAATACCCTGACAAAATGAACTACCAGTGGATGTTAAAAGAACAGCTCTACAGGTTTCGTCCTTTTTCAGATGAGAAAGAGCATCTTTTAGTTCTCTCAACACCTGCAATATACACAAAGGCATGAAAATTAATTAAAGTTTCAGATTGCTTTATAGGAGAAGAGTATTGTTCGATTGATGTTTACCTGCAGATTCATTGCATTCTTCATTTTTGTGGACTGAGGTGTGAGTATCACTTGCACCAAGTTATCATAGCGACGGAGGCTAATATCTTTGTAATGATATGCTCCCGCATTTTGACGAACACTTGAACGTTGTTTTGTCACTTCTTCACCATCTTTCTTCCTCTGCTTCTGACTTTCATTTTCAAGAGTTTTCAGTAAATTTGAGTAAGCTAAAAAGACACAATGAAAAAAAATTGAGTTTGTTTTTTCAGAACTATTTCCCAAAAAATTATAGGCCCAAGAGAAAAAAGAAAAGTTACAGTTAAACAACAGTTAAACCCTTTCCATTGACAAATGACTTCCTAATTTACTTGTTTAAAATGTAATAAAATAAGTCAATTTAACAACCAGTAATTAGTAACAAATATTCCTTTTTTCCCTTAGGCCCTTCCTATGAATTTGTCACACTTACTTGCGGCATTTGGGCTCAAAGGAGGTGCAATGCCTTTCTTGCCAGTAGTTCTATTCGTTGGAGTTGGGCTTTTTGAACTCCTACTTGGGCAAGGAGAGGAGGAGTGCGATGTCCCACTGGAACTTGCTGTCTTTTTAGACAACTTTTCTTCTCTTGCTTCTTGTGCTTCTGCAGCAAAAGCAGAAGCAGCTGCAGCAAGGCATGATGTCAAATCTAACATTTCATCAACAATAGATCCATTTGCGTTACCACTTGTACCAGCTGTTGCAGATTTGGAAATCTTATCTTTTGTCACTTCTTCTTTCTTCTTGCCCTTGGCTGATCCGTTTTCTGTAGGTTTCTTTACACTCTGTTTCACTTTTCCTGATTGAAAACCTTTTGAGAAGTTCTTTGACATTTCCATTTTTAATTTAAGCTTGTCACTAATACTGATCTTTTTCACAGCTGCTTTCTTTTTCTCTGATACTGTCTTCTGCACAGATACAGAGGACCCTTTCGATGTGATTTTGGGATCCTTATTGCTTTGCTGAGAAGCTTTATTGGATTGTTTGACAGGTACATTTGCAATTGAACTTTTCTGGTCTTGTAGTGGAATCTTCTTTTTCTTTCCTTGATATGTTTGGATAACTTGTGGTTTTCTAATGAAGATAGGAACTCCCTTTTTCCTCCCACTTGAAACAGAGCCACTAGACTTAGATACATTCCCTGAATTAGATATTATCCGTTTCGAATCTAACGACTTCTCAGCATTTTCTGCACCTTGTATGTCAACATTACGATTAGTGCTTGGGCTTGCACTTCTACTTGAGAAATTACTGCTGGAGGAATGACGGCGAATAATCCTGGAGGCTTCAGCTGGTAACGGAAGTCGCACAGGATACACAAAAGACTGAGAAGATGGATCCTCTGGAGTGAGAGGTGGAGGTGAACGGAGGGATTCGCGAGAGTCCAATGACAACTTACGCTGCTGGTTGGATCCCTGATCAGCTGATGTAGACTGCAGATTAGGAGCTTCTGTGCGTCTTGTAATTCGTGAAACAACTGGTGAAATCCCTGAAGAAGAGCTGTTGCTTAAACGAAGAACAGCATTTTTAACAAGACGGGTCTTCAATAAAAGATCTTTCTTCTTTCTGCGGACAGATTTCAAGATTCTTCTCTGGGGTGGTACTACTACATTTTCTTCTGGAGCAGAACTTCTTCTCCTTGAATCACCATGTTCAGCCTCATAGAGAAGATTAATTGCTCCTTCATCCATTAACAAGCGATCTACTTCACCTTTTCTCCGTTTTACATTTTCCTTGCTCTCCTTCTTCTTCTGAGCTGCTTTTTCAGAGTTTTCTGGGCTTTGCTTCGGAGATGGTGCAGGTTCTGGAACCTTGGTCTCAACAGTGGCTTTCGGTTTAACTGGACTGCTCTCTGGTTTGACACTTGCTACATTATTATTATTTGTAGAAAGCATCTCTGGTGTCTGAAGGTTTGGAGAAGCATTGGCATTGGGTGTCCTTTTCTTTGGACTATATGTTCTAATAGGTGTAGTGAATGATCGAGGAAATTCTGGGAAATCGTCAGTAAGTGATGAACTTTGAGTATCTTGACTATCATTCAATAACTCTGATTTTAACACATTAGCATTTGATCCTCTGTTAGATGTTCTCACATTACTGCCTTCTAGTGGACTGCCCGTTTTCTTTCTTCCATCACCCCCTTGAGTTTTTCCAGATGTGGCAGGAGAAATAGATTTCTTTGGCTTAGTTTCAGAAACAGCTTTTGTGTCTTTAGCACTTGCAGCTGCAGCTCCTTTACCTTTAGCTATTGCATTTGTACCCACATTTATATCCGTATTATTATTGTTAATACTACTTGGAGAAGCATTTTTTGAATTTTTTAATTTCTTCGGACTTTTCTCTTCAGTCTTTAAGGCATTAGCTTTCGAGTCACCTTTACTTTGAACTACACCCTTCTTCCCAGAGATCCTAGGCTTTTTAACTTCTCCAACTGGACTCTCTTCATATTTTCTTTTGCGCCCTTTTAATACAACTGGTGTCCCAGACGCACTGCCAGTCATACTGGAACTCAAAACACTTGATGGTTTAGCAGTATTCTGTCCATTGCCTTTGAGATCAATTGCTCCATTTTCTTTATTCAATGGTTCTTTTTTACCCTGAGATCTTTGCCGTTTCATCTTTTCATCAGGTTTTTGAACTTTATTTGACTTCCTTCTTCGAGAATTATTTTGAAATTCCATGAGCTGTTTTAGTGCTAATTCTTTCTCAAGGAGTGGATCCAACTTCACATTAGTAATGTGAGAAATGGGTGGTGGAGGAACATGTTCATGGACAACTGTAGCCACAGAAGTATGTGGTGTTGCAGCTGCTACAGATGTTGGATTCCAATCAGGATCCCCATCTCCCTCGAGAATAGCTAAGAGATCCCTATGATCTGCTATGGCAGGTGATGTTGCAGTTGAAGGATGTTTTAAAGGAACAGTACGATTAACCTCTGGAGATTGTTGTTGGGATGTCCTAACAGCTGCACGAGATGCTACTGACACTTGTGCACCACTTGGAGACAAACGGTTAGCAAGTCTCTGAGTAAGTTTAATGGCAAAAAATAAATCACCACCTTCTGGCACATTGCGAACCGGATGCTTTTTTAGCGACCGTTCAAGTAATTCTTGGGCTAATTCATCTTGAGTCACTATTTGACTTGTCAAATTGCGATAAGGCACTTTAACACCCAGACGAGGTTTCTGTAATCTGCGACCATGAGAAACTATATCTTCAACTGGATTATTAACATTGCGTCCCATTAAATGAGGTGGAACAGGAAAACTTGGAGTAGCTAATGGTTGTGGCAATGAAGCTTTCTCCCCAACATTTGTGCTCCTCAGTGTGTGTTGTTGTGGCATTCTGGGAGCTGCTGCAAGAGGCTCAGCAGCAAGACTTGATAACAAAGAAGACAGACGACTAGTAGCAACTTCTTGTAGATTATTAGCTATACCTTGTACAGTGGTGTCACTGCTACTTGCACTGCGAGTACCACTGGACTCAGCAGTTCTGTCAGTTCCTTTACCTAGACTAATAGCACCGACATCCATGTTCTACGAATATACACTTACCTCAGGTACAAGTATGATAATTAAAACTTCCTATTCAGTGCAGTACTGAGTAACAGTCATAACATAACATTTTTGGTCATTTAAACAGTTCATATACAGCCGAACGAAAGGCACTCTTTCATCTGAAGGCACAATCACCGATTAACACAAAAATTGCATTAGAAGGATGACTTTCATGTTGTAGAGGAAATACGATTCTCCCAAACCTGAAAATAACATTACATTTCACGCTAATACAGTACAGAAAACGACACACATAAACAAATGTTTAAATTGTTACAATTAAATATTTAAAAACATACAAACGTTGATGCCTCGTAGGATAATATTAATGCAAAAAGAATATTAATGTCGTCACTTAAGAACACCGAACCATTGTCGTTTAAATTTTCACTAAAAACCTTTCGTGCGCGGGGTGAACGAGGGGTGTTGACATTCTCGTTACGTTGTAGTGGTATTATCGGCACAGTGTCTTTCACAACACATCAGTATTATAAGTGCTGCCCACCAATTTTCGAAGACCTTCCGACTACATGTTCCAACACAATCGTGCAAATACATTTATATTCTACATGAACAAACAGTGGCAATATACACACGGTATACGTCGTGTACTGCGAGACGTTCGCGATATAGTATGACGCGAGTTGACGAATGATCCATTATCAAACAGTAAACAACATTAGGCGCACACTGCATACGAAATGAATTTCATGCGCAGACAAATCCTAACACAGTTAATAAAACTGATCAACACCAACCTGTTTTCCCCCAGTGTGGCGGTCCCGTTCTTGCGCATGCGTCACCCGAAAATGCCCGATGCCCACCAAAAGCTTCACGTTGCGTCGCTGTATTTCCGGTTCGACTTACCAGCCTGAACGCAAAAGGGGTTCGGGCGCACTTGGGGCGAATAGTGTCCAACGGTAGTGCATATGAGTGATCTTTATCATGTAAGGAAATAATATATCACTTTTGCGTCGTTGTTTTTCCTTATTTGTAGACCGGTGATTGAAATTTCGTAAGACCCACTGTGCCGGTTAATATCTCTACTCCACCAGTGCTCCTTTAATATAGATTAATATACGCACCCCTTATTTTGATATACGTAGTACTCTCGCACTGTACGTTGGGTAAGGGTGGAACGCTGGATGGGGTGAGCGGACTGTTCAACAGGTATGATTGCGTGCTACGTGCAATAACGCATGAGAGGACATGTGAGATAGTTTTGTGACATCAAGCATAAATATGTCTGCTGTCAAAGATACTCTTTGACCAGAACAGTTAATTAATGTGAAACCAGAATGTAAACAATGAAATAATTCTTATAACATTTTTCCCATCCAACTTCTGACAGTTTTACAGATTCAAAGAAAAACAACTCATTTACATCCTTTACACTGACGATCTCATATCAGAGTATTTTAGCGCCATTCTGGCCGAACTTTGACCGTAGATGCCCGTCCGTTTTATCAAACGCAACTGTGTTGACATACCTGAGAAGGTGACTATTAAATACGCGTGGACCATATTTAATGATTGGAACATTGTATTAATGTACTTCTTCTTGGACAAGTTTTAGAAAGATCCCCAAAAAATTGTTTGTTTGCAAGTCTCAGAACACGTTATTGCAACACAATTTGTTTCTAAGAGAATTTAATTAATATTTTCAGGGAAAATATGGCACTGGCAAAGACATACAAGCATCTTTTAATTTCTACAAGATCTCATTTGCGAATAATTACTTTAAATAGACCCAAATCGAAAAACGCTATCAACAGAGAAGTGAGTTGTCATAATTAATTTCTAATGGATAATATTGTTTATATGGAATTTTGCACATTATAAACTGTTGATTGTTATTTTAGATGTATGATGAAATTATATGTGCTCTTAATGAGGCTGCTAATGATGATAATATTGTACTCACTGCAATAACTGGTGCTGGTGATTACTACAGCAGTGGAAATGATTTGAGGAATTTTAATGATGCAGGTGGTGATATGGAAGAAACAATTAAAACTGCATCCACAAATTTGCAGTACTGTTTCTTTTTAATTTTGTCTCTTTGTTTTTACTGTGTCATTTCTAAATGGTTTCTATAATTTTTTTTGTCTTCTTTTTCCCAGAAAATTTATACAAACATTTTTTGAATTTCCAAAAATACTGGCAGCTGTGGTGAATGGCCCTGCAATAGGTATTGCCACTACTACATTAGGTCTGTTTGATGTGGTTTATGCATCTGACAGGGTAATTATCATACCATATTCTTAATTCTTAACATGCAAGATAAAATAATGCTCAGCCAAGAACTTCCAGATCTCTTTCATTCCACAGCAAATTAATATTCTACCCTTAAAGGTACTCAATAAATTCAAATTAATGTCAAAATTATTCTTTGAAGTGTTGATTATAATTGTATAGTTGTTTATAATAAGTATTCTGTTTGTTTGAAATCATTGTATCAATGTATTTTAAGAATTTGTTTTTTTATTGCTAGAATGCAATTGATGAGCATCCTAAAAAAGCACTTTCACTAAAATCTTAATTCACAAATAAATGAGATTTTGCTTATTGCATACGTTTAGGAGTAGCAATGATTACCTACTTGTTCAACCTAAGAATCACTAAAGAATTTTTATGAATTACATCACTATGCTTTATGCTTATTATAATAATAAACACAGATTGATGCATTGCTTTTAAAACAGTCCACGTTCTCTACTCCGTTCACTTCGTTGGGTCTTACAGTGGAAGGATGTGCATCTTATACTTTCCCCAGAATCATGGGACCTGGAAAAGTTAGTATTTTTATAATAAAAAGTTGGAAATAGATATATTACTTCATCTATATTGTAATAAATCTCTCTCCTTTCATTTTTCCTCCATATTTAGGCTAGTGAAATATTGTACTTCAATAAGAAATTTACTGCTCAAGAGGCCAAGGAATGCAGGTTGGTGACAGAAGTTATCCCACATGATAAGCTTGATCAAGTATGGCCAGAGCTAGAAAAACTGAGCAATCTTCCAGCAAATGTAGGTAAAAATTTGAAGTTAAATTTGAATCTCTTTGACATTGTGCATATGATTTTAAAAAATTGCAACTTAATTTCCAGAGTCTTCTGTATTCAAAAGCACTTGTTCGCAACCAAGAGAAAGAAAATTTGCAAAAGGCTGTGAAGGCTGAATGTAAAAGATTGGAAGAACGATGGCAGTCCGAAGATTGTTTAAATGCTGTTATTGCATTCATGAGTAGAAAGAGTAAATTGTAGAAAAAAATCAATTACAGAACCAAAATGTTTTTATACATTTTAACACTTAACTAGTAATGGAAATGGGAAATACTAAATTGAGAATAAACAGCATTGTATCTTTCCTAGGTGTTTTCCATTAACTTCCACATCTGTCATTGAATTTATATTTCCAATACTTCCCTGTGTCTCTGAGTTACTATTTGTCTTCACTGAAATATTCATCTTAATAATAATTTTTATTTGGGTCTTTACCTGTTTTTCACATTTCAAAGAATTCCCTGAAAGGAAAAGCTTAGTACATCATATTTCTGAGCTTGTTAAAATAGTGTTGAAAGTATTGAGGGAAGAAGAAGGAAAGGGGGTAATAGAATCAATTATTTAAAGGGCTATCACAGTCAAACTTTATTTTCATGAAAATACTACTATTAATCAAATATGTAAGTTTGAGACATATTTTAAAATAAATAAGATTTTTTTTTACAATGGTACTTCTGTATGTGAAGGAATAAAACAGTTAAATAGACATAAAGACAAAAAATTTACACTTGTCTTCTTGTAGTTCTCATAAATCATTCAATTTTTAAAACATTTTTCTTCGACTTCTTAAAAAGGTCAGTAATGAATACAATGTCACCCAAACTATTCACAGATAAAAATGAATATTCTGCAATAACATAAACATTTACATATTTTTTAAAGGGCAGATGTCTTTAACTTATTGACTGGTGAATCATTTTAAACTGACATGTTTCTAAACATATAAGTAATGCAGTCTGTAGAATCACTCAAACCCATATTCTGAAAAAAGAAAAAAAAAATTAAGCAATCACACAATTCACAAAAATTTGCCAAGAAACACAATAATATACCAACTTGCAGAACACAAATATTAAAAGGTTTGCCATGATGTTCCCATTTAAAGAGTTCATTCATGTGCAATTTCAAGGAATCAGCTTTGTAGTTCTTCAGTAGCAAACCAGTATCTTCATCAGCACATGGATCACTGATTTCCACACACTCTTCAGGAGGGCCTGGCGCCACTCCAGAGCCAGAACAACCACATCGCAGAAGATCATGAGTAAGGCAGGATACATCAGTGTGAATTGTGAATAAGTCCTGCACACAAGAATCACAAATATTTGAAAAAAGGAACAACACAAGCAAGCTGCATAATGGAAATCAATAATAGAGAAGGGAACCCTCATAAATAAATAAATAATAATAAAAAAAAACAAAAAACGACGACAACAACCTAAATGTGAAGGAAAAAAGGACGCCTCAATGTTCCCAATTAAGAAAGTAATGTTATAAACTAAAGTTCATTTAACCATGAGAAAGATTGTTTCTCTTTTGAAGAGAATCAGAAAATCAAAGAATTGCGTTTTCAGAATTCTGTTAAATTCAGTTTTTCAGAAATAATCAACACGAGAATGTATGAAGTGCAATTAACATAACATAACAGAAAAAACATTTTCTTTCTGTATTAAAAAATTCAAGTAGTATATGGCTTAGGGAAGGGATCACAGAATTATGAAACATGCACAGAATTCTCTTCTCCCCACCGCACGTCACAGTTTTTGACTATTTTTGATGTAAAATAAATAAATTAATTAATCCCAAAATGGAAAGTAAACACTTTTTGTCTGGAACATACTTTCAGTTCCTCATTTGATAACTTGATACTATTCTTCTTATGTGAATCAACAATTGCACCGCTGAGACCTGTTTTACTTAGCTGACGTTGAAACATCTTTTCTTCTATGCTTCCAGTAGTCAGTAGTCTAAAAATTGATCAAAAAGAAAATGTACAAAGTCCTCTGTGTTAAGCATTACCTTCTATCAATAATGATCATATGATTTGCATGTTTTAAAACTAAAATTTTTCAGTTTTTTTGAAAATGAACAATGAATGATGCAAGAAGAACAAATCATCCTTTAATTTACATGTGAAAAAAACAATTAACTTCAATTTTTTACCAAGATGTGTGAATCGCTAGGTTAAAAATAAATACGAGATGGTTTATCAATAAAAATAATGTTTACCTGTATATATGAACAGCCCTTTTCTGACCATCTCTCCAAATTCTGGACATCGCTTGAAGATCTGTTGCAGGATTCCAATCGCAGTCATAAAGAACAAGACGTGAAGCACCGGTTAAATTGAGTCCTACACCTCCTGCACGGGCACTCAGCAAGAAAATAACTAAAACATCAATTTAAAACAATTCAAACTTATGAAAATCTTCACTTTAGAAGTGGGTACCAACTCTTACCTTCTTTATTTACATTAACTTATTTATTTGAATAATTTTGAGTGCAAATTTTAATGACTACTTATAAGAATTTGTTATATTTTTTTTTATCATTATTGAATAGTTGTACTTACAATAATCAATATAATTGCCATTAAACTGTTCCACTATTTTTTGTCTGTGACCAGAAGGAACTGACCCATCTAAACGACAATACTTAAATTGTTCTTGGGAAAATACAGATGCCAACATATCTAAAGTCTGTAAAAAAACAAATTAATTATATCAATGTATTAATAATATCAGAATTGATCTCATACTGCATGCATTAAACCAGTTTCAACTATTTGTGTTACTAGTTTTATTCTATGCATTGTTATCATAGAATAAAACTAGTAACTAAAAATTAAACACACTGGCAATTATTGAAAACCTTTTATTAGGTATTAGTAAGTTATCATTATATTCACCAACTAATATTACTATATCCGAAAAGTGAACTAATTATGTACAAACAAATTGATGATACCAGAACAACCTTATCACATAACTGTAGATAGGTAAAAATAAAAAAGAAACAATACAATACCTGTGTGTAATATGAAACCACCACTACTTTCTCTTTTTGACTCCTAGCATACCGCAACAAATTCATGAGCACAATCAATTTACCAGAGTGTTCAATAGAAAAATTATACTTGTTTGTGTACATTTGTTCTAAATACTCAGCAATCATTTCCTAAAAAATTAAAAATCTTTAGTATTTGATTTTACCTTCATGTATCCATCACAAAAGAAAAGGTAGATTCTTTAACAAAATGAGTATGAATTGTAGAGGAATGCATAACTGGACAGAAATGTCAGATAATAAAATTTAATGTTTGTTTGAAGAGAATAATCTTTTATCATCACAAAAGAACAATTTTATATTAATTACTCACGGATTTATCCCAAACCAAGAATGGATGATTGCAGATTTTCTTCAAAGCAGTGATCACACTCAAATGGGCAACATTATCAGAATGTGCTAATTCTTCCCTATTTGTCCAATATGATACAGCAGTTTTATACAATTCTTCCTAAATCCACAACATTTATGTTAAATACTTTTTTCTTAAAAACAGACAATGATTGTTTAATTGGTAATCCACAGTTTTCCTATATCCTAAGACTAATTGCTTAAAAATGTATTTATTCCCAGAGGTCATTCATAATCATTAGTTTTGTATTATGTGATTAAATATTTCATTCTCATTATTCTGCAACATAATGATCAATTAAACACCTGAGAAACAATTTTATGTGAGGTTATTAATTCACATTATTCACCTTTTTTTCCTTGCAAAATAAATTAAAGAGAGCGAAATTGTCATGAAATAATTTTTACATATTCTGCTGCATGTTTTGAAACCTCCGAACTGACTGTTGGATACAAAGGATGGGCCCAACCCAGGCATCAATCTCATATGAAGACAATTGTTTTTTTCTTTTCTTTTTATATAATGGTTTTTCAATGTTAGTCTTCTTACACGTTTATAAACGTTTATAAAATTAATTAGCATTGTATTATATTGTATTTAGTATGAAAATTGAATTTAATTTTAATTTCTGTATCGTATTTAATACTTAAATATCTATATTGTACATTGTATGACTATGTACTTATCCTGAGTTGTCAAATATGGCTTATGTGACAAATATATTATTATTATTATTATTATTATTATTATTATTATTATGAAAGATGTATTACATTGAACATTCCAAACAATAACAAAAGGGTATTTTTGAGGCTAGATACAAGGTAGTATTGATTGCCATGTTACTAATAGCTCATAGAATCATTCAACTGTGACATCAGCTCTCACTGCTAATGTTTACATGTAATGGCACATAAGCATGAAAATGTGAAACTAGAATCACTTCTTTCTTATCATGTATGGTATCTTCTTTCTTATCTGGTATGGAAATAATAAACAAAAGAACATCATTTCAATGATTCTCAAGCTTTCAGTATTTACTATTACTTTAAATATTTCCTCCTAGAAAAAAAAGTTCTTTAAATTTTTTATATATATATATATATATATATATATATATATATATATATATATATATATATATATATATATATATGTCATACACCAAAACAATGTTCAATGAATTAAAATTATAGTAGATTTTGCATTTGAGGAAATTTTGCATTGAGAGAGGTGCCCTCCACCCCCCCTCTACCATCTCTTATGTATATATGGAAGTGTGCAATATAACTTTGGAGAACATGAAAAATTGAACTACCATGTGTGTAGCACAGTACCTGTAATGAAGACATGCTACAAAATACTACTGATTCCTCTTTAGTAGGTAGAAACTTGTTAATAACATCTTGTGTGCGTCGTAAAATAAACCAACATGTTGCACAGCTTAGTTCTGATGTTCTTTTCTCTCCTAATTCCTTTACTGATTTTGATGCACGAGGTTGACGTG
The DNA here is from genome assembly GCA_964035755.1 of Teleogryllus oceanicus. Classification (NCBI taxonomy): domain Eukaryota; kingdom Metazoa; phylum Arthropoda; class Insecta; order Orthoptera; family Gryllidae; genus Teleogryllus; species Teleogryllus oceanicus. The sequence goes on along the minus strand of CAXIVR010000002.1, from coordinate 240,484,793 downwards.
ATGCTACTATTGGTTCTTCATAATATTGATGAAATTCTGAAAGAATCCAAAATGCTATTATATTAATGAAAAATAACACACCAGCAATGTCATAATTTTCAACACGCACACATCCATACATGTTTATATATCCATTCACACATCATACATACATTTCTTTATATTAAAATTTCTCTTGAAGTCTTGTCATGACTAGTAATGGAGCATTCTATCATAAATTGTAAACTAACACATATTTACTTATAAAGGTGTTAAAAGTTTTCATTGAACAGGGGAAAGCATTTTGGGGAATAAAATCCCGAGAAGCATAATTTTCCATTTTCAATTCCAAGAAGTATCTGTCTTTTCAGTCTCCCAAGTATATACTATACATTTGTTTCTTTCAATGATGCAATTAAAAGCAATGAAGGCACAACACACTAGATGTCTATACATTAAAGGGAAAAAAAACTATTATAAGAATTCATAACAGTACATCAAACTCCATGTTTAAATATGGTGAAGAAAAGTGGATAATATGAGTAAAGGAAAGAAGTATGGGAGGAAACTAAAAGTGGAAGTAGCTCAGATGAAATTTTTAAAGGAAATAACAAGAAGAGACAAATTCAACATGAAAAAATTACAGAACTAAAAGCTGAAAACTTAATAGAAATAACATTCACTTTTGTAACTTGAATATGATTAGAGTCTATAAATGTGAATTCCTCTATAACTGATATGAGCACTTCTTGAAGTGAGAATAAAATGTCTGTCTTTGAAATCTCACTTAGTCAGGTCAAATTGTCTTAAAAAGATCCTTGAAAAAATAAATACGGTGACATTCTGCCAACAGTACAAATTAAAATTTCTATAATCAGCAAAGTAATTTATTTCGCAAGCTGTTAAACTGTTTTGGTTACTTTAACTGTCTTAGAAAAAGGCAAGCATCCTAACTTATTATGATCACAAAATGACCTAGGGCCATGAGACTAATATTAATTAGCACCTATACGCTTTCAAATGGTAAACAGAAACAATTTCCCATTAACAAATTTTCTTTACAAAGTTTTCTATACCTTGCAAAGTATTTAAAATTCCTGGATTAACAAAATCAACAAGAGAGAAAAACTCTTGAAGATCGTTTTGAATTGGAGTTCCTGTTAAAAGAATTTTTCTCCTACATCTCAGTTTTGTTAAAAGCTGTAACAAAAAATATTTTTACAGTAATCTATAAAAACACTTAATTATAAGGTGGAATTACTGAATCCAATTCTTCTTACAATGGAAACTTTTATAGAATTATTTTTTAACCTGTGTCCCTCATCACAAATAAGTAAGTCAAACTGTAAGAGACTGATGTCTTCATGGTAGCGAACAAACATTTCATATGAAATAAGCATAACAGATTCTTTCTTATATTTTCCATAGTCTCTTGGTTTTTTCTTCTGTAACAAACAGTAAGATGTTAGCTTCCCTTAAAAGTGGTAAAATTCCAATTTCTTGATAAACACTCTTACCTGATCGACAACAAACAAACTTATCCTTTCTCTCCCCAACCATGATATAAACTCTTTCTCCCAGTTTGAAACTAGACTGCTAGGTGTAACAACAATAACACGTTTTAACATAGGTATTCCACCATATGGGCCCTTTTTCAATAAAGTCCTGCAAGAGTGGTAATTTAAATTTTAATACGAGAAGTTTCATACACAGAAAATTTATAGCAGTGATACTCAAACTATGAGCTGTGGTGGTAACTTTGGGCAGAGGAATGACAAGGAATCTATGTAAAATGATTGCAGATATCATTTAAAATAAGCAAAATACTAAATAATATAACAATGCTCTTGTGGGAAATAGTAAGTAATACTAGCAAAAATAGATAAGAAGGTTTGTAATATTTTTTAATTACTTATTTGTCTCCCTAATGTTCAATCCAGCCTGTTAATCCTTAAACTTAAAAATGATTGAGATACATTTATCTGCAATAAAAATATACAGACCAAACCAGGGCAATACATTGAAGTGTTTTGCCTAATCCCATTTCATCAGCAAGTATTGCACCAAAGCAGCCCATTTTGCGCATTCCTGTTATGCACTCATATAGGAAAACAACTCCTTCTCTCTGATGTGGACGTAAGACACGGACCAGAAAGGGATCTACAGCAACATTTGTTACCGGCAGACAAGCAGTGTTGAATTTCCACTGTTAACAAATAGTATTTGAATTACATTACAGCTCAAATAATGAAACAAACCAATATTTTTCTGATTAAAATGGTTCATTATGCAATTCTGTACACTGAATTGTGCCTATTTTGAAATTCATGATACTATTTTCATAATAATTATTAACTAGTTAAACCGTTTGCATCTCCAAGTTGTTTCCACCTTTCTCTTTTTTTTTTTCAATCAAGTTACAATACACAAAAAACTTGATTGTGTCTACTTTCATTTAGAATAATGTGCAGCATCTATTAAACATTGTAATATAAGGCACATACTATATTTTAGTATAAATAACCTCCTGCAATATTCTTGAAAGAATTTCAGGGGGATTACAATTGAATTAAAATAAACTTCAACTGAGTATGTTATTTTCTTGTAAATATTAATAAAATATTTTAATTGCACTAGTAGTTAGTCATTTAAAACATTATTTTCTTGCTAATGTTTTAAAAGTTATATTAAATTCTTTGAGAGGTTGAATGTCCACAAGACAACCCATCTTGCACAATTTTCAGCAATATTGGTTATCTTTTCAGCACAGTTCTGTTGATAGTACTATGAAAGGTTTCATTTCATCGTTAATTCATCTATTTCCATAATAATTATTAACTAAATAATCCTTTTGAATTATTTTAGTTTCTTTTTATCAAATTATCAATGGCAGCTTCATTTGCAATATTAAGAGATGGTTCATAAATTGACTTGAAGTTTTATACCTGGCTTACATAGATTGGAGGAAGTTTTCTTTCCATTTAAGAAGTATCAAAAGCAGAACAAACTATCATTTTCATATAGCCAATTAGCTCTTCTAACATTTGATTACAATCCTTTTAGGTCTTTAAAATCATTTAAAGTAAAAATAATAAGAAAAAAAAAACAAATAAAATAAAAACACTTTTGTTCATTGCATTTTATTATCTAGAATTTGACTTCTTAAATAAAAAGACAACAAAGTAAGGCAATATTGAAACAATATACAACTCAATTTGTCAGGCTAAATAATGTATTAACTAAAATAATAATAAAAAATTAACATAATATTCCAATTTCTATAGAAATATGCCCAAGAGTTTCATGAACAAAAAATGAAAAATCATGGAACCTGATGTTCGTTAGGAGGCTGTGGCATAACTAATGGCACTTGAGGTTGTAAGACTCCAGTTCCTGGTGGCCTCCTTACAGGAATTTGAAAGGATGGTGCAACTTTTCCTTTCTTAAAAGACTGTGGTACTTTCAAAGCAGGAGTTTCTGCAGTTCTCTTAGAACTACTGCTCTGGTTTAAAACTTCACCAGGAGTGGGGGTTACAGCATCGATTACCTACAAGATATAACATTAAAAATATAACACACCACATATGGCAAAACATATAATTATTTTCATAGAACAGTGATACATAATATTAATGAAAAGTCATTCAGCACAAAAATTAGCAACTGGATTCTGTCTCGGTAATTCAAGTTAGGAATAAAACTGATAGATATTTTTGAAGTTTTGTCACCAACATTTCTTTCAATATTAGTCCCACATCATGACTTTTAGTTTTATTTTAATGTCATAACTTTCAGGTTCCCTGTCAAAAACAAGTTTTAAAACTACTGTCATGAATCCCTCTTAAGTAATCTAAGCAAATTTTATATTGGTTACTTATTTAAAAATTCATTACCATTTCGGATGTAAATTAAATTTAGTTAAGAGTTAATTACAAATTTATTTAGTGAATTAATTTATTAACAATAAATTATCATTAGAATTCAGTCTTTCATTATTTGAAAACATGGGACTTATCATTGAATATTTTTCCATGGCCAGTCTTCTTATACATCTTACAGTTTTTAAACATTTTGTGATGTTAAATAATTAAATACATTTTTAATGTTTGACATCTTGGCATTTGATCTTCTCTATTATTTGGTAGCAAGCTAAGTATTATTACCTTAAACAAATTCTAACTTATTACTAATTTATAGATATTTTTAATAATAAATTGAAATTGAAAGGAATAGATCACCAACCCGTAAACACTCACGACAACACCCAGGAACCTGGGTGAAAACATCTCATTAACAATGCAGCTTTACATTTATGATTACAGTGCATTTTTTAATGAATGAACTTGCAGCTATGTGAATACAAATAAAATATACTTTTTTATGAATAGATGGAAAAAAATCATGAGAATTACACATATTTACCTCTACTTCTTTGCTACCAACGAACAAACGACTACCCTCTTCCAAAGGGGTTGATTTGCGGTTAGCTTGGCCTAAAACTTTACCTTCTGTGTCCTACAGAAAAAAAAATTATTAAATCACCAACAGAGCACTAAACTGTTTATACTTTTATAAAGGTGTAAAAATCAAGATTTTCTTGACATATCGAGTTTTGGCAACATTACCTTCAAAATCACACTCTTTTCATGAACTTCCAAAGTTCCATCCCCTTCCCAAGTTTTATGTTTCTTTGTGGACTGCTTTCCCCAAACAACATTGAATAATCTGTCAGAAAAATTACAATACCCATATATCACATGTAAATATGAATGTGCAAAATACAAATGTACAATGTTTATTATTGTAGACCATTAAAATCACAATATTGTAATTACTGAATATGATGAGCAGAAACACTGTCACAAACTGCCCCAGGAGATGGTTTTTTATCATCCACCACTCTTCTATTTTCAGGTTTATTTTCCTTTGTACCTGGAGGGTCTATTACACCTGATTGATGTTCCAGACTTGAGGTGGTATTTGCACTGTTTCTAATGCCATTTTCTTCTTCTTCTTCATCAGTGTTCAATAAGCTAAGAATGCTTGCAGTACTGCGAGCTGCTTTTGGAAACGTGATCTCTGAAACACAATTAATTTTCAGACAAAAAGTTGCATATTAACACCTTAATTTTCTTTCAAAAACAGTTTAGAATACCTTTGTCTTTTGGCTTCTGAATATCAGCTTTATTACTGGAGACTCTTAAGCCAGTAAATTTGAAAGAAGGAGCCGCTGAACGCCGCATTGCATTTCTGTAGAATTGCACGAATAAACCAGTATTTAGACAATGGCTTGTGATAGCATCCTTGACACGTAGTGTTTCCAAATATTAATATCAAATCGCAAATATCATTAAGTCCATTAGCGTTTAACAATAACAATTTAATATTTAAAAATAATGATTCAAGATTATACTGGCACAATAATAACGCAGCCACTACAGTCTTTAAAAATCTTGTTAATACTAAAACATCACTTTAAAGACATCACGCACAGTCCCGATAGCCAAGCAGTCAGCGCGAATCTGCTCACACCAGAGTATATTATAATATTATTATATTGCACACAGCTTGCACCGCGCAAATCTGGAAAATCCTCTCAAAGCACTCAACCACTCAACTTCCTCTTCTCTGTTTCCCGCGCTGAATTTACGTTTTCATTATCTGCATGGGTTCCAACCTGACAATATTAGTGCTTTGTAGTTAGTACTGCCAACGTGAAGTGCATGTGAGGACGAGCCATGTCAACATCTGAGGGTTTATTGCGCATTACTCTCGAGTTTAGGTAATATATTTGAATATATTGCTACCGTTGATTTTTTAAGTGATGTTTGGCATGAAGTTATGAATAAGATATTTTCCTAACCTCAAAATCTTTTGGTAGTATGCGTAAGATATATTTTACTGTATATTTCTTACACTGTTTTAGATTATTATTCAATCTGAAATAATTTCATTTCTAAATGCTGTTAATTCCTCTAAGATTTGTACATTGGAAAAAAGAAAATTGTACATTGGAAAAATTCAGTGGTTGACATTTCTATATTTTGTTAAGACACAATGGGAAAGGAACTTGTGTAGCAATGATCATTTGTTGATATTTTAAATGTTTATTCAAATAAATAGTTCATTAATAATAGAATACATAATTAAAACTTCTGTGACTTGTAGTTATGTACATTAATATTGACTGGTGAACCAAATAATAACAATAATAAAGGTTACATTATTAATTTTTAAATAGAATTATCATATTAATGTTCATGTTACTTCAGTACTGTGTGTATAAATTAATTTTGTAAGAAATTTGTGCAATGAAATTCAATTTTGGAGATATATAGTTTTCTGTTGTTCGTGTTCTTAGTATTTTGTAGATGCAGCAAAGACTAACATAATTTAAAAAATTTTCTCTGCACTTCAAATTGTAGAGGTGTACTTATGTAACCTGCTCATTTATGTACTAAACATTTAGAAAAAGTCTCTGGCAGTATTGGAAATCTTTTTCAAGTATTTGTTGTGATCAGTTGTGGACATTAACATAAAATTTCTTTAATTGAGTAACATAAAAGGAAGTTGATAAATTTTGTAGAAATATAATGAAAGAGGAGGAAGTCACAAAATACTAAACAAATGATGTTTTGACGTGTTTGTTGATTATCACTTAAAATTCTTTCCAAAGAAGAACGTGTTTACATTTATTAATTATAAGTTTTGTATTTTAAACCACTATTATTAATTATTATTATTAGTTATTACAATTATTACGATTAATTACTATATGTCAAAGATAATGATACACATCATTCTTATTCTTTTTGATATATTGTTGCACATGCAGAACCAGCTATGTGAACTAATTTTTTATGACAATTAGTTATTAGAATTGTCCCTCATAACCATTTTTATGGTCTTATACATTCAAATTTGTGCAAACCATGGAGGAAGTTCAGCCTTGTGCAACTTTTGAGTTCTGTTCCTGTTATTGTTCTGAATTAAGACTTTCCAGTAAAATTACATTCCCTTCACAGTGGCCATTTTAACAGGTACAATAACAATAATGCACTAATGTGTTTTACTTAGGAGACTAGACTTTAAATCAATTCATTATTTTTCAAATTTCATTATTTTATAAATACTTAATTTCAAGAATCATTTTTCCATTGTTTCTGTGTTGTCTATGTGTTTATACACTTTTTGAATGGTTGTAATCTGAATGTAAATGATATTTTAAGAACATTGTTTTAAAAGAAGCCAATGTATTCTTGCCTGAAAAACCAAAAATTTTTAATTACATTTGATAAACCATTCGTGAAGTTGGTTGTGTTCTCATCCGAGAAAAACACTGAAAATAACGAGGATCCATTTTGGAATATTTATAATATTATGGATATTACACAGTTAAAAAACCTAATTAAACTAAGATATTAATTATAAGCATAAGAATAATATTGATTTTCAATATTTTTCAATTGATTGTTTCAGAGGTGGTGCAGAGCTTCTCTTTGATAATGTGAAGAAACACAATGTAAAACTTCCCTTGACTGATAAGACATGTAAGCCTCTAAAAAACATGTGAATGTAATTGATCTATGCCTGAATTCTGTAGAGAACTTTAATAAACTGTAATGCTTATAGGGACCCTACGCAATCTATTGACATGGATAAAAGAAAACTTGCTCAAAGAACGACCTGAGCTGTTTGTCCAAGGAGATTCAGTGTAAGATTTTAAATATTTACATACCTTATCTAAATTGTAAAAGGCTTGAATCATTCATTGCATTTTATATGTTGCAGGAGACCAGGAATTCTTGTTCTTGTTAACGAAGCTGATTGGGAATTGTTGGTGAGTTATTGCATGTGTTTTTATTGGTTAGTTAATATTTGGATTCCAGTGTTATAGAGCTCTCTTAAAGTAGATTTTAAGTTTTTAGTCCAATTTTACCCCAGAACTGATGGACCTATGATGAATATTTCAAACCATAAAAAAATGGCTTGGGTGGCTTAGGGCATCAACTTATGTCACTGCAGTGCTTCTGACCAGGAGGTCTTATGGTTTGAGACCTGACAGTGGGAGGATTTTCAATACTAGCTAGTCAGCTGGGTTGAGTTCAGCCACTGTCTGGAGAAGAATTCTAGCGGCTGGCTACTCTGATCAGTAGATTTCTGCAGCTTCGTTGATCAACACCAGACAAATGCTGGAATAGTATCCTAAGAAATGGGCTACGGACCATGTGCAATCTTTTCTTCCTCTTCCTTGTCCTATCCTCACCCTTTACAAACATTCACACTGACATGCATTACAATACCACACATGCCAGGAGACCATTCGAGAGCTTAGAGATTGCCCCAGCTGGAGCAGTGCCATTCTCGTGGGTTGGAGAATATCCTTACAAGCTAGATAGATCAGTGCCGGATCTTGCCATCCAGGGGAGGAGATCATCACCACCTCCCGCAATAAAACATGCACTACACTTACGTAACTAATGACCTTAGCAGTTGACGCCTCCGGAATCACTAATTAATCATTCAATGAAACCTGAGAAAGCAATGATCATATTTTTGTGGTGTTTAAAATACTAATCTACTAATTAATATATAATCAATGTTAGGTGAAAAAAATGGAAAACTCTCTTTTGTAAAATTACTCACTGAGAAAGATCAGACTGGATTTGTACAGTAGTAATATGGGTTTCAGATTGTTTTTTTTGATAGATCTGAGATAATCTATGTGATTTGTTTGTAGAATTTTGTGCAATTTAATTTGAAATTAAGTGAGAATTAGTGGAATTCTGTCATAATGGTTTGTTCAAGGTATTTTCGTAATAAACCCACATGCAGAAAAAAATTCTTCACCTTCAAGGATTAGGTTTGTGGCCTGTTCATCTTCACTCCCATCATCGTTTCCTTGGGCATTCTAATTTTTGTTTTTCAAAAGGTTTGTAGTTGAGAACTGATTATACAGCTTTATTTTTATAATGTCTGTTTACTTGTTCTAGCGATCTTTGCTTATTTCTTGGATGTACCCTTTCATAGAGGAAATGTTTAGATCTGATCTTATATCATAATCTCTCATCTGTTCTAATATTAAACAACCTTCCACTTTTCTTGAAAACTTCAATTCTGCAGCTTGTGTACTAGGTATTCTTTGGTTGTTAAAGTCCAGGATTCATTTCCACCGGTAAAGCTTAATTAGCTTTATTTTCATTTCTGTTCAAATTTTATTTTTTAATGTACTTGGGCAGGGGAGGGGGGAAGATTTTAGTGAATGAATATATATTTCATTTGTTTGAAGTTCATAAAAGTATAAATTTGAATCAAAGTCGTCAGGCTCCATCACTACAATCTTTCATTAAAATCAATGTGATGTCTTGAAGCACCATAGCAACCATCCAGATTTTTCTGTGTCTTCTTCAATGAGGAAAAATAGTGCGTTTCAACTCTGAATATTTTAATTATGTTCTGCAAAGTAGTTTTTATCTGCTGGTTTGCCTAATCTTGGCATGAATTAGAACAGTAATATAGTACAGTAACAGTATTCGTGATCCAAGTACAAGGAGATAATGCTAACTGCAGGGGTGTTGCTGAGGGTGTATTGGAATAGGCACTTAATTCTAATCATGGATATAACAATTTGTAATCTGGTAGATGAGCAGAGCCGTATAGGGGTTGCTCCTTCATCCAGTACACATTACAGTGATGTATTCAATGTTTCATCTACTGTTATGGTCCAGGTCAAGGATCAGGATCAAGTTATTAATATGCTACCTGCCCAAATAGAATAGAGTATGTTACAGGGTATTTTTTTTTCGAAACAAGTTCGCGTTTTTGTATAGTTTCTTTGTGGTTTTCTATTAGTCATTTTCCTGCCCTCTTGCTACCGTCGAAATTAATTAGGGCGCATTATTGTACTTAATTATACGTCCGGATGCTGTACTTCATAAAGGTACCCGACATGTAAAAATGAATACTTGAGACAGTAGAGAAGACAAATGGCAAATTCATCACGTATTTTTTTGGGTTCCTGTATTTCGCGAGATCGTAAAATTTGCTATTGACAATTGCGGAGTTGAGTATAATGTGTAGCTTCATAGCTGTTACATAGACTCTTTTATAATATTTTGCTTTTGACGTTTTCAAGCAAGGAGGGTTTTTTTTAAATTTTTTTATTTTTTTTATAATCCGAACTTCGTATTCTTTGCACTTTATCAAACGATAAAAAAATATAAAGTAAACCTATCTCATACATGTAGTCTCATTTGAATAGTTCACTTGTCCTTTTCTATTTCTAGAGTTTCGGCGTACAGGAGCGCAAAAATTTCATCAGAAAAAGAATTGGCAACTGTCTGAAAGTAACACTTTTCGTTTGCTCATAATGCTTTTTGCAGCAACTTTGAAGTATTGACATCTAATTGTTCGACCGATGGTTTAATCAGTAAGTGATTAAGATGTTAGTAATCACTTAAAGAACGGCGTAAAATTCCCACAAGCGCACACGAGGTCTTCTGTGGACGACTTTTCAATCGAAATTCACCTACCGAGCCTTATGAAAACGCCATGGTGGGAATTCGCTATCATTTATTTCAGAATGTCTAGCTTTCTCTACTTTCGAGTTAGCGCGATATTGACGAGACAAGAACTAGGTAAATTGACCTGTCTCACACCCAGAATTCTTAAGCTCTTACTACCCGTTCCGTAGATCGTGGTCCAGAGCTAGGTCTTCGCTGGCCAGATTCTATCTGGGTGCATGTCTGAGAGAATACTGCGCGTGCGTGGGTATACGCTATTCTTGCAGCCAAGCACCTCGAGTGGGACCCAGAGAACAAAGATGCGATCTTTCTGCAGCGGCGAGGCGGACTGTGTCGCCCACGACTGTTTGTTCGTCGTTTGTTGTTCCTGTTTGTTTGGTCGCAGTTGCAGCATTACAGCGGCGTGGGCTACCGGCAGAATGACTGCTAATGGAGTACCCCCCTCCATCCTCGCCGCAGTGTCTTAATTTCTCGGAGGACGGACCGCTCCAACCCGACTGGCCGAGCTCTTCGTATCCGCTCTTCTCTGTCTCGTCCTGGCCGCCTCCGCCCCGCCCGTTTTTGACCTCCAACGCCCTGGCCGGCTCCTTTTCTCCGCACGGCCTGCTCATCTCCCTGTTCCTCACCAGCGCTACCCCGACCCTCTCCTCCGCACTCGGTGCCGTTCGGCTCTTCCCCCCGCCAAGCGCCCCGCCTCCGCACACCTCGCCTATCCATCCCGCTCCAATCGCTGCCCCGCCCCTTCTCGTACCATTTCATCCCGCTGCGCTCGTCCTCCGCTCCGCTTGTGCTTGCTAATGGTCGCTTGGCGGGAAGCCGACGAACTCATTACCGACGCAGTGCTCTCCGCCGCCTCGCCCTGCGCGCTTCCCGTCTCAAATGCCCTCGGAACTAGACAGGAAGGCACTTCCAATGTTAGGATGCGCTCATACGAACATGAAAATACAGAAATGTGGGCTGATAATTAGGGAGATTGTTTTGAGATGTTCATTTCATGAGTGAGTGAGAGCGATTTGAAACCCCGTTTTTAACAGTAGCTTTTATGGTAGAGAAATGTGCTCATGTCTGTAGTTAGGATTGTTCCTTTCCAATTTCAGAGCATAGGATAGTGTTTCTTCGTTTCGGAATAATACTTTTTTTTTTTGCATGTAAACTCAGTGCTTCGGTTACCCGTCCCTGGATTTCTGTCTCGTGTACAATGCTTCGCAAATATTTTGTTCTTGAGTCACGTGTTATTTGTCACGACTTCCTACTTTGTTTTCGAGTTGCGACTCTCCTTTGTTTTTTTGTCAGTCTTGTATTTTACGAATTTCTCTTCATTCAGAAATAATATTTACATTTATTCCTTGTTCTTTTGGTGGATTTTTGCGTTTTCTTGTTTCGAAGTATGACTTGTCTCTTACTTTTATATTCCGTTTCGACGTAATATAGTACACCCTTGTTAGCACCAACTCGCTTAACATGAATTTAGCCATAACTCGAACAAAACTTCGGTTCCGGCAAGGGATTACGGTAATTCGAACATTTATAATACTCGATTAACACGAATTTTTATAACACGAACTCCCGATTATTTCAGTCTCTTGGAATTCGTGTTAATGAAGGTTTACTGTAATTCCTAAACATGGATTTTGGTCAAATGTAATGTCTAGAGCAATATCATATACGTTTTCTGTATGAGTAGTTCAGAATATAATACATTTTCTGCATTGTCTGGAGCAATTCTTCTGTCAAATTTTACGCTGTCACTGAGCCCCTGTTAAACGATAAGTAGGCAGACGTTGCTTCAAGACACGAATACTTCGCGGGTTACATAACCTGCCCCGCGGCGCCCTTTCCTTCAAGTTGTGATCCGAGTTTTTGAAATTTCATAACAAGCGAATTAAAAATAAAATCTACATTTGTTTGAAGATATGACAAGTGAAAAGTTTGATTTTTTGTTTATAACACCAATTGTTTTTATTGAGTCTTATAATTTGGTGTTTAAAACATTTCGTTCATTAATGATCTTAAAATAAAACTCTGACACATCACATAACACATTAGCACAACACAATGCACAATACAATATTCATTGATTACATTTCATTTTATTAATTTGGTAAATTAAAAAAGAAAAACACTAAGAAGTGCATACTAGTTACTTAGCAGGTCTTAAAAAATATTCAGTTTCTGATACTTTTGGCGATTTTGGCCAACTGGAACATTTCAGTAAAGTATGTGGTATAGAGCCAGTTGACAAATTACCAGAGTTTTGGGCTTTCTTATGCAAGTGTTGGAATAATCAAATGTATTTAGTAAAAGAACGAGATTCGTGCAGGACACTGATTCATTACGTCTTGGGTTGAGAAAGAAAGGGCGAAAAGAACGAAAAAAAAAAAAATAAAAAAAAAAAAAAAAAAAAAAAATTTTTTTTTCAGAACATGTGTTAAGATACGGTACGAATTATGAAAAAAAAAAAAAAAAAAAAAAAACCCCAACAGATATGCACACGGCCCTGAAGCTTCAGATCATGCCAAGAATGACCGCGCGCAGAGAGCAAAAATGAAATAAATAAAAAGAAATAAAAAGGAGCCGGCGCGTCCCGCAGTGCGGACGTCCATAATGCGAGGGCGCGTATACATGCCTCGAGTGCGCCGCTCTCTGTGCAGCGCTCGTTAATCGTTGCGGCGGAGACTTTTAGCGGCTCGCGGCAGCCTCTTTGGTTTCCCCCCCCCCCTCCGTTTCCTCCCTTCCTCCCTTTTCTTTCTTTTCCTCCTCCGCGCCCTTTTCCTCCATGCATTCTTCTCGATTCCTTCTTCTCCATCATCTTTCTGGCCCTTCTCTTTCCCCTCGCCCTTTTCTCGTCGTCTTCCTCTTTGTTCTCCACCTCGCGGTTCTTCTCTTCCCCTTTCTCTCCCCACCCACGCTCTCTGCCTCGTGCTGCTGCTGCTGCTTCTGCTCCCGCGTTGCGCCGCGCCGCAATAAGAGCTCCGCTTATTTTATTTCCCTCTGATAAAAGCTCACTCGTGAATGGGTTATTTGTCGGGGCAATTGCGATGAATTTTACGGGCGCAGATAAAGGAAATGGGACTTCACGTGTAAGCCGTTCGCGCGGGGCGCGGGGCGCTGCGGAGGGAAGATTGAAGCGTGGCAGTTAATGTTTAAACTGCTGCCGCGCGACGCGAGGAGAGCGCCGGGTGGACTCGCTTCGAGTGGGCGGACAGAGGAGGAGGGGGGGAGGAGTCGGGATGGTGTGGTGTGGTGGCGAAGGGCAGAGGGCGGACGGAGAAAGAGGGTTGGGGAGTGGGAGTCATTGTAGATGCGAGTGTATGTGGGGGGTGTATGTGGGAGTCAGTGTAGATGCGAGTGTATGTGGGGGTGTATGTGGGAGTCAGTGGAGGAAGTACGTGGGAGGGGGGGGGGGGTGGTTAGGTTGGGTGTTGTGAGAAGAAAGAACCTTGGAAGGAAGGTGTGGTGGTGTGGTCGTGAGGGGAAGTGGAAAGAGGGACTGAAGGGAGATCGTTTTGTGGCTCGGGCGGGGTGGGTGGAGGAAGGGGGTGTAGGCAGTTGGGATGAAGGGAGAGTCAAACATTGCCAGGAACGAAAAAAAATGAGTGTGAGTGGTAATGGAGAGAGGGTAGGAGAAAGAGGAAAGCTAAGGGATGAATTACGCGGCGCAGTCGGTAGGGTTGAAGTCCATGCTGATGCGCGTGGGCATTGGTAATTGAATTTGGAGGAGTAGTCGTGGCTTTCGAATTGTACGATCCAAGGTCAGGAAGGCAGGAAAGAGTGCGTATATTCGGTGTCTAGTTTTACACAGAATCGACATGAGAAGAAATGGGAGAAGCGGAGTGGAGTGGACGGAATGGACAGAAATGGGCGTTGGGTCGGAGCTGAATAGATGGGATATACAAGAAGGATTTTGTTGGTGAAGTGTGGCAGAGTGATAAAGCCATGTCAAGAACGAGAATGGAACAAAAAGGCAGAGATAGGGAATTCAGGGGACACGTATGACGGGAGACGCGGGAGCTGAAAGACCCTAGGGAGGGGGCAGGATTGACTACACGTTGGCAACACAGATGGCTGTTGATGTTGAGTTAATTGGGGGCGATGGCGATAGCTACATAAGATGTTTCAGGAGTTTAGTGATAACAGTAATGAAAAAATGTCGCTGAGAGCTTTTTTTTTGCGGGTTGCTGGGGGCTAATAGGCGGGAACGAGGCGAGGAACGGGATGTGTTTGCAAAGGGGCTGAACGAATGCTGCGGTCTGGACTCCGAAGATCATTTGAAAGAGGGAGGTAAACAATTGCGGGCGTGGTGAGGAGAGCGGGGTGATAAACAGGGAGGGGAACGGGGAGAGGCCTGGGGCCGCAGAAAGAGGACGTCGTAGGTGGGGGGAAGGTAGGAGAGCGGGGTCGTAGGCGGGGAGCAGTGAATGAAGTCAATGGAGAGAGAGAGAGAGAGAGAGAGAGAGAGAGAGAGCGAGGAGAGAGAGCGAGAGCGAGCGAGAGAGAGAGAGAGAGAGAGAGAGAGAGAGAGAGAGAGAGAGAGAGAGAGAGAGAGAGAGAGAGAGAGGAAATGAGCAGTCAGTAGGTTCGGAGTTGTAGGCCGGGGACGGGTTGGAGGGCGGGTCATATGACGAGGAAACAGGGTCAGGGCAAGGGGATGAGATGGGTAGGGCAGGGGAACAGGGACGGAAGCAGGGTGGGTGTGCGTGTGCGGCGCTGTTTGAGCCGCGAGAGGGGCATGGAGGCAGGCGGTGTGCGTTTTAGGGCCGTGGGCGGGGCGATGAAGGCGTAGCGCGCCGGCGGGCGCTTCTTATCCTAATGGAGTCGTTGGGAGCGCGGAAGGGTCTTCATTACGTGCGACTCGTCCTCGCGGCCGCGCCCTCTCCACGCAGACATTCGTTAGCGCGTTTGCTACCTTCCTCCGCCGCCTGGAGGCGCTCGCGCCGCTTGACACCTGTTAGGGCGATCTAGGCAACGTGGCCAGGCTAACGTGTTTCGACGGTTGGCTAGAAAACGCTGGGCGCGGTTTATGTCGTTGTAGAGGTGAGGAGTGGATTTGACCGAAGTCGCCGTGGAAAGCTCTGTGAAGCAATAATGTGGATGGATGTTGCGGTCTGTGGGTAGGATCGACATCCCGTGATTATTTTGTTCCGTTTTAGAAGAACGTTACTTTTGTTTTTGCTTTTGCATAACAATGGACGTAGATTCCTCCATATATCATATTTTCAGTTAATCATATATCATATTATATAAATAAATACATAACTTTCTGTATCCATCGTATATTTCTCCGTATATACTTATGTATAGGAGAAAGTAAAAATGAAATCATTTCGTGTCATATCATCTGTAAGTGGTCTAGAACAATCTAGGTAACGTGTTTTGTTATATTGCGTCGAGTGTGTGAACTCACCGTGGGTGTTAATCACCGAAATTGTGATGAGAGATATCACAATACCACTTCACTCATGTGGCTTGTAAAGTGCTGTGATGCGTCGTAGGTATCTTCATGAGTTCTCTCAGTAGTATAACACAGTTTTCCAATTTATTTTACCGTGGATCTCATGAAGAAAACAAACTTCTCTGCGTGCAAATCCAAATTCATGATGATCATTGATATTTACTTAATTCTTACGAAGTTAAGTAGAAGGTAAATAACAAATAGTGTCGCCCAAACATTGCGTTTAAGTTCTGTTAAACTCCGTTCTTTGCTTTTTGAACCCAAATTGATAATCTGATTACCTTGCATTATATGTTGGAAAAGAAATGTGGATGATAAATGAATTTAAATATCTGCTGACAAAGTGGGAACACTTGGGAATTAAGTTACTTTGGAGGAAAAAAGATTTAGAAACTAATCACTGTATTTATCGTATTTCTTAGTATTTATGAAGAGGTCGTGCTTTCCACCTTTTACAGAAGTGTTTAAAATATGCGGAATTTGAATTTATTATTGAACTTTTCTTCGAATTTTCGTACAGGTCTATTTACATACTCGAAACTCACTGTGTACATAATTATTCGAACCAACTTTATTTGGTGTGATACATTCAGGAAACTTACAGTTCAGAAACTTCGCATATTTATATTCGTTTTGAATTTCGCACTGAGTATATCCGCTTTTCTCTGATTACCCTGCTCGTGGGTAAATATTTTTATGTGATTTTTTTATGATTTGGGTGTGGTAACACAACTGTGTCGGAAACAGTATTTATGATGTGTACGGTAAACCCAAATCTTAATCCTCTTTTAACTCTGCCCTCGGGCGTATGATACGTAAGGTATTCTCTTGCGAACTTGTGCGTGTTTGCTTACATACACGGATAGTAAAATCTGTTTCTAGGAACAGTATGTGCTTCATACTGGGCAGTTGAAAACATCGGCGAGATTTTTTTTCTCCGTCACATCTAATGTTACACAACGATGCTATCCTAACGCCAGAGTAGTAGCGTCAGTTAGAACTACGAAATAAAAGGACGCAAAAAAGAAACGAGTGAAGTAAAAAAAAAAAGAAAAAAAAACACGGGTGGACCGAAATTCTCCAAAAGAGTACACGCAGGTGACGGCCACCGCAGTGGCTGGTGGCGGTCGCCGTTTCTGCTCTCTGGTGCCTCCGCTCTCACACTGGGCCAAAATCGGCCGCAAAGCGCGGATAACAAGACGGAGAAAATATTTGGACCTACTTTTGAGAAAAATTTGAAAATGTGTTTAAAGTAACCCCCAAAAATTAGAAGATCCGTCTCATATTCGCAGTGATGAGTCGGTCATGATAGATCGGAGAATATTCATTTTGGGGAAAATCCTCTGTATGGTTTAGGTGGTAGAGTGGGGAAAGATGTTTTTTTTTTAAAAAAAAGGTATTTTTTACTATTTTATTCTATCTATATCTACGAGTAAGTAAACAAAAACAAGGCCACGCTTCAACCCCTTAAGTCAAATGTATTATTGTTATTATTTTGAAAAGCCTGAATGGCATTTTATGTTGAAGGTCAAATAAAACCTAAAAAACACAGAAACAGTTATCCTAATTGTGGAACTGGAAGTCAACCCCTTGAACGTAGAATCTACGACCTTCCTTGACTGCGTGTTCTGGGTTTGCCTTCTAAATATACAAGTCCAGTTCCAGTAAGGGGATGAAATTGAGAGAGAATCATAGTACTTACTAGGCTCTGAAATGTTTCATTTTAATCTTAATTCAAGAGCTCGAGAAAAATGGGATTGTTATATCTCAAGTCTAATAGAACTTTCATAACTCATATGAAATAACGAATCTGTGTTGTGGTATCAATAATACTAAACCTACCATGTAATGATAGAACATTAAAACCATGTACTTTATTCAATTTTGGGATGACGCCTGCGCAGTAGATTAAAAAACGGGATACGGACAAATCTGTTCCAATCCCTAACCTTAGAGCATGGTGTGATCTGATTCTCCGATGCCCTAATGCCCATCCCCCATGAAGTAGAAACATTGAGGATGTTGGCCAAGATCCTCTGGGCTGTAGCGAAACCGAAAATAATACTAACTAATAATCGTCTCCTATATATTTTTTTTTTAATTTGTTGCGTCCACTCCTTGACGCAACGCGTCTCCAAGCCCCTTAAGGGGCGTTGAGCGCTTTTGCCCTTGGGAGTAATCCTCCATTAATGGGCATCATTATTTTTAATATTAGTCCAGTCTCGTCACGTCGCAGTCAGTCAGTGCCTTTTATCCCTTCGGCTAGGGGCTCGACGTCGTTAGATCCCGGGGTTCCTGGCCGGTCACCCAACCACGAACCCGCGAGTCTCGAATGCGCTTAACCTTCGTGACTTCACGGAGTGTAGTAAACGCATTCGGCTAGCGCCGCCGGCTTTTTTCAGTAGTATGCATATCGTTTGCGGCTCTCATACGCAATCAATCTGGAGATCTCTAAAAAAATGAGAATTTCGTGGACACATGACGAATTGCACCTTGACTTTAAAAATATGAAGGATTTGTTTGAAAAACCTCATCTAAATATCCATGTCAAATGCAACCCGCAGCACGCGTTAGAATGTTTGGATCTATATCGTTAAATAACTCCTAAGGGAAGCATTTTAGGGCCTTAAAAACGAAAATTTTTGAGGCCAAATGCCTCAAAGAAACGTTTCATGACACTGAATTCAATAGGATGAGATCTTCTTGGACATACTATTACATTTTTACTGATTCGACGCTTTTCGATTCTATCCTACCTGTTCATAGTCTGTAGAATCGGCTACTGTATGCGAAATTAAACTAATTACTTGATATTCTACACGGTTGAATTACACGAGTGTACCTCTCTGCTCAGTAATTACGTTAAATAAGAAGTTTGTGTAGACAACGGTGTATTGCATTGTTATAAGTTACAAGGAGACTTGTAGAACAAGTGACGGAGGAGAAGAGAGTCTTGGGGGGGAAATCGATATATTATAGGCTTCATATGGAAATAGGTGGGGTGTAACATGCGAGAGTGCTCGCACGGATACGCTAGTATTGTATTATTAGTGTTTTTAATGTGCCGTCCAATATATGTTTCTCCTGAAAGCCTTATTTTAATGTTACAATTCGACCCGTCCGAACATTCTGAACTTCGTTTTAAAAGTAAAGTAACTTTGACCTGGAACCCACCTTCGAATGTTTCTGACAACCCGTGCTAAAGACAAGGGTATCTTCCTAAAAGAGTTGTGTAAGTTTCGAAAAGGTCTCGTTTGAAGACTATGACATGGAAACAAACACAAAAACGTGATTTGAAGGGTCTAAGACGCATCGTTTCTGTGTTTTGTGCGATGTCAATGTGTGATGCAGCGCATCGTATGTCGAGAGCTGCATTTGTATCTGTAGTATCCGTTTATCACAATCTTCGAACTTCTTTTTTTTTTTTTTTTTTTTCCATCAAAAACCTTTTTGATGCAAGACTGAGGGGTAGTTCCTTATTGAAGCACGCTTATGGGGGAGTTGATAGTTTCTTATCAATGATACAAAACCTTCGTTGCTCCTTAGCGTATTACAGAACAGAGAGGAATATTTTTACTTACACAATGGGTTTTTGTGGATGAAATGCTTGTCTAGACACCGGGTTAGAAGGCCCAGGGCATCCGTTGACGTCGCCGCAGTGGCTGTGACCAGAAGGTCCGAAGGTTTGAGTCCCGACGAGGGCAGGATTTTCTACACTAGCTACATAGCTAGGTCGAATTCAGCATGTGACTGGAGGAACATTCCAGCGGCCGGCAGCCCTAATCGGTACTTTTCTGTGGTTCTCCGGTCAACATCAGACGAATGCCGGAGCAGAACGCTAAGAAATGGGCCTCGGACTGCGCTCGATCTTTCCTCCCTATTCCCTGCTGCCTACCACACCCCAGAGGGAGACCAGTCGGGAGCTTAGAACTTGTCCCGGCTGGGGCGGTGCCTCGATGATGGGAGATACCTGGTTAGGGAAAACGCGCAAGTCGTCGTGAAGGTTAGCGCCAGATCTCGCCATCCAGCGGGGGAAGACCAACACCACCTCCCAAGCAAAAGCATTGCACTACACTTACGAGACTAATGGATTAAGCCTTTCACGCGCCCGGAATCACTAACCAGTCCATCAGAGCTTGTTGGGAGCTCTTGGAGAGTTGGCTGTGCGCGCTTCCAGGGGTATTTCGGCCCACTGTGCGAGGCGCGGGCGCGGGCGGCGTGGTGCTTTTTGCCAGGCTGACTTTCAACAGAAGGGACGCGGCGCGCGCTCCCAGCGGGACGGCCCGGCTCGGCCCCCGAAATCCCGGGCAGAGAGGGCCTCCGAATGGGCTGAACAAACATTTGCTTATTCAGATGAAATGTTGCTCGAAGACTTTATTAAAAATCGCCGGCCGCGCTTGCTGCGGCAGCCGTCGTCCCCGTGCGCTCCTCGGCGTGCCCGTGGCTTCCGCCCCCCCGCCCTCCTCGCGCCCCCTACCCTCCAGCCCCCCCCCCCTTCCCCCCATCCCTGCCCACGCCATCCCTCCCACGCCATCCCTGCCCACGCCATCCCTGCCCACGCCATCCCTGCCCACGCCATCCCTGCCCACGCCATCCTAGCCCACGCCATCCCTGCCCACGCCATCGCTGCCCACGCCATCTCTGCCCACGCCATCTTTGCCCACGCCATCTCTGCCCACGCCATCCCTGCCCACGCTATCCCTCCCACGCTATCCCTCCCACGCCATCCCTGCCCACGACATCCCTGCCCACGCCATATCTGCCCACGCCATCCTAGCCCACGCCATCACTGCCCACGACATCGCTGTCCATGCCATCTCTGCCCACGCCATCCCAGCCCACGCCATCCCTGCCGACGCCATCGCTGCCCACGCCATCTCTGCCCACGCCATCTTTGCCCACGCCATCCCTGCCCACGCCATCCCCCACGCCCCCTGCCCCCCAGCCATTTCTGATCCCGTTACCTCCTTCCCCGCCAACCATCGTCCTCGTCACTTCAGCTTCCACCATCTCCGTTCCCATCAGTTCTGTTCTTGCCCCTCCATCCCCACCACTTGCTTCGCCTCCATCTCCGACCCCCTCAGCACCACCGCCACCTTGTCTTCCCCGCCTGCGCGCAGCGCTGCCCCTGCCGTCTCCAGGCGCGCCGCCCACGGCGAGGTCGCTTGCTGGGTTGTGGAAGGCTTCAGTGTCGGTGACGCGGAAGAGAAGAGGCGGCGCGAGCTAGCGCTCTCTGGTCTGGGGACGCGGGGAACCGAGTTAAAGGGAGAAGTCATCAAACTCAGGTTGGAACTGTTTGAAAAGCAAAAGGTGGCTCACGAGCTTCATTTCGATTTCGCGTTTCTTGCCCTGCGACCGGGATACACGGGGTCGAAAAATACTTTCCGCTGACAGACTGTTTTAGAGTACGTGTGCAATTCTTGTCGTGTATGTTGGGTCATGATAGCATGGTTTAATCGTGAGAAATATGCCTCTATTTTGTATTCATTCCATCGTTATTATTTTCGTAATTTACGTACTCTGCTCTCCCCGATCGAAGTGAGTTACATTTGTAGTATTAAATGTTTTGTGAAAGGACTGGTAATTCAGTAACGGGCGGCCGAACTGTCTGAAAAACCTGATAAGTGGGAGGTTCGCTCGATGTTTCCCAAACGTGGCAAATATTCCGAGCTAAGCAACGACAACGAAGGAAATCGAAATATTTTCTTTGATTGCTGCCCGCTCTGGAATTTTCTGAAACGTTTCTACCACCTAGTTTTCGTCCGTATGTAAAGTTGGTGTTTCTGAAATGACCATACCAAACCAAATTGAATAAGAGAAACCATTTTGTTTTGATCGTTATCACGCTATTGAACTATCATATTTTTTAAAATTCATGAAAATATTTTTACTGATAAAAAAATTCCAAAAGTCGATGTAGCGGGCTCATCAGGGACATTTGCATATGAGGGGACTACCTTTGTTCTACGTTCTACTAATCGTGAGTTTTATCAGAATGATTGTTCACTTTTGCCAAAATGATTAATGTCGAAAAATGAATAAACATTATACGAAATAATGCTTTTGTTATTTAAAAAGTTTTTCCATTAAAATGTACTTGAATAATAAATTAATATTGCAATTTATTTTAAATCATTTATGAGGAGGATACACGAAAAAAATGAGATAGTCAAACAGATTATTGGTTGCAATTTGCACATAAAAAATGGCTTTCTCCAACAATTGATATTTGTCAGGCAATCGTAAGGTTTGTTGGTTATTCAATTCATATGGAATTTTAAGCGGCCTTAACAAAGCAGGTTAGCTTCTATGAAAATATTTTAACTACAAACAGCTCATAAAATGTACCACATAAAATGAACGACGATATCACTCGAATGACTATTAAAAACGAATTGAGAAGGATATATTGGTTTTAATTTTTTTTTTTTTAGAAAAGCATCTGTAAAAAAACATGACTTGACAGAGAACAAAAAGGAAAGGTTTCCCGATAAACAACACCGTGAGCTGACGGGAAATTGCTCAATGTAGATAAATGGGAAATAGTCACGCAAAATACTAGATCTCTTTATTGGATGCTGATGCCTTCTTCTGGATTACTTCTTTAGCTGACTCTCAGGAGGTTTGCCATGTCAGATACATGGCGATAACAGGAATACCCACCGTGTTTTGGTGTTGGATGGTTTAAAATGGACATTGTCTTTTCTAGAGGACAAAACAATGAATATGTCTAACTGAAAGAGTTTTAGATTTTCCAGAATGAGAAGTCAATGACCACATAGTTTGCATTAGTTTTTTCAGCAACATTTGAGGGAAATCATTCGTTTTTCGTAAACTTTCCTTCCAAATCAGTACATACACAAATCGTTGTTGCCAGAAACAGTAACCCTAATAATTTCATAAATATTCGCCCATGTGATTGGAAGAATATATCATTATTTTAATTAAAATGTGAAATGTTGATGGAAACATTAAATCTGGACACAGAAAACCGATTTGTTATATTCGTTGAAATCTAATGTGATTTTCATTTTATCGGAATACGAAAAGGTTTAAATGTTTTTTGTGATTTGCCCAGGCTCTGTTTTTCTTTAACGAACTCTGCTATCTCAAGGAATTAAAGACGGTGTTAAATTAAAGATGGTTAACGATATGAAAGTATTGTTTTGAGAATTTTTTTTCATCACGTTTAACATCGGTCGGTAGCAATTACTTAAGTTGCACGTACATCACGATGAAAATTGTGTGCATTTATGGCTGCTGCTATTATAGTTTTGCCTTCCTGCCTCGCGGTTCAGCGACGTTCCGAAATGCATTTCAACGTCACTTCAGAAGGGCGGGAAGGGAAGGGGAGTAATAATTTTGGCGCCCTCCGTCAGGGGAGCGGCGTGGCGGGATATGCAGTGAACGCGCTCCATGAAGTCATTTTTGCACCTTCAAATTCTCCGCGAGGAGCGGCGGGCGCCACGTCCCTTTACATCAGGGCACAATTCCCGCCCCATCGGGCGCGACGGCGGGGGCGGGGGCGAGAGTGGGGGTGAAAGAGTAGGGGGGAGGACGGAGCGGGTTCGAATGGGGGACGGACGCAGAGCAGACGCCGGGCGGGCCGACCGTGAGGCGACAGAGGTGAGGTTTTCCCCTGCAGTGCGTCGAGTCGCAGGTTCAGACCTGTTGACCTTTGGCCCTGGCGGGAGTATTAACGCGATTGTCGCCGTAAAAGCTCATGAGCTGGGGGAGGCGAGGCGGGGCGAGGCGGTGGCGCCCTTTTTCCCCGCGCGACGCGACGCGACGCGGCGCCAGCCGGTGCGCTGGGGACGCTGCGGTGGCAATGCGGTGAGAGAGCGAGCGAGAAAACCCTTTCTAGGGGAAAGAGAATGGGCGGTGAAAATGAATCGGAGGGGGGCGAAGGACATAAAAAAGCTTAAAAAATTAACACAGGAGAAAAAGGAAAAAGGAGTGTGAAAAATTAGAAAAACGTGTGTATAAGAGAAAGAAAGAATGGAGTAAATGTATGAGGGAGAGCAGTATAAATGTGGTGGAAGTATTTGAACAAAGAATGCCAACGGAGGTGAGGAAAATGAACTCATTCGAAATCGTGAAGGGGGTGTAATAATTTCAAAACGAGAGAAAATATAAGACGAAGAGACATAAGGGAGACTGGCACTTCGAGAAACTGAGGAATGTAATGAAGGCAGGAATAGAAAATGGTGGAGTGCGGTGGCTGCGCGAAAGAAGCGTGTAGGAAATTGAGGCAGGTGTGCTGACACGGTAACTAGTTGATGGTGAAAATGCTTCCATGGCACTGGGATGTAGAACATTTGGAGACAATGAGGTTTCTTTAGTTTATCCGCAAGGCTGTGTATTGTGATGGACATTTAATTAAATGTTCAGGACGAATCAAGAACACGCACACAGACACACGCGCGCGTGCACCAAAAATTGGTGGTGCTACAACTGCACATCCTTTCTCACAATAGTTGTAACTTTTGCTACTTTTGAAAATTCAGTGTTCAACTAAAATGAAAACTGCGTAATTTTTCTCAGCGTCCCTAGCACTATCCGAGGAAAAAAATGTGCAGTCGCTTTTGAGAAAAAAAGTATATTAATTATCTTTTCTTCGCGCAAAAAATGCGTAAAGAAACTCAATTTTCAAAAAAATAGTATATGAGCTTTTTTAAAGATCTAATGTTTTTGAACAGATTTCATTAAGGAAAGAATTCTGTCTTCAATATTGAGTTTTTTGCTGTTTTCGAAAACTCAAGAGTTCAACAAAAATAGAACCTGGTCCATTTTTAAAGCGTCTTCTGCTCTCTTGTAAAAAACGAATAATTAAAAATTTTGGAGCCATTTTTTAGAAAATTTTTAAAAATGTTGATGAGACTTTGTGCAAAGTATATCTGCCTTAAAAATCAAAGTATGCGTTTGAAATTCTCAGGGGCTCGAGTTCGGCCCAATAGACGGGGAATATCAATTTTAGAAGCGTTTTTTTTATCAAGCGTTGACCACAAACAAACTGACAGAGGAACAGACGGATATATATATATATATATATATATATATATATATATATATATATATATATATATATATATTTTGCGGTAAAGAAATTTTTCGGTACCAGAGACCCACAAAATGTAGATTCTGAATACACAGCGTGTTAGAGGAAGTAATTTTCTATATACAGAAACAAGTTTTATCAACTTTGTCGATACTATCAGAGTTCGATGAGAAATCGTCATTTTCCAATCGAGTATTGGAGTATTTTCTCTTTACAACGTTAGTAGTAGGCGGGAAAATTCAAGATTAGCGAATAGCAACTCCCGTAGAGAATGATGTAAAGAAAAGAAAATCGTTTATAGTTTTAGGTCATGTGTCGTTAATTAGATTAAGAGCGCATTCAACTATATTTTTGAAGATTTATTTATATTAGTTTAAATTAATTAAATATTGCTAATTGGTAATGTTTCGTGCTTTGATTAGAAATGGACATTGGTGTATGTTCTGTATTCTCAACATGATAATCGTAGACGTTGGAAACAGAAAAACCGATGATATTGTAACATAACATGGCGTCATGATTCCGTCTAGTGGAACGTGAGTGGTGTCTCTTGCACTACGGTCACAGGCCTGTTCACGAGGGCGCCAGATGACCTCTACGGATGGGGTGTGGTGACGGGCCTAGCAGGCAAGGGGTGTTCCCTGGGGACAGAGCGTTGGAAGAACTGAGGTGAACTGACGAAAGACCCCCCCCCCCCACCTGCGCTGGGCCACGGATGTGGCCTCAAAGACTCGGCCGGTGGCAGGCCTTCAGCGTGCATTTGGCGGGGCGGGCGCGAGCTATACACACGTTGATCCTTCGAAATCTTCCGCCGCCCAGTTCCTGCTTACCCGTGTTTGCCCCGTCCCACACGTGTCCTTGCACACCTGGTTCTCTCCGTCCTATATGTGCTCAAAAACGTCGCGCGGCCGTGTGACACGCCTCCCCCACCCCTATGCACGCACGCTCTCACCCATCTCATTCAGCTTCCCTCCCGGCCCCGCCCTCCCGACCTCTCGACGAATACTGGCGAAGATAGCTCGTTGCCGCTACCGGAAGTCCTAGGAATCGAGAGTCGTCAGTGGCGGACGTTTCGACACTAGATGTACAGGTGGGTCGATTGATTGATTTTTTCGTGTTTCCGGACGCGTCAATTGCTTCGGTTATTAGTCCCGTTAGTGTAGTGCATGTTCTTTTCTCGGGAGATGGCGGTGATCTTCCCCCACTGGATGGTGAGATCCGGCACCGACCTACCGTCGGCTAGTGGGGTTTCCCCCTAACCAGGACTCTCCCACCAGCGGGGCACCACCCCAGCCGGGACAAGCTCTAAACTCCGGCAGGTCTCTCGGAATATGATAGTGTGGTGCATGTTAGTGTAAGTGTGTGTGTAAGAGGAGAGGATAGGACAAGGAAGAAGAAGGACAGATCGCGCGCGGTCCGTTCCCCTTTTGGTAGGTTGCTCCGGCATTCGCCTGGTGTTGATCGGAGAAACCACGGAAAACTACCGATCAGAGCAGTCGGCCTCTAGAATTCTCCTCCAGACAGCGACTGAATCCGACCTAGCTGAAAAGCTAGTGTCGAAAATCTTGCCGCCGTCAGGACTCGAACCTAGGACCTCCCGGTCAGAGGCGCTGCAGTGACATCAGTTGATGCACCGAGCTACCGCTACCGATCAGGTGGGTCGAGTTCCGTTGTCGGGAGGAGAATTCTAGCGGCCGGTTGCCCTGATCGGTAGTTTTCCGTGTTTCGCCTATCAATACCAGGTGAATGCCGGAGCAGTTCCGTAACAAACGGCCCACGGACCACGCGCGGTCTTTCCTTTCTCGTCTTTGTCCTCTCCTCTCTCCTTACACACACACATTTACTATACAACCACGCATCCGGAGGCAAGTCGGGAGCTGAGAGATTTCCCCGCCTGAGGAAGACACCTGGAGGGGGAAATCCCGTACAAATCGTCGTCGCTCTGGACCTCAGTATTTAGCAGGCAATAAACACGAACACCCCCCAGCGTAAAGCTTTCACTGCGGTAACGGGTCTAATGATCCCAGCAGTTGAAGCACGCGTAAACATCGATCAGTCTGTCGCCATATATAGTTTCTTCCCCGCCGTGACGCGTCCATCCGCTTTTTCCGTGTGTTGTGGGACGTGCGAGGGGACCGGTCGGGGTAGAGGCAGGGCCGCAGGCGACTGTGGTGGGTGGCAGGGAGGGTGGGCGGAAGGCGAGGCTGGCGCGCGCGGCGAATTGGGGCTGGGGCAGAGAAGAGAGGGGAGAGAGAGATGAACGAGAGAGCGAGAGAGAAGCGAGAGAGAGAGAGAGAGAGAGAGAACGAGAGAGCGAGAGAAAAGAGAGAGCGAGAGAGAGAACGAGAGAGAGCGAGAGAGAATGAGAGAGAATGAGAGAAAGCGAGATAGAACGAGAGCGCGAGAGAGAGATAAAACGAGAGAGCGAGAGAGAGCGAGAGAGAACGAGTGAGCGAGAGAGAATGAGAGAGAGCGAGAGATAGAACGAGAGAGCGAGAGAGAACGAGAGAGCGAGAGAGAATGAGAGAGAGCGAGAGATAGAACGAGAGAGAGCGAGAGAGAAAGAGAGAACGAGAGAGCGCGAGGGAGAACGGGTTGGCGCAAGGTGGGTGCGAAGTGTCGGGGTAGAGCAGTCAGGGAATTGGACGTGCGCAGAATGGGGTGGGTGGGCATATAGGAGTACGGACTGCATCCCGCGCTCTGCTTTTCCTAAGCCTACCTCGCTAAAAAGGCGTAGCGCGACTCCGTCTTGTTCTGTTTTCCCCCTTAACATGGTGATTTATTTCTACGTTTCCCGTGGTCTGCTTAGAATGTTCTGCTTATTGATCGATTATTATTTATCCATTTCTGACTGTTTTCAAGAAACATTTGCATGTTTTTTTTAGAGTACTGCCAATGTTGAAAGCCACCGCTTGTAAGCTTGTGGAAACAAAACATGAAATCCTCAATCACGAGCATCTTCAGCTGTCCTGGCATACACAATTCACGATATAGATTCTGCCATGTTCACCTGTGTACGAGGTTTTCTTTGGACTGGTGAGAGAACCTCTACATGCGCTACTTATGAATGCTAACATTTTCACACCTTCCGACACGACGGGTGAATGAAGCGGGATGGAGTCGGGCTATGCCTTCTCAGGTAACGAGAAGTGGCAATGGATGAGCTGAAGAGCGAGGGTGAGGGAAAACCGACCTCTGGATGCAGTGGGGCGCTTACCGGGTGGATTGGGCGTAGAGCGGGAGCGGGATCGGGCGGGCGCTGCCGGCCGAAGCAGGGCGACTGTATAGCTTTTTGTGCGGCGCCCCTTCCGCCCCTGCCGCCTCGGGGTGGGGCCGGGTCCTCTTTCACGGCGCTGATGACAAGCGATTAACTTCTTGCATAGAGGTGCGCGCGGACGGCCCGGCCCGGCGCCATAGAGCACAGCCAGGTGGACACCATCGAGGGGGCCAGTGAAGACCGAGGGACATTGGCCGAGGCCGATGCGGCGGAGGGTCCAGTTTTATACGTTGGCAGTGGGTTGGACTAATCGTTTTGGAGCTGCGGGCTGTGGGAGATAGAGGTGCAATTCGTTGGGTGACAGAGGACAGCTACAGTAATCGTCTGCGAAAAGTAGTCAGATGAAATGGTGTGAACGAAGGGCAGCAAATATGCTTGTGAGAGGACTGGATGAGAGGGACGAATCAAATAGGACATACGATTCCTGATATATTTTATACGAGTTGTTGAAATTGAGACAACTCTGCTTTCTGCTCTTTAAATTCAAAACCTCTAATCGCCAAAAGAGTTGTAATACATAAATTTACTAAAAATGTATAATTGGAACTTAGAAGCTTTGTAAGAGAAAATCAGATGTTTGTTAACTACATTCGTATCGTAATAATACGAGAAAAGTGGAGGATGCAAAATGTTTCTAATGAGTTACGCTAACAGAACTTAGCGTAATTCAAATATAACATTGTGCTTCATGAATACCTCACTTTATATTTCAAAAAGAAGAGCGAAGTAACGCAATTCAGTGTCCGGTTAAAGGGATGTTCCATTAATATGATTCTGGAGGATGTTGTGTACGTTAGAGTTCGAAAATGCCTACAAATTCAAAATATCTTTTTTGACTCTTCCTTCAGAAAATTAATATCACACGCATCATAGCTAGAAACTAATTGTTGTTACTATGCAAATTTTGAAGAGATGAAGAAATTAACTTATAAAGATTGTTTTGTTAATTTAACAACATCATAAGAAATTAAAACACTGGTCCATTCTACAATCACTGATGGGATAAAAGAAAAATATTGGTAACATTTTGACATCATTTTCTTGCATAATTTGGAAATTTTAATTTTATTCGAAACATCTTTTGTTTATTAAATGTATCTGGTGACGTAAATTTTCAGCACTGCCGCTGCACTCATTTTGACCATTTCGACTGTCTGGAGGATAATTGTAGCGGCCGGCTGTTCTGATCGGTAGTTTTCCGTGGTTTCTCCGATCAACACCAGGCGAATGCCGGAGCAGTACCCCAATAAACGGACCACGGACCGCGCGCGATCTGTCTTTCCTTTTCCTTGTCCTATCCTCTCCCTTTACACACACACACTTACACTAACATGCACTACACTACCACATATTCCGGGAGACCAGTCGGGAGCTTAGAGCTTGTCCCGGCTGAGGCGGTGCCTTGCTGGTGGGAGAGTCCTGATTAGTGGGGAAACCCTTCTAGCCGACGGTAGGTCAGCGCCGGATCTCGCCATCCAGCGGGGGAAGATCACCGCCGTCTCCCGAGAAAAAAATATGCATTACATTAACGGGACTAATGACCAAAGCAGTTGACGTGCCCGGAAACACGAAAAAATCAATCTATCAATCAAGACCATTTCAGATATAAACCCGTATCTTACAGACTGTCTCTTTACTTGTTCCAGGGCGGCAACGACTACGTGCTGAAGGAGGGCGACACCGTCTTATTCATCTCCACTCTGCATGGCGGGTAGCCCGGCCACGGCTGCGCCTTCGAAGCTCCCGCCCCGACCCACCACGCTCGCAGGCACCGGACGTCGCTGTCTGAGCTTTCACGCGACCCTCCGTTATTTGCAGTAGCGTCACAATTGCCCTGGCGTTTCGTGTTTTGTAACGCGTTGTGTGATTATCTCATTTATATTAGAATTTCGTGTTTTCAGTTCGGCCGGACGCACGGACGTATTTTTTCTACATGTACAAAAGTTTTAATTTGGATGTTTGTGAATTACAAAACCACGCTTTGCTGGTCACGAAATACGGCTGTGAAATATTTTTTTCCAAAATAAATCTCTTTTGAAGCACGTCTTATTTTTTAATTATTTCGCCAATATTTACAACCTGTATAGGTATGAATCACTATTGTTGTTATTATTATTATTATTATTATTATTATTATTATTATTATTATTATAGTTGATAATCTATCACAATAATCTATTGTGAGTGTTTGGAGATCTTGTAGTTCCACTTTTTGTCCATTATTTTATCTTGGAAATTGATCTAATAAAAATTGGCACGGCATTCGCGGAGCCCCTTTAGATGCGAACGATTGAGCCAGTTCTTGCCTGCACTCCGTCTTCGTCACAAAAGCGCGCTGATCAGATATATTTTTACATTCCATTTGCAGAGTCCCCCCTACCCCCACCCCCAAAAGTAGCATAACAATTTTAAGTTATAATAATAATAATAATAATAATAATAGTAATAATAATAGTAATAATAATAATAATAATAATAATAATAATAATGGAAGACAATGTGAACTAAAATACATACATACATACATACATACATTTATTTGAACTGCAATTGGGTATGACCCGGTGGCAGTTAAATAACAATAATTACAATAATAATAACAATACTAATAGAGGAGTACAGTACAAGCCGAACATGCAATAATCATACTATCACTAATATCCCCAATCACTCACTTTATAAAATAATCATTTAACATTCAATTTCTTACCGATACAGCAACATGTCTTTAAAATAACTGGAAATAGATTCGTATCTGTGGCAATTAATTAAACATTTCCTAAACACCTTTCATATGATTGTGCTGGCCAACTAGATGCAACATCATTATGCAGGAGAGTGGCGGTTATTTTGGGAAAGTGGATACATTTACTTTACCCCAACACTAACTGATATACTGCAAAAATAGCTGCATGCTTCAAACTGGTGTTTGGAATACCAGTTTGAAGATACTGGTATTCTGAATACTGGATACTGAAGATTATTCGAACCGGCAAGAATTTTTCAATGTTTTTTTAGTTTTTGCCTGTTTGGAGATATTTGGTTTACACTTACTTATTTTCCATTACTTTATTGTACGAGTAAACAAGATATATTTACGTTTTGGTGATTCGCAAATACGAATGCAGTGCTAAAACATTCAGTGTGCAAGGTGTAAATTTGTTTCGTGAAAAGGTGAGAGCGCCGACCATAGCTCACTAGTTTGCTCACCAGAATTCACATAATAGCTCACCTGTTTGCACCGGAGGCCTACGAACTTAGGGATGGGACAGGGACAACAAAACATCGATGTTCAAAATTAAAACGTCGCTGTTAATGAGTACATCGCTCCAAAACCATCTGTATTTTCAACCACTTACGTTCGTACATCGGAGAATTTAATTTGACAGCGACCGAAAATATTCACGTGAACTTTACATTCAACTGATCAAAACGAACTAAACTAGTGGTGCTACAGAATGTCACAGAGTCACTCGTAGTAAAGTTTTCTAATTTCCTTCGTGTGGACTGGATTTACGGTCTGGCCCCACCTTCTTCCCAGCTGCCATCTATCGTCGCCCAAGTACATTTTTTTAAGGATTTTCTCAACTTTACGGTTTCTTAATAGTATAAACGAAATATTACTTCAAGAATATTAAAGAAGGGTAAAAGCTCGTCCTAAATTGAAATTTTCATTGAAAAATTTGAAGCTGTTTGTAAGAATATGGCAATTAAGTATTACTATAAATGCGACATTTGAAGCTCTTTTTCGCAGGAATCTATTGAGTTTTCGGAAAATTAATTTAAAGTCATTTGAAGCACTTCCACCCATAAATGTAATAATGTATACAAATCCATTGAAAAGTGGATATTCGCGGCGTGAGAGATATTTAAAAAAAATGCAGTTTTTTGAGATTTGCATTCGACTGACAGTTTTTATTTATTTATGTTATTAATAATTCCAAATACATTATTTCGTACAGATGTAAGCTTGCCAGAGTAATGAATTATGGAATTTTTAATTGTTATTATTGTGAAACGTGTTCTTTTCTCTTGGAAACTTGTTCGTGCGCGCTTCCGGATATGTGACTCATCAGGTGATTCCCTATGTAGCATCCAGCAATCGTCCGCCATCATATTCAGGATTCAATCCCCATATACGTTCCTTCTCCTTGATGTCCTCATTCCTTCTTGTTCTTCAATGACGTTCCTCAAGTTTTACGGAAAATAATCCACATACGATTGTAGGAAGTGAACCTTCAATGTCATGTGGAACCGTAGAATTCTAGGCTTCCCTCTCCTTCTCATCCATGATCTGAGCAAAATGTGGATCTGAGAAAAGTTTTCTGGTGTCTGAGCCTACAAAGACTTCTTCTTTTATCACTTACGCCAGGAAACTTGGAGCATAAGTACTTGAAACATTCATCTTGTATTAATTATTTCTTGCTCCATGCTCTCCGCACTAGGTTGAGTCAGTGCATCCTATTAAAAATGTCAATGGTGTTGGTAGCAAACAGATTGGTGGGAAGGAAGTGAAGGGGATAACACATACAGCATGTTATGATGGTGGTGAGTGCAGTACATGGAGCTATGAATATAGTATGTATGTATATAGTATGAATGTGTATGAATAAAGTATAATTGTATTCATAGCTCTATAGTGCAGTATTTACGTTTTCTTTTGTTACACGGTGCTACCAACATTCTTTTTGTTACAAGCACCAAGGTGGCATTGCGGAAACACTTAATGGGCGCGCTATAAAAAAAGGTCTTGCTCCATTTGAATATGTGAACTGACAGTATTATCAGTTACTAATTCATATATTAATATAAAAAATTGTGGTAATGCTACTTTTCATTCGCAAACGAAACAGCGAAAACGTTCAGAACAAAACATCGACGATAAAAAAAATCGGCATTCATCGATAGATATTTAAAACATCGATGTTTTTATGGAAAGATGCTTGCCGTCAAAAGTCTGGTTTGGCACTAAAATAGCATTCCAGTGTCCCCCAAAAATTCTCTTGCATGAGGTAATTCTTCTAGAACTCTTTATTTTGATATAATTTTAAAAACAAGAAAAGGATGTAATCAGGAAATATCGGTTTTCAACTCAAATATTTTTCATAAAGATGAAACATTTTTTATCTTAATATAATTAAGATATAAAATATATAAGATAATATTTTATCTTAGTATAAATTATTTTAATTTTTTATTTATATTAATTATGAAATTTCTTTTTTTAGTTGACATAAAGGCCTGATGATGGAGGCACAAATCGATCTCTGAAACGTTGCCGCACTGTTTCATGGTTGAAGATACTATTTTGATTGCAAAAATCATTTATGTTTTAATAAAGTATTTTGTGACTGTCTATAAAAAGATATCGTTGGAACTTTTATTAAGAAAAATCAAATATTTTCCTATTAAACAAATTGAGAAAAAATTATGTGCATATTTAACATGCAAATACACGAAATATAGTATTTTGTGGTGACAGAAAGTTTCTTAAATAAAAAAAAGTATTTTGTTATTGTTTTGCTCGCGTAAGGGGGGTAAAAATTCAAATTGCCCTCAGAATATAAACTACTTTTGTTTTCTATTGAGTATTTACAAAGCCATTCTCACGGATCCTCAATCTTATACTATTTTACGGTATGTGAAAAAGCAATTAAAATACTTTAAATTCACAAATAAAATCACAAGCAATTAAAATATAAAAGAAAATAGAAGGAGTGGAGGTCTAAAAATGAGTAAATTTTAGCTTTTTGTCCCAAATATTCTCACACACAGTTGGTTCCAAACATTTGAGGCAAATTCTTACATTCTTATAATGCTAAAGCCTTTGAAAATGTTTTTGGTTATTGCCACATTCATAATACTTTCTTCAGTTTTTGAATATTATAAGTGGACCACATAGTTTGGATAGACGTAGGGTCCATTAAGACATTAATTGTTTCTAGTCAAGATCAGGTATGTTTCAGCGGATGAGAAAGTAATGTTTCAAAGCGGAGATTTAAGGCACGTGTTACCTAGGCGACCAAAGTCGATATTCCAAATCCGGCATTTAAAATCAGGCGCGCAGGATATAGCAGGGAACGGCAGATCCCAGCCAACCTCGCATTTTTAGTTAAAGTATGACAATAAACTCCTGCCGTATACGTATCGTATGCAGAAATATCAAATGAATTGAGATATGGCAAAACCCACAAATTCCAACTTTAAAAGTTTTTCCGTAGTGAAAATAAACGTGAACGAAAACAGAAAAACTCATTTTTCTCGAAACGAACTTCGGTTCGAATCTGCCGTTATTATTCTGGGAGCCTTAATTACTGCAAGATCTGAAATTTCCTTAAAATTTTCACCTACAAAATTGCACTAATTTTAATGAACGAGCATTTTCTACGTGATCGTAGTGTCTAGAATACCGAACACTTCAATCTAATTACCTTGGTGGCAATATTATTCACATTCCCAACATGTTCAAAGTATTGATCTGATTTTGATTCTACTGACGTGTACCTTATGTATTAAGTATTCATTCCGTTACATTACATTTCAATCTAATTGTTTTTTAAGAATTTTAAAAAGGCCGAGGAATATTGGGGTATATTTTACTGCTCAAGGGCACTAGTTTACTTTAAAATCCACATACAACCTGGGGTTCGTCAGGAATAATCCCCTCTCCTTAATTACCCCATCCTATATTATTAATGGAATCCTACAAATTAATGGGAAACATTTAAGCGTAAGAGGTATAATGAAGTTAATCTTAATAGTGTTACGCTGATAGTATAATGACGTCAACGATGATTTCAATGGATTCTAGATAAATATACGATAAATGGATGGTTGAGAGGGATATATTGTTTAACCGTTGCGTCGTAATTAGATTACATCAATATACCTTGCGTGGAGATGGATTCTGAAATAATGGTGAAGCCACAACAGTCAATATCATCTGGTTTGACCAGAAATACATATGTTGTAATAATAAAAGGATGGATTCCCTTTACGTGTAGGAATCGGATATCAATACATACGCTCATGTACGTGAAAAAACTGAAGGAGCAATCGAGAAGAAGATAGAGAAGTCGATAGCAAATTTGATGTCAAAGATCCCTCGGAAAATCGTAAGTTACGATGTAACGAAAAAGGTTATCCAGATAGAAAAGTAATTTTGAAAATTAAACAGAAAAAATTGAGGCATAACTTCCTCTCGAGAAAATAAGTGAAAATAATGGGACATCCAATCGCGATAACTACAATAAAGTGCGATGTCATGACAACCGAACACAGGCTCTGCTTTGTGTCCTGGGTTATAGATGAATATTAATTTGTTGTGAAGAGATAACAAAGAGTGTGTGTCCAGTAGAATTATTTGTCAATTTGAATTTGTTTTGGTGGGAAATGATTTTTCACTTAATTCAGCAATCATTTTTTCGCTCTGTCTGCAAATGGCTTCTTTAATAGATTTCGTGATAACATGAAATGAAGGGCATTGATAAAACCCTCTTCGAGGCACTTTTTACTGTTTTTATGTTGTGGAAGAGGATAATACCAGTTAAAAGTAATTGATTTATATGATTTTTAAAAATTGAAAATAACGATCTCCAAAGCCCCTTTTTCGTACATTCCTGACTGAAAAGATCAATAATTTATACAGATATTCAATTATTTTCCAGTAACTTAGATAACTCGATTCGTCTACATAACTGAGTTCAGGTTAAAACTGCTAAAAAAATAGTTAAGAACTGCGTATGACGTGCTAGTAAGAATGCTTAAACGTCTTGTATAGATATAGCTACGCTGAAAAAACAAAGATGATAGTATATTATTGCCATATTTTTTCATGTCGATGATACTAATTAATATATTAGTATACACATTGTATAAAGAGCGTTACAATGTTGTTCTTTTCGAGAGCTGAACATTTCAAAACGGTAAAATACATTTCATCGATTTATCTACATGTAAACAAAATAATACGTTTTGAAAAGATCTTGGGAACATACAAAACTCCATTTGTTTCCGAAGCAATATTCGTGACCTGCTTGTGCTTGTGCTTTTCTTTCTACTCCTTCCTAGGTGCGGCTGCAATACTCTTGTCTTCCCATCCAGACCGTGTCAAATAGATCGATTGATTTTTTTCGTGTTCCCCGACGCGTCAAAGGCTTTGGTAATTAGTCCCGTTAGTGTAGTGCATGTTTTTTTCTCGGGAGATGGCGGTGATCTTTCAGCGCTGGATGGCGAGATGCAGCGCCGACCTACCGTCGGCTAGTGGGGTTTCCCCCTAACCAGGACTCTCCCACCAGCGGGGCACCGCCCCAGCCGGGACAAGCTCTAAGTTCCCGACCGGTCTCCCGGAATATGTGGTAGTGTAGTGCATGTTAGTGTAAGTGTGTGTGTGTAAGGGGAGAGGATAGGACAAGGAAAAGATCGCGCGCGGTCCGTGGCCCGTTTGTTAGGGTACTGCTCCGGCATTCGCCTGGTGTTGATCGGAGAAACCAAGGAAAACTAAAAATCAGAGCAGCCGGCCGCTAGAATTCTCCTCCAGACAGCGACTGAATTCGACCTAGCTGAAAAGCTACCTAGTTGACTCGCCTCACGGGAGGGGGGGCATGACCGTTGTGGTTTTTTACGCGCAATAGGCTTTGCCATGCTCCTGGGACACACCCACAGGTCATGGAGAATTGATTTAATCATTATTGATTGATTGAAAGTTGAACATAAATTGATTCAGCATTCATTGGTGTTTCCAGGCGCGTCAACTGCCTAGGTCACTAGTCCCTCACGTGTCGTTTAGTGCATATTTTTCTCTTGGAAGGTGGCGGTGATCTTCCCTCGCTGGATGGTAAGAACTGCTTCCGAAATGCGTGTAGTGCATGTAATTATGTGTAAGGGGAGAGGATAGGACAAGGAAGAGGAAGGAAAGATCGCGCGCGGTCCGTGGCCCGTTTGTTAGGGTACTGTCCGGCATTCGCCTGGTGTTGATCGGAGAAACCTCGGAAAACTACCGATCAGAGCAGCCGGCCGCTAGAAATCTCCTCCAGCAGGCGGCTGAAATGGAAAATAAGAGTTGGTTGAAAAGAAAGGTTGGTAAGGCCAACCTCGTCACAAACACGCAGTGAAACATTCATGACTGAGGTGGGAACCGAAACCGCGACCTTTTGCTTCTAGAGGCGCCTACACCTCTACCAGGTCGGTCCTCGTGACCTGCGGCTCGCGACTTTCAGCCACTGCCGTCGCCCGCCCTTTCCGCCTGTGCCGCCCATCCTTGCCATCTGCACCCCCAACAACCATCACCCAACGCCACCTTCACTTCCATCAACCACAGAACCTCGACACCAGACATCTTGTCTGAGAAGCCTACATTGACATAATATTTTTATATTATCATTGGTTCATCTCCTTCCCACTCTCCATTTCTACTTCAGCAAAGCACCCTCCCATTGCCTTTTCGGAAGTCACAATCTTCAGCGTTTTATTCCGCGCAACGTTTTACTTGGACGATGGCTTGAAGGCGTACGGGTATACTGGGAGTATTAGTTGCAATATCGGCCACTAGAGTTTTCAAAGCAATGCTAACCTCAGGAAAATCAAAGTGAACTTGCTGCTGTTGGGTACTCCTTTGAGGTGTGTCCTTAGACCCTTATCAGCCATTTTGTGAGATTTTTGCGAAAAAAGAACACGAATAATTCTCATTTGCAACTATAAATTGCTTCTGTTTCGCGCCAATGATGTGTTTAGAATGTTGTCTATTGTGCTTGCTACAAGCTTTTATATTTAACTGTATTTTCTAAGGGAGTGACAAGAAAATTTTCGCGGATAATCAAGATAATCATTTGCGCAAGACCTCCATCCCCCGCTAGAGACATGAACATTCCTATTGTATTGGCCCCGATGTTGAAAATTGGACTAATAAAATTCTGGGATACTAAAGTTTCGAAGATGGTCGTTAGAAAGCCAATTTGAGAGCACTTCAGAGATTCAACTATTAGTTAAAATCAACGAGTGGTCCGAAAATGATTTACTGCCGGGATCGGGATTAAAGGTAATGAGAGTGATGAACTTTCGAGGATGAGAGTTTTAGCTGAAAATGAGTGGAAGCGTGTCTAATGAACAGATAAAAGGATTCGGAGTCGTTGAAAAAGACATCATATACAGAGAGAATAGAGGCAATAATGACCATAGGATTGGACGAAATGGTGCCAAGAGTGGAGATGGCAGTGGCAATGCTGGTGACACGCGTGATGGTGGATAGAGCAGAAATGTTCGGGTAGAGATGGCGAAGCGGAATCGACGATGGTGTGGGAGGTGGGAAAAGCAGAGGGGACAGTGGTGGTAATGGAAATGGTAGAGATGGTGGTGGTGTTGGAGTGGGGGAGGGGGGCCTTAGGAGAACGTGTCAAGAGCGCATCGATTGGACACGCTAATTGGTCACTTAGCCGCTTGATGGAAATAACATCGGCCAATCAGATTTCTCCAATTACGCTGCCCTCGTTCGTGTTTTTTAATTTGTTCATTCCGCGGGCATCGTTACACCTGTAAATTATCCCTGTATTTTAACTGCTACCTACTTGTAATTCGCGTCCTGTACTCGCTTGTTATGCACCGCTCAATTCTGCTGTTGGTGTAACTGCGTGTTCGTCTGTCGATATAAAACAAGTGTGTGTATCCTTAACTGAGAGCTTATTGCAGGCACATGTGTTTTTAAGTGCACTTGATGATATACTGCTCAAATTATTATTACCGACAAAATTCCATTTTTGTGCTGCTCGCAATGAAACTGAAAGAAATTAAGGGATTAAGATTTATTTCACAATATCACTTTTCATTTCCCTTCTAAATAAATCTACATGGTTGCATTATTAAGATAGTCAAATAACATTTTAATCTCTATAGTTTTTGTTAACAGAAATAATGAAAATTTTGCAATATTCCTGCTCTGGTAGTTCTCCCGCATTATTAACACAAACAGTTCCACCTTTTATTTGTGACATTCAAGAGTAAATTTATTTGGCGTATATTGTTACATATAGTATTTTTTGATGTCTTTTCGACTAAACCTTATAGCCATCTTCAGACCTGTTTTTTTAATTGTACATTTTAACAATTTTAGTACATAATTTTTAATACATTTTACAATAAAAATCTGTTGACAGAAGCTTACCTTATAAAATACAGTTGGAATCTTACTATACTAGCAAACATACATTATATACATTATTAATATTGTAAACGTGCATACTTCCGCTCGCTATTCCTTCATTTCTGTTTACCGTCTCCTTGAATACTGGAAACGGTTACAATATGATGTTTGTGTTAATAATAATTGATAGTCATTCATTGAAGAGAAATGAAGCTAAGTTTATGAAGAAACATTAGTTCTCCCGCATTAGTTACGTGGTTCGGGAACACACGAGACGAATGATATATAAAATAATCTGTTAAGTTATCGTTTCCATGTTGTCGCGCCAGGAAGTATTATTCTGAAGGACAACATGGATAAGAGCCAAACTTTATTGCCTTT
This sequence comes from Teleogryllus oceanicus, assembly GCA_964035755.1. Lineage (NCBI taxonomy): Eukaryota > Metazoa > Arthropoda > Insecta > Orthoptera > Gryllidae > Teleogryllus > Teleogryllus oceanicus. The sequence goes on along the minus strand of CAXIVR010000002.1, from coordinate 240,444,989 downwards.
TGATCCTTGAAAATAGATTTTATTACATGGGAGTTTTTTTCCTTTTTTTTCTCCCTTTCAAAATTCAAAATTTAAGTAATATATGACTTAGTGTAGGCATCACAGAATTTTGAAAATGTGCACACAATTCACTTTTCCCCATAGCACGTCATACGCAGTTTTTAACTGTTTTTTGACGTAAAATAAATAAATAAAGTTTTATACAATACAATGAAATTTACCATACACTACACTATTGCTATAAATGCTCTGATATATTTATGAAATATATCTATATCATGAAGGTAATTAAAGTCAAGTTAGATACCAGAAAAAGGAATGAAGAGAAGTATTATATGCTTTTACCAATTGGTTGTATCTAAACTAGCGAAGGGTCAATAGTTGGCATTGACTCATAAAAAGTGATAACCAGACCTCTCCGTTATTGTGCGGCACATGATTCGCAGTGCTGAAATGTAATTATTTTTGCTCGATTGAGATGTTACGTATTTATCCGACCTTATCTTCTTTCATATACTGTCTACAATGCTCTCGTAAGAATGTTTAAAGCTTTTATTGGGTATTGGGCACTTAATGATTCTCCTTGAACGGTGCTGTAAGTCATTGAGAAAGAACAGGGTCATTCTCCTTTAACAGAGTAATTTTTTCATAACGTCATTGCGTTTTATCCCTATTGGCCACGAGTAAAACTTAAAAAACAATTTTCCAAGACTTTCTCTGAAATTCAATATTTGAATCGTAAATATCCTATAATTATTCCTTTTAACAGAATAAGGAAACAAATATCGTTTTCATGAACGGAAGGAAATTAAATTATTTTTAACAATAAATATTCATAATGTGGTGATTATAGAAATGGAAAAAATCGAATATTAGGAAAAAACCGCAGTGAATTTAAGAATTGAAATAAAAGAAGCCTCAAAAAATAATTAAATGCCCTAAGAAACGAATATAATAACGAACGAATAACGAAAGTGAGTGAATAGGTTCTTACAAACAATTGTTCAAAATTAGCCAAAGATGGGTAATCTTAGAAAAACGCGGCGGGGATGGTGTAGCGGTTAGCGTATCGGACTGCTATACCCAAGTTTGCTGGTTCAAACCCTGGATGGTTCAAGCCGTGGATTACGCCACGTACTCCTTCCTTCGGAGGGGAAGTAAAGCCGGCTGTCCCATGTTAGTACATTTACTGCATGTAAAAGATCCTCAAGCCTAAATGATGCCTCTGAGCTAAATTCAAATCGCCTGTTTCATCGCCCAAGTAATACCTTCTTTTTCCCCTAGTAGGTGAAAGGAGCGTAACGAAATTTGCGTGATCAGACGGAAGAGCAGGCCTCATGGCTTGAGTCTCGCCACGTAAAATAAGGCAAATTCAATTCAATTCCATCTTTGTCTCTGTCTTTCTCTGTGACCCCCTGTCTCTAATGAGGCCAAATCAGGTCCGGCGTGACATATACCTATTAGCAGCACTGTCGGAGAATGTGGTTTCTCTCGGAGATTATGGAGGTTCGATCATTTGAGGTTGCGAGATACGCACATCGCCTGGCTTTAAGAATGGAAGTGTGGACAGGATAGAGAGGAAAGAATTCCGCCTGGCTCTTTGCCCGTTGTTTACTGTACTGATCTGGCATTATCCTGAAATTAATCGGAGGAAACTACGAAAAGGGCCAGTTAGTGCCGCCGGCCTATAAAACTGTCATCCAGGTAGCGGCATCGTCCTGCCCAGCTTTTTAGCGAGTGTCATAAATTGGACACTGCCGAGTCTCGAAGCTAGGAGCTTCCGGCACACGGAGTTGCGGATACATGATTACTTTTAGTCGGTTCACAAACAAAGTGACACAGCTAAAATAGTGATGCTTCAGAATGGCATAGACGTTCTCGCACTTGTTAGTTTTCTAATCTCTTGAGAGTGGGCTAGCTTTTCGATATTACCCCACCCTCTTCCCAGCTACAACGGATCGACGCGTGGAATACATTTTTTTAGATTTTCCTAATTTTTCGGTCCCCTAAGAGTAGAATTGAAATAAGAATTTAACAAGGTTGCAAAAATAAAAGAAGGTCATATGTGGAAATTTTAAATAAAAAAAAATCGGAGCTGCTCTCGAGAAAATGTCATTTGACTGTTTTTGAAAATCGCAATTTTAAGATTACTTTCCAAGATAATTTCTCAGTTTTTGAGGAACTTCATCAGAAATTATTTGAAATGTGCTCGCAAATGCAAAGTATAAAATAGTCCGTTAAACGACGTGTGAGACGCATAACCATTACATTTGTATAAATTTTGAAAAATAATAAAACATCAAAATAGGTTTATATCATGTAATTCAAAGCAATAAGTTCTATCAGTACAAAGAGGTCAAACAAAAAATAAGGAGTCATTTTTGAGAAAATTTTGTTTTTAAAATTTCTAGTATTTTACGCAAAACTACGCAAAAACTACTCATATTTTCATGATCTCGTTCAACATCATAAATAACCTCATTTAAAGATCTACATTAAAAGAACAGATTTTATTGAGTAGAAAAATCTCATTAAAATTTGATTCTGTAAAATCTCAATATTCAAAATTATAATTATAAAAAAATCGGTAATAAATATAAAGTTTTGCAATTTGCAAAGTTCAGTGAGCTTAAAGAAAATCGAACTTTCGCAATTTTTATACTCATACTTAGATTTATCCAAGACACTAGTGGTGCTAAAACAGGACATATTTTTTTCCTCGTATTTTCACGCAAAATTACGCGAAAATTTCGAAAATTTGTACATGAACTTATTTTAAAATATATCTTGAAGAAACAGATTTCGTTAAGGAAAAAAACATCTTTAATATTTTAGTTTAATTTGAACTTTTGCAATTTACGAAAAATCACGAGTTTCAACGAACGTATTATCTAAACCATTTTCTTAAATGTCCCTCATACTATCCAGCAACAAAATTTAATAAGAAAAGCAGCCATTTTTTTTAAAAATTAGAAAATATCAGAGGGGTTTCATGTAAAATACCCCAAAAAATTGCAGAATTGGTTTCAAATTCAAGGCGGCGCGGCATCAGCCTGATGAAGTGGAGAATATCAATTTGGAGAATATCGGATAAACGGTTTAGCCGCTAGCATTGTTCACGGACGGACGGACGAACGGACGGATGTTGGCCTTCATTTGATTTTTTGGTATCAAGGATCCACAAAACATGGATTCTGGCTACACTTTGTGCTAGAGGATTTTTTTCTAAATTTAGCAGCTTAAAAGTGGATAACCACTTCTCGATACCAAGGCCTTATAATTAAAGTTTTTCTGAAAAAAAAATCGCCGTTTTTTCGCGCAGCATTACATAACTTACTCTATTCCGTAGGGACCTAATAAAATAATAATTTTAAAATTTCGACCGAATTTTGAGAGAAAATTGAAAATGTTGAGGGTTCATTTAAATTACCCCCAAAAATCAAAATATCCGTTTCAAATTCAAGGGGCCGTTAAATCAAGCAGGTCGGCTAAGGAATAACAATTTTGTTGAAAATCATGTTAACACTTAAGCTGGTAGCGATGTTCACAGAGAGACGAACAGACCGACAGGCGTTTTGTTGTTAACCAATATTAGGGTAGCAAGGACCCACAAAACGTGAGTTCTGACTACGCAACATGTACAAATTAAGAAACATAATTACCCACTTTTTCGATAACAGGGATCTACAATACGAATTTGTCTGCAAGAAAATTCGCCGTTTTCTGTTATAGCTTTATCTTTTTCATACAGGTCGTTCACCATGCAGGTGAATTCTGGTCAGGAATGCATGTGGGAGGCATGTGGATTACGCAATTGGGCGGGACTGACTCCACGAAACCAAGAGTATGTTCAGTGTATTTGCACTTTGAGACTAAATCAAACGAAGTAACACTACATTTGAAATGTGATTGTAAATCAATAAACTATTTTATTGGGATTTTGCATGTGGCAGCTTGGACATTAAACAATATAAGTTATTCCTAATATTATTACATCCTTTTACTAACAGAAAAGTAATTTCTCGGTTATATTTGTAAATGCAAATTTTCTCTCTCTAAAATTTTGCGAAGTAAAAGAAACATCTAAAAATGATTTCTCAAAACTTCGTTTTTTGAACATACTCTTATCTGTATGTGTGTGTGTGGAATTGAATGCACGATAATGTGATACACCGTACTAAAACGATATGTTCCGACGTGTGATCCAACTAGCAGAAACGGGTAACATTATACTATTGAGCCAGTTCTGTTTTGCATCCCAACGTCGTAGCTGCTGCCATCTCCGCAACGTCGACCGAAGCGTCACTGCAATTCCCATCTGCACAGGGCAGCGAGTAATACGCAGGGGCCATCGACTGTCTTAACTCGGTATCGAGGGCGATCCCCTCCGCGTCCCATTGGCCGCCCTTTCCACCCCCACCCCCCACGTCGCCCCTCTCGACGCCCTTCACCGCGCGACCACCGCCGCCGCCGCCGCCGCAGCGCTCCGCTCTGCCAATGCATTAAGTCATTGTTTGCACGTTGTAAACCATCCTCAATTAGGGACGGAAAAAACATTGCCGTTTGGAGTTTTTCCAAGTCATTTTCATTTGTGAATGCGTGCGGTCGCGGCTGCGAGCGGGCGGGGCGGGACGGGATGCGAAGCGGAAAGAGGGGGCGTGGCCGCGAGGGGAAGGGCGTGGGATTGAGGGTGGGGGTGGGTTGTGGAAGGGCGTGGGGAGAAATGGGATGGGCCGGATGCATTCAGCGCCACCCGTGGACTTACTTTTTTATGGAATTAAAGGCAGTTAAATTTGGGTTGAGTGCCGAATAAATTGTCGGCGGCAGCGCGCCGCGGCGTGAGCTGCCCGTGCGAGTGCGCGGGCGAGTGGGCGAGTGGGCGGGTGGGCGAGCAGGTGAGCGAGCGAGTGGGCAACCGGGTGAGCGAGAGCGGGCGAGTGAGCGAGTGGGCGAGTGGGCGAGCGGGGGGGAGCGAGGGGCAACCGGGTGAGCGAGAGTGGGCGAGTGAGCGAGCGGGCGAGTGAGCGAGCGAGCGGGCGAGCGAGGTGGGCGAGTGGACGAGCGGGCGAGTGAGCGAGCGGGCGAGTGAGCGAGCGGGCGAGTGGGCGAAAGGGCGAGTGGGCGAGCGGGCGAGTGAGCGAATGGGCGAGTGGGGGAGTGGGCGGGTGGGCGTGAGAGCGAGCGAGCGGGCGAGCGAGAGTGGGCGAGTGGACGAGCGGGCGAGTGAGCGAGCGGGCGAGTGAGCGAGCGGGCGAGTGGGCGAGGAGCGGGCGAGGCGAGGGCGAATGGGCGAGTGGGCGTGAGGGCGAGCAGGTGGGCGAGCGAGTGGGCAACCGGGTGAGCGAGAGTGGGCGAGTGAGCGAGCGGGCGAGTGAGCGAGCGGGCGAGTGAGCGAGCGAGCGAGTGGGGGAGCGCGCGAACGGGCGAGTGGACGAGCGGGCGAGTGGCGAGCGGGGAGTGGGAGCGGGCGATGGCGAAGGGGAGGGCGAGGGGGAGGGGGAGGGGGAGGGGCGAGGGGAGAGGGGAGGGAGAGGCGAGAGGGAGAGGGAGAGAGGGCGAGAGGGCGTCCGAATGAAGGACGAGAGGGCTGCGTGGGATGGGGTGGTGGGCGACGATGGGGCGAACGAGTGACGTAGAATGGGAGCGGAAAGAAGCCCATACAAGGTGGGATCCTCCTCGGGCAGAAAGGAGCTAGTTGACAAAGAAGACGTATAGAGCGCAAAGGAAGAAATAAACGAAAGATCGTGCTAAAAATATCAAAATAGCGGATGATAGTTGCAAATGATAAGGACAATTACAAATAATGTAAAAAAATAACCAGTTACTATAAAAAGAAGCGAATTAAGCAGAAGTTTGCGGTATACATAATGTAACACAAAAATGATGAAGGAAAATCAGTAACATTGTTTGAATTCGTCAATTGCAGGGAACAGGTAAGAAAGGTCAGACCAAAAATGTTCAAAATAAAAATATTTTCCGGGCTTGTGAAGTGAAATTTGCGTGAAGAAGGAAAAATGGTTGCACGTTTAAAAATGATCGATGATATTCGGTACACATAACAGATAATGCGAGTGGGAAATGTGGAAGAATAAAAGTAGAGGTAAAATGGTTGGGGGACGAACGTTCGCGGGAAGAAGATGAGCAACGGTTTTGGTTAAAGAGAGGAAGGAAACAAGAAGACAATCGAGGCGAGAGAGCGTGAGGTGACGAAACGAGGAGATGCAATCAGGCGAGTGGGAAATTAGGATCGAACTCGCGAGCAATTGAAGCGGTTCGCAGTGCGGTTTGACGATGCCAGCAAGAAAGTAGAGCGATTGGGAGTGAGGAGTGCGAAAACAACGGTACCAGGACCGGGAGCGGTAGCTCAGTGCATCAACTGATGTCACTGCAGCGCCTCTAACCCGGAGGTCCTAGGTTCCCACTCCCCACGGCGGCAGGATTTTCGACACTAGCTTTCCAGCAAGGTCAAATTCAGGCGCTGTATGGAGGAGAATTCTAGCGACCGGCTGCTCTCATCGGTAGTTTTCCGGGGTTTCTCCGATCAACACCAGGCGAATGCCGGAGCAGTACCCTACCAAACGCGCCACGGACCGCGCGCAATCTGTCCTTCCTTTTCCTTGTCCTATCCTCTCCCCTTACACACACACTTACACTACCATGCACTACACTTCACATATTCCGGGAGACCGGTCGGGAGCTTAGAGCTTGTCCCGGCTGGGGCGGTGCCCCGCTGGTGGGAGAGTCCTGGTTAGGGGGAAACCCCACTAGCCGACGGTAGGCCGGCGCCGGATCTCGCCATCCAGCGGGGAAAGATCACCACCATGTCCCGCGAAGAAAATGCACTACACTAACGGGACTAATGACCAAAGCAGTTGACGTGCCCGGAAATACGAATCAATCAATTAACAGTGGCAGGAGTCGCGGGAAGAAAGTGTGAAAGTTGCGAAACAATTGGCGACGAGGTCAGTGAAAGATGAGCAGAAGGACGAAGTGGGGAACTCGGAGCGAGAAGACGAGTGTGAGGAAACGGTAGCAAAAAGTCAAAGAAGCAATCAACAGTGCAGGGCAAATAGGAGAGAAAACGTAGATGAAGAGAGTGTAAAATAATTAATGACGTACCAGATGAAGTGAGTGAAGAGAGGGCGAATAGTTAAACAATCGGAAAACGAGGACGTGAGACGTAGAGATTGCCTGCTTCGAAAATAACATAAAAACGAGGCGAGTCAGAAACGAATGTAGGCAAGCTGGATGCCATCAGCGGACAAGGGCAGTTACAGAACATATCGAAGGGTGCATTAAAGATTAGGGAAGACAATTAAAAAATAAAATTTATATATGATAATAGCTTTTTAATGTATCAATTACTTTCAATTTGTCTTTTTAAATTGTAAACAATTTCAAAATTAAATATTTAAACGATATTTTTACCCATCGTTTTCTGCCCTTTATGAGTAGAAATAGTTTAAATTCAAACTCAAAGACAACATATATAATAACATACTTTAATATTGCCCCTAATATCACTTAAATTAATAGATATGCGTTTGAAACATACTTATAATTGGAAAGCAGGTTAACAGGGCTTGGTCAGAAAAATTTTTCACTAGTTTTTCAAAATTTTTCTGACCAAGCCCTGTTAACCTGCTTTCAAATAATAATTTATGGTCGTAAAGTACTCTTCATAATACTTGTAATTGTTAAAACAAGTTTCATCACAGAAATGTTGATGCCGCCCCGTGCCCCGGCCAGAGCACTTCGTGGTTGCGAGCGGGCGGAAGCTCGAATCGAGCCGGAAACCAGTGCGCGGTGAGCGAGGATCTGGTCTCCGGAGAGCGGGCGGTGAGCTGCGGGCGCCGTGCAATTGCGCGGGCGGTGCGGTGCGGTGGGGGGAGTGGGCGATCGGACGGGCAGCGGCGCGCGAGAGTTTGAGGCTGTCCAGCCAGGTGACGCAGCCGCTCAAACTCCCTTTGTGGGGCGTGTGCAGCGCGCGTTCGCCGCCCCAACCACCGCACTCGCCCCCCTCCCCTCACCCCCTCGCAGTGGGCCCAAACCAGAGGTACGGCATCGGAAACTCGGTGTTTGAAGACATCGGGGTTCCATTGATTCATTCGTTTTTCCGGGCGCGTCAACTTCGAAATTTATTATTCCCGTAAGTGTAGCGCATGTTTTATCGCGGGGGAAAGCGGTCATCTCCTTCTTCTGTTGGATGGCGAGATCCGGCGCCGACCTTCACGTCGGCTATCGTTGTTTTCCCCAACCAGGTATCTCCCATCATCGAGGCACCGCCCCAGCCGGGACAATCTCTAGGCTCCCGATTGCTCTCTCCGCATGTTTGGTACTGTAGTGCATGTGAGTGTAAGTGTGTGAAAGTATGGGGTCCGGATAGGATAAACAAATTTTGAAAAAATCGTCTTCTTGAAATATGAGCACCCTTCGCCAATAGGAATCCACAATCTTCAGCTACAACGCATTTCTTTTCGATTGTTCTTAACGAAAGGTGGGCTGTTAATACGGATGCCGGATTTAGAAGTTCCTTTTCGTTGCTCCGGATGAGTTAAATAATATATAAGTACAATAATAAGAAAACAAATTATATTGGTCTGCGATGTTCTTCTAGTCAATAGCGATTACCGCTGTAGATACAACAAACGCTGTAACAACTAACAAATGTGTAATAGAGGAAAAAGCCACCGGGTAGTAAAAAGAGGTATAATTAAGGCAAACATTTTATAATTTTGTTCATATGCGTCAAGTTATTTTACAAATCGCGAGATTCACTTGGGAAAACACATATTTCTTATCCAAGGGTAAGGTTTTCTTACCTTTTGGAATGAATGATAAAAGAAGTAAAATTCATGTGTTACGACTTAATTTTACTTTTTCTCTACTGCTTACGCAGTGGAGAGAAAGTATTGTAATGCTGCGAAAAATAGCAAATTTTCATCAAAAAACTTTCATTGTCGAGTCCTGGAAATGGAAAAGTAGATAAATCTTATCCCTACATAGAGTAAGTTACATCCTCTAACTCGTTGTGTAATATGAATCCGTGTTTTGTGTGACATTGTTTTCGAAAAATCGATGAATGGCAAAATGTCTGTCCGTCTGTGAACAATGCTAGCGGGTAAACCGTAAGTACGATATTCCCCAACCGATCTGCCTGATGTTTTGGTTGATTGATTGATTTTTTCGTGTTTCCGGGCGCGTCAACTGCTTTGGTCATTAGTCCGGTTAGTGTAGTGCATGTTTTTTCTCGGGAGATAGCGGTGATCGGGAAGGCGAGATCCGGCGCCGACCTTCCGTCGGCTAGTGGAGTTTCCCCTTACCAGGACTCTCCCATCAGCGGGGCACCGCCCCAGCCGGAACAAGCTCTAAGCTCCCGACCGGTCTCCCGGAATATGTGGTAGTGTAGTGCATGTTAATGAAAATGTGTGTGTAAGAGGAGAGGATAGGACAAGGAAGAGGAAGGCCAGATCGCGCGCGGTCCGTGGCCCCTTTGGTAGGGTACTGCTCCGACATTCGCCTGGTGTTGATCGGAGAAACCACGGAAAACTACCGATCAGAGCAACCGGCTGCTAGAATTCTCCTCCAGACAGCGACTGAATTCGACCTAACTGGAAAGCTAGTGTCGAAAAGCCTGCCGCCGTCAGGTCTCGAACCTAGGACCTCCCGGTGAGAGGCGCCGCAGTGACATCAGTTGATGCACTGAGCTATCGCTCCCGGTGATGTTTTGGTTGTTAGCTGTATCAAAAATGCTAATTTGCTAAATGAGTATGCCATACCAATCCCGCTGCAATTGTTACTTTGACACGCACTGCCAACAAAAAGCTGTAGTGATGGCCGCTGCTGATTAACGTTATTATAAACTAATAATTTTATTTACGGCTAAAATACACAGCGTGCAACGTTAGTGCATTTATGTAGAACGTAAATACACTGAATTCAATGGCTGAAAGCTGCTTTTACATTTGAATTAAAAAAAATTCATTTCGTGCTTCGTTTGATTAAGAATTTTTCAAATGGCAGCTGAAGAGCAGAAATTGTCCTAATATAATGTTATACAACCATTAACAATATTGCGAGAAAGTATATGCTGTTGCTTTACATGAACAATACATTACAAGTTTTATATGAAATTAAATTTCCTTGTAAGAGACATCTGGAACGTAGACTTGTTTCTTATAAGAGGGAAGTTTTATAAGTAGGGATAAGTTCATATCGTCAAGTGTTACAGTTTTACTTTTGTCAACTGGAATGATATCATTTTGCTTTTTCCGCTACAGTTTTTTGCATTACATTTCTTTTCAGAGCCATAAATATTACAATTCTGAAAAAATATATCTAAATTGAGACATCTCTTTCCATGCAAATGGAATACTGTTCTCCAGAGCATCTACCCAACGATCCTAAAAACAAACAACACAAAGTAGACAATGCGTAAGAAAATGAGCCCCATCCCTTGCCGCACAGCTCAATGGTTCCCTCCTACTAAAAGATGAGGAAAATGCCACAAATTAGCTCGATGGAGGCAGCACGACCTAGAACATTCCAATTCACGAAGAAAGGGTGTCGCAACAGAATCGCTCATTTCACAAATGAGCTTTTTTGTTATTTTAGGTTGCATCAACATTTAGGTCATTAGCGACCAGTATTGGAGTTAACGTTATGGTAACTATGAAGATGAAGCGATATGGTGATAAGGGGTGAAAGGACGAACGCAAATATAACCATGCCCGAGGCGGGATTCGAACCCGCTTCAGTTCGAGTTCGCTACGACACTTCTGCCTTAGCGATCTCGGCCACCGAACCGGCGTGGGTTATTTTAGGAATATTTACGAGGGCGGGAATCCCTTCTTATGCATCCTTGCGAAGGGCATTTGAGACTAAAATCAAAATATCAACCGGTTCACAACGTAGGAAAATGTGTCTTCTCGAATGTTGCAACTCAACGAATCAAACAGTTTTTAAATCATATTTTGACTACAAACTGAATTATAATGGGTTACATCGAGGAAGAAAATGCTCATAATTTATAAAATGCGATCCGAGACAGAGCATTTCATGTCTCATATATACGGTTTCTGTTATAACCATGTTCTACTGTCGTAGAATCTTTTGCGTATAAACAATTTTAGTTCGTTGAAATTTATTGTATTATATTTATTTGTGCATTTCTTTAAATTGAAAATGTATTTCCATCTACTTCATTTTGTCATACAACTCTAAATATTGTCACTGAGCACTGTTTCGTGTCAGCGAGCAACATATCCCAATTGCAGAATAGTGATGATTTTATTTATGAATGGGAAATAATACTGCAAATACTATTTGAACACCTCTCTCGAGGGTTGAAAGTAAACAGAGACTGGAATCAATGAAGACAAAAGACGAAATCTCCTCTTGGAACTCCTCCTGAAAGTGGAAAAACAAAAATGCACTGTACTTTTCGTGTAGTTTAGGCCCACTGCCCACAGTATCTACAAGCGCTGCAGTTGCGTTTTTCCGAGTGGAACAGACTCGAAGCTCTTTCGCCGGGAACGAGGAGAGAGAGAGAGAGGGAGAGGAGGGAGAGAGAGGGAGAGAGAGGGAGAGAGAGGGAGAGACAGGGAGAGAGGCCGCGTTAGTGTTTGAGTACACGCCTGACTCCCCGCTGCAGACTATCAAAGTCTCGTAAACACATGATGTTGAGGACAGGCTTTTACATTCGAGATATTTCCCTCTTTTCCTGTCTCGTTTCGTCCCTCAGCCTTTATTTTCCTTTTTAAGAAGGAATTTTCTACGCCATTCTTCTTCCCCCAAATTTGTGAGGACTTAATTCCACCAACTTCTGTAATAAATTTTGCGAAACACTAGTTAGATTAAAAAAGATGTATTATGCGAGTAAAATTATGCAATTTCTTGAAAGTAATAATAATGATAATAATAATAATAATAATAATAATAATAATAATAATAATTTTCTCCCAATTCGATCATCAGTCTGTATTTATATTATTAAGTACTGTTATGTTGTTAATGCGACGTTAACTTAGGTTTATTTTACAAAATCGAAGTCAATTAAAATAAATTAATTTATTTCTCTTAAATTATCTCTCAACTTCCAAGAAAATTTATTTAAATTCATAATGTTTCTTACGGTATTAAATTGATTTTAAGTCTAAATGAAAACTATAATAATAGTAATAATAATAATAATAATAATAATAATAATAATAATAATAATAATAATAATAATAATAATAATAATACCAGGCATTTACAACTGCAATTACCAAGAATTTACAACTGAAGATGTCAGTGAAGTAATCAAGAACCTATTGAATTGGAAAGCTCCAGGACCAGAAAAAATTCATACTTTTTGGTATAAAATATTATAGTGCACTCACCAAAGGCTGGCTGAATTGATTAATGATGTTATACAACAACCAGATGAGATGCCAGAATTTCTTACCCAGGGAATTACATATCTGATTTCCAAAGACCCACAAAAACAAGAAGATCCAACAAAATACCACCCTATTTCTTGCTTGCCAACGATGTATAAAACCATTACAACGTGCCTTTCACAACGGATATACACCCACTGTAGAGACAACGATATTATTGCAGTCCAACAGAAAGGCTGTAGCAAAGGCTCTATGGGTTGCAAAGAACAATTAATTATAGATTCAGTAGTGTGTGGTCAAGCATATGCAAATCATCGCAACTTGTTCATGGCGTATATTGATTACAAAAAAGCCTTTGATTCTGTACCACATACTTGGCTGATAGAAATACTTAAGATCTATGAGGTTGATACAAAAGTTGTCTTCTTCTTGGGACATGTTATGTCGAACTGGCGAACAAAAATTATCTTAAGTACTCCTGTTGACAACATCCAAACTGATACAATCAATGTGCGAAGAGGTATTTTTCAGGGAGACTCACTAAGTCCCCTCTGGTTTGTCATCTGTATGAATCCGCTATCTAATCTCTTGAATTCCACTAAATGTGGATTTGGAATTAAACTGGGAGCAAGAATGATGTATCGCATAAATAACCTTTTATATATGGATGATTTGAAGATATATGCTTCGATAGAATCTCAACTTGAACAACAATTGAGTATTGTGGTATCATTTTCAAAAAGTATTAAAATGGAGTTTGGCCTGGAAAAATGTCGAACATTGAATATTGTATAAGGAAAGCTCCAAGAGGTAGCCTTTGAACTTGAAAATAAACAGTTGATACAAGCGATGTCTGCTGAGGAATCGTACAGATACCTGGGAGTGAGACAGGCAAGGCACATTGACCAAGGTAAAATGAAAGATGAACTTGCAGAGGAATTCTTCCGAAGAACCCGAAAGCTCCTGAAAACAAAGTTGAATGGAAGAAATTTTATAAAAGCTATAAACACCTATGCTGTGCCAGTCTTAAACTACTCATTTGGCATTATTAAGTGGAGCAAAACTGACATTGAGAACTTACAACGTAAAATGAGTTTTAATGACGAAAGCACGCATGCACCATCGAAAATCTACAGTCGAACGTATAACACTTCCGAGAAATATGGGTGGAAGAGGACTCACAGACATTGGAAACCAACTTTGTCGGCAAGTAAAGAGCATGAGAATGTATTTCCACTCTGCGGCAAATACATCAAAACTGCATAAAGTAATTTGTGAAGCAGGTGTCTATACTTCGATAGAGCTGTCGAGACAGGATGTTGCGGACTTCTCATGCAATGACGGCCAAAAGAGAGATTTATGGATGGCCAAAGCTCTTCATGGAAGACATCCACATGAGATGAGCCAAAAACATGTCGATTTGAAAGCATCGAACTACTGGCTTATATCAGGACAGATCTTTCCAGAAACTGAAGGGTTTATGTTGGCTATTCAGGATCAAGTTATTCCAACGCGTAACTATGTGAAGCGAATTGTTAGAGATAGCAATGTGCAGAATGAGTTATGTCGTTATGGTTGTCCAACAGTGGAATCAATTCAACATGTTACCTCGGGTTGTACACATTTGGTAGGCACCGAGTATAAACAGTGACATGATTGGGTGGCCAAAGTTTTACATCAAGCGATGGCTCAGAAATGTCGTCTTCTGACCGGTACCTTCCGGCTCTGGTTCCGGCCTTCCGGTTCTGACCGGAAGGTACCGTACTTTAAGTACCAGCGTGTTCTGGAGAACGAAGAGTGGCGCTTGTATTGGGATAGAACTATCTTAACAGACCAGACAGTGATTCACAACAGACCGGATTTGGTTGTGATTAACAAGTGTGAGAAACATGCCATGCTTATTGATGTTTTTGTCCCAAATACTGGCAACATTCGAAGCAAATATACTGAAAAAATCAGTAAATATGCAAATCTTGTTGAGCCCGTTGAGAAACAGTGGAATATGAAAAGAGTCGACATTATCCCGAGAATTATTTCAAGCACCGGAGTCATCCCTAGGAGTCTGATTTGAGGCCTTAAGCAACGGATTGAATGAAGACCTGTACACACTCATGCAGAATGCAGTTGTTATTTCAACAACAAGGATAGTGCGGAAATTCATGGGAAACGATGTATTATAAATTCTTTTTAAAAAATAGATGTATTGTGCTTTGATTTTGTATATCTGTGCAATTCATTCAAATGTGCCAATAAGATGAGAAAATAATAATAATAATAATAATAATAATAATAATAATAATAATAATAATGATAATGATGATGATGATGATGTGGGATTATTTACATTAATCCTTAGTAAAATTCTTAGAATGAATTTTTGATAAATGTCCCAGTAATGTAGCATATTTAACTAGTAATGTTAGAAAATCCTACTCCCTTTCACGGTTGTTATCTATAGGGACCTCTGAGAATCTGAATATAATAACTAATATTTTGGAGGACAACAACCCCATGAATTTTATTCAAAAAATTATTTCTACACAATTAGCTATTCTAAACAATGTCAATAATACAGGCATAATAATGTGTTCTAATTCACAAAAGTCTAGTATAAATAGTGGCCTGGAACAGCGAAAGAGCTGAAACACACACACATACATACATACACACAAAATGTTTTTTTTAAAGGAGCACGTCTTCTACTCAAGAATAACAAATATGTACTCTTGTATAACATTGCAATAAATTAATTATTTTAACAAACACATTTTTCAAGAATTCTGCAATAACAAGTTTATGTTGTATATTTTGTCTTCTCCGTCTTGAGTGTTCTATTTTTTAACATAGGTCAGCCCACGAGGAAAATCAGAAAGTTTGAATTCACCTGAGTATTGTAAAAGATACATGTCTTCGTTGCAGTTCTATCGAACTACGCACGCTATCGAATACAAAACTCTCACAACTTTAACTTGAACCAATCCATTTTACTTCACCAAGAATATAGAAAATATACCGATTCTATTCTTACTTCGAATCCAAAGTGTACGACAATGTATTAATGGAAGTCAAAAAGAGTTAATCTAGCGCCAACACATGTAACTAATTGAACATAGATTTCAAAATGATTCAATTCGTTTGGATTATTCTGTAACTTAAAAAGTAACAAACAATTTTTTCATCGAAATAAGAAGATGGTGGTGAATTTTTCCCCCAAATTTTTAAAAATTAATTAATTTTTAATTCAGAATTCAGAAAAGAATCAAACTCGTTTAATTAAAACACCATAACACGCACGTGGCCAAGATATTTCCACTCGGCCATGAAACATGAACAAAAATGTACATCACAATTCGTACTACATCAACTACATATAAACAATGAATGAATATAACTAAATTGGTGAAGTATACGTTAAACTGGCTGATAATGGAACAACATAAAAATTTAACATCAATAAATTTAATGTTTAACATGCAAAATATTTGATCTTAGTATTAAAAATGTAAATGTCAGTTGTGTTTACCTGTTCTAAAACATACGCTAGCAAAACTGTGACAGAAGTGACTTTCCTTTTAGTTTCCAATGTTTATACATTTTGTATTCTCTCCCATACCGGTCTTAATTTTTTGCTGGAAAGTAATGTTGTAATCGCTTTGTCAGATTCTTCTAATATTTTATTGGGAATATGTTAATTAGTCTTCCAATTGTCACATTTGTTTATTCTGTAAGGCACTCTGGTGATCATGGGTACACAATCTATGACCCTCTAAAATAGGCCTTTTTCAGAAACAATACATCATCAAATGTATGCCTCGATTAGTGAGTAAGTGCTTAAATTTCTTTAATATTAATAAATATTAATTATAATAAATATTAATTAATAAATTTAAATTATTCTTAAATGGAAACTAAACACTATTGAACGTAACATGTGGATAAAGATGTATAATTGCACTTGTGGTAAATAAGAAAACTGGATCCTATCGTCGCTCGGTTTCTTGAACATACCATTCGTGCAATTACACCCTTCTTTATCTCCACTCATTTTCTTAATTGCTATAATTGATTGAGGAATTTATTAACGGCAATTAAATTCCATTAAATTTCAATAATATAATTGAGTTCAACATGTAGCGATTATCAAATATTTTTTGTTGCATTTATAGGCTGAATCATTGATTGTGCCGCTTCCAGAATGCACACTCATAACATCGCGATGTATAACAGGGTACTTATGCCTCCGGAATAGCAGCTATTTGGCCCGTGAACGTGCAAGGGTAGCGAATGGACGAGAGTATAAAGTGAACTGGCACAGCAATGGAAATGAAACTTAAGAATTAACCATTAAGATGTTGTGGACGTATCCAATGGTGCAGCTATGCCGACGGAGAACGATAATCTGGAAATAAAGACTCGGGAGGGTGGGTAATGTGAATTTAAAATGACGCACGCGGTCGCGAAAACTTGGATTGCTTGCATTTCTGTTCTCCCTTCTTGGAAGCGCTGGCAATGCTTCTGTCGAAAATTCCTCGAAACTCGATAGGCCGCAAATCTCTTGAATATTAGGAAACATTTTTACTGGAATAGTGACATTTATTGTCGACAGATTTTAAAACCCGGTTCCTCTGTTTTGAAACGAAAATAATTCATAGGAATGAATTTCTCGAAAAGTTAGACGGCTAGTTCAAAGAAAATGAGAGATCAAACACGTATTTAGTATAGTTTAACAAGAGTATCTGTATTCTGTTGAATTTGGATTGATCCGTATTGCATTTCACCGACCAATAAAAGTAGGTGAAACAAATATCGTATACAGTTCCGTGAAGGCTAATTACATTAATTGAAACAGAAATTAAGAGATTAAGACTTATTTCAAATCAGTATTCTCCAGAAATTTGTCAAATTTCCTTTGTTTTGATTTAATTATACTTATTAGAAGAAATTGAAATTGCACTACAATCAGTACGTAATTATTTAATGTTCAAAAATGGAAGTATTTTGGTGAACAAGGTCAAAATATGGCCTTTAATGGAAAGTAAAAAAATTAATTGGAATTTTTTTTCCTTAAACAACAGTACAAAGAATACGAATTTAAATAGATACAATTCCGAAACGTCGGATATATTATTCGTGTCGGAGTTGAACATATAAAGTAGTGATATTAGTGAGAGAAACGTGTTAGAATATCTGCAACAAGCTTGTATAAAAATAAGATTGAAATTTTATTTAATGAATTCGAATCCTTTTTTGAAGGGACACTTGATCATGTTGGAGAATCTGAAATACCAGCGTATGAACAGAAGCGCATTTCTGAAATGTTTAGAATAGGATGATATTGTATTTTTTTCAGCAATCAAGCAAATTTGAGAAAATACCATTTCATAAAATAAAATACTTTTCATTGATGCTGAGTATGTGAAGATCTTAATACTGCAGTAAACATATCAGTATAATGAAGTGAAAAAAGATATTATTGATATAATGAAGAGATTATTTTTGGGTCAGTGTTCCGCAGTAGTCTGCTCCATTGGATTAGATATTTAAGACCAAAAGAAAGCTTTTCAATGTAGAAACTTAATATTTATGAAACTTTTCAGGGCATCATCATCAGGCGGAGATGGGCAATCTGTGTACCTCGCTCCACGTTGATTCAATAGCAAGAAAAGTTTCCAACGAGGCTTAACCATTTTCTAATACTGTCTGTCAAAACATCTTTGGTATTTCAACAAATATTTTCCATTTAGTTCATTTAATTTAAAAAGTAAAATTGGAAAATTTTTTTTTAAGGAAATACACATTTTAGGATCCCCTAACGCGATTCTGTGGCATTTACAGTTATTTTCTCATATGCGTACGTATACACGGAGTAATATATGTAGTACAGAGAAAGGTGTGTGTGAATGCGAAAAATCGAATTGGAGATTTCAATGGAAGAAGTACAAGTTTTGTGATACCCAGATACCGAAAAAGTGTTTTTTCTCACATTTTCTCCCATTTCTCAAAAACTCATTTTCTGGGTCCCCAATGCCGTAAAAATGAGGTTTCTTGCTCCTAAATGTAGTAAATTACTTTCTGTAATGCGTACTATTGTGAGAAACTCCATTTCATTACCTGACACCGAAAAAGTGGTTTATACCTTCTCGCCCTACTACTTCCGTAGTAAAGAGAAAGCGGAATCAACGAATTTTCGAAAGAAACACTAACATTTTTAGGCCCTGGTATCGAAAAAGTCTCTTGTTGCTAAATTTTGTAAATTATTTCGTATAACAAATTGTGTAGTGAGAATCTACGTTCCACGGGTCCTTGATACCGAACTAGTGAAGCTACATAGTATCTTGCATTCTTTGTAAAGGCTACGCAATGTTATACACAGGGGCGTGTGGAGATAACATTGTATACTGCAGCTGCTAGCGACCAACCAGTGTCCTCCTCCTCTACCATATACAAAGTAGTTTCGCAACAGGAAATTATTTACCACAACTTTGAAGCCAAAAAATTGTTGAAAACAAAGAATTCCAACATGCAATTTATCGCTCCCACACAAGATGTATTTTCATGGAAGAAAAAGTAAATAGTAACTTACAGAACAGGAAAAAGAAATTTACTTCTTGCAAACGTTGCGGTAATCAATGGAAACTAAACTCCATTTTTCTTTCACGACTTGCAAAATACTGCATAATTTTTCGAAAAAGGAATGTGTGTGTCATATGACCTCAAGCAGTGATCATTCAATTGGTTAAAGTAGATAATCTTTTTTCACTGGTTCTGTTTCGACCATAGGTTTTTATTACTTTTACCATATCACGCACAGACCTGCCACGCACTCGGGGAATATAGTGTTCTGATCACGTGTGTCAGAACAACCTTACTCATAATAATAAAATCTCTAGAGATCATTTTGATTCACTCTCATTACAGAGAGAGAGAGAGAGAGAGAGAGAGAGAGAGAGAAATATATGTGCTCTATAACCATTATATAAGTTATAAACTTCACTACCTCAATCGCTACCGTAATTTATACTGACAAAACATGCCATTTAAAATAATGATGAATTTTGGTAGCGGGTAATTGGTTTACGAGCAAATGTGCGATGCCTTGCTTGCTCTCTGGTGGGGAGAACTGGAATTAGGAGACAGGCGAGGTCTGGCCTTGAAGCAAGGGAGGGAGAGTAACGTCATCTATCCCTAGCAAGCTGAGTTCAGTACATTATCTACCACGACTTGCCCCCGACCGTCGCTGACCCAGTGAATAAGGTGCGCGCGCAGCTCCAAGTCCCAGCGAAGATTTCACAGCTGGGGTTGCGCAGTGGGCCGGCCCAAAGATTGCAGTAGAATATACAGTGGGTGCAATATTTTTGATCAAGAGACATACGGTTCTTCGTTTGATTGATTGATTTATTCATGTTTCCGGGCGCGTCAACTGCTCTGGTAATTATTCCCGTTAGTGTAAAGCATTTTTTTCTCCGGAGATGGCGGTGATCTTCCCCCGCTGGATGGCGAGATCCGGCGCCGACCTACCGTCGGCTAGTGGGGTTTCCTCCTAACCAGGACTCTCCCACCAGCGGGGCACCGCCCCAGCCGGGACAAGCATTAACCTCCCGACCGGTCTCCCGGAATATGTAGTAGTGTAGTGCATGTTAGTGTAAGTGTGTGTGTGTAAGAGGAGAGGATAGGACAAGGAAGAGGAAGGACAAATCGCGCGCGGTCCGTGGCCCGTTTGGTAGGGTACTGCTCCGGCATTCGCCTGGTGTTGATCGGAGAAACCACGGAAAAGTACCGATCAGAGCAGCCGGCCGCTAGAATTCTCCAGACAGCGACTGAATGCGACCTAGCTGAAAAGCTAGTGTCGAAAATCCTGCCGCCGTCACGACTCGAACCTAGGACTTCCCGGTCAGAAGCGCTGCAGTGATATATCGTGATATATTCTAACAGCGGGGAAAGTTTACCACTGTTCTCAGAATGTTCTAACTTATTCAATAATCTCGTACGATTTAATAAATTTACTTAATATAATTCACGAACGCGACTTGACCTGCCTGTGTTTCGGATGAAGCACCTAATCGCGACAATCTATCTGGTGAAAATCATATCCGTCTTCGGTTCTATTCTAACATAATTTCCTTCAACACGGAGCCTACTTTTACTTAAATTAAAAATTATAAATTACACTGCAAGTTAAACTGATACTCTTGAATTCTAACTTATGCAATACAAAAATCGTTCAATTAATTGTAAGTTCCCGCTTCTCTACCATTAAGTTATTACCCAGCTTTGACGGAAATAATATTCGTACCATCCTGATCGATGGCTGATGAGCGAGTGCTCATTTCCCCCTTCATTCAGAACCCTGACTTTTAAGCCGCCATATCATGCCCCGGGGCGCAAAAGAACAGCGCTCGGACATCGAGCATGGTATCTTGTTGATCGGTTGTCCCAACAACGTGTATTCTTTGACTATAAGCGTTCTATATGCATACAATTCCATCGTAAATATATCCCTTGATGCCGATTTTCCTATACAAAATACAGTGGGGTTGTCTGGCTTATCATAGTTTGTATCTTAAGGACACAAGGATAGCATTATGTTAAAAAGTGCCTACACTGCACGCAAAACTCCATGAAAACTATTTTCGGAAAATTGTACACAACCTTATTTAAGTATATAATAGATGTTATTATATACTTAGATAAGACTTAGATTTAGACTTAAGTATAGAACAGATTTCACTGTAGAAAAAATCTTTATTTTCAATACTGTAGTTGTAGAAAGACTCCACACAATTTTCAAGTTTTGCTATTTTTGTAAGTTCAGACTTCGATGCAAATGAGTGCTATGCCATTTCTTAAGCTTAATTGGCTTCTTTTTTAAAAAATTAAACAATTGTGAGCAATGTTTGGGACTACCTTGAAAACATCGTCGAAAACGGCTTTATTCCTCCAAAAATAAAAATATTGTTTCAAATTCGCCAGGTCTTGAGGCAGATCGATCAGGGAATACCTATTTTGGAGAAGATCGTCTGAACTATTTAGGCACTAAAATTGACGATATTGTCGGACAGACGTACGGACACACAGATAAGACGTTTTACCGTCAAACAATTTTTTTATACTCAAGATCCACAAAACACGGATTCTAACTAAACAACTTACATATGGGAGTAAAATAATATAAATTGAAACACGATTTATCCATTTTTCCGATATCGGGGTCCCACAAAACCAGCATTTCTGACAAAAATCGCCACATTTCGCTGCAGCATCACAATACTTTCCTTTTTCTACGCAAGGACGTTGTAGGCATGAAATTAAAAATACTTCGAAATGACCTCTACTTGTACGTAACAGAGGAAGTTTCATTGTAATGCTATCCTTCCTTCGTATTAATTTTACATCGCCGTCAGCCATTTGATGTCACTTCAATGTGTTCCGCACTCTCAAAATTTCAGAAAATTCTTAATGATTTCTACTTCAACGTGAACAAATTTTATTCTCCTGCACTTGCCAGTTCTTTACTCTCTTTTCAGCAAAAAAAAACAACAACAAGAAACAAACAAAACTGTAGCTTCCTTCTGGCAAATAATCGTAATGACAGGGCTCCGCCACGAAATATTTTTGAACATCCTATTCCGCGCAGGTGTCCTGTAGACATATGCCAGTGTTTTACAGTCGAGACAAAACCGCATTTCCCCAGCACGGAAAACGAGCGCGCACCCGTTTGCCGGGCAAAGGGCCGGCCCTCAACCGCGGGGGACAGGGACGTCACGAAAGGGAAAGGGGAGGACGGGGCGTGGAAAGGGACGAGAGAACCGCGAGTGGCGCCCGCAACGCCGTCTGGTGATTAATGAAGCAAACTTGTGGCTGCGCACCGAGTAGCTATAATTACCGAGCTCGGGTTTTATACGCAAAAGAATGGCGACTCGATGACTGCATGCTTTTAGTCCTTAAATGTATTCCGGCCGCAGCGACGCGCAGGCGTTTTTGTAGCTGTACAGTCCGTGGAAAAATCAACAGAGCGTGGACTCTCATTGAGAAGTTGCTGGTGCGACGCTGTGCGAATTGGCGTGGCTTCGGATTTCGTACGAAAGTAGACGTGGAGCTTATTTCCAATATTATGTTTAACTAGATTACCGTCCAGGGTTTATTAAAAGAACTCTGAAAATACGATTGTGCGCTTAGATTTAACGCACTCATGCGGAAATGTCGCATTATAATCAGAGGATATGAATTACATTGTTATAGTACTTAATTTCCTAATAGTGATGTGTTCTGAATACAACATAGCTTGCCCACAAAGCGAAAAATATTATCAGACAGTTTTATTGTTTACACTATCACATTATAGCGCAAGTAACACATTAGTGTTATCTATCCGTATAAAGACTGTCATTTTCAAAATTTTGAGAATGGTTCTTCAGTCATCAACTCTTTTTCTTCTTTCATTCATTACTTCAAAAGTTAGAAGTGTGAGAAGAGATGTACACAGCCCTTTCTAAAAAGAAATCGCTTTACATCTCCGCATTCAAATAAAAATATTTGAGAAATAGTCGCATTGGGTATCATTGTTATTAGTTTCATTTTAAGCAGCACCATCAATGTTTTTAAGTGATTTTGTAACAATATCTTTGTATTGTATTAAAAACTTAGAAATTGCATCACGTTTTAAATACCAACTCTTTTTATCAACCACTTTTCCGTTCGGCTGCTTACGCAAGAAGTGGGGAAGTTTCAGATTTCATTCGGAAATAAATATCCAAATTATTTCTAATACTATTTTCTTTACATCACTTTAAGTGTCGTCAGTATCCACCGTCGACAATGTTTTAAATATAATTTTGTTACAATAGAATTATGTTTTTTTTGAAATCATAGAAATGGAAATTTTTCTCACCAGCCGATGTTACGAAAAAAATCTTATTCTTATTTTCATAAAGACTGTTATTCTTATTCTTTTTGGCACGTCTCGCATTTTAATATTAACATTATGGGTGTATTTCATAATTTAATGCATTCTTGTACTAACAATTTTCAAAGATCTCTTACGACGTTTTTCGAAATCTGAAATGTTTTTTTTTCATAAATATTTATTTTCATATTTGCAATACATATCACACGTGCGTTTACAATATGTATCACTACTTCAACAAGTAACCGTTGTGGTTATGGCTCGATCATGAAATACTAATGTAGAGCATGGAGTATGAATCCTATAAAGAGCAATATTTTGTAATATAATTTTTTGCTAAAAGAATTGTTTGAGGAGAGTAATGTATACGATAAATGTAAGCTTGAATTTCGTTAAAACCTCTGACATGTGGTAAATTGAAAATTTTAATATCCTGTGTTTGTTGTGGGAGAACAGTTTAAAAAAATGTAGTAGTGATATCAATAGTGAATACGTTGAAAGTGATTACTGCATATTTATGACTAAAACATGACAATTTTATGGGTTAATATAAAAAAAAACAGAGCAGAGTAGAATAACGAGAGATATTACGCATTTAATGGAAGGATTATCTAAGAGTCTTCTGGAATTTACCTTTGGGTTTCAGAGAAACAAAATCGAATGAGTTATGCGCATCAATTATGAAAAGGAAACGTCCGGATTATTGATATAGAAGTATTGTTATTGCTTATCTTGATTTAAGTGAAATTATTGCTTATAGATTTTTTTTTATCTCGGCCGAACTCATATTTTATTTGATATATCGTGATAAATATCACTTCAAAGTGTACGTTTTGATCGTACAAATTATTTCAAATTAACAAATTATAAAACTGCATCACACATCTTGTATTGCTCCATCCAATTGCATTCTCAAAACTTGATGTTGAGATTTCTAGAATATACGTCAAATTTCCACCGAATCTAAATTTTTCGGGAATGCCAAGGGAATTCATTTCGAGAATGTACTTGCTCTTCGCTACTGTTATTATTTACATCACGCGTTTCTAACGCGCTCTAAGCTTCAAATTCCGGTACTCCAATTAGCTTCAGAAACTATGTAATGCTCTGCATTCACACACGAGCAGTGTTAAACACAAAAATTGGGCTCGTCCGGGATTTGAACCCGGGACCTCTCGCACCCTAAGCGAGAATCATACCCCTAGACCAACGAGCCACACATGCTATGTAGCCAAGAACGTGTGTTACAAACCCGTTATTCACTTTCTCTCGCTGGCTCCACTTTCGAATGCTTTCATTTCTCCCAGAGGTCGTTACCGGGCACATGCCGTGGAGCGAGAAACACACGAGGATGTTTAGTCGTTGTGGGGAGAACTGCGAGTGCATTTTACGGGGAACACATTTTAACCAAAATTTGTGAAATACTCCAATATTTCAATGAAGATAAAGAAGTACACTTTCTCCTTAAGAATCATGTTTTGAAATAGTACATTGCAATAAAATGTGGAAATGAATAGTGCTAATGACCTCAATTTATTGAGCAACACGTTCAAATGTCAGTCATAACAGTTCAATAGAGTTATTGTAAAATGCAAATTTGCCAACCTTACAAACTAGCTGATATCTCCGTCTTGCCTTAGAATTTATTTACCGCTCCGCCAGGCTACAAGTCTCCCACATTGCATTGCGAATTGCAGTAAATTCTTTTTAATGAAACACATCTTGGTTTAACATTTTAAATCGCTTATCCGCCTCTAGGCTTTTTATCGGCGCTCAAAACTATTGTTGCAACATTTGGGAGCGATAGACTAGTTGTTCAAGTTATTGTGGAACATATACATGTAAACAGGGCCAATTGTAGATACTATGAGGCCCCCAATCTCATTTTGAATCATCCTGCGGAGAAATTTCCTCCACATTTTCTAAAAAACAACGAAGTTAATTTTTTTATTAACAAATATTTTACTGCTAAAACATCTTTTATGGCATTTTCGAGTGTTTTATAATTTTTTCTAGAGCGCTGGTCCCTCGTGTATGGGAACACTTGCAAAATGTCCATTTTTGTTCATAAATAAGGTATTGAATTAATCACTACAATAAAAATACTTAAGGAGCACCCCCCCCCCATGTGAGGTTAGTACGCATGGTGATTTGTGATCAAGCCATAAGACAGTCAGATCACAATCCCGCGAAAGGCTGGTAACCTTACCAGGAAAAATTCTTACTCGAAAGCTTCAAGTGGTAATGAAGCCGGAACAGGGAATTTCCCTAATCAGTGAAGTGAAGAAGAAGAATAAAATTATCTAAGTATTTTGCTATTCTTTGTAAATGGATAAGGTCTGAGGTGAAACATTTCCCGCTTCCCCGTTAAATCCAGCGTCAACTTGCTCTGTGTAGTTGACAGAACACTTGAAAACAATTTGTCACGCGAAACTCGAGAGAGACACGCGCAGATTGGCAGCAGCGCCGCACGCGACCTGCGTCACGGGCACGCGACGACCCGCAACACCCGCCCCACGCCCCTCCTCATCCCGCACCCCGCTGCCCGCATCCCTGTCCCATGGCACCCTCCGCGCTTCGAACGCCCCACGCCCACGTCGAGGCCTCGCTCCCCTCCTCTCCTACAACCGGGAGCGGTAGCTCTGTGCATCAAGTGATGCCACTGCAGCGCCTCTGACCGGGAGGTCCTAGGTTCCCACTCCCCACGGCGGAAGGATTTTCGACACTAGCTTTTCACCTAGGTCGAATTCAGTCGCTGTCTGGAGGAGAATTCTAGCGGCCGGGTGCTCTGATCGGTAGTTTTCCATGGTTTCTCCGATCAACACCAGGCTAATGCCGGAGCAGTACCCTACCAAACGGGCCACGGACCACGCGCGATGTCCTTCCTCTTCCTTGTCCTATCCTCTCCCCCTTACACACACACACTTACTGTAACATGCACTACACTACCACACATGCTGGGAGACCGGTCGGAAGCTTAGAGCTTGTCCCGGCTGGGGCGGTACCCCGCTGATGGGAGAGTCCTGGTTAGAGGGAAACCCCACTAGCCGACGGTAGGTCGGTGCCGGATCTCGCCATCCAGCGGGGGAAGATCACCGCCATCTCCTGAGAAAAAACATGCACTACACTAACGGGACTAATGACCAAAGCAGTTGACGCGCTCGGAATCACAAAAAACTAAACCAAACCAAACGAAATAATCAATCTATCGAATGCCCCGCCGTGACTCTTCCCGCAACTTGGGACCCACGATTGTTGGCCGGGTCCGTATTGAAGGCGGCCCACTACGCCACCCCATCTAAACTCAGCCACCGCCTTCCGCGCCCCTTCCTGGCCCACTCAGCGGGCGGGAATTCCATGCGGTGTTCGGGGGCGCTACATGCCGATCGGCCCCGCCCCCTCCACGCCCCCGGCTGCTCTCGCACCCGGGGCGAATGCGCCTCTGCCGGCGAATTAGTGTGGGCCGTTCATTCTTCAGTGAGATCGTTAGATCGTAAGGGTGTGGTGGAAATGAAAATGCCAAGTCCAACTCCGTTGATCGAATCAAAAAGAACAGCAATGGTTTTCAAATTGCAGGCTATTTTCAGTTCTTTCTTCTATTGGATTTGTAAGATAAGAGAATTGCGACTCAAACGGGGATATGTGCCGTGTACCTTTTTGTTTGTTTATTCCGCGTAAATTACCATTTAATGTTTCACCCAACAATTGCCCGATCGGTGTACCAAAAGAGCTCCGTCGCGATAAAATTTATTAGTGAGTCCGATAGACAGTCTCTACAGATATTCAGTGATAACAAATTTACTTAAATTAATTCTCCACATGTGAGATCCGGAACTCTTTTCAGAGGTGGGATTCGGAGGGGGCAAGGGGAGGGCAATTGCCCCCCCCCCAATTTTTAGGCACATTTAAGAAGAAATTAATAACAATTAAGGGAACAATAATTTTATTAAGCTGAGCTATTAAGATACATTAATAAATTGCTGAAATTTAGCCCGTATAAAATGCGCGGGATAATTTTAAGCATTACTGTGAATATCCCCTATTAATAAATCATCTTTCAATTATATTGTTTTTAAACTTTACCAACAAATATAACAATATGCATATTTACTTACAAATATAACTATCTCGTGCCTAAAATCACAAGTCATAACACTCGAATTAACATAATTATATTATGATTAAGAAAACTCTTTCCAGTACAAATTTTCTAGAGTTCTTATATATTTCAAGTGCCGAAACAGGCGCTTCTCATGCGCTTCTCCACTGTGCGATAAAAATCATGTTTCTTTTCCAGCATTCCTTGTTATCTATGGAAGCATAGTTGGAAAACTGAAAATTTTAGACCGTTGTCCATGTGGTTAAATGATTTTATTTATTAGAGCTTTAAAAAAATAAGAAATTTATCAACGCTGCGAAACGTACGGATTCAAAATATGCGCCACTGACTAACTTTCCTGTGATCTGGCAGTTCTAGCGTGAACATAGTGTGTTAGTGATAAAAAACTGCGAGTTTACAATTTTTGAAACAATGAGAAAGTGAAAATATACGTATGATGTTGAGTAAAACGGTTTTTAAATATTTTTTTTATAGTTTACAATTTTTAAAAACGAACCTGTTATTTCAAATGATACTTTGTATTATATTCAAAGTTATAATAATTTTACTTTTCTGTTATTATAAACGCGAATATGCTGTTTTAAT
The DNA here is from genome assembly GCA_964035755.1 of Teleogryllus oceanicus. Classification (NCBI taxonomy): domain Eukaryota; kingdom Metazoa; phylum Arthropoda; class Insecta; order Orthoptera; family Gryllidae; genus Teleogryllus; species Teleogryllus oceanicus. The sequence goes on along the minus strand of CAXIVR010000002.1, from coordinate 240,416,998 downwards.
CATACTTTCGATTCCATTATTATAAGATAAAAGTTTCAATTTTTGGACAACAGAACAATTTTAATTATAAATTTATAATAAACATTAAAATAAATGCACAGAACTGTTGGAGCCATTTTCAAAAGATTTTTTAAGTCAATGTTATTTAAAGACCGGGAAATAGTAAACATGGTTTTTATTTATTTTTTAACTACAGCTCAGCACTCGAAACTAGTGGTGCTACAGAATGGCACAAACTTTATCTTACTTGTTACTTTTCTAATTTCTTTGGTCTGGGCCTCCTTAACAATCTTGCTCCATCCTATTGCCAGCTGAAATCTTTCGCCGCCCAAAGTACATTTAAACAATTCAATTTTTCGGTTTCTTAATCGTAGAACCGAAATATTACTTTAAAAATATTGAAGACAAGTAAAATTCGTCCTATAAAGAAATTTTTGTTGAAAACTTTGGAGCCGTTTCGTTTCAGCGTTACTGTAAATGCGAAATTTAGTCCTTTAAGTTTTCGAAAAACTTAAGTCATTTGAAACTCTTCCCCTCACAAATGCAATATTATAAACAAATCACTGGAAATATGCATATTAAAGACGTGAGTGATATTTAAAAAATAATTACGTGACCCTTTGCCCGACCCCAATAAATGATCCGAAATTCCGGCTCTGACTCTTTACTATTACATTATTACCCGAGAATAAGAATACTCGCTTCGAGTTAACAACATTTCAATCTGTATTCTGATGCAAAACATACATATTACATCTCAGCTTAACAGTCGATTAGTACAAAAATTTTCAAAATGACAAAAAAAAAAAAAAAAAAACATTACCATGAAACCTTCGTAATTATTTTATACTGTTTTGTTTTAAGTCCCTCCCCTTGCATGCATGGCCATTATAATTTTTAAATCATAATCCAGAAATTCTTAATTACAACAAAACTTGATGTTCCCACAATAAATAATTTAATATGTCCCCACTTTCCTTTCGTATAGGCTCTGCCTTCTTGAACGTTGTCCAGTAATCCGTTGCAAGTTCCATTCCTCGTGAATCTCGTCCAGACCAGACATCTGCTTCCTCCTCACAGGCGATTATATTTTTATGTCTATTCGTATCTTTTCACTACGCGTCAGAACATCATCTCCAGCCATCCCTCATCGCGTCAAAAGTTCATCTGCTCCTTTTCTTTATCTCACGCGCTCTTCATCTGTCTTCTTTCCTGCGCGAGAATGTACCCAAACAAGTTTCTCTTTTCGTCCTAGTGCGAACATCAATCTCTTTCTTGCAGCTATACTTATTTCTAATTGGTCACTGGCACTCTGTATTGAAAATGATTTTATCCCTGAGGAGCACCTAAAATATATATAAGGTTGAAACGGAGTATTCAAAATGTGAATATTCAATTGTAATTTACAATATTAATTTTGAATCCACATACGATGTAATTCAAATTTTATTGTGAATTCCCTTTTGAGTATCTGAATTTAATGTGATCAATGTTTCCCTTCGGTATTTTAAAATTTTATATATTTTGGAATTTAAAAAAAATTGATGTATATGCAATGTAATAAATGAATGGGACTAAGGAAGAAAGCCTTCATAAATATGTTATGTATGACCTTTATAACTAAAAACGTTTAGTTATAGTCAATAACTATTTGTATTGTTAGTTCCGCTGATCTCGTGCTGAATTTACGAATGGGAATGCTGGCACTGGGTCTATGAGACCTCCTTTTATTTTCTGTGGAAAACTATGGGCATTGTACGAATTTTAAAAGAAAGCATATTATTTATGTAGTATGTGAAGTGGTCCCGTTACATATAAACATGTAGAACATGTGTATAAAATATTTGCACTTAGATCACAAATATTGAAATTTTCATTTTTCTATAAAAATTGACTTATAAAGTTTTTTTTGGAAAATAAAATAAATAATTTTGTCGATCGATGTCATGGGACAACTAAGATATGTTTCCAAGAGTTTTCTATTCAGAGGTGATGAAATACTTTCACCGTTGCACCACATCATCACGCTATATCCAAAACGTTTTCACATAGTGATAGTAACTGCATGATAAATTTTCCAGCTAATTTGTCATCGCTTTCATCGGTAAACTGTTACTAACTTCGCAGTCAGTTTTGTTATCATCCAAAACAAATCGACACACAGGCTGTTCAAATTTTGTCAGGAGTCAAGCGCCTAATTGCTGTTTTTGTATCGCAAATAACAGAACTCAATCAAATTCAATCGAATAGAAAATGTATGCACATTTTAATCGCACATTATTTCATCAAACTTTGGCTGATTTGTTATTTTAACTACAAACCACGAATGTTTATTACATTTTCCATCAAGCAGCAATTTTTTTTTAGCTGCGGCCATATACAAAAAAACAAAACGTTTATATTTTTCACAAATGCGTTTTAAACATTTTCTGCTCACGACCATCCACAAACATATGCATTGAAGAACAATATTTAAAGAAAGTTACTTTTACTTTTTCAGCGACATTTTGGAGATCGTCACAGTCCAGACAAATATTTTGTTCTAATTTGCCACAAAATGTGAGAGTTTAAATATCGCTTTTAAAAATTTGAAGCTATACTAACGGTGACATTTATCAATTCGGACACCATATCCCTATGCATTTTGCATAAAATAGCTAGTAATACATACTTGTCTCATACATACTATGTACATTTTAGTAAAATCATGATAGTCTACTACATCATTGTAACATTACTGTAGCAATTTACTTACTAGAACATAGTGAAGCTGTGCGAATGTCAACATATCTATAACGAAATACGCAGTGCGTGAAATCACTGTCTAACCAGAAATTTTATTATATATTCAGAATATATAACGAGCAGTTTTGTGTTGCAAGTTTTATATTAAAAATTTTATACTGTATACTATTGTTCATGTTTCTAATTTACTACGTGGAAGATGGAAGTGCAAATTGCCTTCTAAACAAAGTTGTTTTGTTAACAGCGTCCTGCACAAGCATTCAGACCTTTCTTTGCAAACGGTGCCGCCGTATGGTAGCTGGTTATTGTTGTCATTTGTCTCTCCCTAGCAACGGAGTATCGTGTTAAAAAACCTGGATAAACAAGCAGAAGGCTTTATGAGGTCGTGGAGACTAGATAGCTTCACGGTTCCTCCAAATGTGGGTTTTATGCATAATTTCCTTAAGAATGATTCTTATACATTCTTAGTGTTTGGAAAAGTTGATAGGACTTGATGCAAGTTGTGATCCTGTAAAATGGAAAACTTGCCATTAAATTGTTATTTTTGTTGTTGAGAACGACTATCATTCTCTTCAGAAGAGGTCGATGGAAAGTCGATGACGTATCTGTGACTGACGATTAAGACGTAACACCTCTCTTCTCTGACACATAAATATCCTGATCATAACCAACATAAACACGTGTGTTTGCGAACAATGTTTAAAGAAAGTAACTTTTTATTTTTATAGAGAACTTTTATAGATCATCGTGTTCAGAAGTATATTTTTGTACGCATTTGCTATAACATATGAGAGTTTTACAATACCATAAAAATCGTGGAAAAGAAGCATTTTTAACCGTCGTTTCCATCGATCCTGCCGCAATTTGAAGTCTACTTTATCTCTATCTCATTTTTTGAGGAGTCTGGTGCGTTTTGCACAGCTATCGACAGCCTTCGCTATTCATTGAATGACTACCCGACTACCCTCCTCCAATGCGAATACGTTCAGCGTTTGTTGCCCCTTTCATCCAAGCAATCCGTCTTGGTATGATAAAATATTCCAGTTTTTGACCACTGTGTTACGAAGGTGATAAACTTTTTTATTGTTTGCACTACTTTTCAACAAATTTGTACATTTTTAAGCGCGTTGAAAAATGTGCAACGAATGTAACATTTTTGACTTCATAGTTGATCTTGCAAGATTATTACCATTCAAAACAATATTTGGCACGCTTTTTCCATAAATGCGAGACTTAAAATTTCATAAAAAACTAAAACGAAGAGCCATGCTAGCTGTCCTTTCAGACGCAATTCGGAGGCTCATTTCGAATACATTTCTTTCTCATCTTTCCGCGTGCTCTTCCTGCAGCGTCTCGTGTCCAGAGCCTTTGTTATTCCTTGGGTGACCTCTCTCCTCCGACGCCCCGTTACGGCCGGCGTCTGACTGCTCTCCGCCCGCGCAATCTGCCTCGGAAGACGGCGCGAGGGCCGTTTCGACTTTTAAGTGCTGCGTCGGAGGCGGCGATAGTTCGTAAACGACCGAGTGTAGACGCGGAAAGGCGTCAGCGGCGACGCGTATTCTCAGACGCCGCGGAGGTGGGGGCTGAGGCATGGGCGTGCCGTCGCACTCTTGCATCCGAGCGAAGTATTGGCGTTATGGGGGGCGACGCCTCAAGAGGTGGGGTGTGAGGAGCTGATAGAGCCAGCAGCAGCGATGGTGATGGTAATAGGGTGGAAGAGATGATGTTGATGGAGGAACCGGAAATGAAGAGGAAATGGAGGTGAAGTAGATGGAAAGGATTTCGAGGAATTGGAGGGATCATTCAGATGACGAATGCGACTATACGGGCTGGGGTGATGGCGGAGATACGACACGCGATGATTTGGCGGTGGCGAGCTAGGTTTTGAGGATGGCGAAGGCGAGATTTTTCCGAGATAATTGTTTGTAAAATGAAAATATATAGAAAGCAAATAAAATAAATAATGTATAAAAACCGAAAAAATATGAAGGTGATCCAGTTAGTGGAGTGGGCTAACGTGGGGAGTATGAGAAGGCGGATTTAAAAGATAAATGATGGAGGAGGAGGAGACAAGAACAACTGCAATGCAGTGGCGGATGTGGGTTTGCTGGAGTCGGCATGCAAGTCAAGGACCATGCTGGAGGTGAAGGTGACGGAGGAATCGGGAGGTCAGACGGCAGGAACGGCATCATGGAGTAATTTCGGAGGGGCGAGGGTCAGGGGGCATTAACAGGGAGGGGGGGGATGACGGCGGTGGGGGGTGGGGTTACTGACGGCAGCTGTCGCGTCAGCAGGCAGTTCAAGCTACGGACACACACAGTCGGCGCGGTCACAGCGGACTCGGGGTTAGGATGGCGATGAACATGTTTGAGAGAGACAGTGGCGACATATTAGGTTGAAGATCCTGTGGCGGCAGACGTCGAGTGAGATGGCGGCAGAGGTATCGGCGGCGGCAGACGAGGCGGTGGTGAAGGTCGGTGCGGTGGGGAAGAGGGAGGGGCGGCAGCGGCGTCGGCAGCACCGGAAGCATCGCCCGTCCAGACGCTCGTTTGTTCAGCGGAAGATCGAAATCAATTCGGCCTCTCTCGCGAGACGTAACTGAAAACAGCGCCTTGAGTCGCCCCCAGCGCGCCCTGTCCCACTTCGGCCCGCGCCGTTCCGCCCTCCCGCGCCGGGCCGACACGGCGGGCGCCACCGCGCTGGGATGCTGCGCGGCGGAAACGATACGGCAGCGGCGGCGCAGGGGCGGAATGGGGAGCGGAGGGCGGTGGCGGCAGCGCGTGGCGGGGTTGAGAGCGGAGATCCGAGAGGGGGTGTCGGGGGGGGGGGGGGATGTCGGGTGGCGGGGATGTCGGGTGGCGGGGATGTCGGGTGGCGGGGATGTCGGGTGGGCGGGGATGTCGGGGGCGGGGATGTCGGGTGGCGGGGATGTCGGGGGGCGGGGATGTCGGGTGGCGGGGATGTCGGGTGGCGGGGATGTCGGGTGGCGGGGATGTCGGGTGGCGAGGCTGTCGGTGGCGGAATGTTCGGTAGCAGGGATGTCGGATGGCGGGGATGTCGGGCGGCGGGATGTCGGGTGGCAGGGATGTCGAGCGGCGGGGATGTCGGGCGGCGGGAATGTGGGAGGGGGGGGGGTCGGGGGGGCGTCGGGCGGCTAGCGAGGGGCACTGGGCGCGACCGAGGGCGGAGGTGAAGAAGTCTGGGCTCTCGCGGGATCCATTACCGAGTCTTGTTCCATTTGTCGGCGGAAATATTCGCGGCGGCCGTCTCCAGAGCGGAGCTCCGTCGGCGGCGGAGCGCTGGGGCGCCCTGCAACTGGGGGGGGGCGGAAGGGTCGCAACGAGGGAGGGAAACAGATTACCAAGTACGTGCTGTTTTGTAATATTTTTCAAAAACATACTTGTTCCACAAACAAAAATATAGTTGAACGTGAGTGTATTATAATTTTTAAATAATGATTTTCGTGTTAAATGATTAATTAAAAATGTACAATTTAACCGAAATAATTTATAAAGTTAACAAGAGAGAATTATTTCATGATATGTAGCATGTGTACTTTTTGTACAATGTTTTTTTAATCTATTAATCAATATTCATTTTGTTGTTATTGGCAACACAAACACTGTTTAGAAATTTCAAGTGGATTAAAAAGCTTCAATTTTCCTTCGTGAATATCATGTTTCTGCTAATCAGCAGCGCACCCAAGGGGCGGGGCTGAAGGACCCTTCCAGAAGCCTATAACACATATTCACTTCATCAGTTTTATTAATTTTCTACTTTCAAATCGATATGATTCAGGAGCTCAACAGAACTACAAATAACTATAAATCAACAAAAGAATACATTTTGAAATCAGCAAAAAGGAAAATCTTTGTCAGAAGACATAAAGGCTGCGAGATTTTACACTTACAGTCTCCCCCATAAAAATTCCTAATTGTTTACTGCTGCTAATTAAATTTACTTGAATCGAAATGTGTCAATTTGTCTTCGTTTCTTTGGCAATAATCTCATTAAGTCAAGGAAAGTTTCGCATTTCATTATATCTTAATTTGCTTCAAATATTTAGGCAATTTTTGAAAACGTTTTCGCTTTCATTATAGAGAAGTAATGGATAAAATAATAGATAAAATTGATAAAATAATCTAGCCACTCCAGGCTGATGAAATTTAATTCATCTGTGTCAATTTATCGGCTTTAATTAATACTGTATTATTTCCTCTTGGGAATAAATTATTTTATTGTCGTGTACTATAAATCACTGTTATAAGCACGCCTTTTCAATATATTTTTACAGATAATTTTTTGTTGGTATCCCTAAAATATACATAAAAGTTTAATGAGAACTCGTCAGTAGAAAATTGTGGATTCACACAACCACTAACCGTGTACTTAAAAGATTCTGAATGCATTTAAGTTATTGTATTTTATATAATAGTTGGGATGCGGAAGTTAATGAACAGTTGAACATAACTGTGTTATAAAAACCATACATCGAGAAATTAATCTTTCTCATATATATTTATGTGCAAATAAAAATGAAGAATTGTCATAGAAGAGTATGCAAAAAGTAAAATTGACAATGAAAAGGTTTTTATAAGTTAACCAAGATTAAAATTTACTTTCGTCATGAGAAAGTACCATGTTTCGTTTCTACCGAATTTCATTTGCTCTTTGTGAAATGTATATATTTAACGAATTTATGCGCATTCACGATTCAAATACTGTTATTTATTCAATTGAACACAATACAATATACAAAATGTTTGTTAAGAGCACAGGACAATGAGAATTAATATACTCTTTTGGGTAAATACAAATAAGGTCTTTATTCACATCTGCCTGGGGCAGTATTATATTACCTGAAATCCTACTGTCATTCGTTTTATTAAATTGACATAAATATTATTAATACATTTTCAAATATCAGATATAACAACATCATATTTATTGACCTATTCATAGTATGTTTTTTTTCTTATTACATTTGAAGCGCAATCATTCGACCAGATTATGAATTATTGATATGAGGTAGCGAGAGATTTTAAGTGATTCATTTATATTGAAGGAGGTAAGAGGCCATAGGCGATCTTTTTCTCACTTTTAAAACATTTCAATAGTGTACATTTCATATGGCCGTCTTTACGATATTCTTTTACGAAAGCAGTATCTATTTATTTACGTCAAAAACAGTTAAAAACTGTGTCTGACGTGCCATGGGGAGAAGTGAATACTGTGCATGTTTTCAAAATTCAGTGATCCATACACTAAGCATTATACTACTTGAATTTTGAATACAGAAATAAACGGAATACGGAAAGTAAAAAAACGCTACGATGTAATAAAATCTATTTCCAAAGATAAATCAGCAATTCATTTTGGGCTCTTATCCATCACGTCCTTTGTCAAGAGATAATACTTCCTGCCGCGACAACATGGAACGATAATTTGAATAGCTATATTTCCCACTAAATTCTAGAAGACGTGCACAGATAATGAAGTTATATTTATGTCCAGAAGCAAAACAAGGGGCCATATCAGCATTTGCTCAATGGATCAGGGAAACAGGACCAAAAACCTGATCGAGATGGGGGTCATTGACCCCGAAGCTGCAGTACAATACTTGTTACAATTACTTTATACAGTCCAATTGGTAAATTGCAATAATGCATTAAATATCATTGTCAAAATTAATGTTACTTTCCTTGTGATCTCAGTATAGTCTCTAATTGTAAAAAACAGTTTTGCAGCAGAAACGATTTCACTTGGGATTTAATCTTTTCTTCTCTCTATCTCTCATGGATTTTCCAGTATGCTTCTTCTCAGAAGAAAACCATACTCCAAATATCATCGCCACTTTCAGCCCCACTCTCAACATTTTGATCACTCATCCAACAGCGACTTTTAGAACTGTGGAACAACTAAGGAAGTAGATAGTCGCTCAAATTGGGTAGACTGGCAACGCCAGGGCAGGCTGGCACACTCGTTTTACTTGCTGTTAAAGGGAATTCCGATGATCATAGTAGAACGGAATGGTGGCGTGGGAAGGTGGGGAAACAGCGCACAGCCTTCTTTATTACTAGAGAACGGATTTTATTGTAACAAAAAATGCAAAATATGTTCATATATATGTACGTATTTTTTCCAAAACATGTAAGAAAAAAATAGAAAATATGTAAAATAAAAATTCATTATTGTGTTTAAAATTGTTCTCTACAAGCATTTTCCGAGCATAGAACGTCGCCGATCAGTTTTTAACAACGATTCAGAGTGAAAGTAGGTTCTACCTCCACAGTAGTAATTGCACACTAGATTTCACCACACATGAGAATTGTATTCGAAATAAAAATACGTCATAGATATATTGCAATGTTACGGGGCCGCTGTTCAATGAGTGTGTACCGTCTAGACAGTGATGGATCCCGGGGTAGGAGATTAAAGGGAATACACCCCACACACACACACAAATCGAACAAGACAGTAAGACAATTTTCTGTAAATATATTTGTTACTTTTAAACGATTAACGAATGTGCTGTTTAAACATGAGCATTCACGTGGTTGAAATTACTTTTTTCACAAAACTCCGCTCAACTTTGTCTCCGAGTACGCAGTAAGCGAGAGTGGGGGTAGTTTGCAAATTCATGGGAAGATATGGTTTAAGAAGCTAAACGGCATTTATTTGATTTGTAAGAAAGATGATTCCGTAACCTAATTGCAAACGCGCATCTGAAATGTTCCGTTTCGACTTATAATTTATAAAAATGTAACAAATATTAAAAAATATGTAAAAATAGTAATTCCAATGTAAAATGAAATAGTTCTAATTCATCGAGAATGTCTTGTAAATTCTCAAAAATATTATTGAATGCAGGTACTTAGTTCCTGTAAAAACATGTAATTACATGAAAATCCGTTCCCTATTTATTACCAATCTAGGACGACAGCAATCAATTTTTCAAAAACCACTCGCCCAAACTCAATGAAACTTTACACGGAGCTTACATTAATAACTCTGATTATACTGTAAGTGTTTCGTAAATATATCTTTAATTCTTCAATGTGTATTGCCATATATACGTTTGAGTTAATGAATTTGTCAAATTAATTCATCTCAATTTATTCAATTCTAAACAATGCAACCATCCTCCCAATTAACCATCCTCTATTTGTGACGATTTGATACCTGAAAAAAATACAGAGGCACATTTGTCAGTTCCTATTAATTAAAATATCGTTCCTAGTAATAATTCCAGAAATTTACTTACATAAAATCAAAGACAACAGACTGGCTACGAAGGGCCCTCACACTACGAATCTGAAACATGTTATGCAGATACATTGTAGTCGCAAAGGAGGCGTAAAACATCTTGAGAAAGAAGCCTTTTCTTCTTTGGAGGTTATCGGATGCCAGAAACAACAGGATCCAATGATACAACCCACATGTTCAACAAATTTGTACTTGAAGTCATTCTTCAAGTACAGATTTGTCTTGAGGATGTGAGATTCTCGGAAGCGTCTACTGTCTGTGAAACGAGCTTCTTGTGCCTCTTCCGACTTCTGTCCTATTGAGAGATCACAATATATTTCAAATCCATGTTCAAGAAGTTTACGTACCGTGGGAGACATTAAATCACAGATACAAACGAATTATCATTAGTTTCTTTGGCATATTGTTTGAATGTTTCAAAGTTCACTTGAAAACCACTAACAAGTGTTTCCCTAAAATGTTCAATTAATTCATTATTTAAACTAGACAGTGAAGCACTCTTTGCAGCATTTCTGAAAAACCTTCCCGAGTTGCCAACATTTATGTTTCCGCTCCCAGGTTTCTGTTTATCAACATGCCTATCTTCTTTCTAAACCGCACCTGTAGAGCTCGTTTTCTTTCTGTTAATGTTTTTTTCATCATTTTCTATTACTATCCACTTATTACAATGAAGCTGGTATGAAACATGAAGCAACAGTTCAAAAGATATTATCCAGGTGTGCAATGTTGACAATCCGAAAGAAAATGTGGAAAAATCAGTATCACTTTTCTCAACATCGTCATGTAGTTTTTTCCCCAGATTTTTCACACATATAGCAACACCATTTGAATACTGATGAATATATTGTTTCTGCACAGTGAAATTGTAAAGTTCAATACACTCGCTCTTTCTGTCGCTCTCTCTGTCGCCTGCTCGAAAAGTTCGCGCTGGCAGACAGAACGCTCAGGCACTGAAAATAATAAATATTTCTTAAACGCGCTAGAATGCGCACAAGGTAAAAACTATTACTTGTTACAAGATGTATGCAAGACGACACCACGAAATATCTCGGTGTCTTCGTGTGCATGCATTAATTTATGCCTCGATAAGATTTGAATGAAGAATATTTTCATCCCCTCTCTAGTCTAATTTTAAAGCCTTATTGAAGGAAGTCTGTAAAGCAAAACGCAAAGTGATATATTCCATTTAAAAGTACTTACATTGATCTTCAGAATCCATAGCGCAATAAGCGTATAAGACGCTAAAGAACGCAGGAAACGAACACACTAATCGAACTACAAAACGCAATTGCCACCGGCCTTAGACAGCGTCAGCGGGAGTCTATATTTAGCGCAGGGTCTTATAAGTACTGTCCGGTCAAAAACGCTGCGGCCATTGATTCAGTATGATTTGAAGCTTTGGCAGTGAAGTGATCAATGAATGGAAGTTCGTACTGAAATTAAAAAATTGATTTTTGTCGACCTAGAGTGGAAAAATAGAACACAGAGCAGGGGAGGCGAGAGGGGGCGAGCGGTATCGGGGTTAGGAACGCGGAGGTGGGCGGCGGCGATGGCGAAGCAAGGGCGGGGAAAAAGGGAAGGGAGGGCGAGGGCAAGGGTAAGGACAAGGTCTAGGGCTAGGGCAAGGACCAGGGTAAGGGCGAGGGCGAGGGCAAGGGCGAGGGCGGGGGCGAGGGCAAGGGCCAGTGCGAGGGCAAGGGCGAGGGCAAGGGCAAGGGCGAGGGCAAGGGGGAGGGCGAGGGCAAGGGCGAGGCAAGGGTGAGGGCAAGGGCGAGGGCAAGGGCAAGGGCAAGGACTAGGGTAAGGGGAAGGCGAGGGCAAGGGCGAGGGCAAGGGGGGGGGGGGGGGGGGGGGGAAGAAAAGACGAGCAGCAGAAGCGGCCGGCGCAGGTCGCCGGCGCGGGGCGTCCCGGGGGCGCAGCTGCTGTGTCTGTCACGCCCCGATAAACTCAGAATAACACTGCGCACTGCGCCGCCCGCGCCGCTCCGGCCGACTGGATCTGATTGCGCGCTGGCTTTGGCGCGGCTTAGGCCAGCTCAGCGCCGCTTAGATCGTTCGACTGTTGGCGGAGGCCGCGCCCACGGGAGCCGGGGAAAGGGCCGGGCCGAGGTCATGGGCAAGACAGCTCGAGGGGAGCGCGCTGCGTCGCGGCGGCACGAACGCGTGCGTGGCGGCCACGTGGGAGCACGGCGTGGGGGGGATGTAAAAGGTTGTGATGGAGATGGTGATGGAGTTGATAAACAGGTATGGAGATGTGTAGGTTGTGCTACGGGAAGGTAGAAGTTACGCTTTAATAAATCGAGTAAGAAATATCTGAGGCCAGTATTAGTGTGGACGGAAGGGAAGGACGGAGTGAGGTCAGAAAGGGAGGATGTTGAGAGAGGCAGTGGGGCTGAAAGCGCAGTGATGAGAGTCGAAGAGGAGCGCGAGTGGCGGAACGTAACAGATGTGGAAAATAGGGGTGGAAATGGACAGAGAGTGTTCAGGGCCGTTGGTCAGGGCCAGGGTGGAGGGAGTACAGAAACAGGAAGGGAAGAGAGCGGTGGATTGATTTGATTTGATTTTTTTCGTGTTTCCGGGCACGTCAACTGCTTTGGTCATTAGTCCCGTGAGTGTAGTATGCTTTTTTTCGATAGATGGCGGTGATCTTTCCCCGCTGGATAGCGAGATCTGGCGCCGACCTACCGTCGGCTAGTGGGGTTTCCCCCTAACCAGGACTCTCCCACCAGCGGGACACCGCCCAGCCGGGACAAGCCCTAAGCTCCCGACCGGTCTCCCGGAGTATGTGCTAGTGTAGTGCATGTTACTGTAAGTGTGTGTATAAGGGGAGAGGATAGGACAAGGAAGAGGAAGGATAGATCGCGCGCGGTCCGTGGCCCGTTTGGTAGGGTACTGCTCCGGCATTCGCCTGGTGTTGATCGGAGATACCACGGAAAACTACCGATCAGAGCAGCCGGCCGCTAGAATTCTCCTCCAGACAGCGACTGAATTCGGCAAGAGAGGGGTGGAGCAAGACAAAGTGGGGACGGAGCGGGTGCAGGCTGGGGGGAAGCATGATTTAAGCGAGTAGCGAGATTTGCTTCGAGAAGCCAGGAAGAGCGTCAACGGAGGCCAGCGAACAGACGTTGCCGGGCGGGCAGCGGGAGCGACGGGCGCCAAGACAGGCGCGACGCATCGACGCTTTGCGAGAGCGCGCTGGGGGCGGGGCAGGGGGGAGAGGCTCGGATTAGGTTTTGTCTGGAGAGGGCCGTCTCATTTGGGCGCGGCCCTGTCGGATTCGTTTCTCTTTGAATCTCTTTGAGTCCGCCGTCGAAGGGCCTTTGCGTCCCGCGGGCTCGGAGCAGATCGCGTCTGCCTTGTTTTGCATGATCCCGCATCAGGGAGCGTTTGTCTTCGTGTCCGCTGGAGTTTCGCTCGTCTCAATCTCAGGCGGAAACGTATTGGTTTCTGGCGGGAATGTTTTCTGTCATCGAGTTTTTTTGTCATCTTGTTTCTGTTGTGTGCGTCCTTACTCAACGTTGCAATTTTATTGAAAGAACACGAGGGAGTCTTCAATTCTTTTATGATAAATTGATCTTGGTTACACTTGAAAATACCGTTTATATTCATGTTTTGATGCAGATTTTTATTCTAAAATTAAATAAATTTACAGTTACTAATTTTGTAATTTAATTCAAATAATACATTTTCATCAATAAAAATGGAAGAATAGGTGTTATTTTAATAAAGAAATAAATTTTAATAAAGAAAAGAACGGAATAATACGAATGAACAGTTATAAAAACTAAAAGAAAGATTTAATTTTGTAATTCTACACAAAAAATATGTAATTGTGAAAAGTATACATTCAATTTATGGCTGTTTCCAAATTGTCGTGAATACCTAGGTCCAGTTTTTTATTCAAACTTTTCAGTTTCCTAACTTAGTTGTTGTGAACAATTCTTCACTTTCATCAATCAAACGCTTGTACGGAACCCTCACATACCAATTGCCATAGAGAAACTCAGATAAGCCTTTTAAATTCCCAGTGACACAAAGCCTTATTCGAAGCAAACTGCTTGTGACACAAAAATGAACGCGGTTGGAACAAGACACATCCCTTTTACATTTTAAACCTTTCAAACCAACAGATTTTTTGTCATTGTCATTCTTTGATGACTTAATTATTCCCCCAAATCACAGTTCAAACATTTCGCCGAAATTTAATTCCCAACGATCACACAACGCTTTCACTCCTTCTCAGTTTCTTTCTCTCTCTCAATCTCACGTAATTCACGACCGGCGCCATCATCCATTCAGATTTATTGTGTCTACAGGGCGTTTCCAGGCAGCGATTGCCGTCGCGGTGGCATCAACCGGACACGTTAGTCTTTCGGATCATCCGCGCGCTAACCGTTGCGAACAAAGCCCCGATTAATCGGTTTTCCGTCTTAGCTGAATGATAGCCACGGGGCACGCCCACTCTCTGCTAAAAATTTCGTTGCCTCGGACCGCGGTCGCTAATTGTTTAATCACTTCACCTGTCGATTGCCTCGCCCGCCCCGCCGCGTCACTTCGCCGGACGGATGCCGGAAACAAAACGCTGGCGCCGCGCGTACGAGACCGCATTCATATGGCCTGAGTGGGCCGGAGTCGATTTGGATCGCGGAGGTTGTAGTGAGGCAACACATTTTTGCTTGGATTGTGGATTACAATTTCATGGACGTTAGGTGTTGATTATTTGCATTCACCCCGCGATGGTGGCAGGGAAGGCAATGGAAAACTGCATGCGTTCATTGACTTATATTGGGCGTACTTTTTAATTTACTATTTTCCATTAAGAGATAAACATGTAATGCAGTTAATGATAACATGAATTGAGAAGGCAGTGCTGATGGATGCCATTCTTCATTAGCAGGGCTCATTTTAAGCGGAATAATGACATGTATCTATATATCTATACATTTATACGGACTAAAAACGTTCGAAATGGGGCGTAATATATGGACTAAAATTAAAATAAATTAAAATAGTGAAAATAATGAATTAGTCAAATGTTTAAGTGTCACAAAGAAAGATTAAAGAACCTACATTTCATAGAGAACAAGATTTTTTTGTCTTGTACGAAAAAATAGTGATCATTATCGAATTCCTGATAATATTGTCCATTTACAAAATAGTTGGTTATACCGTTTTAAATATTCAAATGTGAATCCATCTTGAATCTTGAAATATATTGCTAAGTTAAACTGACGTCTACTTCTAATCCCTATTCATCACTTTGAACTGAAGGACTTCTTGTAGTGACAGCATCAGTCCAAAAATTCAATTTCTGGAAAATGGAAAAAAAAGTCCACCGACGTAATTCACATTCCTAGCTCACCTATCTTTCTTCTCTCGTTTTCTTTGGGATTAACGCACTTTTGGCCTTGCATTAACTCCGTTTTCTCGATTTCGGAAAAAAGGATTTTTTTTCGAGAAACCTTTGAATTGCTCTAAAAGTTAAAAATAATCTTCCAGGAGTAACTTTGAAAGACGAAATATGGGTATATTGCGAATAATTTGTTGAATGCAAAATATGCGATTTTTCCTTAAATACGTGAAAATCATGATTCTATCTAGAAATTGAGACAAATATGAATATGAAATATATTTCAAATCACTTCAAAATGACTTAATTCGTAATCATGTAAATAAAATTAGATCGTACCCTAATACTCTGGTTTTGCGTGGGGTTGTAAGAGATGTGATAGCCCTGGATGATCCTCCCAGAACATATTCATGGTACATTCTCCTCTGAATTTCTCCGCCTCTGACCGCGATCGCTAATTGTTTAATCACTTCACCTGTCGATAGCCACCTGCGCCGCCGCGTCACTTGACCGGAGGGATTCCGGAAACAAAACGCTGGCGTCACGTGCACAAGACCGCATTCATATGTTTTAATGGCTGATTTAGGTAGCGCAGGGAGCTTTTGCAAGAACCATTTTACTTCATGATTTTGCACTCTCATCCTGCGAAAGTCTTGGTTATTTTCACTTCGATTATCGCGTTGAAGGCAAATGTAACCACGAACCTGTGATATCCAAATCATCATTGATCTCTTTATTACTGCCCAATATCAGATAGCTTGCTAAAACATCTGAATAAAAACACGCAGTTAAGAAAAACATCTTGTCTTAATAGCATATTCTGTAATTTAAAACAGAAAAGGAATATTTTTCATCCTTACAATTCAAATGATGGGATTCAACGATTTTCAGATACACATTTTAACACAAGAGATAAAACGCAATTTTGTAGGCATGATTGAATAGCATTTTAAGAATATATTGATAAGTAAAATTAGAAATCAAGTGGGCTAAAACAGCACGTATTTTCTGGCCTGTATTTTCACGCAAAATTAGGCGAAAAGTACTCAAATTTTCAAAATATTGTACATTATATTATTTCAAAATCTATCTTTAGAGAATAGACAAAAGCAGGAGTATAGAGAATGGACAAAAGCAGGTAGGAATTACAACACCCGGCGACACGACTTGCAGTTCATGGTTTTCACCATCACTTGTGCAAAACAAAGGCATATCACAAACCGTCAAGTCAATATGAATGCAATGTGAACAAATGTGTGAAACGTATAAACTGAAGACAGAAAACTGAGACAAACATCTTTGCAAGAATAGCGGACAGCAAATGATATAACTATTACTTTTTGAAAAAAAAAAAAAAAAATTTGGGATAAAAAAAATATTTAACGTGAATACATTAAATTTTTAGATGTAAACCATTTGGCATTAGGATTACGAATGTAAAAATGTAAACGTCAGTTGTGTTTATAGTTCTAAAAAGTATGCTATACCATGACTGTGTCCGATGTGAGAATTTCTTAAAAATATTTATACTGTATTTTCCCTCTTACCTGCGTTTACTTTTCGTGGAAAGTAATGTTTTCATGACTTTGTCAGGTTCTAATATTTTATCCGCATATGTTCAGTACCTTCCAGTATTTGAAAATATTTCGTGGAAATAAAAACAATGCAAGGTCAACTAAAATGGATCTTTTTCAGAAGCACTAGTACGTCATGAAATGTGGAAAAGTGGAAAAGATCTGCATGGATTTTAAAAAAATTGAATTATTTGTAAACGGAGACGAAAAAATATTGAACGTAACATGAGCATAAAGGGGGATAATTGCACTCATGGT